>CM050519.1:55620215-56820215 GCA_027563665.1 Antrozous pallidus | reverse complement strand
CCTTTAGGCTTCTTCCATGTGAATAAGAGTTCACTTTTTGAATGGTAAGAATTATGTCACAGGGAGGTGGGGCATCAGGATTTTAGAGATACTTATGTGGGGTATGGCCAAAAAAAGGTTGGGGAGTACTGGTCTAAAGGTAACAGCGTTCTGATATTGGGCAATAACGCTTACATATTAAACCACATTTTCCCCGCTACACAGTTTTTATTCATTTCTGAGAAGTTGTCTTGAATTTTTTTTTTTTTTTCGTGTGTGTGTGGGGAGAGATTATATGTTCCCTTCTGGTTTGTCGAAGTTCATACAAGCCATTTGATTTTGTAAATAAGCAAAAAAATGGTCTGGAAAAAAATTTTTTTTCAGGTACAAATGTGGTTTCTTGTGTTTTATTTAAAACTCATTTTTATGTGGGGATTACTACTATAAGGAAGCCTTTACTTTGGGATGGAAAAACAGTCTGTATGGATTAAACATTTTTTCCTACTATGTAATATTTATCCATGTCTGTCAGGGGAAAATGTATTTTATAAGTTTGCTGGGAAATATTTCCTTCCATGAAAGCTGTCTTAGAGCATTTGATAAAGTTTAAAAAGTTAGAGCACAAACATCAAACTTGAATCCCTATATCAGATGGCACCTGTGGCTGGTTATGTTGTGATAGGAGATTGTTTCTTCCAGAATAGTAAAAGCCCGGTATTTTTCCATCCTATTTTCTTTAAGGTGGAATAGTTATTTGGCTTTATAGAAAAGCAATATTTGGCCTGACTTAACTCTGGAAACCATCATGGCTTATATATATGAACTTGCCCTTACATAGGTAGGGGTGAGAGAAGAAATACCAAAGCAAGAAAAATACTGTATATGAAAATGCATTTTGTCTTCTTCTCTTTTCACTTGAATCAGTTCCCAAGCAAGACTTCCATTTCATTTAAATAATTCTTTAGAATCTAACCACATTCATAGTCAGAGTAAAGTGACTCCTAGAGGAAACATTGTGTTTGTAATGTGCCTCCACTTCTGTAACCTATTTACCTCATCAAGCATGACAGATGACTGCACAGCACAGCCTTGGAATCATGCAGGGTTCACAGTCCAAACTCCTGCATGAACATTACAAACATTATATATATATTTTTTTCTGTGAGATGTTGGTGTGGGAGAGTATGTCCTAAAAGAGAAAGTGCTTTCTCTCAACATTATGAAGGTTATAAACCACTCTATATGCATTCAGTAACTTTAAAATATTGCCCAAAGGATGGTTGAGAAATAGGTATTTCAGAATGAGATGATCATAAATCAAAAACAGAGAGGCAGACATAAAACCAGAACACCACCTCCCTTTGTATACCAGCCATTGAAAAATAGGGTCTCAGTGTGAATTTTTATATGTAATCTCAAACACCATTGCATTACTATTAATTGGTAATCTTTGCCAGAATTTTCTTAACTTGTGACATTGTAGTCAACGTGAATCAAGCTACAAATTCATCACTAAAGGTGAGAGAAAAACCATTACCACCAATCTTTTCTGAAGAAGAGTAAATGGCCAAGCAAATTAGGGGTTCTGGGTAAATATTAGAATAAACCATGGAACAGTGCACTTGATTGCTCCTTGATCACTTATCCATAAACACATAGTATAAATTTATTACACATTCAGCTTCAAGTTTGCCAAGATATAGTACATGTGTGGCAAAATAAATGATGAGCATATGTGAGATACATGAACTTTAACAAGAAAGAAGTTGTAAAGTAATGAGTAATTTATTCAACCAAATAAATGCTCTTGTCTGCACTGGTCATCCTGCAAGGCCACATACACTATAATACCATGATGAGACCCCTATTAAAACAAGTGTGGAACTTTTTTTCTGACAAAAAATTTAGAGCTTGAAGTCACTACTGATTAGAATATTAATGGGAACAAAATTATGTCCTTTTAGTGACAAATTATACTTCTGCCTATTGCTATAAGTTATACAGAGATATTTTAACACATTGTGGACTAGTAGTTCTATTGCTAGCTTTACTCAGTGGCCAGATAAGTTTCTATTGAATGAGCACAGAAAACGTTTCACATAAATGTTAAAGGCATGCTTTAAAATTAAATACCAATTACATATTGAAGTTATTTATTACATGTTCTTACAGCTAATATCTTTTTAAAGTATGATACTTTGTAAAATACTGTGCAATATGAAGTAGAACTACACAAAGCTGGCAAATTCTTGTGATCTGTTCGCAATGTGTTAATTTTAAAGATGTGTGACTGGATTTCCTTTTTGGCTTATGATTGGAGACCATGCAACAAGCTTAAGGGTAATGACTAAACAAGAAGTCTGGGGACAGTAACGGCTTAGTAGAGCTCTGAAGGATACCTCAAATCAAGAAATCTAGGGACAAATCTATGCAGCAAACACGGATTGTCCAAAAGAAGTCAAAACATATTAACTGAAATTGCTATTGAAGAGGTAGTGTTATGATAGTGAACCAAACGGTGTATGTGTGGAGCAGGTCTTCCTGTCAAAGGCATCTAATCGGGGTCATCATTGGGTTTGTCATCCTGTCTGAAGCATCTGATATTTATGTGAGCTGAATGCCGACAGGTGTCCTTCATTGAGGAAAAGGTAAAACGACTTAGATAATGGTTATTGAAAGCTCCTTTGACAGAGAGTCATATCCTGGGTTTTGGAAAAAAAAAAGATTAAAGTGTTCTGCTGCTAAAATTGAAAGATGATGGAAAATCAAAGTTAGGGCAAGCCCTACATTTTAGAGATGGTAACAGAATCTCCCTAAGGAAAATAACCAGCCAGTAAAGAGTAGAAGTGAAAGGAAAGCCCAGGTGTATGAACTCTTTAGTGAATCCTTTCCCACCACACACTGATTTATTCCCACATGACATTTCACAATGTGTATCCTGAGATTCGTATGAGTGAGCAGGAGAAACAGCAGCAGAAAACCAGTAATATTAGGTGAATTCCAAGCTGATTGGACAATCTAACTGCAAGAGGACTGAGGATAGCCTGTTGACTGAGAAGAGGCACTAGACATGGAGCTTGGCTCTTGGACTGCCCCAATCAACTTTTCAAATATGGTAAGTGTCTACCAAGTTTGTACAGTAGCTAGAGCTGAAAGGAGGAGGAAGAATATTTGATGAATTCACAAGAATGCCTAAAGCATTGTCATACCTCAAAGTAATGAAATGAATGAGAAGATATAGTTAAGTAAAAAAATTTAGAATAAATAGAAATTAACACTGATACTCATCCTCAAATAATCACAGTATAAGTGTAGTATGTCTAAGAGCTGATTTAATATAGGCCAGAAAAAAACCTAGTGGTTTATGTAGTGGGTAAACTCTATGTGATATCACAGCTAATATGACAACCTTAATCTTCTAATACAACCAAAAGAAGAATGAATAGATAGTTGTAGATATTTCCATGTCAGCAGTAATTTTTGTTTAAAAAAGCAGATCAACTCAAGACACTCTTTTTGACAGTTTGGCAAACATTAAAGAAATTGCAACAGACAGGTTTGACAAAAGTCAAGCTGGAGAGCAATATGACAATATATATTAAGAGCTTTTTTTTTAAATGCATACTTTTGAAATTCTACATTTATAAATTTACATTAAGGCATTTTTCCCTGAAGAAATAGTTATAAAATGTATTCAAATATGTACACAAAGGGATGAATATGAAAATGCTATTAAGGTCCTTGCAAACAGAAAACAGCATTTCTATCCAGTTAATGGGGAAAAGGCTGAGTAGCTTTTGAGGACACATTGCTTTAGTGAAACACTAGATGGATTTAAAGACCCATCATTCAAATAAGAATTTGATTTATGAAAATGCCAAGAGGTTAATGACATGTTGTTGAGTGCAGAAAGCAGATTACAGAAGATTGAGTTATATGAGCTCTTTGGTCTGTTTTTGATATCTAGTGTATTTATATCATGTGATTATATAATATGAACATTTTAAATATAAAATTGTGTTATGCTATGCAAAAATGTTGATTGTGAATGTACAACTTTTTTTTAACTCACTTTTATTGCAAATTAATCATTTGTACACCTAAATGAATTTTAAAATAGATAAATCAGTATTTATGGAATTAAAGAGAGCACACGGATCAGTAATTAATTTCAGGTCCTCATAACAAAATATTTAATTGTTTTCCTGATTATTAAATCCATATATGCTCAGGGAATAAAATTTAGAAAAATAATAAAAGTTTAGTTAAGAATATTCAGTGTTATTTGTCTAGCACATTTTCAATCAGGAAACTTATATTATAAATATTTTGGAGTGTCTCTGTCTAGCTTCATTCTAGGCCAAATGTCAATGGAGATTATAGAAATGTTTTGTTTGTTTGTTTGTTTTTTAGTATGGGGATGGCTTAGACTAGTGACCCTTTAATACAGTTCCTCATGTTGTGGTAACCCTCAGCCATAAAATTATTTTTGTTGCTACTTCATAACTGTAATTTTGCTAATATTAATGTAAATATCTGTGTTTTCTGATGGTCTTAGGCTCTACAGCAGTCATAACCCACAGGTTGAGAACCACTAGCAGGGTTCCCTAAGACAATCGGAAAACACAGATAATTATTTACATTACGATTCATAACAGTAGCAAAATTACAGTTATGAAACAGCAAGAAAAATAATTTTATGGTTGGGGATCACCACAACATGAGGAACTGTATTAAAGGGTTGCAGCATTAGAAAAGTTGAGAACGCTGCCTTAGACAGTGGTCGGCAAACTGTGGCTCGCGAGCCTCGGTTTGCAGCTCTGTTGACTAATGAGTTTGCTGACCACTGGTTTAGCATTTCTATTGTGAATACTTGTGCATGCGCGCACTGTGAGTGCACACATGGCTGACAGAGAATGTGTTTTCAAGAAGCAACTAATTTTAAGTGAATTGTGTAAAGACAAACTTCCTGAAATTCTTCAAGTGTTCCAATCCATTGCTTTGAACATCTGGTGACTGTGAGCTGTTTCTGGAGGGGGAGACTCGATTAGCAAATCGCTTTGATGGATGAAGGGCTATGAAAAGGACAGTCAGCACATTGCATGGCCAAGGTACAGGTGCCCAGCTTAGAGGTGATTTCTCCTGAGGCTCAGCTGTTAATAGAGACATAAAGAATAAGGACCAAACAAGGTAACCTCACCAAAATCTGAAACAAAGTGAAAAAAATCTTACTGGGAGTGGACTTATGGGTATGACATCAGCATAGTTTGTTATTTTTTTTAAATCTTTCTTGTTCAGTTTATTAATTACATTGTTCCCCCTTTTTTATCCCCCTATAACTCCCCTCTACCCTGTACCCATCCCACCCTCCACCCTCCCCTTCCCCTCCCCACTGTCCTCTCCCATTGTTGCAAGATTTTTGTCCAGTCTCTTGCTGTACTTCCCACACTCCTTTTCTCCCCAAAAATTGTCAGTCCATTCCCTCTCTATGTACGTGATTCTGTTACATTCACCAGTTTATTCTGTTCATCAGACTATCAATTCACTTGATTTTTATATTCATTTTTTGATAGATGTGTATTTGTTGTTCATAATTTATATTTTTACCTTTTTCTTCTTCCTCTTCTTAAAGAATATCTTTCAGCATTTCATATAATATTGGTTTGGTGGTGATGAACTCCTTTAGCTTTTTCTTATCTGCGAAGCACTTTATCTGATCCTCAATTCGGAATGATAGCTTTGCTGGATACAGTAATCTTGGTTGTAGATTCTTGTTATTCATTATTTTGAATATTTCTTGCCACTCCCATCTGGCCTGCATCATTTCTGTTGAGAAACCCGCTGACAATCGTATGGGTGCTCCCTTATAGGTAACCAACTGTTTTTCTCTTGCTGCTTTTAATATTCTCTCTTTATCTTTTGCTCTTGGCATTTTAATTATGATGTGTCTTGGTGTGGTCCTCTTTAGATTCCTATATTTTGGGGTTCTGTGTACTTCTTGGGCTGTTAAGTCAGTTTCTTTTACCAGGTGGGGGAAGTTTTCAGTCACTATTTCTTCAAGTAGGTCTTCATTAACTTGCTCTCTTACTTTTTCTGGCACCCCAATAATTCGGATGTTGGCATGCTTGAGGTTGTCCCAGAGGCCCCTTACACTATCTTCAATTATCTGGATTCTTTTTGTTTCTTGCTTTTCCAGCCGAGTGGATTTTGCTTCTTTGTATTTTAAATCTTTGACTTGGTTCTCGTGGCCCTCTGGACTGCTTTTAGGACTTTGTGTAATATTTTTTATTTCAGTCAGTATATGCTTGATTTCTAGTTGGTCCTTTTTCATATCTGTGAGGGTCTCATTCATTTCCTCAGAGGTCTTGTTCATTTCCTTGTAGGTTTCATTCATTTCCTTGTAGGTTTTGTTCATTTCCTCATTGGTCTTGTTTATTTCCTCGTTGGTCTGGTTTATTTCCTTGTAGTTCTCATTAAGTTCATTGGCCTTTTCTAGGAGCCTCTTGAAAAGCCTTATTGACTGTGGTTTTGAACTCTATGTCTAGTCGTCTTTTTTCCTCCACACCTGATTTCTTTCCATGTCGCTGCATGGTGGCTGCTTTATGTGGTAGATGTCCTCTAAAGGTCAGTGGCTCAGCCTCCCCAGTTACCTGAGGTGGGTACTCTTACTGCAATCCTTTATGGGTTGTTGTACAGTATTTTTGAGTTTAAACCCAGCTTGTTTTTGTTAGCCTTAGGAGGGTTTGGCTTCCAGGCCAATTGGGTGTGAAGGGAGACTGTGTTCAGGTAGGATGGGCAGAGTCTCTGAGCTAAGCAGGCAGCCTCAGCATCATCTATGTCCTATGCTGCGTTCGGGTGCGGGTCTCTGTTGGATGGGAATGGTTGCAGATACCTCCAAGAGAAAGCTGCTAGTCTCTACCCCTTGCCAGACAACTCTGCCTCCCCCAAATGAGTCTGCACACCCAAAGTCTCGCCAAGGGTTGTAAAACAAAGCAGTCCAATGGTTTCCGGGATCAGGGGGCAAGTTGCCAGGGAGCAAGTCGCACGTCTGTGCTGTCGCACAGTTTACGCATGCAAACTGCTTTTCCAAGCAACCTGGTTTCTCCTCAGACTAGGAGACTTCTGCCACGCCCGGCTTCCGGGGTGTGTCCCCCAGACCTTGGACCTCGCCTGGCACTGGGGAATCCATGCAGTGGGGCGTCTCCGCCCTCCCCATTGGCGAAATCCAGCCGGGGTTGCTGCTCCAGCCCTAAAGCCTGCGCTCGCGTTGGCTCCTAACCTCTGATTCCACGCATATCTTCAAGGCTGCGCTCCCGCCGCTCTTCTGAGTCTCAGTGTCCCACCTTTACTTTTATTTGTGGAGTTTTCACTCAGCCAGCTGTCCGGTGATTCTGGATGATGTTTGTTTTGTTGTTATGTTGTAGTTTTTGAATTGTTGCCCAGGGCAGAACAATAGGTGTTTACCTATGCTGCCATCTTGGTTCTCCTCCCATAGTTTGTTATTTTAGAACAACGTATTTTTGTTGTTTTTAGAGAGTAAATGAGAGGGAGAGAGAGAAACATCAATGATGAGAAAGAATCATTGATCAGCTGCCTTCTGCATGCCCACCACTGGGGATCGAGCCTGCAACTCAGGTACTTGCCCTTGATTGTAATCAAACCTGGGACCTTTCAGTCTGCAGGCCTATGCTCTATCCATCAAGCCAAACTGAGTAAGGTGAGCATAATTTGCTTTTTAATTGATTCCCACTTTTAAAATATTTGCATAATATAATATACAGAGCAATATACATTATAAACACTAAAATAACAAGGCAATCAATATGAAAGTGTATTATAATTATGAATAGCCAGTGGGAAATATGTTTTGTTTGCTTGTTAATAACTTTCACATTTTAATGTCTTTTTCCTTATGTCTGTATTTCTATTGATATGTCCATATTTTGTTTTCCCCTCCCTCTCGCATTTTGAACATGTCTTAATTGTGTGATAGGATTTAGTGAGGGAAAATGGCCTAAAAGGGAACACACACCCAACTAATAATTTTACATTTCTGCATTATTTTTCATTTTCCTAATTAAAAAATGAACTATGGATAAATAACAGTGATTAATAAACTAGTTCTCTCATTAGTATAGAAAAAAGAAAATTTCAGAAAGCATGGGGATCATGTAGAAGAAAAGACAAAGAAAACCTTTTCTCCCATAAAAATATAACTTTTCTTGAGCAAAACCTTAAGTAAAATTTATAGCTAAAAAAACCCTGCAAACCTACTTGTAATGTGCTATACATTGAAGCAATATACTTATAAATTACTGATGGATGTCATGCATAGATATTATATACAGGAATGAGCTCATACAGCAAAAGTAAAAAATGGACCTGACCCACTTTCTAAGTTTTTACTTAAGAACTGTCCCACTATGGCAATCTTTTAAGAAACAAAAGGGCTCTTTTTAAAGCACTCTTTATATATCAACCTGCAGGTATCTGTCCTTGACTTGAAACTGAACCTGTAAACGAAGTCACTAATCCATCAACAAATATTTATTGAACTCGTACAATAAACAAACCACTGAAGGTATGCAAGCCACGAGCAAGTGTCTTATCTTAATAAGTATAATAGAGGAGATAAGACACATACACAAATAACTGCAATGTAACCCACACAGTGCATACAATGAAAGATATGAAGAGAGCACCCTGGTAGTTTGGAAAGGGAAGCGATTAGTTACAGTGCAATATAATAATCTATTGTTGGCATAGAAACTATCAGGAAGCACAGGAAATATTTGGGACATCGCCTGTGGAATCATGGACTGCCTTGCTCTCAAAGACAGACAGTCAGAATATGAGAAAGCACTCTGGTCACTGCAGTGATAACTGGTTTTACTTTAATCATCTCAATTTCCACATGTGTTACTTTCCCTGCCAAAGCCATGCTTTTTTTTTTCTGTCTTAGATTTTGTTTCATTTTCTCCATCTCTTTATAAAATTATCAATCAATGATACATATTCTGAAAAGAATCATGCTCTTAAAACTATTAAGCATTTCTTTTTTTTAGTCAGATCTACTGTAACCATTTAAGCAAGTATATTCATTTATTATACATTATAGAAGATAAAAATACTTTAAACACTTGGCAAAAGACACAGACTTCATCTGGAAAGAATGGAATATTTCTTGTGCTTGCTTCGCCCTCCTCATTTCTAACTGACCCCACTATTAATTACGCTATGTGAAATTAGCCAGTCAGATTTAACAAGTACCATATGATTTCACTTACAGGTGGAATCTAATAAATGAAATTAACTAACCAACAAAATAGAAACAGACTCACAGATACAGAGACCAGCCTAATAGCTAGCTGTCAGAGGGGAGGGGTGTTGCAGGGCTGGGTGTAAAGGTGAAGGGATTAAGCAAAAAACACAACCTCACAGAGACTATGGTGATTACCACATAGGAAGGGGGGTGGAGGGAGGATAAAAGGGAGATAAATGGTGACGAACGGAGTTTTGACTTTTCTGCCTTCGATTTTAAAAAAATGTTTGTACACAATGGTATAGTTATATCTATGAATTTCACTGAATTACTGGTTTCATCACAAGGGCAGAATGCAATGTGTAGTTTGTTGGTAGAAATAAGCCTTTGCAGGTCACCCTTACCTACAGGCAAGAAGCACGATCACTCTTTGGAGGAGTGGCTGGCAGTGATCTTCATACACATTGGGCAGTGACAGGAAGGCAGGCAGCACTATCACATGCCTAATCTCCCCCCATGGGTCCAAGAAGGAGGAAAAGAACACCTCTGGCTGCTTCTGAAAGTTCAAGATGAGAACAGATGCTCCAGAGAATGTGGACGCTCTAGTTCACATTCCACAAAGTTATCTTTATTATAAAGTAGCATGAATACCCAAGCCAGAGTAATCTTAGAAATATCTAGTAGATGTTACAAATAGGGGGAATGCCTGTATTAAAAGTCTACTAAAAAGGGTTATTTATTTCCTTGATTATAACCACAGTCCCATAAAAATCTTTTTTCCTTTCCAAACATGGTGAATAATATGGTTATTATATTTACATTTAGAGAGCACTATCAATGTGTTTCTAAAAACAAAAAATTGCTTCAATTACCCTGTGCCAAGTGAAAGAATTCAGAGTAATTTCTTAGAAAAAAGCAGAGGTTGTATTTTCAAACTGTTGGGGGAAAAAACAATATATTTCTCCACGCTTTCTTATTATAGATAGCAGCAATTGACAGGCTGTATTAAAGAGAATGGCCTTGAGAAAACTGTTATGAATTAAGAGCAACAAGTGAATAACATGTATATGAATGTTTCGTAACTCATTGAAATCAATGCTAACAGATTACCCTTATTAGGATCTAGAGATATCCAAACAAATTTTTAAAATTAAAAAGTGATAAGTAGTGTACAAGATAATGAATATAATAATTTACTTTATGTCATTTTAATGGATTCAATTTGATTTCTTTATCTTTGTTTGCCAGTGTCGAGTTCAATTGAGATGATGTCTTGGCTACTATTGTACATATATCTTTTGTGTTCAAAATTGCTTAGAAAATGCTAATAAGGCTTACTTCCTGCTCAGTTCTATTAGCTTAGCCCTTGAAAGCATAGTTCCTAAGATTTACAGACCGTTTTTGAATAGTCAAGACCTCCCTATGGCACTGGGAAATTAAATTCGGTTTCTTTCCTGCTATTGCAGAATTCTTATTCCATCAGGAGTAATTTACTATAATTAGGGGCTATGTGTTCTGAAAATATAAGTATTTCTTTCATGAAAAATTTAATGTTGTATAGTTTTTATGTCCCTGTCAACTTCAAGAAGAAACTTATGACCATAAATCTGATAGAATAATGTCTCGTACCTCAGACGAGACCCAGGGGATATCTCTAGTCTTCAGAGAGCAGAGTGCTCCAATTAATTATCAGCCCACCCATTCTAGCCACATGAGCAGATAATTACCAAGTTTTTTTTCCCCAAGTCTAATCCATCTTCTATACATTGCAGGAATTAATATTGCTTTGAATCTCCCTGTCACAAGGTGACCTTTTACACAGCACCAACAGGGAATCTGTTACACCTTAAAGGCATGCCGCTAGGCACGATATCTAAAAGAATCAAAGATGATCAACATGCTATGCACATCTAATAAACCACATTCAGCGGTCTTAGAAAACAATCTTCTAAATTTGAGAAAAAATAAATCAATGACTGCTATATCTTAGAATATTTCCGAATTTCTATAACCTCATGATACATAAAATGGGCCGCATAAAATTGAGCTGACTGGTTAATATCTTTCACTTTGTATGATTGGAAGTTGATCAGGCAACGTGTCCTCAACTTGAAAACAACTGTCTAAAATTCATGTTTATATCTTTGTCAACTTCTCTAGACAGTGTCATCTGCTTAGCAGATGCTAACATATCTGAAATGAAGGAACATAAAAACAGAAGAGACTTTGTAGGATTGATTTATATGATGATATATAATGTTCTAAGGAATTCTTGGCTTTGTTTTGGTACCTCTCACTTATGGTCAGCAGTGTAACTGGGTTACAACTCACAGCCAGAATGCCCTGGTGAATCTTGGCAGCCAGATCTAGTTATGTTCATTAATGGGCCAATTACATTATTAGTTTCAGATAGAAAGTATTGCTGCCTTTGAAATCAATTGGGATTTTCTTCCTTCTACACACTGAAGAACTTAAACTGATTATGTATTCAGTCTAAAAACTGTCTTATTTTATGATCTCATATAGGGACCTATTTAGAGTGCACTGGATGGTCAAGGCCACTCTAAGCCTGGGACTGAGAATAAGAATGTTCAAGGCTAAGTAAGATACCATAAACAGCTTTTAGGCCACAGCAATCTCACGGTATGTTGTTTCTTCAAATGATTGATGTCACTGTTGGCAACTAGCCTTCTATGCAGCTGAAGTAATACACAGGTTACTGACTAGTTTGTCTGCTAGAGAATAGGCTAGAGAACTCAGACAGAGCTGAGAGCTGGTATTGCTATGATGTAAGGCTAAGAGTTCACAAAGAGCTCAGATATAGCTACCATGTTAAACAGCTAGTGTGCTGGGCAGGGGAGACAGGAGAAGCTGCTGAGCCAGAGTGTGCTGGAGAGTCTACTGAGGCACTAGCTCTAAGGGAGAGCTCACCTTAGCTCCTGATTGGCTACGCTACCAGCCAGTTAGGAGGGGGGCAGGGCCAAGGGGCATGAGCACAGGGCCCCGGGGGTGGAGATGAAATGGCAGTGGCGGCGAGTGCCCGGTCCCTGGGCTGAGCAGAAGTGGCAGTGAGTGCCCAGTCCCCGGTGCTGGGTGGTTGCAGGCAGCTGGGGCTGAGCTGAGCAGGGTGATGGCTGGGTGCCCAAAGCCTAAAGCCTCACTATAGGCTTTAGGCCTTGGGCAGGCTGGGGGTGAGCCATCAGTTGGACATCCCCTGAGGGCTCCCAGTATGTGAGAGGGGGCAGGTTGGGTTGAGGGACCACCCACCTCCAGTGCATCAATTCTCATGCACCGGGCCTCTAGCTGCTATATAAAGCTCTAGGCCTAGGGGCAGCTTGTGGCTGCTCAGACAATAACTGTGGGTAGAGAGACTGCTACTACTGTGTAGGAAAGATGCGTATTTACCAGATTGCTGTGAAGGACTGTCATGTCTGATGGCTACATGGCAACTGGCTTTTGCAATAAAGACTCATTCTTATATACACACAACTTCTCATGGCTGCTTCATCTAAGACTCAGCATTCAAGACAGTCCAGTTCCTAGGCAGAGAGGCTCAGACTCAACACCTCTAACTAGTGAGCAGAGGATAAAGGAGGAACTTGGACTGAGTTCCCAACAGTTAGTACAATGGGAAAGGTTCAAGAAGGAATCTGCCCTGGTGTAGTTAGGCAGAATTTTTAAGAATATATGGACTCAGAGCAGCACTGCTGAGCAGTGGTCTTGCTGGCTCTGACACCCCATCTTTCATGAATTCAATGAGATCGTAACATTTTAGAAACTAAAGGTTCAGAAATCACCTCATGAAGTCTCCAATTTAACACAGAGGCTCTTTCAGGATGGTATATGGAGGGATCACTAAAGTGTTGTTGTAATCCCCCTTAAATTATCTCTTTACTCCAAAGGTCAATCTGCTATGTTCACTGATAAGAAGTATCTGTATCAAT
Source organism: Antrozous pallidus (assembly GCA_027563665.1). NCBI lineage: Eukaryota > Metazoa > Chordata > Mammalia > Chiroptera > Vespertilionidae > Antrozous > Antrozous pallidus. The sequence continues at coordinate 56,807,030 of CM050519.1, read as the reverse complement.
GACATATTCAAATGCAGGTATTATATAGTGCATAAGATAGGGTCACCTAAATTTCAAAGTCTTGATTAATCCCATAGCAATTTGATTCATGTGTTATGAATATTTTTTGATATACACGCAAATTCAAAACCTACTAACAACTTATATTGTTGACTCTTTTTAAAAATATATTTTTATTGATTTCAGAGAGGAAATGAGAGAGAGATAGAAACATCAATGATGAGAGAGTATCACTGCACGCCTTCCTGCATGCCTACTGGAGATTGAGCCTGCACCTGAGCATGTACCCTTGAACAGAATCGAAACCTGGACCTTCCAGTCTGCAATCCAACACTATTCACTGAGCCAAACCAGTTAGGACTATGTTGCTAACTCTTGATTATATTAATTAGAACTAATCACATTTATCATTATGTTTATTATTTACTTTGGTGTTCTCTCTCATCTCAATGTCACATTAAAAATACAATATTTAGTGAGTCAAAAATGTACTTGAAGGCAAATACTAATACATTTCAGATTATACGTGCTATCCTTTGTGATAACCATGTTCAAAAATAGGATCGCATAACTTTAGAATGTGTTATTTGTGGTATATACTAGTAATCCCTAAGCAAATAATCCAGTGTACAAAGGTTTATATTTATTTATATATAGACTCTTCCACTTTAGAAACATACATTATTATTATTCTTGAATTAGGGTGAGAAGGAAGCCATGTAAGACACCAATGTGCACAAATTTTCATAGGCAATTAAATTAGAATGTGATTCAATGGTTCAAAAAATTCTATCATAATAAGTTCAGTTAAAAACATGTATTCCACATACATCAAAATAAAATATAATTTAAAATAAGTGATATAAGTTCTGCTTTTTTGGGTGACACAATGGACTCACTAGAATTGGAGGTTGAAGATCAAATTTCCAATATTCTAAATTTTATTAGTGAAATAGTATTGAGATAAAAGAGAAATAACACAAATTAATTTAAATGGAAATATATGAATATCAAACTAATCTACAAAACCCATCACATATCTGTCAATCAATGTTTAAAGAGTCTAATCACAAAGGAATCATGTAGTAAAGGAGGAATCAGTTTCATGTTTTTTTTTAATTTCTTTATTAAGGTATTACATGTGTCCTTATCCTCCATTACCTCCCCATCCCCCCGACTCATGCCCTCACCCCACTGTTGTCTGTGTCCATTGGTTAAGCCTATATGCATTACTACAAGTCATTTGGTTGAGCTCTCCCCCTAACTTCTACCCTACCCTATCTTCTCTCTGAGGTTTAATGGTCTGATTGATGCTTCTCTGTCTCAGTTTCAATTTTTATGGGTATTCTATTTCATCCTAGTTTGCTAACTCTCATTCAGAACAAGGGGGAAAGGGTCATAATCTATATAATGCTTTCATATGGCCAAACTTGTCAAGGTCAGAATAAAAGTGTTTCATCTCCAGCCTGATACTTCCCAATGACTTTTATGCTTCAAGACTTAACAAGGTCTGATACCACCAGGATTCTTGCTGGTGACCATCACTCAGCATGTTCCCTCTAGCAACAATCTAATTTATGCAACCGTATGCATACCGCCACTACTTTTTTAAGCACTTCCTAATTTCCTAGTATTGAAGCTGAGTTATTTTTGCCCTTTCCTCAACAGCATCATTGTCATTCTAGTAAATCTTCCAATTATTCTAACCTTACTCCTTGCATTCAAAACCAGACCACATTCTAAAAACCAGGGAAAGCATCTTTCCTACACAGTAGTAGCAGTCTCTCTACCCACAGTTATTGTCTGAGCAGCCACAAGCTGCCCCTAGGCCTAGAGCTTTGGAGTAAATAGATAATTTATTCGTAGAATAAAATATGTCGATACTGATCGTTGTGGACACTTTTGCCAATATAAAACCTCAAAACTTTGGCATAAACATGATTTTATTTTGGTTAAATTCAATATTTTACTCATTCTTTGAGAATGAACTCATAGCTATTTCAATAACATTCCAATTAAAGCAACTGTGCAAAGGCTTTTCTATATGTTCTCATAATTAAAAAAAATAATAAAATATTATTTTCCCTTGACTAAAATACAACTGAACTATGAATGTAATTGCTAGATGCATCACCAGGAAATATCTCATTCTTTGATATACATAAGTGGGTCAATTGTTTTTACTTTTCCATTTTCCATACAGTTACCTTTCAAAGTTTTTATCAACTAGTCAATTATGTACTATATTCATGTCTCCAAATATAGGATGGTGATTCACATTTACTGTTTTGCTTTTTAAAAATTCTTTAGTACTACAATTGACTAAAATTCCAATGCCAATATAAGTGCTATTAGAGATATATCACTCATGAATTAACAATTTGTTACATTCTATCGATGAAGAAACTTAAATGTCTAAGGCTCAGTTTAGGTCTATGTTTTTGTTCAAAGTCATACTGTGAAAAAATATTTTCTTTCCATTCATCATTATTCTTACTCATTTTTAATTCTTCTAATCATTATTATCCTTTGATTAATTTTGCGTCAACTATGACTTTGCCAAATATTTTTTTAATGTCACATGATTGTGGCTTAGAGCTTTTGCTTTGTAAATAACATAACTTGGCTATCTATGAGTAAGTAAATACATAAATTTATTGTCAGCCATTTATTCACTCAACAGATATTTACTAAGCATCGTGTAACTAATAAAACAGTAAGCACTTTCATGATTACTTATACACACTCTAAAATATTAGAGGCTTAGCCTGGCCAGTTTGGCTCAGTGGATGGAGTGTTGGCCTGTGGACTGACGGGTCCCAGGTTCGATGCCAGTCAGAGGCACGTACCTTAGTTGCGGGCACATACCCAGGAGAGAGTGTGCAGGAGGCATCAGATTGATGTTTCTCTCTCATTGATGTTTCTAACTCTCTATCCCTCTCTCTGTAAAAAATCAATAAAATATATTTTAAAAAAATATTAGAGGGCCGATGCATGAATTTGTGCATAGATGGGGTCGAGCCAGCCTGGCTAGGAGGAGGGGACTTGGGTGGTTGGTTGGCCTGCCTGCTGGTCAAAGTCCTGGTTGAGGGACAATTTGCATATTAGCCTTTTATTATATAGGATAGATATACACTGAGTGGCCAGATTATTATGCATTCAGAGATCATAATAATCTGACCACTCAGTGTATATAAAACTATGGGCTGAACTTAAATTGAATTAGTAAATATAAAATCTGTTACAGAAGGCATAAAATTTCTTTGTTAGCTTGAAGCATTTGTCCATGCCTATGAACTCAGCACATGGTAGATCTCAGGAAATGTTTGTCTTGTGAAATGTGCAGAAAAATTACGTATGGAAGAGCATCATTACCAGGGATCATTAAAAAGAGTTTGAAATGGAACTATCTAAAATAAGCCTTGAAACGTGGAAATAATTCTAAGGCAAGCTCTTGCTTCCTCTTCTTCCTACAGAATTTTGTTTTTAATCTCTATCACATAAGTTATCTCAGTGTATTTTAACTTACCTCTTTACATGTCCATCTCCTATTCTAAAATATGTGGAATGTGTGTTCTCAGTTGTCTCTTATGGGTTATACAGACTTTTTATCCTCACCATAGCTGAATTTCTTCAAAATGTAGATGATGTTTGTTCCTTTCATGTGTTAACTAAATAATCTTGGAACTTTATCTCAATCTTCAAAGAAAAGCATCAAACTGGTGATTGTATAATTTTATGCAAGATTTCACATGTAAGTAAGTACATTCTTTGAAGTTTTTAGAGATTTTTTTGTCCCAGAAAGAAAATTATAATCTTAGATGACATCTTATCTAGTAAAATAGTAATATGCAAATTAACCATCACTTGACTATATCCACAGGCCACATTCACCAGCCAATCAGGTGTGAGTATGCAAATTAACCCAACCAAAATGGCTATGGCCACAGAGTGAGCAGGATGATTGGGTTTTCCCAGCAATGGAGGAAGCCAAGCTTTCTGTACACCTTGCTGGCCTAGGCCTCCACCCAAGGCTACAACATTTCAATTATAGAAGATAAATCCCAGATACCAGGGCCTCCACTGGGTTGTCGGGGGGTGTGGCTGGTCTGCAAACCACCACAGGCCCCTTGCCCAGGCTGCCCCATGCCCCAAGGGCACTCCCACTCCAATCCTAATCAGGGCAAACCAGCTGGCCCCCACCCATGCACCAGGCCTCTATCCTATCTAATAAAAGAGTAATATGCGAATTGACCATTATTCCAACAGACAAGATGACTGCTCCCATGTGGTCAAAGATGGCTGCCCCCATGTGAACACAAGATGGCCAGAACAAGAGGGCCAGCAGGGGAAGGCAGTTGGGAGGGACCAGGCCTGCAAGGAAGGGCAGTTGTGGGTGACCAGGCCAGCAGGAAAGCAGTTAGGCATCAATAAGGCTGGCAGGGGAATGGTTAGGGGGTGATAAGGCTGGCAGGCAGAAGTGGTTAGGGGCAACCAGGAAGGCAGACAGGTAAGCAGTTGGGAGCCAGAAGTCCAGGGTTGTGAGATGGATGTCCCATATTGGAGAGGGTGCAGGCTGGGCTGAGAAACACCCCCTCCCCCTGCATGCACAAATTTCGTGCACCGGGCCTCTAGTTTTAAAATAATTACCATAGTAACGTGCTCTCAAAATTTTCACTCTGCACGAATTTACTACAGTTTCATTTACTAAAAGAGCTGAAGTTTGGAAGATATTTATTTAAAATATTCATATTCATGCACTTTGTGTTCAATACTCATTCAAGACAAATAATACATGTTAAAGGGTTATCTCAAGGTAATCATAAATAAATATTGCATTATACATGTTTGAGTTAAACAGAGATTTTAAATTTTATATAGGAGCTTATGAATGTGTTAAGTTTTAGGGGAAAATTCTAAACAATTTTGCTATCCACTATGCCTTATTATTCATCCATATATTCTACAATATCAATGCCCCACTTTTGGCAGGCTTCAAATGAAAGGAAAGTGGGTTATTAAGTACCTACTCTGTATCAGGCTAACTGCTAGGTGCTGAGCACTGAAAAATTAAAAAGTCCTTGAAGAGCATATAGCCTAATGAGGATAACAGATAGAGAAACAGACAATTACACTACAGCCCATTAACCATGTTGGCAGAGTGTAAATTGATAGTCATTCTGCAGGGCTATTTGGTAATGTAAAAGCTTTAAAAACTTGCATATCCTTTGATTCAACAAGTCTCCTTTTAGACCTGCAGCCATTAATCTCTGGCTGCTTGGTTTCCTCACTCTGCTTTTCCTATAATTTTACTATGATCATGCATTACTCGGCTATCATAACAAAAGTCATGAGATTTGGAAACTGAGATGCGCAGGATGGACAGAAATAAGAGACAGGAGGCAAGACTGTAGTAGGTTAGAAATCTTGGAAAATTCTCTGGGGAGTCTGGATTGTAATTAAGGGAGTAGGAGAGAAAAGAAAGTACGGGACATTCAAGGCACTTTTATTACGAGATGAGAAGTTGACATAAGCAACATTTCACTGAAGGATATGACTGGAAATAAAAATTCCAGAATAAATCGCCACTCCCAGTGAGCCTATTCAAGCCTGCGTCATGTAAGGGGGTTTACAGCACTTTAGGTAGCCAGAGAGAACTAGTTTGCATGCCAATTTAGCCAACCATGGAGTTGAGTTGGAAAGTAAAGAGCTTTTCAGCCTGCCATTTTTAAGCCTGTCTTAGAATTTTGCCTCTAGGTCATCTTAACACTTTAAATTTTGTCCATTAGCTTCCAAAGTAATTGAGATGCTTTGTTACCAACATGTCTAGGTAGCCTGTACTAAGAAGAAAAAGATGTTTATTCTTAATAAATTCTGCTAAACTTTACATTGTAAAATTATTTACAGCTCATTATTAACTGTGAACACCCATAGTTCCAAATAAATAATTATGTTTAAATTGCTTTCAAAGGGAAACAGACTATCAGAGCAGGCCTTGCTCACCAGCACATTGCACACCAGCTCCACTCACATCCCACTTACACCAAACAGGCAGGGGAAAGGAACTGCAAGGATTATTACCAGACTGTCAAAGGAGTGGCTGATAAACAAAGAGCACAAAGTAGCATCGAATGATGGTGAATTTGCTACATTCAGAACTAACAAATTGACCATTTGTGGTTAGATAACTTTGGATTTTAATACTGCTGACCTCCTCCTGTTCCTTCTTGAAATGCCCTTTTCCAGTGCTTAAAAATTACACGTATTTCTGGTCTTTCTAGCTTCTTTTAACTACTTTTCCATTTCTGATTTCTAAAAAAGTCTTGTTTCTTGTCTGCTTTGCACCTCATTCCTTCTCTCTCCTATGACAATTGTTCTTGCTTTTCCTAACTCCTCCTCTTTTTATCCCAATATGCTATCCCAGTATTTTATCCCAATATGCTATCCAAGCTCCTCTTCTCCTCTATCTTGCCTCTCATCTTCCCTACAAATTTATTCATGCCATGGCTCTCAGAATGTCCAACTTTTTTTTTCAACCAATAACAAATTATTCCATTCAGCATCAACATTTTCCCAATGATAAATTCTCATGTTTCCATCTGCTCCCTGGATAACTTGAAAACTTATTGCTTCTCAAACCAAATTTACAATGTCCCCTCTGACACCAACCGCGCCACCTCTCTGACTCTTCTATTTATTATAGATACTACAGTTCTTCCAGTCATCTATGAGAATCACCACCCTCAGGCTATTCTGTTTCTACTAATGCCATCATCTAATAGGATCCTATCACAGAAGACAAAGTAACAGAAAAGGCATTATCTCCTTTCAATATTATAAACCTTAAATTTACAACTCTTCTAAGATATACAATAAGAACTTCCAGTGATTACACAGAACAGATCTTTATCCTTATGCTACTTATTATTATTGATATGTATAGACAAACTTAATTAAGGAAGCATTTGTTGGGATTATAAACAAAAGAATAAGATTCCTTAACTCAGATTTCACCAATTTATGAAACTATTATAAACTAATTTGCAAAGTTAAATAATAATGGGTCTTGTATTATAACATACTATCTAATGCACTGTAACAGCTTCTTTGAAATAGAAATTTGAAAGCTGAATATATTTGAAAATTATCTAAGATTACTCTTCATTTTATTATTATACTTTAGTGTTATCATTATACTTTAGTGTTATTATTATACTTTAGCTTTATAATGCCACATAAATTGAACAGAATTACTTGATTTAGAGTTGTTTAAGACAATGATGGGGTGGGGAGATAAGACAATGGGGGGCATGTTTTCCAGGTTCTGCCCTCAAGTTTGCAGACATTGTCCTGCAAAAAATTGGCTCTCGTGAAATCTAACAATATAACTAATTCTCTATTCCTCCTTTTTCAGCAATGTACAAAACATGTGCAAATAGGTATGTTTTAAGGAAAAACTTGCAAATATTATATTCCTACTATAATTCTTATTCATTGTAGTTGCAGCAAGCTGTTTGCTTTCTAGGGTCTATGCAAGCAGCTATTCCATGCTGGCTCTTCACTATTTGTCAGCTCTTGCCTCTGGCACCTCCATACTGCAACTAGCTTTGGAATTCAATTCATATTAATTAACTCCCTCAGCCTTGTTAGAAACATCTTATTAATTTTGACACCAGCTCTTCTCATAGGATCTACTGAGTTCTTCCACTGAGTCCCTCTCTGGGGAAGTAACTTGTCCTCTGTTCAATGCAGAGTGCCTCTTCCTCCATGATTGTGTCTTTGGTGAGTTCCCCTAATGGCCTTTTACTCGGAGACAGTTGATTAGCTAGAATCTCTCTCCCATGCCATTTGAATCATTTATTGGGCACTTGCTAGGTGTCACATTCTATGCTAACTGCTGTCTCTGTATCATCTCATTCATGATACATGTATTTCCTAAAAGACCATGTTTGCAGGCACTGCTCTTAGGAAAACAGCATGATATTGCGCAAAATGGACACTGATCTTTTTGTCCAGATAAGGAATGAACTCTAATTAACAGAGTTGGATTGGTAGAGATTACTGATTGTAATTTTCAACATCTCTGGATTATTTGAATTGATCCCATGTTATATTTACAACTGAGACACAATAAAGTTCTTTTTTCAAGTTTTTAAGAAGATCATGGTAGTTCCATGACCAAATCTAATTTCAGTGATTAAGAACAAACTTCTGCTGAACAAACTTCATATAAGAGTCATCATCTACTTTGAGAATAAACAATAGAGTTGCAGATGGAAAATGGAAAAATGAAAAAAGAAAGTGGCATAACAGGATATGTTGAAATGATCTTGGGACACAAAATAAGATTGAGGCCAGGTGTACAAAGTATAACTGGGTACTTGAAGGAGCCTCATCAAATTGAAATTACCTTCTTCTGCTGTGCTCTGTAATAATTAGAAAAACAACACCAATGAATCAATTTATCATATAACTCATTTATTTCCTGTCACTCACGTTTGAGAGAACATCTATAGAATAATCTTAGGATGAGGCCAGCAGTACAGATGGTGAGACATGGTCACAGTTAGGATAGATTCAAAAGTTGCTATTTTTAACAATAAATCAGATCTTTGATTTCCTGCTGTATTAGTTTCATACATACTAAAAAACTAATAAAAATCAATTTGAGTATTTCTACATGTAAGTGTTTTTCCCTGGCAAATTTTAACTTTCAAATGGAATTTTGTCTCACATACTTTCAAATCAACTTCAGGAAATATCAGGAGACTATTGAAATTTCCTCAATGACAAATAATCTCCTTTGATATTTCAAAAAAGGCTTTTATGTAAATAATGTCAGCACTTACTGAAAAATAACATTGAGCACTTGTATTTGATTCAAAGATCATAAATTTGAATACATAAATTTATATAAATTAGCAATCAGTCTGAAATCTGCTTTATTTCTTTTCTTGCTTCTTCTCTGAAAAATAGGAACTATATTAATAAAAAATAAATGTAGTGAAAAGGAAATGCAAAAATCATCTTCATTAATATACTGAGGAAAAAAATTTCAAGTACACAGTAAAGAAAAAAACCTAAATTTCAATCATCATATTTTTGTTTTTCTGCTTTTTGGCATTCAAAGAGATCCTCATTTAGAAAGACAGAGGCTGTCTTGGTACTTTGTACCAATAACACTGGCTTACAATAATAATAAGTATAAGTAAAACAAGAGGGGAATGTTATAAACTTCTAAATTATACTTACATTAAAAAGTGGAACTTACTGAAAAGGTTTTATAACACCTGACTTCCAAACTGTTCTGATATAAGGGAACTTTTGGAAAAAGGGCAAATGTGTTTGCCATAAAAATTTACTCTGTACTTAGGTGTTATTGTGAAATCCTGGTGTGATGTTTAGTCTGTTATTACACAAAGACTGAGGGAAAGGACGGTTAGCATAGATCAAATGGATTATTTTAAGGACAACCGATTACCGTTCTCTATGAACTCATTATAGTTTAATAAACTAGAACTGTGATATTTTGACCTGTGTTTATTACCTTAAAGAGCTAAGGGGAGCATGATTAATATGCTGAACTCAAAGCTTGGGGCTTTATAAACAGTATCTTCTTTAATCCTCATGACACTCCCTCGAGATGGTGTTAGTAAACCACTCTACAGTTGAAATATCCGGAGCTCTTGGATATTTTAAGTAACCAGCCAAAGGTCAGAAATCTTAGTAAGTGACAAAGTCAGAATTCACAAAGAGCGCAGCAGAGTCAGAGTCTGTGGGATGCTGAGGCGTGCGTCCTCTCTTATACCTTGAGCCACCCACTCTCTCCTGCCTCCTCCCGTTTTAGAGACATTGTGTACGGCTGCCACAATGATTAGTGATGCCATACAAAACCTACAAACAATTTTCACTGTGTTTCTTTTGGTGAGAAAGAAATGGATAGCAGAAATAAAGATTAACAAGAATCAAAATAATACAACAGAAATGACATAGTCTCTATTAAAAATATAGAAAGTCTAACTTTAATTGCTTATATTTTCCACATGTAACAGTGTTAATGTTTAATTAACATGAAATTAAGATATCTACAGTTGCCGAGACCGGTTTGGCACAGTGGATAGAGCGTCGGACTGTGCTCTGTAAAAAATCAATAAAATATATTAAAAAAAAAAAGATATCTACAGTTAAGATATATAAGGGGTGTCCCAAAAATGTATACATATGCTTTTAATAGAAGCAGTGTTTATTAAAATATGTTTCATTTTCAAAATTGAGCTAGCAGCTGTTAAAGTGTGTATACATTTTTGGGACACCCTGTATACATATCTTGTATATACATACATTTTGATGTCTTATATACCATGTGTATACACACACACAAACACACACACACACACACACACACACACACACACACACACACACACAGTATTATTTTGATTGATCTATCTATCTGGAGAGAGATAGTTTTGACAACACAATTCTAAGGATTTTAAAATGTAGATTCAAAATATTTAACATGCCCACGATAGAAAAGTGGAGTATAATTCCTGTACCCTTGTATTGGGCTGACTACTAGAACTTGGTTCTGGTCAATAAAAAGTCATACCATCTGCTCTCCAAGGCTGGTTAGAAAATGTAAGGCTTCTGCCTGGCCCCCTCTTATAACCATCACCCCAGAGCCAGTCACCATGTTGTAAGGAAACTCAGGCTACAGGTAGGACTCATGTCAACAGCTCTAATCAAGCTCTTAGCCAGCCACAGGCATCAACCCCCAGATCTGTGAATGAGTGAGCCTGGCAGCTCTCTGCTCTCCTGCTGAATGACATTGAGTGAAGCAGAGTCCAGCTCTCTGCATGAGCCTTGCTCAAATCAAATATTCATGAACAAAATAGACAATTGTTGTTGTTTTAGGTTAGGCAATATATTAGTTTTCTGATAATTATAATTACTTTTGTCATGCATTGCCATACATTATACCACGCATTGGGGGCTAAACAACAGACATTTCTATCCTCATAGTTCTGGAGGCTAGACAGAAGTTCAATATCAAGTTGTCATCAGGTTAATTGCATTCTCAGGACTCTTTGGCCCCATCTTGAAATACACATTCCGAAGTACTGGGGGTTAGGGCTTCAACATAAGAAATTTGGGGGGACACAATTCAGACCATTGCAGTAAATTTTTGGGTAGCTAATCATGCAGGAATATATAATTAGAGTAATAATCATGCTATTTTATAATAAAAGCTAGCCAAATTTGTATTCTCCAGTATATTTATATAGGAAATAACTTAATGTCACTAGGGCACAAGGTAATTGCTTTCAGCAAAATAGTAGGGATATGTGTAGCAGGAGCAGATGTCTTGGTAAAAATAACCACAGTGAGGCAGATAATGAGAGTCTTCGTTTATTGAGACATGTCTATGACCCAAACTATTCACTAGTCAACAATTTTCAACCTTTATCATCTTATGACACACAAACTAATTACTGAAATTCTGTGGCACACCAAAAAATGTGTTATATTTTTTGCTAATCTGATAAATCTTAGCTATAATTTTCATTCATTCACACAGAAAAGTTATTACTGTGTTGGCTGTTGTTATTTTTTTCTTTTTTTTTTTTTGATAACCTAAGAGAAAAGAGGTCAGTGCTCCTGAGTAAATAGTCAGGTATTGCATGTTTTAAAATTTTTTGTAGTATACCTGTTGAAAATTGCTACACTAACTGCTTGTCACTCAAAATCCCACTTAATCTTTATAATAATATAAAAGGAAGTATTAATGTTGGTTTATATTCAGGACAATGGAGGCTATATCTAAGGAAGGAAGGAAGAAGAGAAAATAAAGATAGTTGTGAGAGCCTTTAGAAGGTCATGATGCCTCTGTTGGAAGGCAGGTATGAATGGATTCAGACCCTGGCTCTTTCAAATACTAGCTTTTTCTTCTTCAGGAACATCATGCAAGTGACTTGCCCAAAGTCACCCAAGTTAAGCTGAGCTCATATTAAAAATTCTATCTACTGCCTTAGGGTACTACTTCTTCCACTGTCATTGTTCTCTTAAAAACACACATGCACGCACACACACACTCACACAAAAACAAACAAACAAAAAACAAAACAAACAAACAAACAAAAACACAGACAAACATCCTTTCAAAAATAGCTGTAGAGGATTCCAAGCAAAGTTTATTCATTGACTTACCTGCTTTATCCCTCTACTAGAGACCCATTGCAGGAAGATTCCTGCAAAAATAGGGCTTCTTGTAACCTGAGCAAAGCTCCCTCCCGTCTCTGTTGCCTTGCTCCCTTCTCTGCTGCCTCACTCTCTCCCATCTCTGTTGCCTTGCTCTCTCCCTTCGCTGCTGCCTTGCTCCCTCCCTTCTCCTCTGCCTTGCTCCCTCCCTTCTCCCCAACCCCCCCCCCCACCACTTGCTTGCTTCTGGGCAGCTTTGGTCCCTTCTGAAGCGCTTGGCTTCCTTCTATGCTGTCTTCTGTGCTCGGATATGCAAATCAACCGCCATATTGGTTGGTTAATTAGCATAATCACTCTGATTGGCTGGTAGGCGTGGCTTGTAGATATAGTGGAGGCATGGTCAATTTGCATAAGATTGTACTGAAAAATTACAAAACGTTATCGCCCATAGAAAGGAATCAGAAAACACCCCTTAGTTAAGACACATGCTAGGGAAATTACTAAATCACCCTTTAAAATTGCCCTCTATGGGAAATATTTAGATGCTGGAGATTTCCCTGGGTGTATGTTAAGTGCCTGAGAACTCACAGGGATGTGAGACCCAGGCATGAATTCTGAGTTTACTGTAATGCAATCTTACATGCTTCAATGCAATTTGGCCTTAACAATACAAATGTATTATCTTATAGTTCTGGAGTTAAAAACATGAAATGGATCTCGTTGGGCTAACATCAAGGTGTCATAAAGGCTTCACTCTTTTGGGGGCTGCAGGGGGTTAGGGTGGGTTGGGAATCCTTTGTCTTTTCTGATCCAATTAAGAAAACTAAGAATCATTTGTATTTCTGGAATAACAGTTGACAGTAGCACAAATGAAAGAAATTATTAGATCTTTGTTCTATATCATATGGCCAGCTCCTTGTACTGTTATGTTACCAGGGAATTTTGTTTTTCATTTTCTCCGTCTCAGCAGTGACAGCCTCACAGGTGGCAGATGGACCCTGTCAGATAGGAGCTCACCACTGTCGATGAAACTGGACAGGTTAGTAGTGCTGTGAACACATGTCACTTCGCTGTGCACTATCTCAGCATGAGGGATGGTTTTCTCCAAATCATCTAAACTTTACACTGATTTGACCATGTATTCCTTTGAAATTAAATCAGAGCAGAAGTCAATCAATAGGCAAAGTGTAGTAATGTGTGGAAACCTTTCCCACCCAAGACTGTATAAAGAAAGGAACTTGAAGCTGACAGTATTCAAGGGCTAATCACTTTCAGTGTGTTTTTGCTGTATCACTCAGCTATATGAGTATTAAAAGAAGCTGAATTTTCTATGGTCTTGTATCCTGACTAAAAGTTAAGTCTTCAAATGTTGCATGAAGAGTACATTACTCAGTTGAGCACAACATAAGGATTAAGCATCTCCTAACTTCCCCTCCTCCTTCCTGCAACCAACAGTATCTATGAGAGAGGAAGATCTGCATTGAGTTTTTCTGCTGTCAGCCAGGGCAGGTAGCACATAGATATTCAGAAGAAGGCCCATACTTTTGCTTTACCTTGGTTTCTGTTTGGTTTGGTGTGCATGCTTACCTCAAAAACAATATTAAGACTATGTAAAATATCCTCCAACGATGTATAAGTGAGATGAATCCTCTAGATAATATTGGATATTTGCCTAAGGATTTGTTTTTCAGTTTAGTAATAGGAGAAGGGAGAGAGGGATGGAAGGGGGAGGGAGGGAGAGAGAAGAGAGAGAGAGAGAGAGAGAGAGAGAGAGAGAGAGAGAGAGAGAGAGAGAGAAATGATGTAACCAAAGTTAACTCCTTATGTCACAAGTATTAATTCAAAGTTAGGATGTCACTGATGAGAAAAATCACATGCCAACATGAATTTCTGTATGAAAACTGCAGATTTAAGTCAAGTGATCCTCAAAGACAAGTTATATGTTTATAATTTTACTTATTTTTATTATGATCATTATTACAATCATTATCTACTTAATAGAAACAAGCACAGGGAGATGTGGGTATGCAGGCAGGAATCTTAAAATGTATAACATAGGCTGTTGTGTCTTAGGGTCTAAAAGTAAGTATTTGAAGTGTGCAGAGAACACAAGTAACACTACAGAAAGACAAATGAGAAGAGTTGCAATAGAGAACAAAAGCTGTTACATCAAGTCAGTGTCCGTGAGTATGACAAATGGGCACCACGAGGAAAAAGCGACATGGTCTAATAAAAAAATCATACCCTAAACTTTAACCATTTCTGAAGCCTTGCTCAAATGTGGACACATTTTCATTTGATCCTGCTTTTTAAGGAAAATCTACAGAAGCTTTGAGTAGACATTCTCCAGGGTAATGCCGGGACTTCACTCTGAGTCCCATGTTTCTAATATGAAGTGGAGAAGCATGAAAAAATGCTGTTTCATCTCTGAGTAAACCTGATTCCTTATATAATTCCTTGGATCTATAAAGGCCCAAGAGCTTGGTCTAACAATAAGGCTTGAATCTCATCACAGTTCATTCTGAAGTAAAACCTAGGACTGAAAGAGGTTCATTATTTAGGCTTCAATGATGTAGTTCCCACACATGGACTGTGTAAAAGTTGTGGTGCTGGATGGTGGAAATAAAGGAATAGATAAGGCACAATTGTAATCATTCTGAAAAGCTCACAGTAGAATAGGAAAGGTCAAAGGTTACCACACAACGATAACAAAAACCCCTTGCCGAAACTGGTTTGACTCAGTGGATAAAGCGTAGGCCTGCGGACTGAAGGGTCCCAGGTTAGATTCTGGTCGAGGGCATGTACGTTGGCTGCAGGCACATCCCCAGTGGGCGGGGGCTGGGGAGGGTGCGGGAGGCAGCTGATGGATGTTTCTCTCTCATCGATGTTTCTGACTTTCTATACCTCTCCCTTCCTCTCTGTGAAAAATCAATAAAAATATATTTTTAAAAATAACATAACCCTTAAAGATGAAGACTTGATTCATTCTACTAGAAACCTCAAGTTTATTGAGACATATGTTTCAGTCATTTCCTGCCTCAACCACCAGCCCTGGCCAAGCACTGCTCTGCTTTCTACTACTAGTCTAGATAAACTCTTTTTTCTATTGTTTTCTTCTTCAGAATTTCAAGGAAAGGGAAAATCATGCAGCAGTCACTCTGCGTTTCTGGACTCTTTGGCTCAGCATAATTCCTTTGAGACGCATCTATGTCAATCCACCCATCAGTATTTTGTTTCTTTTTCCTGCTGAGTAGTATTCCTTTGCATGGCTACACCCGTTCTTCTACTGATGAACAGGTGGATTAGCTTCAATTTTTGGCTGAAAAGAGCGTGGGTTTTAAGATGACATAGAGGTGCTTTCTTTTCAGAAGAATGTCAGTGAACTACCCCAGCATTTATCTGCTTTTCAAAGTTTGGAAAGCTCACTGCTCTTTGGTCTTGTTAGGCTTTGCATGCCAGCTACAAGAACCCTATGCCTCTCCTCATCCAGTGCCCTTCAGCTTTCACTCATACACACGCTCTCTCTCTCTGCATGGCTTTCATCCAATTTTGATCTATGATTTGGGGCTCCACTCAAATCACGTGGGCCCAGAGAATCCCATCTATATTAACTGACCTATAATAATATCCCAATCCAGTCACCGTGAGTTGAAGGTTTGAGGGAAGCAATGAGCGCTGCACAGGCCAATTTTCTCAGATTACCTATCAGCTCTTCCTTTACCATAGATTTTTAACATTTATGGAACCCTGCCTTTAAATTACTCCTCTCCCCTTGTGCTGCGCCAGCACAGGCAAGGGTGACTCTGAGTGGGGGTGGTGCAAGGCTTATAAAAGACAAGAGAATGAAAGCTGGGTCTCGCTGGGAGGTTGCTTCTCTGAGAGACAGCAATGATGCGCAACGATGCCCACAAGCCGTGTATTTTATAGCAGATGCTACGAGGCAAAATAAGGGCGTGATCAAGATGTTTACAATATTCTCGTGGGTTTTTGATCCTACCTAACCACATGCACCTGATTAAGCTTTGTTTACTTGCAACGTATATCACTCAGGCACAAGGGCCATAGGTTCGAGCTTACAACTACAGCTGTTGGCTATAATTGTGCTGGGCGGCAATCAAAACATGTGGTGGTAGTTGAGAAGAAAATTGCAATGCATGAGAGATGAAGAAATATCTTTACATCATGTTCTTTGATGAGAGAAGAAAAAAGTGTGGAAGTCAGTATGGGCCTGCAAAACTTGCGGCATAATCAGGGTGTCACAGGGTGGCAGTTTCTATGCTATACTTTCTGGTTAAAGGCTCCTTCTCACAGATGAAAGAAAGGTTACAACCTTTGGTTTTAAGCTAAAGCCTTCTATCAGATCCACAATGGAGATATCTGGAAAGCCGCTTAAATAAAGTGCTGTCTGTGTGCAGAGCAAGAGTGATAATCCTTGGAATCCTTTGGTGTTTCATGCTCTCCATCATTATTGGCATGTCGGACCTGACTGCATGGAAATGAGCTGAACCTCAGCAAAAGGATCTTGAAGTAGGTCAAACCTTTAGCATTGCAACAGGCAGAGAACTTGCTTTTTATTTGGCCATTTTTTCCCAGACAGAAAGATCCATTGAACTTGATTTGACCCATGATTATAATAACCATTTTGTCTCTCAACTGGGGAGGAGGAGGATTTAGTGACAGTACAGCTACTGCCTTTTCTAAGGGCCTCAAAGGAACTTTTAGAAACCATATGCTCTAAAACACCTCCCTGAATGACTTTTAGTTTTGCTTGGCGTCGCCCAGCACAATCCAATTATGATGCAGTGTCCACTCATTAACACACTTAATGCTCTAAAACCTTTTAAAAGTATAAAACAAACCTATTTCCAAGTGCATTCTGAAATTGATATTTTTATCATTTTTACATGGAATTTGGGTAACTTAAATCACAAGTTCCTACGCAGCAGGAACTATCTCTGCCCATCAATTGCCATACACTAAATAAAGGATTTGGTCCCTGAGCACCTACAGTGAGGTGGTGAGTGTTCGGTGATTAGAACAGATTATAGAGGTCACATTCCAGCTCTAGTTCTTGCTAGCTTTGTAACCTCAACTCAGTCTCATTGTACCTTGGGTTTACCATTTATAAAAATGAGTATGATAATGATGATGATGATAACAATACTAATAGTAATAAGTATCTTAAAAGGATATTATGCAGATAAAATAACAAATGCCTGGCACAGAAAAAAAATGCTCAATAAATATCAAATATTTTTGTTGCCCTGTTATCTTCTCTGAAGTCTGAAGGAATGACTGTAAGGCTAGATCTCCTTCCATAAGATGCATTCAATATAGTTGAGAAGCAGGGTGGGAAGGTCACATATAAATAAAGCAAAGAGAGTGCCAGGCAACAATGGACTCTACCAGCATTTTGCACTGATGTAAGGCAGGCTTGAAGGATGTGCCACATGCTCACGGGCAGCATCAGGTGCAGTGCTAATTGTGCAGAACAGTCATTTAGTGCAGGAGCAGGAAGAGCAGTGCTGGGTTTGCCGGGGAAAAGTGGTCAGAGGAGGGGGCACAGCAGTAGAGCTTCACAGAAGGCAAGCTATCATGTACCTCACCAGTATATGGTCACAAACAATGGAATACCCCAATATTAATTCAGCTATTATAAGTTATCCAAATATAATTTAAATATTAATTCAAAAATTAATTCAGTCATTGTTATTTATTTACATTTTTTTTCACAATGCTAAGTATTTTCTACTGCGGCTAATTTGAAACTAGGGAAGATTAGAGTACATCCAAAATTCAGAAGGAAAAAACAAATGAGAGAACTCTGCTCATTTGACTGAGGAAATGTGATTTTAAGATGCTCCAGCCCTAACCAGTTCGGCACAGTGGATAGAGTATCGGCCTGCAGACTGAAGAGTCCCAGGTTCAGTTCCGGTCAAGAGCATGTACCTTGGTTGAGGGCATATCCCCAGTGGGGGGTGTGCAGGAGGCAGCTGATCCATGTTTCTAACTTTCTATCCCTTTCCCTTCCTCTCTGTAAAAAATCAATAAAATAAAATAAACTATGTATAGTTAAAAAAAAAAAAGAATGCTCCATACAGCCTGGCCAGTATTGCCCAGTGGTTGGGTATCAACCCATAGACCAGGAAGTCATAGTTTTTATTCCCAAGCAGGGCAATTGATCCCAGTAGGGGGTGTGAAGGAGGTATCCGATTGATATTTCTCTCATCAATGTTTCCATCTCTCTATGCTTCTCCCTTCTTCTAAAATAAATTTAAAAAACATATTTAAAAATAAAATAAAAAGAATGCTCCCTATAAGGGCAAGATAGAATTGCATTTTAGAAACAGGAGAGTTATATTTTAAGGCTTCTTCTTTTTTTTTTTTTATTAATACCATTGACTTCATTTATCTTTTATTTTTCCAATGCAAAGATCATTTCCCAACACATTCCTGAGTGTATTCAGGAGAATACTTCTTTCCCTGCAATACAAATGCACATCACATAGACTGGCCCTCCATATAATAAAGTCCTCTGGAAATCTGAGAGTGATAGAGGACACCAGTTCCATTAATTGAATAAAGTGTACCCAGTACTGAAATCACACAGGACATACATACCATGAGGAGTGTAAATTTTCATTTACATGAAAATAAACTACAAAAATATAAGGGTTACAATGTTGCAATAGATCAATTATATGTATTACTGTCCAGTGAGCAACACTACCTTAGCTGCACCAAACAAGATTTTTATCCACCATAAACCCAGCATAACCAGCGTATCATTTCCATTAACATGTAAAATGGAGGATATTATTAGAGAATATTAAAAGTCTGAAAGAAAATCTTAAGGCCCGTGGTTGATTGTAGCATAAGAACACTTTCTTTGGATTTAACAAATTGCTAACAAAAATGATGATTATTTCATTTTTCTACTTTTGAATAATCTACAGCAGAGATTGGTAAATTTTAATTGTAAAGTGACAGATAGTAAATATTTTTGGGCTGAGTGGTCCCTGTGGCATCTAATCAGCTTTAAAAAAAGGTAAATGTTTACTATTTGGTTGTCCCAAATCTGTAGTGCAGCTTTTAGTCTTTGTTTTTACAGAATGAATTACATCACCTTGATTAAAAGAAACAAGGGAACATCAATAAAGTACCTAGTCTTGTATCTACACCTTCTCAACTATAATCCAACAGTATGCAAGGATTCACTTCTTGGGCCAGGAACAGTGTTAGCAGTAAGAATGCAGAGTTGAAAAAGCCACAACCCCTTTCCTTCTGTATCTTAAAAGATGCTATCCAAAGAACCTCTCTAACCAGAGAAAGAAAAAAAATAGATAAAATACTAAATTTTGGAAGGCTATAAACTTCTAAGGGTTAGAAAGTGGGGGAAATAAACAAATAGAATATACTACATGAGAACAGAAGGGACTCATAAATGTCAATGGAGTATTATTCTGGAAGGTTTGTGATTGGATTTGCCTCTTTATATACAGTAGCAAGTAAACTCACTTGTCCAATATATCTTGGCTTATACTATTTTCTTTATAGTCACTTTCGCCTCTGTGTTGGGGGCAGAGTATATGTGGTTCCCAGGGATGCAGACTAGGGCAGGATTTTATCGACAGAATTGAGATTTTGAATCAGGTTAATCCTTTCTGGGGCAAATGCACCACAAACTCCTGCCTCCTTCTTTTACGCAGTTTGCTTTGGAACTTGACTTCCTGCCTGAATCAGATGCAGTACTTTGAAGGATTTACCATGTTGGTCAGTCCCCTGCATAGACCTCCTGAACATCAACTGATGGAGCAATAAGCAGTGGCAATGTCTCACCCCCAGAGGAAAGACCATTCTCAGGCATGCTTATTTTCCCCAGAAGGCAGCTACACTTTCCTGTGAGTGGCAACAAGTCTATGAAGCTGTCCTCCTAAATGCTTTAGAAATGCCATTTAGCTGGTACTGTGGGAGAGAACTGGAGAAAAATTCAACAGTGATATAATTACATTTGTTTTTCATTCGATCTTGGTGAACTTCCTAGGCACTGGAGCCTATTGCTTTTACTGTGCTGTCATTTCTGAAAACCAAATTGCACAAAAACTGTTATAATTACCCAAGAGAACTTCTAAATGGGTTCAGTGTCATTCCATGAATAACAATACTGACACAGGCTTCATGGTGTCCCAACCACTTGCATGCTCTGAGAGGCAAGTATGACATCCCAGAATTTTACATCACCTTCTACACCCTCTTGGTTTTATAAGAAAACTGAAATAAGGATGAGAGGATGATGTACTGGTGACTTGCCCAGGAGAGATGTCAAACGGTGATATCTCAGAGTAAGGAAGGGACTGATTCTAGACCAGTGCTTTTTTGCTCTTTCCCAGTGGTTCATGTTCCAATCTATACTAATAAAAGGGTAATATGCAAATCGACCCAATGACCAAACAGCAGAATGATTATCCAGATGCACTGGCACCAGGCCAGTCAAGGCGGGTGCGATGTGATTGATCGGGGGCCCAGTCATCATCCCATGATCGCCCTGCAGAGGGAGGCCCAGGCCAATGACTGGCAGGTTGTGGCAGGTGGGTGGGGCCTCCTTCTGTGGGGTGCAATCAATGGCCCCAAAGAGGGAAATACAGGCTATCCAATGGGCAGGACCTACCTCTTTGGGGTGATCTATAGCAGGCTCCCGGACTATAACAGGGCACAGGCCTGGCTGAGGGGACCCTCCCCCCCGCCAAGTGCAGGGATTTCATGCACTGGGCCTCTAGTTTTAAAATAAAAGTGACAAAATAAGATGATGAAATTCAACAACTGAGAGCTCAAAGTAAACTGGCTGCATTAAAAGCAAAGACTTTCAAAAGGAGAATGACACCAGGTGCCAGGAGTAGGCTTAAAATAAGAGCTTAAAATGCCTTGGCAGGAGAGAATTAAGCTCTGGGCTTCCTGTTATTCTCCCACCACCTTGTATTTCTGTTGCTATCTTCACATAGATGAAAACAGGGTCTGTATACACTTTCTGTGGTTAATAGTTAGACATGAGCTTTTTAAAAAAATAGTTAATAATAAAACCTCACATGCTTGAACATTTTGTTAAATGTACACTACTAAAGATGATAAATATGTTTACTTACAATTTGAGCTTAATTGTTCTATAGAGTCAAGTGTGTCGTTTCTGAAATGAATGCCCTATTCATTTATTTTCTAAGACCGGAATACTGTCCGACATACAATAGGTGCTCAGCAGATCTTCTTCATGAAATTCATGTAAAATATTTTTTAATATTGTAAAATGGAAAAGGACTTCATCTATGTATAATAATAATAGTTAACATTTAAAATATATATTTTTATTGATTTCAGAGAGGGAGAAGAAGGGAGAGAGAGAAACATCAATGATGAGAGAGAATCATCAATTAATTGCCTCCTATCTGCTTCCTACTGGGGATCAAGCCCACAACCAGGGCATGTGCCCTGACAGGGAATTGAACCTTGACAGCATAGTTAACAGATGATATTCAAGCACTGAGAGCACACCAGCTGGGCAAAAGTTAGCATATTTGAATGCTTATTATAGCCAGGCAATGTTCTAAGGGATTTCTATGGATCTAGCCTCTTAATTCTCAAAATAGTCATACAGAGTAATATTAGTACTACTATATAGAAAAAAAAACCTTGTAATATAAAAATATTAATTAATTGCCACGTGGTTCCCAAACTGGAAAGTAAAGATCCCAAAGTTAATATTCAAACCCAAAAAATCTGGCCTCTGATTCAACCTTTAACTGCAAACTAATACAGTGAGTGCATTTTACTACTGAGAATGTAGCTAAGAAAAGATGAGACTCAAAATTATTGTTATACAATAGTTATTTTGTGCAATAAGTAGTAGCTGTGACAGATCTTGGGTCCCTTTAAAAATATTTAAGAATCAAGAGTCATTGTTATTCGCACATACCTATCTCCATGTAAATAAATTTAGAACACCCATTCAATTGCCCACTTTTAAAAGTATTAGTACAAGTGACATACAAATCCTATTTAATAAAAGAGTAATATGCAAATTAACCATCACTCTGCTATACCAACAAGCCACACCCACCACCCATGCCCACTAGCCATCAGGAGTAAATATGTAAATTAATTCCAACAAAGATGGCTGCAGCCATGGAGAGAGAAGGAGCCTTGGGTTTCCCTGGCCATGGAGGAAGCCAAGTTTTCGGCACACACTGGGGGGCCCAGGCCTCCCCTTGAGGCTACAAAGTTTCAATTATAGAAGTTAAATAAACCCCAACAGAAATGGCTGCCACCACAGAGGGAGCAGAAGGGTTAGCTCCACTCCAGGCTACAAAATTTCAATTGTAGAAGATAAATAAATCCCAGATACGAGGGCCTTTGCTTGGGTCACTGGGAGGCATGGCCGGCCTGCAAACCAACACAGGCCTCTTGCCTAGGTCGCCTCACAGCCCAAGAAAACGCCCATCCTGATGCAGGACACCCTCAGGGCAAACCAAGTGCGCGCCCCCCCCCCCCCATGCACCAGGCTTCTATCCTATCTATTAAAAGAGTAATATGCAGATTGACCATCACTCTAACACACAAGATGGCTGCCCCCATGTGGTCAAAGATCCTGCTCCCATGTGAACACAAGATGGCCAGCAGGGGAGGGCAGTTGGGAGGAACCAGGACTGCAAAGGAGGGCAGTTGAGGGTGATCAAGCCTGTAGGGGAGGGCAGTTAGGGGTGACCAGGCTGGCAGAGGAGGGAAGTTGGGGGCAAACAGGCTAGCAGGGGAGCAGTTAGACATCAATCAGGCTGGCAGAGGAGTGGTTAAGGGTTGATCAGGGTGGCAGGCAGAAGCAGTTAGGGGCAATCAGCAAGGCAGGCAGGCAAGCAGTTGGGCGCCAAAAGTCATGGATTGTGACAGGGATGACTGACTGCCCATTGGGACCGGGCCTAAATGGGCAGTCAGACATTCCTCAAGGGGTCCCAGATTGTAGAGGGTGCAGGCTGGGCTGAGGGACACCCCCTCTATGCACAAATTTTGTGCACTGGGCCTCTAGTATCATATAAAACATTCCTGCAAGTACATTATCACCTCCAAAGATGATGCTAGAATATTTGGCAGAGAGATTCTGAAGTTCTTCATTTTTATGTATTTTCACCCACATATATTGGTATAAAAGACTGCTAAGCACCAAATTTAGGTCTAAGTACTATCTCAATTTACATCCAGAAAAAAAAAAAAAAACAAAAACAAGTATCCTCCAGAAAAGAGATGAAAATAAGATTTTTCTTCCCCCCTTAAGTGAATGGATGTAAGAGGTCCAACCATTTAAAGCGTCTCTTTAAGAAAAGGACAAAGTAGTATTTAATGTCTACTCTGAGTATGTCATTGATGTGTCCTTAGAAATACATGGCCCTTGTCCTATGGATCTGAGTTAATCAGATAACCACACACATAAAATGCAAAACTAAAGCACAACAAAGAGGTGAACCTTGTTCTAAAAACCTCTGAAGTGAGAATTTTATCTATGGAAAACCATAATGACTTTCCTGAGGAAGTAGCATTTGATGCTTCTCCTATTCTTTTTAAAATTTTAATTAAATTTATTGGCATGACATTGGTTAATAAGATTATATAGGATTCAGGTATACAATTCTATAATTCATCATCTGTATTTGGCATTGTGAGTTCACCACCCAGAGTCAAATCTTCTGATACCTCCTACCATTTACTTCCTCTCCCAACCCTTCTTTCTGGGAATCACCATACTGTTGTCTGTATATGTGAGTTTTTGTTTGTCTGTCTTGTGTGTTTTTTTCAATGTTGCTTTCAGTTTTATATCCCACACATGAGTGAAATCATATGGTTCTTGACTTTTTTCCATCTGACTTATTTCACTTAGCATGGTATCATCAAGATCTGTTCTCTCTTAAAACCACTTACACTTTAACAGTAGTCACCACAACAAAAATGTTAGTCAAGATGACTGATGACCCCCACATTTCTTAATTCAATAGTCTATCCTCTTTCTCATTTTACCTTGACCCATGGGCAAACTTTAATATCATTCTCCTAAGTTCCTGCTTGCTACACACAGGTTTTTTTCACTTAGCTTCCAAGTCATCATATCCTTATGGTCCCCCTTCTACCTCATGGGTTGTATCTCTTGCTGTGATAACTACAAAGTCTAAGTGATGTACTTCCTTCTCTTCTTCCCTCCTATAGTCTAGTCTCAACAATGTACCTAGAGTTGCTATAAACCAGTTCATAGTACTAATTCTTCAAAAAAACATGAAGAGCAGAAAATGTATTTTACATTGGAGTGAAAAGAAAGATGATGATATAAAAAAGACAGGATTTACATGTCTTAAGATATTAGAAACAAAAATCAAAATAATACTGTGTTCTATTATAAATGGGGTTTAAATGTTCTATTTTTCACATTAATAAGGTTTCAATAGAAAATTATGTTATAAAACACAAACATCAAGTTAAAATTCCATATCAAATAGTCACAACATATAAAGAATAAAACATCCAATACTGTTCATTTATATAAGATCTATTTATGATTTAACTATATTGTGCAGGCTAGTAGTAATTGGATTCATTTAATTGTGCTGAAAAATATTATATTTTATGAATAAACATGTGAATTAAATGGACTTTAAATACTGAAAACAATAAATAACACATCAAACAGTAAGTGGCAGATAATTCATATACTTACATTATAACTAATATTACTTAAAAAAAGTAGTTATCAACAGTAGTTGTAAATTATTTTTGTTGTAGGATGAAATTTGAACTAAAACATTGCTTACTTAATGTTAGCAATTTATCCACTCAAAGTGGGAAAAAAAAGACTATTGTTTAGTTGCAGTCCTGCACTCTTTTTAAAAAAAGATATATTTTTAATGATTTCAGAAGGGAAGAGATGGGGGGGTGAGAGAAAGAAATATCAATGATGAGAGAGAATCACTGATTGGCTGACTCCTGAGTGCCTCCCACTGGGAATTGAGCCCACAACCTAGGCATGTGGCCTGACCAGGAATAGACCTTAACCTCTTGTTTCCAAGATTGATGCTCAATCACTGAACCAAGCCACTGGGCTCACTCTTCTTTTTGACCCTATATATTATTTACAGAACTTGCCACTTAGTTTGGCATTTATATTTTCTATTCTTTATTTTTGGTAGGTAGATGCACATTTTAGCTTCTTGGATAAATTACTAGTAAGTAAATCAGGTGTCTATTTTCCCTTTTCATTTACTCTGGCCCTTAGACTAGTAAAAACATAGATGATGCTTAGCAAATATCAGTTTATTTGAAATTCTCAACAAGGTAAACTCTATATTCATCTTCAGAAACCTAAGTGATAATTAGCAATAGTCTTATAATAATACTAGAGGCCTGGTGCACGGGTAGGGTCCCTCTGGGTGGCCTGCAGGGATTGGGCAGAAACCCACAGTCCAACGCCACCTTCACCTCCAATCTACTGCTCCTGCTCATCCTGGCCTCACTGTGCCTGCCATGGGCTCACACCCAATCAGTTCCAATCTATCGGAGAGGCTCACACTGCCACACCAGTACTCAGCTGCCATGAGCGAGTGCTCCATCTGGCCCTCTCCCGAGGGGGAAGTGATCTGTGAGATCTGGCTGAAACCTGCACTCCAACATCCCCTGAGGGGTCCTGGATTGTGAGAGGGTGCAGACCAGCTTGAGAGACCCCACCTGTGCATGATGGGCCTGCTGAGGGACCACGGGAGGGCGTGTCCAGCCCATCCAGCTCAGCCTTGATCAGCTGGACCCCAGCAGCATGCTAACCTACCAGTAAGAGCATCTGCCCCCTGGTGGTCAGTGCACATCATAGTGAGCAGTTGAGTGGCCTTAGCATATCATTAGCATAGTATGCTTTGATTTGTTGTTCTGATGTTTGGTCTATTTGCATATTACTCTTCATTATATAGGATATGATGACTTCTGATATTTTAAATGAATTTCTATTTGAGCTTTCTATTTTCCTATCTTGCTTTGCATATCTTCCAAAGAGCTTGAAAATGTGCTAAATCTTTCTGCAGAAATATAGAAAATTTCAAATTCCCCCAAATAAAAAATAATCTGTCTTAATATCATTTGCCCATGCTGGCAAAGCTGCATTTTATTATTATCCTCTAAAAGAGCTAAGACCTGATCGAATTATTTTGGATAGCATCAGCACAAATCTTAAACTATCTATTAGAGTCCACAATGGGTTGACACAGGTGACTATAACTAAATCTTTTGCAACATCTCTCATATTTTTATGGTTTTCTGTCTCCCACAGAGTGCTTCTTTCAATTTGTTGCTTTATTTCCACACAAAACCTCACTTTAATTCTCCTGCTGCTTAAGAGTAAACTCCCTGATGTGTTTGCAATGTATCGAGATCTATTTTCCCTTTTTCAATAAAGATGAATTTTACAGCCCCTATCATAGTGACCAATGTGAAAGAAAGCCTTCAGAGTGATATTAATGATGAGCAGATAGCATTGCTGACAGTTGGTACTAAGTAAATGATATGTGACTGTAATTGTTTATTGTCTCACCATTTTAATATAGGAAATGATGAACAAGAATTTACAATAAGGAATAGTAACAAGTAGTCACAATGAGAAAATGTAATTGCTGTGATTTTTCTACTTTTATTAAATACACAAAAATGTTTGCTTTGCCTAATTTTTTTTTTCTAAACTAGTGACACAATGACCCTGGGATAGAGGTTATCTAAAGTTGTATGAAGAAGGCCTATGAACAAGTCAAGATTCACAATCCATATCAGCCTCACTTCTCCAAGCTACTTGTTCCTCGTAATGTTTGCTACACACCATTTCACTCCTTTGTCCTCCACAGTCCTGTCTGTGTGGAATAAACTTCTATACATCACCATCCTGTAAAACTCATCTTCATCTGGGCAAACTTAGTCCTGGATCAGTACATCAATATGTACTGATTTCACATATGCTCACCAACTATCCCTTTTACTCCTTGGGATGAGCTGTGCAAACACCCTTGTTACATGCTTTACTCAATTCCCTGTAGCTTCCTCGTTTGCTTACATTCCTATGTTTCTTATTATGTAATTTTTATAGCAAAATGATGAATGACTTCTGAATCTTTTGATTCACTTTGCCTATCACAGAACTTGAGATATGCACTCAAGTTTAGGTACTCAATTAATATTTAATTTTAATGTATGGAGGATTTAAAACATTTTTGGACATGACTCATTATCTTCAGCACAGGTTGGGAGTTAGATCCTTTGACCATTGCTTATATTCTTTGACCAATTCATATCCATCTGAAAAACAAATCTGATTTAGATTCATATAGGTGGGAAGATAAATTATTCAGACAATTAAAAATATACTATTCTAGTGAAAATAGGTTTCATTTCTGTGGTGATGGCCTGGGGATGAGGCGGAAATGAGGTTTAGGGGATAAGGGGGATATCTATAATATTTTCAACAACAAATATAAAAATAAAATAGGTTTTTATTATAAAAGTATATAAATAACAAAAAATCAGACAAATAATGTAGTATAAAGCAGAATATATTAATGGGTTAGTTCATAATTAATGGATATGAACACTATAGTCTATAGTTAAAGTACATTATTTCATGCTTATAGATGATTCTTAAATATTAGAAAATGTCATAATTAAGTAAAACTATTCTTTTAAACTATTGATAATTTACATATTAAATAAGTAAGTTAAGGAATAACTTAACTTGGGCCTTCTATGGAATATCAATAAATTTAAATAATATAATTCAAATCAAAGTATGTATATTCATTCTGTAAGAGGGTAGCAGTATGTACTTGAAGAACTAAAAGCATATGTGATAAATTTTTCTCAAGCCTGCCCAGGGTGGGTCAGTGGTTGAGCATCAATCCATGAACCAAAAGGTCACTGTTTGGTTTTCCAGTCAGGGCACATGCCCTGGTTGTGGGCTTGATCCCCAGTAGGGGGCAGGCAGGAGACAACCAATCAATGTTTCTCATCCTTGTTTCTATCTATCCCCCTCTCTCTCTAAAAAATAAAAATAAAACAAATAAATAAAAACACATTTAAAACAAAAGGAATGTAAACAATCCAATAAAAAAATGGGCAAATGATCTATAGACACTTTTTGAAAGAGGACACACAGAAATTCAAGAGAAATATGAAAACATGCTCAAAGTCACTAATCATCCAAGAAATGCAAATCAAAATGACAATAAGGTACCATCTCACACCTCACAGAATGGTTATCATCAACAAATCAACAAAGGACAAGTGCTGGAGATGATGCAGAGAAAAAGGAACCCTCCTTCACTGCTGGTGGGAATGCAGACTGGTGCAGCCACTGTTTTCCACTGTTTCCTCAAAAAATTAAAAATGGAACTGCAATTTGACCCAGTAATCCCATTTCTAGAAATATATTCCAAGAAAACAGAAACACCAATCAGAAAGGATATATCCAGCCTGTGTTCATAGCAGCACAACGTGCTATAATAGCTAAGATTTAGAAACAGCCTAAATGCCCATCAGTAGATGAGTGGATTAGAAAACTATGGTACTATACAATGGGATACTATGCTGCTGTGGGAGAAAAAGGAATTCTTACCATTTACAACAGTATGTATAGAACTAAGCAAAATAAGCTAGTCAATGAAAGATAAATAACACATGATCTCACTCATTTGTGAAACATAAAGAACATTATAAAATGATGAACAAAAAAAGATACAACAGCAAAGAAGCATCAAACAGACTGAAAGGAAGGGAAGGGTTGGGGGGGGGCATAAAAGACCAATCAAAGGACTCGTATTAATGCATATAAGCACAAACCACAGACACAAGACCCTGGTGGGGTGGGGAGGGCATGTGCTGGGGGATAGGAGAGGCCAGGGGAAGGTCAAAGGAGAAAAAGAAGACATATTTACTACTATTTATAATACTTTAAACAAAAAATAAAATAAAAACACATTTAAATGTTATCAGAATCATAAGGTTTGATGTTATTCCTGAATAAATCACACTACTACTATGAAATGAATTTTCTTTTTCTTTCTTTCTTTCTTTCTTTCTTTCTTTCTTTCTTTCTTTCTTTCTTTCTTTCTTTCTTTCTTTCTTTCTTTCTTTCTTTTTTTTTTTTTGCCAATAGCCGGTACCTTGGAACCATAAACAGGGAATTAAAACTTTCTAAATAAAAAATGGGTTTCAGGAAGAGATTATTACTGCTCACAAAACTGTTCACTCAGTTTTTATGAAGAAACTAGAGGTCCAGTGCACAAAATTTGTGCAGGAGGGTTCCCTAAGCCCAGCCTGCAACCTCTCCAATCCAGGACCCCTCGGGAAATGCCCTACTGCCAGTTTAGGCCCGATTCCTCTCACAGTCCTGGACTGCTGGCTTCTCATTGCTCATCTGCCTGCCTGCCTGATAGTCCATAACTGCCCCTCCCCACTGGCCTGGTCACCCCTAACTGCCCCCTGCTGACATCCAGGTCGCCCTCAACTGCCCTATCCCTGCCAGTGTGGTCACTCCTAACTGCCCCCCCACTGGCCTGGTCACCCCTTATTGCCCCCCTTGCTGTCCTGAGTGCTCCCAACTCCCCCACCTGGCCTAGTCAACCTTCACTGCCTCCCATGCCAGCCTAATCACCCCACCTGGCCCCCTGCTGTCCTGGTTGCCCCCAATTGCACTCCCCTGCCAACCTGGCCAACCCTAACTGCTCCCCACTGGCCTGGTTGCCTCTTACTGCCCCCTCTGCAACTGGTCACCCTTAACTGCCCCCTTCTGCTGGCCTGATCACCCCAACTGCCCCCCCTGCTGGCCTGGTAATCCCTCACAGCCTTCTGCCCCCACCCCAGCCTGGTCGCCCCTTGTAGCTTGCTGTCTAGTCGTTTGGTCGTCCCTCACTAACCCACCTCCCAGCCTGGACATAGGCAGTCATATTGTAAGGGTGCAAGGGTCAATTTGCATATTACCTCTTTATTATTTAGGATAATTGAAAAATATATCCTTAAGAAAATTTCTGTAGGGTCTCTGTAATTTTCAATTAATTGTGTTTAATCAATTCATTGATTAGGCTGAGCAACCAAATTATGATAATTTGGAAGAGATATGAGTGCATTCCTCTTTGTTTTCTTTTTTTATTGTTGTAATCAGATTTACAATATGAAGTGTCATTAATCACGTATAATAATGATAGTTCTATCATGATTTATGGAAATGACTAGAGCAATTCTCACATCTGACAATAGTTATAGTTGTTGTATCTTTCCCTATGAACATGTTATTTTGTTTCATTAACTTCAGTAGTTTGTGAGTTTCAATAGTATTCACATAGATATATAAATATTTTCATATCACAGGATAATAATAATTTAAAGTTGGGAAAATAAAATTATTATAAATAAGGGATTACTTTCCCTTCTGGAGATTAAGTTAAAAAATGCGGAAAATAGAATATCATGTTTCATTGGATGTAATGTATTCACATATCATTAGAATGTATCCAACTTATGGAGTTTAAATTTGATCAGCGATGCTACTTCACAGAGATAAAATTATTACCACAAAGTAAGTCTAAAGGAATTTGCAAGGGAAAGAAAACAGATTGTCTAAATGTATTAATATAGTAAAATTTAAAAATGTTTACTCTTGACCTATTTCAAAGAAAGATTTTATGAGTAAAATTATAATAATTACGTTATTTTAAGAAAATTCTAATTGAAAAAGTCATCCTGAATATAAAATATTTGATGAATGACTAAGATTTTGCAAGATTTACTCAGTGAATCAGGTATAAATTTTAATCTCTACAAAGTTTTTGAATGGAAATAAAATTTGCAGTAGATATTACTAAAATGAAAATGAACTGATTATTTTACCTTACTTATAAAATGTAAAGTTTATTTTACCATAGTGATGGTAAGACTGCAGACACCAACACAATTTTATAGGAAGAAAAAAATTACATATAGGCAAGTGCACATAAAAGCAAATGGGATGG
Organism: Antrozous pallidus; assembly: GCA_027563665.1. NCBI lineage: Eukaryota > Metazoa > Chordata > Mammalia > Chiroptera > Vespertilionidae > Antrozous > Antrozous pallidus. The sequence continues at coordinate 56,775,777 of CM050519.1, read as the reverse complement.
CATATAAGCTACTAGAATTATACTCCAGAAGACTGATTTTTAAAAATCATTCAAACCATTTAAATTGCTTAATCTTAAACCATGTTTTGGGTTCCATATTATACTTCTTTTTCTTACTAATTACAAAGTCTGAAGAGACAATCGATAATACAAACAGAACATTGTTCAGAATGCTGTTTCTGTATTTCTCCAAAAGTGCTAGCAATTATCTCTTATACTGGACTTCAAATAAGTTCTTGAACTCCTTTAAATTGTTATTTCTGTTAGCTATATAACAATAAAAATTATGAAATACTAATATAAGGAATATAAGTTATTAAACCAAAGTAAACCTTAATAGTAAGCACAAAAGCAGTTTTCTTCTGTGAATGCCACTAGCAATCAGCAAGAGAGAGAAATATCCATGAAGGTTGGAAGATGGATCGCAGTCATTCCAAAGATCCAACAGAGAAGAAATATAATTTTGAAGTCAACACTCAGGGAACAATAAAGGTGCAAATAACAGAAGCACAGCCTGTTCTCATGTACAATCAATAATAAAACAATGTGTGGAAGAACTGAATTTGTGAAAAAGAAATCTTCTCTTGCCAGTGGTTTTCAATTATTAATTGGACAGGTAAAGAGATTGATGAATAAGAAAGTTTTTACCTTTAACTTCATACTGCAGAGTCTACCTTAGAAAGAACTGCTGGTGTTTATTTTAGAAATATTGAATCATGACTTATTAAATCTGAAAAATTCCAGGAGAAATACTAAAAATACCTGGAAGACTCATTTTGGCTTTAATTATTGTCTAGAATAAAAAATCGTAGTATGCTTTGGAGGGTTTTAATGAAAAGAACAGAGTGTAATGCCTACTGAACTTTTATTTTGTTTTATTATTTTTAATAATATATATTTTATTGATATCAGAGAGGAAGGGAGAGGGGGAGAGAGAGTGAGAGAGAAGCATCAATGATGAGAGAGAATCATTGATCAAACTGCCTCCTGCATGCCCCCTACTGGTATCAAATGCCAGCTACTTGGGCATTTACTCTGATAGGAATTAAACTGTGACCTCCTGTTTCATAGGTTGATGGTTAATCACTGAGCCACACCAGAAGGGCTGAACTTTACTTTTTTAAAGATCAAATTCTCTTTTATAAAATGACGGCTCCTTATTGTTATTTAAGTTAGCAGGTTAGAACATAAGTTAAAACAGCAGATGGGATGCAGTTCTCATTTCTAAAGAGTACTTATTGCACACACACTTAAAACACACTAGAAATGAGCAACAACAAAAACAAAAAACAGTTGACTTCCATGTGTTTCCCTTTGCAGACATCTATTGCAGTGAATCATGAGGCCAGAGTACAAATAAGGAAAGCCTATTCCTCAGAGGAGATATACGTAATTAGGATCACCATATTCAGAATATAGAAAATTACTTTTTTTTTACATTGATATTACTTTGGTGTGTTTTTATAGTTGACTACTTTGGGGTATATTTTATTTTTTCCAGTTATGCATAAGTTTTTCATATCATCTGATAATTTTAATTATATAAATTCACCTTTGTTTGCCACTTTTGTCATATTTCAATGTCATGCAACTATCCTCCATCCCAGTTTCCCATCACTCCCCACTCTGCAGAGATAAGTCAGAAAATTTCACCAGGTAAGAAGTGGCAGATGAATGATATTCCTTACTCATTCTGCTCCACACACAAAAACCAAATGTCTATGTGATTTGATATACTAAAACCACCTGAATATTGATTTAACAAACTGGAGAATAAACATCATGTTGTTATAAACTTTATTATGCAATTACATTTTAAAATCCATTCTTCCAAGTTAGCAAAAGAATGTGCCAATCTTCCTGAGATATATTTGAAAAGTTATGTAGTCAATGGGAAATTTTGCATTAAAAAAGCAAAATATTTTTGTTAAGAGTATTTACTTTCCTTTACTCCATTGAGCATGATAATCATTCCTGAACACCGCAAGCTGACTTCGTTTATAACCATTTTTCAGCCTAACTTCCTCGCTGACGGGTAGATGGCACTGTGCCCTGTAAAAAGATGCAATGCTATTTTTTTCTAGGATACATGTGCCAATCAGTGTTTGCTTAGTAGAGAGCATTGAAAATGCCATCGCGTCAGCAGGGCATCCATTATTTCTGACAGTAATTCTCATTAAAACCAAAAACATCTTGAGTGCCAAAATTAAAATTATGAATTGTGGGAGAAAATACACCATAGTAGATGTAAGTGCCAAACACATAAGTCTAATTCTAGGTGGCCCATGGAAACTCAATAAGCATACAGGTATCCTATTGCTCAATAGTGCCTTTGGAATTTGAAGTAATTTCTAAAATAAGCAATGGCCTGATTTAACAAAGAGTAGGAGTAAGTTGTATGGCATCTGAATTAGAGAGGAGCCCAATTATAAGAGTTATAACCAGAGGTAGTAGATGGATACATTCCAAAGCCACATCCCTTTTCTACACACATTTAAATGTCCAGATGTGCAGTTATGAGTGTGTGTATGTGTGTGTGTGTGTGAATTTCACTCACATTAAACATTTTATCTACTCCAAGTCACTCCACCTAGGAGGAAAGAAATTAATTCATTCAAACAACTAATTAGGGTTAAAGTAATAATTCAATCCCAGTAATCTTTATCTGCTATTTTTGGTCTAGTGAACTCTAGAATACATCATTAAGCTTTCCTCTCTTTACTTCTCCCCCTAGGTTGTATTAATATTATGCTTATGGTATAGCATGTATTCCAAATATCCTATCTAATAAAAGAGTAATATGCAAGTTGACCATGCCTCTGATCAAGCCACACTGACAGCCATGCCCACCAGCCAATCAGGAGAAAATTATGCAAATAACCCCAACCAAGATGGCTGCTGCCACTGAGAGCAGGAGGAAGGCTTGGGTTTCCCTGGCAATGGAGGAAGCCAAGCTTTCCACCTGCTGTTGTGGGCCTGGGCCTCCAATCAATGCTACAAAGTTTCAATTATAGAAGATACATATATTCCAACAGAAATGGTGGCAGCCATGGAGCTGGAGAGAGAAGAGGCTAGGGTTGCCGGGGCAATGGAGGAAGCCAAACTTCTGAAGCCCTAGCCTAGGCCTCCAATCTAGGCTATAAAGTTTCAAAAAGAAATAGCTATTACCACGGAGTGAGCAGAAGGCTTGGCTCTGCTCCCGGCTACAAAATTTCAATTGTAGAACATAAATTAATCATAGATCCTAGGGCCTCCTCTTCGGTCTCTCGGGGGCATGGCCAGCCTGCAAACCACCATAGGCCCTTTGCCCAGGCCACCCCACACCCCAAGAGAACCCCCACCCTGATCCAGGATACCCTTCAGGGCAAACAGGGCAGTCCCCACCCATGCTTCAGGACTCTATTCTATCTAATAAAAGAGTAATGTGCAGATTGACCATCACTCCAACACACAAGAGGGCTGCCCCCATGTGGTCAAAGATCGTGCCTCCATGTGGACACAAGATGGCCACCACAAGATTGCCAGCAGGGGAGGACAGTGGGAGTTTCCAGGCCTGCAAGGGAGGGCAGTTGTGGGCCTTCAGGCCAGCAGGAGAGGGCAGTTGGGAGGACCAAGAGGCAGTTGGGGGTGATCAAGCCTGTAGGGGAGGGCAGTTAGGGGTGGCTAGGCTGGCAGAGGAGGGAAGTTGGAGGCAAACAGGCTGGCAGGGGAACAGTTAGACATCAATTAGGCTGGCAGGATAGTGGTTAGGGGGTAATTAGGTTGGCAGGCAGAAGCGCTTAGGGGCTATCAGGGAGGCAGGCAGTTGAGCAGTTTGGAGCTAGAAGTCCTGGATTGTGAGAAGGATGTTTGACGGCCCGTTTAGGCCTGATCCTACTGGGACTGGGCCTAAACGGGCAGTCAGACATCCCTCGAGGGGTCTCAGATTGGAGAGTGTGCAGGCTGGACTGTAGGACACTCCCTTTCCCCGCCCGGGCACAAATTTCATGCATTGGGCCTCTAATATATATTATGTATGTGTGTATATATATTATATATAATATATATAATGAAGTATTATATATATAATATACATAATGTATATATATATAACACTAGCAATAATAAGGTGTACTTTGTACCTAATCAATAAGCATTTATTTAACTGTTTATATAGTATTATCTTTTAAATAATTAAACAGTGAACTTTCATATCTCCATTAAAATTGATATCCCAGTTGAAGCTAAATCCATGACTGGTGATATATACTAAGGCAAAAAAGGTCTCCATGTGATTAGCTTGTGTCAAAGGACAGCTGTGCTCTTATGACCCATGCATACCTTAATCTGAGCACTTATCATCTTCTACCATTCACTTCTCTGATACCTGCTTTGGAACAGGGGCTCTTTCATGGCAGGGCTAACCTCATTCATCATTGTACCCATTGCACCAAAGAGTTAGGGCCCAATTAATGTTTGCTGAATGATGGATGAATAAATGCATGAGCTGGTATAACTTCATGGACTGCAAAAAATAATAAATAAATAAAAATAAATAAATAAATAAATAAATAAAATGACCCCTAGCTAAACCTACTGATTGCCTTTTACATGCTTGGTTTGTTTTCAAGATTTCTCATAGGAACTAAAGCATGTGAATAAGACCTTTCTTTCAATAGTGCATTCATGACACAGCAGTTTTTGTACTCATGGGCATGAAGTATTAAGGCCTCTCAGAGGAAATTATTTTAATTACAGAAATGAGAACAGCTTAATTGTAAATGCGCAATGCGTGCACTTTACAAAAGAGATTAGTTGCTTTTACCTTCATTTCTTTCCTTTCTCTTTAATAATTATTATAACACACCATAAAAATATTTCCAATATTTCAACATTCTGGCTCATCTTTTTCTTCTATTTAACCACAGTTAAGGAGATCTAGAGTGGTGATGCTTGAACACTGTGAAACCACACTTCTCTCCACTAATAATTTACTGGACACTATTATGTTGATTTAGTCAATAAGTCTCTGGAAAGAAGAGTTAGTTCTGAGACAAAGAAAAATAGGAGTAAAAGCATAGTTGTTACAGTAACTTGGGAAATAGTATAGATATTTATATTTAAATTAGATAGATGATATAGATATAGATATTTTTACAAGTCTGGATACAAAGAAAGACTCATTACTCTTCAACAGATCTCAAGCTACTACAATGTCCAGGTCATAGCTAAGGAAATAAATGGCTTCCCAGTCTATATTCAGTTGGTAATTTTTAGTTGCCATCATGTTTTTCTGTACGGATGTCCCAACAAACATAAATGGACTACAGTTCTGTTGAGTTTACTCACTTGCACTGAGTATTTAATGTATTTTTTTAAGCAGAAGTGGAATTTTAGAAGAATCTATATTACATCCTTATCTAAAACCATTACAAATTTAGGATGCTATTTACAATAAGGTTAGAATGTTATACAACATATGGATGCTAACTATCCCCACCATTCTAAGCATGATAACACTAAAAGAAAGAAAAACATATATAACAGCAACAATACTATTTATTCAATGGTTACCACACCCAGCTTCCAGTACTGCTTGCTTTGAGGAATATTAAAGATGGAAGTCACGCTCCTTCCATGGGTACTTAAGTTACAATCTTCAGGATGAGGTGGCCTATCTTACAGGAAAATGTGACTACTTCGAAGCAAACAATATATGAAGAACTGCACAGGAACATGGTAAATGCATATTACAGAAGTCCTGAAAAGAGGTTGGGGATAAAAAAAAACCCCACGGATTAGATGAATGGAACTTCCTCAAGACACTAGAAGGGTCAACGAGTACATTTAACAAGTTTTGAGGGAGACAAGAAAGCTGATTTGCTGGGGAAAGGAAAGAAGGGCATAGCAGGTAAAGAGAATGACTGAAAGTGTCACAAAAACTTTTATGTTGGGGCAAAGCTTGAATAAATTTGCTATAACAGAAATGGACATGGAGTTGGAACTAATGATACAAGGCAGCAAGGTGAATGAGAGGTTAAAGACAAAGCTAGGCTGCTGACTTCAGCCTTGTCAATCTCTTGTAGATGGGAGCCTGTCATTTCTAGTTTATATCTATCAGGAAAGCAAAGCACTTCGGTGAACATTCCAAATTTTTGGAGTAATTGGGAAGCCATATACTGCTGGGATTTATGAACAGGACTTAGTCAAAATGGGATGTAATGAGGATGGTCTTAAGATGAAAGTACAGAGCCTAAAGCACAGTGCACACCTGAGGTGATCAGAGTTTAGATTTCAGCAGAAACTGAGGCAATGAAATGGGAGAAATATAGATGGAAGCCACACTGAAAGAAAGACTTAAATGAGGCTACAACGTGATTGATTTTGCTGTTTCACATTATTAAACTCATCTTTCAATAAATTAGTTGGCAGGATCCCTGAACACCAAGGACAAAATGCAACTGTAGATGTTCAAATAAAGACAAAATAAGAATTTGATAGACTGAAATGATCCACAAACTCTCTCCTCATTAAAAACATTCTGAATTACTTGTAATCTGTGGAAAGTAGAGAGAAAATTATGGGATGCTGACAATAAGATGCTGGCCCCTGAAATTGAGTCAAAGTGTGCTAAAAAAAAACCCTCCTAACCTAATATTCTGGGGTCTCTTGAGGGAAATGATTTTTAAATCACACAATAAATTAGTTTATGTATTATAAATTAATTTGATGAATATAATAATAAAGTAAATGTAAAGTCAGCACTGGAACACTGCGGTATTATGGTTCTCGGAGAAGCTGCCTGCATGCAGACACTATGGCTGCTCCTTATGCCGGGTTGATCTGATTCTCTACCTCACAAAGGGAAATCCACCCAATGACACATCATTTTGCAGGGCAGTGATGAAAGTTATCAATTCCATAATAGGAATTATTCAGTAGGATCCCTCTCATGATAAGCTCTTCTCTAACAGTGGCAGGCATTTGGAGAAGATGAATTTCATCAACTTTGTCAACCCTAGTGCATCATTTTATGCACCCAAACAGTAATTGACTAAATTTTCTAGTTTCTTTTAAAAACTATTTGCTAAAATGTTTTATGATAAGTCTAAGAGAACTGATGCTTCTGGGATTTTATCTAAAAAGTACTATCCTTATCAAAAAACTGTGGAAATGACCTCAAATCTGTCTGAACTCAAATTAGCATGTGGTTTTGAATCATTTGGTCCAGTGATTATGAGCTTTAGGATCCATTTTTTAAAAATACTTTTTTATTGAATTAATAAAGGACGGGGAGAGAGAGGGAGAGGAAGAGGGAGAGGGAGAGGAAGAGGGAGAAGGAGAGGGAGAGGGAGAGGGAGAGGGAGAGGGAGAGGGAGAGGGAGAGGGAGAGAGGGAGAGGGGGAGAGGGAGAGGGGGAGACAGGGAGACAGGGAGACAGGGAGAGAGGGGGAGAATGGAAAGGGAGAAAGAGGGAGAGAATGGAGAGGGGGAGAGGGAGAGAGGGGGAGGGGGAAGAGAGGGAGAGAGAGAGGGAGAGGGAGAGAGGGAGAGAGGGAGAAAGTGGAGAGGGAGAGAGGAAGAGAGGGGGAAAATGGAGAGGGGGAGAGGTAGAAAGGGGGAGAGTGGGAGAGGGGGAGAGGGAGAGAGAGATATATATCAATGATGAGAGAGAGTCATTGATCGGTTGCCTCTTACATGCATGCCCCATACCTTGGATTGAGCCCACAACCCTGGCTTGTGGCCTGACTGGGAATTGAACCATGACTTCCTGGTTCATGGGCTGATGCTCAACCACTGAACCAAACATGCTGGGGAGGATCCATTTTTAAGAGCCAAATACCTCCATGAGTCCCTTTTCCCATCAATTGGGCAGGCATGTGCATTGCCTACTCTGAATGCTGCATCCATAGATAGTTGCCAACACTTGCACCTCCTCAAAAATGAGTAAAAACCATAGATAAATTCATCCATGGTGATTTACAATTTTCCTGATGCTTTTTACACTTAGGGATACCAGTAATACCAAGTGCAGGGACTGGAAAGAATAAATTTCCTAATAAAGTGTCTAATTATTTATGTCAGAGCTCCAGACAGGGTCCAAAACATCACACCAAGACAAATCTATCTCTATTTCCCTTATAACTGGGGAAACTACATAAATAATTAATCGTAAGAGTTTAGACTTCCTGCTGTAAGTTTATAAAATTCTGTACCTTAAATAGGAAATTAATGAATGCATTAAAATGACACATCTCTACTGTCTAAATATTAGCCACTAGCCACTTGTAGTTCTTGAACATGTGAAATATGGCCAGTCCCAAAATGAGATCTGCTAGAGGTGCAAAATACACATAAAAATATGAAGAGTTTTTACACAAACAATTTAAATACCTCATTAACAATTTTTGTATTGATTAGGTATTTAAATGTAATGTTTTGGATAGATTAAGTTTAGTAAAGTTTATTTTTGAAGTTAGTTTCACTTGTTTTTTTTTCATTCTAATGTGAGTAAAATAAATTTAAAAAATTAAATCAGATATCAGATTGCCATCATGCTGCTATTGGGTAATACTGTCTAATTATAGCTTGCTAAATTGGAAGACAAAAGCCTCAATTGTGAGAGGCAGTGTAGATTTACAGTCCAGGCTCCTGTTCCTTACCCAATAAATGATATAAAACAATGCCTATCTCATAGGTGTATTATAAGGATTAAATGACAGTGCATATAAGTTCTTAGCATAGTGGTTGGCAAGTACTCCATAACTGTTAGCTCCCGTTCATGCTAGGCAGAAAGAAAATTTGATAATGTTGATGGTGTTATAATGACATCGATTAGAAAAAGGCCCATAGAAAAAGGTCCACTTCATTAGGAGAGAACTTCTAGCTGTGCACATTATAAGGATGTTCTTAAGGACATTAAAGAGAAAGACACTTTCTTGATCACAAACTCAGGAATAGTAGAATTGTTGTTTTTCTTAACTATCAGTTTGCTTTTATTTGATTAAAGAAGAATATGTACTGCCTAATGATGGCTAATAGAAAGCTTAAAGGAGGGTTTGCAAGTTCACTTGCTATGGACATATTAACCATGTGTGAGGTTCACTTACTGCATTTATTAAACAGATGTTATTTGCATATTAAATATATAGAATATTCTAAATTTATTAAAGAATGATCATCCTTATTTTTACCATTTTTTTCTTAAAACATGGCCCTACTTATTTTTCACATTTCACTTTTAGAAAAGATTGGTACAGAAAATCACTTCTCCACTATCTGAGAAAGAGCTAATGATAGTGATAGAAGGTCAACAATATCAATTTCAGAATCAGACCAACTCCAGGAGACATGGATGTGTTTCAGACTGCAATCTGGATATTCAAGGTAAAAGAAACTCAACCTAAACATTATTTAACTCAAGCTCATTTTTTGCCATGCAGAACACATGACCAGGTAGTCCGAGTGTGCAAGAAATTGTATAAATTCACATTTTTATATTAATTTTCCAAGTTTTAGAACATTATTTGAAAAATTTAAAAATGTCATTCCAAATAAAACATGCCGTGGTCTAGTTACCACTAAGATATATCAGTTTGTAATTTAGCTTAAATCCAGATTTTTGGCCCCCCAGGAAGTATTGTCCAGGGAGTTTTAATGAATGTTTTTCTATCAGCCTCATTTCTACCTCCACTTGAATTCACACAACTGTCTGGGATATTTATAATCAATCAAGAAATTTCAACCGTTAAATACATGATAAGGAAGTCATGGAATTTCCATGCCTGATATTCAGATGCAAAAAGGGGTTAAGCTAAACATGCCCATATACACATAAACTACTTATGACTGTTGTCAGTGAGTATATCCATAGGTTGACTATCTGTGAGAGATCTCCAAATGTTTTAGCAGCAAACAAATATCTTAGGTTGTAAAATAAATACTTAAGAAACAAGAGTGATTTTTTAAGAAAAACAAAGCTATTGATGTAGAAAATGCTTATATTTTAAAGTAAAAATAAGTAGAGTCCAATTTTAAACATTTCACATGAGTTACTTACATATAAAATATATTAGAGATAGAATAAGACTAGAGCCAGTGTTGTGACATGTAATCTCTTAGAGATAGAAATTTAGGATTATTTTATTTTTATGTTTGTATTCTTTTGCATTTTATTTTAAAATAAGATTTCCTTCTTCTTCTTCTTCTTCTTCTTCTTCTTCTTCTTCTTCTTCTTCTTCTTCTTCTTCTTCTTCTTCTTCTTATTAATATTATTATTACTATGTTCCCATTGATTTTTAGAGAGAGTGGAAGAGAGAGAGAAAGAGAGAAACATTGATGTGAGAGAAACACATAGATTGGTTGCCTCCTGAACTTGTCCTGACCAGGGCCCAGGCCTGGGAGGAGCCTGCAACCAAAGTACTTGCCTTTGAGCAGAATCAAACCCAGGAATCTTGGGTCCCCAGGCCAATGCTCTATGTACTGAGCCAAACTGGCTAGGGGCTCTTTTGCATTTTCAACATTCTTTTCTTTTTGTTGAGCCCATATTGATTTTATTGTCATAAAGAGATATGTGGAAATGCATAAAATTATTTTTTCTGACCACCAAGAAAAATAAGTCCCCAAGTGATTTAAACTACAGGAACAATTCTTATTTAAGCTTTTTGGCTAAAGTAAGGGGGAAAATGTCCATTTGGCTTGAGTGATTCATAAGAAGACATTTCCCCAATTCCCTTTGTCCCAAAAACATAACACAAGTGATAAACTATTAATTGATCATGAAGGAGACCTTGACTAACTAAAAATTAAAGGCTTTACAATTTATCATAATTGGTATGTCATACTGTCATTGGAAAAACAGCTTGCACTTGAAAATACACACACACACACACACACACACACACACACACACACACACACATGCACGAACGCAAACTCCTTGTACAAATAAAGTCTTTTCAATCTGGATTGTATCTGCCATCCTAGTCAAAATGTCAGAGAACTTTTTCTCTATTCCAAAATAGGTACTTGTGATATCTTATGAAAATAGTGTCATAAATATTTTACATAGTTATCTTCTGTCTGCAAATGCAATCGGATATGACAAGGTTCATCCTTTCAATAAAATGTGTTATTGCAAGAACGGTTGAATTTTCCTTGGCCCAGCCTCTTATCTGAGCAACAAAACCTTAGAAGAAAGGAATGAGGATCTCTTCAGAGTGCTTGGCTCTCTGATAATTTTAAAATCACTGTAAAATATTTTATGTCTTACTAACTGATATCCATTTTCATTAAAAACCAGTGAAATGAATTTTGCCTCAAGTCTAGATATATATATTTCCTTAAAAAAATTGTTTTTAGAAAGTCAGCAAATGAAGCATGTTTTAAAACCCATTTTTAATAAACAAATATATTTCTTTATGGAGAGACTCATATTTGCACCTACTATGAAAATAGTATCCAGAATAGTAATGTTTCCATAAATTAATATATTTATGAAAGCTTAAATGTTCCATGAATGAACTTTTTAAATTTCCAAATTCCTATACAAAATGAACACAGAAAAGTTCGCCTTGATGGCTTCTTTGGTACCACGAACTGATGTGAATAAAATTTCCATATAAAATCCTACTTAGTATTAAATAAGACAGGGCATCTTTGACATACAGCACATTCCTTCAAGGGTGAAAATAAATTTTTAAAAATCTATTTAGGCCAGCCATGAAGTGTCAACTGATGTTAACTTGAAGTCTCTTTGATTTGGGCCACAGTTTTACTTACACCTGAATGTCAAAGTCACCATTATCCTAGTACTGAAACTCTGAACTGTCCATTTGCATTCTTGGCTATCCGATTTAGAACACAAGAAAATGCAGAGTTTGGACATTGTATAATATAATAACTATTTTCTAAGCATGTGGGGTTGATCCATTGTGTTTGCAATGAATATTGCTCATCAAGATGAAGAAGTAAAATGCAGACATGTGAAGGGGAATAACCCTTGATCCTTGCTTGTAATCACAGAGATAACAATGGGGAAAATCTATGGCATGTAATAATACATCCCCTCCATCTTTCTTATAATCAAATATCTGATGACCTAATACCTCACTTAAAAAAAAATACCAATATGTCCTACTCCCTCCATAAGTCCCGCTTCACCATGTCAGCACTACTAATCCAATATATCTGTCAAGCTTTATTAAAATTCTTTTGATGTATATCTTGGCTCATAAACCTTTTCAGTGCACTGATATTGCCTCAGGGAATGTCCTTGTAACACTGAATCTTTGAAGATGGGACAATAAAAGAGAAATCCTACGAACTTGCAAGTTCAGCCTATGACATCACGCAGCCTGCACGGTCTCTTGTCAGCACTCTGAACGTGCCTTTGCATGTGCAAGTCATTACAGCATGACTGTTGTTCAAACCTTGTTTCACAGAACCTCTTGGTAGGAAAAGCATAAATGTATTCACAGATAAGTACCCAAGAGCAGAGTCAGCGTTGACACTGGGATAAACTGTCAAGTCTGTTCTCCCTTACGAGGCTGTTTTAGAAGCGGATTCCTTGAGTTGGGCATCAGAGATTTATCCTTGGACCTTTGCTATTTGTGGCATTCCTGAAAGGGCACATTTCACCTGTGGGTGCTCCTGATTAGTAACAAAGACACACATAGCACACATTTCCCTTGGTGCGAGTAGTTTATGTGTTTGTGGGGCAGAGAAAGAGTAGGCATGTCAATGGAAATGGTTTTAGGAGAGCCCCTCATGGATGTAAACATAGAGAATGTAACTCAGGGGAGAAAGACTAGGGCAGGAAGTTACAAAAAAAGATAGACAGAAATTGCATATAAGACAAAGAAAGTCCAAGCACACCATTAGAACAGGGCAAAAGATGTTCATTATTTTCCTACTAGAGGTCCAGTGCATGAAATCCCTGCATGGGTAGGGTCCCTAGGCCTGGCCAGCAATCAGGACTGATCTGTGGGGTGACTGGTGAGGAAATTGCCCCCCTGCTCTTGCTGGCACCTGTCTTGGCCAGCCTGGTACCACCTACTCACCAGCCCCTTCCCCTCTCCCCTTCGATGCCACAGGTCTCCTCACTCTAGCAGGTGATCAGCAAGGCAATCAGATGTCCCCCACTGGCACCCGCCTTGGCTGGGCTGGGGCAGCTCAGTGTCTGAGTTGAGTGTCTGCCCCCTGATGATCAGTGTGCATCATAGCGACAGGTCGTCCACTTTTCAGTCAATTTGCATATTAGGCTTCTATTATATTGGATTCTTACCATTGTCCTACAATAGAGTACATCTCATCTCAAACTGTCTATGTGAGGCTCAAATGATATGGAGAGGCTTTTAATGATCTTTTGATTTTCCCCCGAATTTCACAGCCTGCTACCTAATCATACAGAGCTTAACTCAGATGCAGCTCACACTGCCCAAGACTAAGTTCAACAACATTCCAGGAGGAATTCACTAATGGGGTCTTGAATGTCGGGGCAATTTAAATTTGCTCTCAAGACTTTTTTTAATTTTTCCATTTTTGTACTTGCTGAAGAACTGTAACAGCTTGCTCATGTTTGTACACTAGTCCGTAGATCATGCTTTATCCAGCCTGTTCCAGAATACATAGGAAAAATAATTAACTTCTCAACCAATCAAAACCACTCCAGTCAAACTGCTCTTGCTATAGTTAGTAAGATCCTAGTGGTTACATCCAAAGGTTTATTTTCTCTGCCCCTCCCACCTGATTATCTGCAACATTTGATGCTTTGATTATTCTATTTCTTGAAATTCTCTCTTTATATTTTCAGGATGATATGCTTTTCTGGTTTCAGTCATTTGCTTTCCTTTCTGTATCTTCTTCCTCTTTAAATATTTATACTCTGGTGCTCCTTTTGATCCTGTTCTCTTCTTTCTGTAGCTAAATGATACCATCCTTCGCCAACAACCATTTATATGTTGGTGATTCTGAAACCACCAAACAGGCAGACAACTGTTACTAAATGGAACAAACTGTTCTGGGAACTGTGCTGGAAGGTGGGCATACAACCCAAGAAGACAAACCTCATCTATGCCATGCTGGCTTCTTCGTTTCTTTTCAGAAGCACTTTCTACTCGGCTCCACCTGCTCTTCCCCAGGTCTCATCATTGCTCATATGCAATTACAATAGTTTCCCATCACTGCCCCTGCCAGTCTCTCCCAATCCAGTTTATATTCCCATGGATCAACCATATTTTTTAAAATAGGAGAAAACATGTACATTTAATTTATATCAAACTTGTTTAATATACATTTTACATGACATGGAAGCCTTTATAATGAAGTAAATACCCCCAAAATGGTTAAGCCTCAAGTTTTTGTATTAGGTTTGATGGTTTGATAAAGAGTAGGAATGTGACAGGATAAAGACTAAGAGCTGAGGGTAGTAAATGGGGGAGCTTAGCAAGGCTGTTTGGATTCCTCTCTGAGTCTCTCTGTTTGGAGACAAAGATGTTCCTTCATTCAAGCTTTTATTATATAAACAACAACCATCAATCTGCATACTTTTTATTTAAAATTTCTTAATATCCCCTGTTATATCAGTGGCGGGGTTCAGAACACTCCCAAATTATGGTTCCTTGGCATAGTGAATATTTTTTTAAAGTATATTTTATTAATTTCAGAGAAGAAGGGAGAGAGAGAGATAGAAACATTAATGATGAGAAGAATTATTGATTGGCTGCTTCCTGTATGCCCTTTACTGAAGATCAAGACTGCAACCTGGGCATGTGCCCTTGACTGGAATCAAACCAGGGACCCTTCAATCTGCAGGTCGATGCTCTATCCACTGAGCTAAACTGACTAGGGCAGCATAATAAATATTTTAAGTTGAAGGAATTGAGAAACAGCAGATCCAAGAAGGACTCCCTGATCTGCCAGTTGAAAGCAGGTAAAACGACACTGATGTAAGACATACCTGCCCTATACCTAGACCATCCTTTATAAGTAAGAGTCTGATCATCGATTTGTCTTTTGAAAAATCTTTGGTATTACCTCTTTGCCTATGTAAAGTCTTTTTAAAATCCTTACCTTGAAATATAAACATAATATAATACAAATCTACTTCCTAGAATTATCTCCAATAAATCATGATCTCTCATGATTTATGCCTTTGTACAAGCTGAGCCCCTGGCAAGAAGCCTTACATCTTTCCTCCCTCAGTAAGACCCTGTTCATTCTTTAAGCTAATTAGTTATGATTATTACTCTGCGATTCTTTTTCCAATTTCCCCACGTAAAGGAAAACATGTATTTCTTTTGATTTACACAGTATTTTATACACATCTTACTGCTTTTTTGCACCACAACTTCTGTATAGACTGAGGATAGTAATTTCCTTAAGGAAAATGTTATTGTTATTTTTTGTTCCTTATAGAAAAATGTCCAGCACGTAGTAGGTTCTCAGCACATGTTTGTCCCTTGAAAGTACAGGAAGACTTCTAACCACAGACGTATTTGTTTTAATTCTACCGGCAAATAGATATGAACAAAAGCATTAGTGGGATAGTTCTTATTCAAAGATTCAGTTAAGGTCAGTAGCCTTATCTTCCTGCTATGCATTCACTGCTTTGTACCTTATGCCTTAGGAATACCACCTGCTTGCAACTCTCTTCACACATCATTGGATATCACACCTCTGTGCTTCTGCTCACTTGATGCCTCTACCCGAAGCGAAGCGTCTTCAGCATGCTGGGTGATTTCACTGTCTGCCTGAGGCCCACATATCCTTCAATATATTGGATCAGGCTTCTATACCATTGATGGCTTTTTACACCCTAGATTAAGCTAAGTGCCTCTCATTTCTCTTCCCAAAACATTTATTGCACAATTCTGTCATTATACTGTGTATTGATATTATTTATTTCTACCTCCCTCTTTCAAATTAGTACTTGTAAGTACTTTAAACTTGCTTAGTCTTTGTATCTCAATAACTTAGCAACAGCATTGAAAACACACTGAACAAATGTGTATTCATAAGAAGTGTGCCAAATCTTCAAAAGAGCCCTACTTTGATAAGATTCCACATTTGGATCAGATGAATGTTGGGCTATTATAACCACTCCATCTCAGTTTTTATGGGAGAGGAAGATTTTACCTGTTAGATACAATATAGTCAGAACTGTGGATTCCAAACCTTTTCTAGCTATGTTGCAGTTAGACACAGTTAGGAACACGCTTAACTTCTTTCAGTATGAACAAAATTTCAAAATTGAATTCAATGGGGAGAATGGTACTCATTTTAATGGAATTCCAGTAGAAATTATAATTTTAAATAAAATAGTTCAACTTAAATATAGGTATTAGAAATAGATACAAGATACAAAAAAAGAACAAGAAGAAAAAAATACACAAATTGTTTTTATTTTTTTTACAATGCTTAAATTTTTATTTTATTTTATTTTTATTAAATCTTTATTGTTCAGTTTATTAATTACATTGTTCCCTCTTTATTATCCCCCTATAGCTCCCCTCCACCCTGTACCCATCCCATCCTCCACCCTCACCTCCCCCTCCCCACTGTCCTCTCCCATTGTTGTAAGATTTTTGTCCAGTCTCTTGCTGTACTTCCCACACCCCTTTTCTCCCCAAGAATTGTAAGTCCATTCCCTCTCTATGCCCATGATTCTGTTATATTCACCAGTTTATCCTGTTCATCAGATTATTAATTCACTTGATTTTTATATTCATTTGTTGATAGATGTGTATTTGTTGTTCATAATTTATATTTTTACCTTTTTCTTCTTCTTCTTCTTCTTCTTAAAGATTATCTTTCAGCATTTCATATAATATGGGTTTGGTGGTGATGAACTCCTTTAGCTTTTTCTTATTTGCGAAGCACTTTATCTGATCTTCATTTCTGAATGATAGCTTTGCTGGATAGTGTAATCATAGTTGTAGATTCTTCCTATTCATTATTTTGAATATTTCTTGCCACTCCTGTCTGGTCTGCATCATTTCTGATGAGAAATCCGCTGACAATCATATGGGTGCTCCCTTATAGTTAACTAACTGTTTTTCTCTTGCTGCTTTTAATATTCTCTCTTTATCTTTTGCTCTTGACATTTTTATTATGATGTGTCTTGGTGTGGTCCTCTTTAGATTCCTATATTTTGGGGTTCTGTGTACTTCTTGGGCTTTTAAGTCAGTTTCTTTCACCAAATGGGGGAAGTTTTCAGTCACTATTTCTTCAAGTAGGTTTTCATTACCTTGTTCTCTTTTTCTGGAACCCCAATAATTTGGATGTTGGCATGCTTGACGTTGTCCCAGAGGCCCTTTACACTATCTTCAATTATCTGAATTCTTTTTGTTTCTTGCTTTTCCAGCTGAGTGGATTTTCCTTCTTTGTATTTCAAATCTTTGACTTGGTTCTTGTGGCCCTCTGGACTGCTTTTAGGACTTTGTGTAATATTTTTTATTTCAGTCAGTGTATGCTTGATTTCTAGTTGGTCCTTTTTCATATCTGTGAGGGTCTCGTTCATATCCTCAGAGGTCTTGTTCATTTCCTTGAGGGTCTCATTCATTTCCTCATTGGTCTTGTTTATTTCCTCGTTGGTCTTGTTTATTTCCTCGTAGTTCTCATTAAGTTCATCGGCCTTTTCTAGGAGCCTCTTGAAAAGCCTTATTGACTGTGGTTTTGAACTCTATGTCTAGCAGTCTTTTTTCCTCCATTTCTTTCACACCTGATTTCTTTCCATGTCTCTGTATGGTGGCTGCTTTATGTGGTAGATGTACTCTAAGGGACAATGGCTCAGCTTCCCTAGTTACCTGAGGTGGGTACTCTTACTGCAATCCTTTATGGGTTGTACAGTATTTTTTAATTTAAGCCCAGCTTGTTGTTGTTAGCCCTAGGAGGGCTTGACCTCCAGGCCAATTGGCTGTGAAGGGAGACTGTGTTCATGTTGGATGGGCAGAGTCTCTGAGCTGAACAGGCAAAGTCAGCGTCAGCTAAATCCTATGCAGAGCAGGCGTCTCTGTTGGGTGGTAATGGTTGCAGACACCTCCAAGTTAAGCCGCTAGTCTCTACCCCTTGCCAGACAAGTCTGCCTCTCCCCAAATGAGTCTGTACACCCAAAGTCTCGTCCAGGGTTGTAAAACAAAGCAGTGCAGTGGTCTCTGGGACCAGGGAGCAAGTCGCCAGGAAGCAAGTCGCCAGAGAGCACTTTACGCGTGCAAACTGCTGTTCCGAGCAACCTGGATTCTCAGACTAGGAGACCTCTGCCGCACTCTGGCTTGCAGGGTGCATACCCCAGACCTCGGACCTCGCCTGGCACTGGGGAATCCGTGCAGTGGGATGTCTTCGTCCTCCCAGTTGGCGAAATCCATTTGGGGTTGCTGCTGCCAGCCACAGCCCGTGCGCGCGCGACCACGATGGCTCCTAACCCCTGTTTCCACGTGTATCTTAAAGGCTGCGCTCCCGCCGTTCTTCTGAGTCTCAGTGTCCCACCTTTACTTTTATTTGTGGCGTTTTCACTCAGCCAGCTGTCTGGTGATTCTGGGTGATGTTTGTTTTGTTGTTATGTTGTAGTTTTTGAATTGTTGCATGGGGCAGAACAATAGGTGTTTACCTATGCCGCCATCTTGGTTCCTCCCTCTACACAAATAGTTTTTAATGTGTTAAATACTTAATTTTATTCAAGTTTTATCCTCTTCTTATAACTCAAACATTTTCATATATATTTAACAAAAATATACATTAGTCTGAGAACATAAAATTAGTAATAAATATTTTAGTTGTTTTAAACAAAATGGGACCTTTGTACTTAATTCTCTAAACTCATCTGGAAAATCCCACATGCTATTCTTAAGGGGAAATGTTCTTTTTTCCTTAAAAACTAGCTTATATTCTTGTGATTTTCAGTGCTTATTACAGAACTTGGACTATAGTAAAACCTATACATTTTCAATGAGTTATAATAATAAACTACTTTGCTGTTATGATGCTTAGTGCTAATACCATTTTATTACTATCTTTATCATGAGATTATTTATTTATTGAGTGCAAAGTACTTTCTAAATATAATCACCATCATAAAACAGAAAGCATATATTATTTATGTTGACTTACAATTTGTAAACGTAGAAGCATTATTGATAATTTTAAAACACTATATTATGAAGTAACCTACACTGAATAATCATCTATTGCAAAAGAGAATATACTAATCACAGAAGAACTATGAAAAGGTGTCATTCACATCAGCCATTTTGTGGTCTTGGATGACTCCACAAAAATTAACTTCAATCAAAAGAGCACAACTGAAGAAACTGAACAAATAATTCAGATGAGAGCTATGACAAGTAGTCTTTCTATCTTAAATTCTTTCCCAAAAGCAAATAGCTAATTTAAATACCATTTCTCTTGTAAATTAATCCACAGTAAATTTTTCATAATGCTTTTCTATTGTGATAGAGAATGTGCTAAATAAATGTACTTCATAGCCTTTATTTTATAAAATTTGATGATAATTTCTTTCAGCTTTATGGTCCATCAACCATATTTATTGAAAATTGACTCCCTAGGCACACTGCAAAGGCAAGGCAAAAATATTCTGTCTACAAAGGATGAAAAGCCAAACTGATATTCTTTTTAAAAATATATATTTTATTGATTTTTTGCAGAGAGAAAGGGATAGGAATAGAGAGTTAGAAACATCAATGAGAGACAAACATCGATCAGCTGCCTCCTGCACACCCCCTGGGGATGTGCCCACAACCAGGGTACCTGGCCTTGACTGAAATCGAATCTGGGACCTTTCAGTCTGCAGGCTGATATTCTATCCACTGAGTCAAACCGGTTTTGGCCAAAGTGATTTTTTTTACAGTAATGACAAACAAGAAAGATTTTTAGATAAATAAATAGATATGTATAATGATGGAAAGTGGATAGACAGAATAATAGAAGATTGATGCTAGAGAGATGATAGATCATGACAGTGTTTGACAATTGTTCAAGTTCTACAAATCCCAGCTCTACTTCCTATCTAATTTGTCTAGAATGAATCTATGAAATGACTTGATGCAATTGCTATTGACAAAATCTACAGTTTTTACTCACAGAAATCACTTTGATTAAAGCAGAAAGATATAAAAGTCATGTCTTCTTTTTATTTTTTTAAAGGCATCAAGAATGACCAGTGAATACACTAGAGTTATTTCCTCATTTGCCTTCATGAGGAATAATTGAAGCTTGGTCTAAACAGACAGCCTGTTAATATTCCTGTATCAGCCCTCTTTGTATGTTCTTCAGTGTCTGACAAGCCCTCATGGGGACTGGTGGCATCCATGTTTCTACTCACCAATGTATAAACACACACAACACACACACACACACACACACACACACACACATATATGTATATACACACACGAATACTATTGAGCCATAAGAAAATATACAATAACAAAATAAATCAGTCAGCAAAAGCTAAGAACAGCATGATTTCACTCCTATGTGGGATATAAAACTGAAACTCATACACACACAGACAATAGTATGGTGGTTGCCAGAGGGAACAGGGTTGAGGAAATAGTAAAGGGTAAAGAGGGTCAAATATATGATGGTGAAAGATGATTTGACTTTGGGTAGTGGGCACACAATGCTATATACAGATGACATGTCACAGAAATGTAATTTCCTTATTTTCAAGGCTGCATAGGATTCCATGGTGTGAAGAGATCAGAGATCATCCTTAATGTAGATGGGCGTTTATGATATCTCTACATTTTTTGTTGTTTGTAAACAATGCTGCTTTAAACATTCTTCTCTATAACTATCTGGGCACATGAGAAACAGCTTCTCCTGGTGCAGAATTGCAGTTTTAGAATAAGGACTTCTTCAATAACACAGACATTTTGGAATTCTTATCCAAATTAAATACATAAATTGACAATTCCACCAGCAAAGCATAAAAGTTACTGATTCTCCTCATCTTGTCAACGTGTGACACTCTCAAAAATAATCTTTCAGGCAGAAAATGAACCCTGCTTAAATGAACACAGATATCTATTTTAGAATCATATAATACTTCAAACAACCTAAGATCCAGTTATAGTTAATTAAAATTACTTGCTCCATTCTAAGCTTAACAAAAGACAATGTACATAGAAGATGGCAAAAACAAGTTTTAAAGAGTATTATGTTTATGCCTGCAAATTAGCCATCCATTTTTCTGATAAGAAAAATCACCTGTAATGATGTCTTGAAACATTTATGTCAAACTGCTCTGCTGTATTTTGCCAAATAGAAAAATTTTCCAGTCAAAACAATTAATTAGAAGCTGTTAATGATCCCTTCAATATTTAAAAAGCCACTGAAAGAGAAGAGGGAATTTGAGGAAAAGAAAATATCCCTCAAACCAAAATGTAGGGAGATAAGCGAGTTTGTGGATCTCAATTTGGGAACTTGGCCTTGAATCTCTGAACTCTTCTGCAATCATTTTGCCAATTCTAAATCACTCAATGAACACACCATAGGGAGACTTCAGATTTATGAAGAGCTTAAACCTCAAACACCAACCTTGCTTCTCCTCTTTACATATTTTGACCTTGTAATATTTTATTCTTATTACCAGAAATAGTTTGGGTGCTGAAAATCACCAGCATCAGAATAGCCCACATAGATCTATCTGGTTTAGTCTTTACAGACCATTTGGTAAGATTAGGTGAGAAAGTTCATCAAAAATATATTTAAACCTCTAAGTCATAAATTATTTGAAAAAACAAATAAACAAACAACTACTCAGTTTCTTTAAAACCAAGTGTATATATTCATATCTATCTATCATGCATCTATCTATCTATCTATCTATCTATCTATCTATCTATCTATCTATCTATCTATCATGTATCTAATGGTAATACCCAGATGGCAACACAAGATTTATGATCTGAGTTGATTAGTGCTAATAAAACTCTGGTCAAACAAGCCCATATCTGGATTGAACAATGAGCATTCCATGGTTACATGACCACAAACTATATTACAAACCCACAGCAGCTGCTCTGCAAATGAATGTTGGCTATGAGGAAATTAGGGGAAACAAACTCTTGGTATTGAAGAATACATCCGTCACCACATCTGGCAAAAAAATTAAAGGTCATATTCTACTGGTGGTTGGTCCATGATGTCAACCTTCACCACATGTTACCTTTTGATAGGCAAAGATCTCAGGCTGAGAGTCAGGGGATGATGGATAAAGTGGAGGCACTATTCCAGCAATTGTTAATGCCATTCCCTGAGGAAAAGGAGTCAGCAGCACCCTCCTCTGTGACTTTTTAGAAGCCTTTGTAGAAAATATCCTCTTATCTCACTGCAACCTCTCCAGACCAAAATATATGCATTTAAATATTAGTCACACATAGGCAGAATCAACATAAACAATCAGGAACGTTGCATATTTCAATCCATGCTTGAATTTCTTACCTCATGTTTCATCAAAAGCTGGATGTATGTCTGATTCAATGTTCAACAAAAGCAAAGACTTTAATTTGAAGCCCCTGTAATTAAACCTTTAAAAGATACACAAAATCTATCTGTTCTAGAATATGTGAACTATATTTTTATGTTTTGTACTTATCTATATTTTACAAATCTTCTCTGGTCATCATACTTTTTCTTGCTGTTACACCTGGCCAATTCCTTATTAGTCCACCTTTAGGGCTCTATACTTCTGAACCTTGTTGATTTTCAATAAAAAACACACGTTATTTTTATAATTAGAGTTGTATGTTATTAAATATTTTGTGATTATCCCCTTTAAAGAATTTTTGCAATTAATCTTCCCAGATACTCAAATAAATGTTTTAGGAACTGATAATTTAAAAATGAATTGCTAGGAATTTTACAAATAACGCCCACAGAAACACTTTTTAGGAGGATACATGAACTTTATGCCAAGATATAAATAATGAGGCAAGAAAAACAGGAAAAAGAATAGGGCATAACCCTGCCATAAGAAAGTTGAGATTAGTAATAATCTTTGTACAAATATGACCTTCTTTGGGTGACATCATATCAGATTCCTGTTAAGTATTGTTTTGACTTTGCCTCTGAAAGTAATCATCTTTCAGTGTGTTTGTTGGACTGACCTCATAAGTGGGCCAGCCCATCGCATAAGAGCAGGTGAATGTCAAGAAACAATTTAAACAAAGGCAGATATCCTCTGCATAGGACATAGTTATAACAAACAGTCAATGTTTAAAGACAGCAGTGGGGAAACACTCCTTGCATTAAGGGGTTAGAGACATCCTCAACGAAAGGCACAAATGCGTGTTAGTGATTTATCTTCCTCCTAAGCCCAATGTGATATGTGGCATTGAATTACAAAGCTAATGCGTAACAAAAGGAATGCTCTGCTAGAATCTATACTTTGTATTCATTAGGCCTCGGTAATCCAGTTCTACAGGTGTCAGCACTAGGTTCTTCCTTCATGATTAAGGAATTTGGCCACTGTGACAAGGGCGATAAAGAAGAAGAAATGCCAGGTGCTGGCACTGTGAAAGAGCTTGTCTCCACTCGCAGACCTCATGAAGACTGTCACCTGGGGACTTAGCAGGGGATTATAACCTCGGGATGGACTGCTTCATGAGTATTTATTATCCTTAAAACTCTGATCAGAAATGCCAAGTGGTCATGGTTACAAGACACCTGATGTTGCACCATCCCTGCTAAATGTTACACCATTTATCTGCTGTACTGCTGATAAATATTGGCATTATGTTCCAAAGCGCATGGAACAACTTGAAATCTTATCTTCTCTCACACTAAGCAAGAAAAAAAGCCAGACTTAAGCTTTGGCACTTAGATTATTTCTCAAAGAGCAAGGACCACTGTACGTGAGAATTTTCATCTTGAATTTCGTATAAACATACGTTTTATAGAAAGAGCAAATGTGGAAGACCAATTAGGAAGATAAGATATTTTCAATTACCTTCGAAACTCGGTTGGCAACTTCTCTGCCCACAGTCAGCCCTTGGACAAAAGTCCGAGCAGCAATGAAGGCGCGGGTGACCTGAATTTTCAGTTTACGGGGTACATCTCCAAATGGCTTCAGCTGGTCTGTGTATTTGCTCACGCATTCCAGATAGTCTTCACTGAAGTGATACTGTGGGTTTATTAGCTGAAACATCCGTTCCAGGAGCCGCGCCCAGAAGTCATTGAGCATCTCCTCCAAGTTCACATTGCCCCCAGTGTAGTATCTCTTCAGCTCTGTGAACAGGTCCTGGAACACTTCTGAATTCTGCATGTACAGCATCCCATAGGTCCGTACAAACATATCATTGAGTGACTTCTCTGCATTTTCTAGGAGTTCTCGGAAAAATTCTGCAAATAAAAAGAGAAAACAGTCAAACATCAGAAAGAGCTATAAACCCCAAGGCATTTACTTACCTCAATAAAATAATAACTCTATCTATACCAATAATAGAGGAATATTCAAATTGTCTGAGACAATTGGGAATATACAAATTGTCACAGTAACTGTAATGACCGAACAGCAGGCTGCATGGGGCAACAAGGCCAGCAGGGGGTTAGTGAGGGACGACCAAACCACTGAACAGCAGGCTGCATGGCGGGACAAGGCCAGCAGAGGGGGGCAGTAAGGGGCAACCAGGCTAGCGGGGAGGTAAGTTGGGGGCTACCAGGCCAGAGGGGGATAGTTAGGGGTGACCAGTCCAGCAGGAGGCACTTGGGGGTGACCAAGATGGTGGGGGGGGCAGTTTGGGCCAATCAGGCAGGCAGGCAGATCAGCTGTTAGGAGCCACTGGTCCCAGATTGTGAGAGGGATGTCTGACTGCCAATTTAGGCCCAATTCCTGGGATCAGGCCTAACCTGACAGTCATACATCCCCCAAGGGGTTGTGGATTGGAGAGGGTACAGGCTAGGCTGAGGACCCCCCTACCGCCCACTGCCATGCATAAATTTTGTGTACTGGGCCTTTAGTATATATATATATATATATATATATATCTAGTATATGTGTGTGTGTGTGTGTGTGTGTGTGTGTGTGTGTATATATATATATATATATATATATATATATATATATATATATATCCTCACCTTAGGATACATTTCCATCGTTTATTTTTTCTTTATACAGAGAGTAGAATAGTGGGAGGGTCAGAGAGTTGCAGGGGGAGTGAAATACATCTATTGGTTGCCTCTCACAGGAGCCCTGGCCAGGACTGGGGATAGACCCCTCAAACCAGGTATGTGTCCTTGATAGGAAATCAATCAAACCCACAAACCTTGGTGTTAAGGGAAATGTTCTAACCACTGAGAACACAAGCAAGGCTGGTAACTATTTAAAATGAAGTTTCCCCACATGTATAATCTCTGAGTCAAAGAAAATAGAGGAACATGTGATTTCTATTTGAAAGAACATCCATTATTATTAGGAGTTTAGCATTTACTATTCCTCCAAAGTTGCCCAATTCTTTTTTCATTTATTGTGAAATTATAGAAAATCCTATAGTTTGACATGAAGTCAAAACAAAATATGTTGCAAAGTATTGTCATTAACATAATAGCAAATGCATATTAATAAAACCATTTGCACCATCCTATTTCCAAATCTGTTCTAACACTAGGTTTAATTAAGATGCTTTTATTTGGAATAGTTCATAAATAGTACATTCAAATTACTGTAATAGTTTTGACTTTTTAATTGCTATATATAGAGTGATAATGCAATTAGATTTACTTAATAGCAAAAATATAATGAACTTCATTGTCATAATGAACTGAAAAATTATGAAATACTCTGCATTATGATTATAAATATAAAATATCATTTTAGAAAATTTGAAGGAAATATATGCAATTGGACTCTTTAGTTAAGAGGTTCTAAATAAAAAAGACTATCCCAAGAAATAAACTGTTCTTGGTGCAACAGCACGTGAGTGTTACTGGAAATACTAAGGATGCAAAAAATAAGAATTAACACCATTAAATACTGCCAGCTTCATTGGCCCTCGGATTAGGTTCACTCTATTAGAAGAAATAGTGACAGAAAACTTTCCCTACCTGGTGAAAGAAATATACTTACAAGTCCAGGAAGTGCACAGAAAGGAATCCAAAGAGGACCACACCAAGACACATAATAATTAAAATGCCAAAGGCAAAAGACAAAGACAGAATCTTGAAAGCAGCAAGAGAAGAACAGTTGGTTACCTACAAGGGAATGCCCATTCAAAAGGAATCCAAAGAGGACCACACCAAGACACATCATAATTAAAATGCCAAAGGCAAAAGACAAAGAGAGAATCTTGAGAGCAGCAAGAGAAGAATAGTTGGTTACCTACAAGGGAATACCCACTCAACTGTCGTCTGATTTCTCAACAGAAACTATGCAGGCCAGATGGGAATGGCAAGAAATATTAAAAGTGATGAACAGCAAGAAGCTACAATCAAGATTTCTCTACCCAGCAAGGCTATCATTCAGAATTGAAGGACAGATAAAGAGCTGCACAGACAAAAAAAAAGCTAAAGGAGTTCATCACCACCAAACCAGGATTATATGAAATGCTGAAGGGTATTCTTTAAGAAGAGGAAGAAGAAAAAGAAGGTGAAGATAAAAAACTATGAACAACAAAATGACAACAAATATATACCTACCAACAAGTGAATCTAAAAATAAAGTGAATGAGAGAGGAACCAAGATAGCGGCATAGGTAAACACCTATCTTGCTGCCCCACACAACAATTTCAAAACTACAACTTAACGACAGAACAAACATCATCCAGAATCACTAGAAAGCTGGCTGAGTGAAAATTCCACAAGTAAAAATAAAGATAGGACACTGTGACTCAGAGGAGCGGCAGAGTGCAGCGTTGAAGATACTCACAGAGCCAGAGGTTTGGAGTCCTGTGCGTGAACCAGCAGAGAGGGCCAGCAGCTGCAAACCTGGGTGGTTTTCTCCAACAAGGAGGGCAGAGGCGTCCCACTGCACTGATTCCCCAGTTTCAGGTGAGGTCCGGGGAGCCCACACTTATACAGATGGAAGTGGGTAGTGGGAAAGCACGCTGAAGCCCAGCGTGGTGGAGGTCTGCTAGCTTGTGGAAAGGGCGAGCTTGTAGAGAGTGTGTGTAAACTTGGAACAGCAGTTTGCACATAAACTTGGGAACAGAAATTCACAATGGGGTGGAGAGGACACGTGACTTTCTCCCTCGTTCGGGAGACCACCGGACTGCATTGTGTTGCAACCCTGGGCAAGACTTTGGGGGTGCAGACTCATTTGGGGAGTGCCTGAGTTGTCTGGCAGAGGGTGGAGATTGGCGGTGGCTTTCTCTCGGAGGTGCTTGCAGCCCTTGCCACCCAGCACAGAAACCCTGGTGCCGCATAGGGACAAGCTGATGCTGCCTGCTCAGCTGGGAGACTCTGCCCATCCAACCTGAATACTGCTTACCCTCATAGCCAATTGGTCTGGAGGTCAAACCCTCCTAGTGCTAACAACAATAAGCTGGTCTTAACTTAAACAATACTGTACAACCCATAAAGGGCTGCAGCAAGAGGATCCACCCCAGGTAACTGGGGAGGCTGAGCCACTGTCCCTTAGAGGACATCTACCACAAAAAGTTATGGACCAACTCAGGAAAGCAGCCACCATGCAGAGACATGGAAAGAAATCAGGTGTGAAAGAAATGGAGGAAAAAAGACTACTAGACATAGAGTTCAAAACCACAGTCAATAAGGCTTTTCAAGAGGCTCCTAGAAAAGGCCGATGACCTTAATGAGAACTATGAGGAAATAAACAAGACCAATGAGGAAATGAGACCTACAAGGAAATGAACGAGACCTATGAGGAAATGAACAAGACCTACGAGGATATGAAAAAGGACCAACTAGAAATTAAGCATACACTGACTGAAATAAAAAATATTACACAAAGTCCTAAAAGCAGTCCAGACCACCGCAAGAACCAAGTCAAAGATTTGAAATACAAAGAAGCAAAATCAACTTGGCCAGAAAAGCAAAAAGAAGCAAAAAGAATCCAAAAAATTGAAGATAGTGTAAGGGGCCTCTGGGACAACCTCAAGCATACCAACATCCGAATTATTGGGGTGCCAGAAAAAGAGAGAGAGCAAGATAATGAAATCCTACTTGAAGAAATAGTGACCAAAAACTTCCCCCAACTGGTGAAAGAAATTGACTTAAAAGCCCAAGAAGTCTACAAAATATAGAAATATAAAGAGGACTACATCAAGACACATCATAATTAAAATGCCAAGGGCAAAAGATAAAGAGAGAATATTAAAAGCAGCAAGAGAAAAACAGTTAGTTACCTATAAGGGAGTACCCATACGATTGTCAGCAGATTTCTCAACAGAAACGATGCAGGCCAGACTGGAGTGGCAAGAAATATTCAAAGTGATGAATAGCAAGAATCTACAACCAAGAGTACTCTATCCAGCAAAGCTATCATTCAGAATTGAAGGTCAGATAAAGTGCTTTGAAGATAAGAAAAAGGTAAAGGTGTTCATCACCACCAAACCAATATTATATGAAATGCTGAAAGATATTCTGAGAAGAGGAAGAAGAGAAAGGTAAAAATATGAATCATGAACAACAAATACACATCTATCAACAAATGAACCTAAAAATCAAGTGAATTATTAATCTTATGAACAGGATAAACTGGTGAATATAACAGAATCATGGACATAGAGAGGGAATGGACTGACAATTCTTGGGGAGAAAAGGGGTGTGGGACGTGCAAGAGACTGAACAAAAATCATGCAACTATGCTCCCAACTATGCTCTCCAACAGTGTGGGGGAGGTGAGGGCGGAGGGTGGGATGGGTACCGGGTGGAGGGGAGCTATGGGGGGAAAAAGGAGGAAACAATGTAATGTAATGCAATTAATAAACTGAATAATAAAGATTAAAAATAAAAATAAAGTGAATGAAAAATCTGATGAACAGAATGGACTGATGAATATAATAGAATCAGGGACATAGAAAAGGAGTGGACTGATAATTCTCAGGGTGAAGAGGGTGTGAGGGATGTGAAGTGATAGGACACAAATCTTATACTTACGATGAAGACAGGGTAAGGGTATGGGGTGGGGTGGGGGACTGGGTGTAGGGAAGATATTGGGGGGGAGAGAAGAGGAACATTAAATAATCTGAACAATAAAGATTTATTTTAAAAAAAGAGAGAGAGTGCATGTGTCTAGGGAACCTATTGGTGTGCACAAGTAAGCATGGGCAGAGGAAGTGAAAGTTTTACCCCATAAATAGACTGTGTTTGGGGTGGCTAAGGAAAGATAATGCTTTAAGTTTATAAATCCACGTTGCTAGCAAACAAGCGATTCTGCTATACCTCTCATGGCTCCCTTTTATTCCATGAAGGTATGTTCCCTCTCAGCTAATGCAGAGACAAATGAAGTCCTAAACACCTCAACAGTATCAAGTACAAATAAAACAAAAGAACCCCCACTCAAAACAAACAAACAAACAAACAAACAAACAAACAAACAAAAAAACCTAAAACCAACAAAATATCTCTTCTTTTTGGAACTCTCAGGGGCTTTTTCTTGAGAAATACAAGGAAAAACTATAAATTTCTCCATGGATTCTATAGAAGTGACACATTATTTCTGCTTCACCAAAAGTTTCCTGGAGAAGTTGATTTAGCTACTTCAATTCTAAGATAGTGTTGAGCCACTAATCGTCTTGATATGGTGTCTAGAAGAATAGTGATTGTTTTATATTTGTTATCAAATGAAACCAAAGCACCAAAGCAAAATAAAGAACATTGTTCACATCTTCACCCTCTTATTGGGAAGAATATACTTTCCTAACCAAAGAAATTCTGTTGTAGTGGCAATAAATACTGAGGGATTATATAAAAGTCATAGTTTATAAACCCTTTCTGGTCTTGTCCAAAGGACCAAATATTTCTAATGCTAACTATTATTAAAACTCCCTAATGTTCAAAGATTCAGTAAGAAAAATCAGTGTTGAAGCAAATTGGGTCAATTTTCCCAAATTTTCAAAGCATGAATTAATAAAAATATTTATATATGCTATATGTTATATTATTTATAATTTTGTGATATGAGAAAACTTCCAGATGTTTTTCTCAGGAATACTAGCCACCTAGTTTTTTACTAAAATGTAAACTACATTAAATTATTAATATTAATAGCAAAATACAAAAATATCATATTAAAACTTTTTCATCACAAAACCAAGAATAAAAATAGCTTAACTTTGTTGATATAGGAGTTGGGTGAAGGTGTTAAAAATTGTGAGAAGAAACTACAAAAGAATGAAAATAATCATTGAATTGAAAAATACTGAAATGATGAAACTAGAAAGGAGATTCTAATCATGAGCTCAGGACAGCATATTCATTTATCTTCTTTCTGAGGTCAATTATTTTGTTAGACTCAGGGATTAAAGCTTAATTTATTAAATACAGAGTACTGCCTTCAGCAATGAATAGTTAGCAATCAATAGTGTGGTCTGGATTTGCAAAGAATTAAACAAAAAAAGAAAAAGATCCTTGGGTTTTCATTGCTTTTTAAAGACTTAGATATAAATTATTCTGTGTAGGGATAAACATTGTATTTTTTATTTTATTGAAAGTAACATTCCTTAGGCTTATCCCCTCTTGACTGGGAAAATATGAAATATGGGGCTTATACCCACTTTGATGTTGAATGGAATGGTTAAAACCAGATTGCATACTCACTGTATCATGTGGTTTGTTTCCTCATGCCTACATTACTACTCATCATTAAATATAGAAATCAATTTATCATATTTCAATAAATTTGACCCCAAAAGCATTTCATTAGCTTCCAAGCATAAATTTGTGTCTAAGGGTGTATCATTGTCTGAAAAGTTTGCTATTAGCTTCACTGGTCCTCAACAGTCAAATTATTATTCCTTGTTCAAAATTATTATACGGTTTAGTGATCACATAGTCAAAGTTAATATTGGTATTGAAGACACTAAAGTATCAGGCAATTATGACTAATGCTGCTACCCAAGGGACATTGATCTTATATCTTATAAAAGATGGGGGCGGGGGGGGGGGGACCAAAGTACCAAGGCAAAACTAATGACCTCCAAAAATAAGTATGCTCACGTCAGGGTTAGGATGTCCATAGACTCAGACTTCAATTTTATGAAGGTTGACTCTTTTAACCATGTATTTTATGCTCAGATGAAAATTGATTCACAGAAAACCAAACAAGATGGATATTTGGAAGACAGTTATCAGACCCATTTTGCTGATAAAGTATTATGCCCAAACAGCACAGAGAACAAAATTGAAGAGCAATATAAGGAACAACAATCTCAATCACAGAGGGTAAAGCTCACATTGGATAAAGCCTTTACTCAACAAAAACTCTCATCTGCAAGAAACAGTTTGGCAGGGAAAAAACACACAAAAAAACCTTTTTTCTTTTTTCTTTTTCCCAATCACAAAATATACATCAAAAGTGATTGCTTAAGGCTTCCTAGATGCACAAAGGAACTTTTTCCAGCCAGTATTAGCCTCTGGGAGGTTTTTATTCATCTTCAGGGGAGATCTGGATGCAAACATCTGTTGGCTGCAGGGCGGACTGACTCAAGTGGGAGAAGAATTTTGTAGATAAAAACCACCACTGTTCCAAAAGGAAAAGAAATCTGTGCATGAGGCCTGATCACTAGGAGATGGCTCTTAAGGTGAGAAAATCAACTACTAGGAGCCAAGAGATGCCCCAAGATATCGAAGAGAAGCTTTAAATGAAGCCTTCACATAAACGGACCTAAATGTAAGATGCACCCAGGGCCCTGGGGAGGTAAGGGAAGGGGAAGTGCAGACTAGATGCTCTCTAGGAATTTTCAGTCAATAAGAAACAGCCAAAGATTCACCCAATCAAGCTGTAAATGTCTTGTTAATTCTGCTATAGAAAAACATACTCTGCAGTGGACTGGGCATGTAACTGTATGGCATTTACTTAGAAATTGTAGCGTTTTCCTGTTCTATTTCAAGCTCTCCAAAATACTCCTTACTGAAATCTCATTTAAAGCTAACGTTTCTTGAGAACTAAGATGGCGGCAAAGGCAAAACACCTATCTTGCCGTCATAATCAGCAATTTTAATACTACAACTTAACGAAAGAACAAACACCTTCCAGAATCACCAGAAAGCTCGCCGAGTGAAAATTCCACGAATAAAAGTGAAGATAAGACACTGTGACCCGGAGGAGCGGCGGCGGCGGACGGCGTTGAAAGATTCACCCGGAGAGAGGTTTGGAGCCCACGCCGCGGAGAGGGCGGGCGGCTGAAAACCGGCCAGTTTTCTCGAACGGGGAGACAGAGGCGTTCCACTGACTGATTCTCCAGCTCTGGGCGAAGACCAGAGAACCCACTATCACACGGGGTGAAAACTGGATAGTGGGAGGGCACGCCGAAGCTCGGGTGCTGCCGGGTCTCCTGGCTTGTGGAGAAGGCAGCTCCCACGAACAGCTCGGCTGCTGACGGCGTGGAGAGCGCTCTGCGACTCGCTCTTTCATTCGGAAAACCATCAGACTGCTTTGTTTTACGATCCTGGGTGAGACATTGCGCATGCAGACTCATTTTGGGAAAGTCTGAATTCCCCGGCAACCGGCAGCCGGTGGAGCTCCACAGCGGCTCTCTCTCAGAGGTGCTGGCGGCCATTGCCCCCGGCACAGAGTCCCTGGGGCCGCATAGGGCGGAGCTAACGCTGTCTGCTTGGCCCGGAGACTCCGCCCATCCAACCTGAGCACAGCTGAGCTTCACAGACAATTGGCCTGGAGGTCAACCCTCCAAGTGCTAACAAAGATTAACCTGAGCTTAACTTCAGCAAGACTGTGCAACCCATATCCACCTCAGGTAACTGGGGAGGCTGAGCCACTGTCCCTTGTAGCACGTCTACCACACAAAGCTAATTGACCAACTCAGGGAAGCAGCCACCATGCAGCAACATGGAAAGAAATCAGATGTGAAAGAAATGGAGGAAAAAAAACGACTGGACATGGAATTCAGAACCACGGTTATAGGGTTTTTTAAGAGGCTCCAACAAAAGATCGAGGCCTATAAGGAAATAAGCAAGACCACAAAGGAAATGAGTGAGTCCTACAAGAAAATGAACAACACCCTCCAGGATATAAACGAGAGCTGCAAAGAAATGATCAAGACCAACGTGGAAATGAATGAGTCCTACAAGGAAATGAACAAGACCTACAAGGATATGAACGAGACTCTCAAGGATATGAAAAAGGACCAACCAGAAATTAAGCATACACTGACTGAAACAAAAAATATTATACAAAGACCTGAAAGTGCCCTGGAGCACACCAAGAACCAAGTTAAAGATTTGAAATACAAAGAGGTAAAATCCACTCAGCTGAAAGAGCAAGAAACCAAAAGAATCCAAAAAATTGAAGATAGTGTAAGGGGCCTCTGGGACAACCTCAAGCATACCAACATCCGAATTATAGGGGTGCCAGAAAAAGCGAGAGGCCAAGACAATGAAAACCTATTTGAAGAAATAGTGACTGAAAACTTCCCACACCTGGTGAAAGAAATTGACTTAAAAGTCCAAGAAGCACACAGAACCCCAAACTATAGGAATCCACAGAGGACTACACCAAGACACATCATAACTGAAAATGCCAAGAGCAAAACACAAAGAGAGAATATTAAAAGCATTAAGAGAAAAAAAGTTAGTTACCTATAAGGGAGTACCCATACGATTGTCAGCGGATTTCTCAACAGAAACCATGCAGGCCAGATGGGAGTGGCAAGAAATATTCAAAGTGATGAATAGCAAGAATCTACAACCAAGATTACTCTATCCAGCAAAGCTATCATTCAGAATTGAAGGTCAGATGAAGTGCTTCGCAGATAAGAAAAAGCTAAAGGAGCTCATCACCACCAAACCAACATTATATGAAATGCTGAAAGATATTCTTTAAGAAGAGGAAGAAGAAAAAGGTAAAAATATAAATTATGAACAACAAATACACATCTATCAACAAATGAACATAAAAATCAAGTGAATTGATAGGCTGTTGAACAGGATAGACTGGTGAATATAACAGAGACATGGACATAGAGAGGGAATGGACTGACAATTCTTGGGGAGAAAAGGGTTATGGGAAGTGCAGCAAGAGACTGGACAAAAATCTTGCAACAATGGGAGAGGACAGTGGGGAGGGGGAGGGGAGGATGCAGGGTGGGATAGGTACAGGGTGGAGGGAAGCTATAGGGGGATAAAAAGGGGAAACAATGTAATTAATAAACTGAACAATAAAGATTAAAAAAAATAAAAAATAATAAACTTGCAAAAAAAATAAAATAAAATAAAGCTAACGTTTCTTGCCTGGTGGGCTTGGCTCAGTGGTTGAGCATCAACATATGAACCAGGAGGTCAGGACACATGCCTGAGTTGTGGGCTCAGTCCCCAGTGAGGGGCATCAAGGAGGCAGTGACTGATGATTTTCTCTCTTCATTGATGTTTATATTTCTCTCTCCCTCTCCCTTCCTCTCTGAAATCAATAAAAATATATTTAGTGGGGGAAAAAGCTTATCTTTTCAGGATGATGGTGTAAATCCATATAATTACAGAACCCAATGAGTAAAAAAGCTTTGGTCATTGTGAAGTGGTAATTTTGTATCTATACAGGATGAACTTGTCCTATCAGGATGAAGCAGGAGTACTAAAATTTGCTTCCCTAAAGCATTGATCAGACTGTCAAATCTCAGAGGGAAAGTAGGGGAAGGTGGGGGTAAGAGGGAGAGATAAACCAAAGGACTCATATGCAAGTATATAAGCCTAACAAGTGGCCACAGACAGCAGGGAGGTGGGGGCCTGAGTGGGGGGGAGGTTGGGAAAGTAATGGGGGGGGGGGCGAGGACACATATGCAATACCTTAATCAATAAAGAAAATTTAAAAAAAATAAAAATAAATAAATTTGCTTCCCTAAACTCATGCATTTGTGTTGAATGTTATTTCTCTCCTGATCTCTTCCATTCTACCCTTTCCCCACAAAAGTGTAATAAATCAGTCAGTCCACCCAGAACCTAAGCTTTGGCTAAAAAAGCACCCAGAGGAAGTTCTGTGGAGGTAAAATCATTCCAAAAGCTGATGTCCTCTACAGGATGTGATTCATAGACACACACACACACACAAAAAAAAACCTATGACCCTTCCCCCAACATGCCTTTTTCAAGGTTAGGTGATAGGCACATCCT
Organism: Antrozous pallidus; assembly: GCA_027563665.1. Classification (NCBI taxonomy): domain Eukaryota; kingdom Metazoa; phylum Chordata; class Mammalia; order Chiroptera; family Vespertilionidae; genus Antrozous; species Antrozous pallidus. The sequence goes on along the minus strand of CM050519.1, from coordinate 56,740,535 downwards.
TCCTTGTTCTGCACACAGCTGCCAGGTTTCAGGTACCTGTTTTGAGATAACTTCTCTTGTCAACAGTCTTATTGCCTCTATAAGCTGATATGACTATAAGCAAAGACTGAGACAATGAGGAGCATTCATGCAGGAACAAGCACAGTGCTGTTTACTTTCTTTTATGTTTGACTTTGAGGGTGAGAAAACACTACCTCGATGTGGCCTATCTCTTCCTACACCCAGGAGGTGAGACCTTGTGAGAAGAGGTGAAGACTGGTGCAGCTCAGGGAGCCCTTGCCACATAAAGCATCGCCCTTGGGCAGTCACAGCTTCTGTGCCATTTTACAGTTGAATGCCAGTCCTCTACATCAGAGCCTCAGCCTCAGCACTGCTGATGTTTTCATCTGACAAACCTGTGTTGGGAGGGGCTGTCCTGTGCATTATACTAGTACAGTATGAAGTAGCATCCCCGCCTCCACATACTAGAAGCTGGTAGCATGTCCTGCCCTCACCCTCCCTCCGTAGTGAGGACCAAAACTGTCTCCAGACTTTATCAAATGTCACCTGGGGTGGAGGGAGGAGGGACAAAATCACTCTCATTCAACACTCTGAAAAAATGCCAGCACATTTCTAGACCTCACCATCCTCACAATTTTTTTACAAAATACATTTGAGAAGCTATATCTTTATAAGAAGCTGTTGAAATACAAGTTATATTCCCAGGTAAGTTTCTTGGTGGGAAATATTGACATGCATGGTACCCATCATATGGATGGGCCTTAAAATGTGGTGAATAGTGTGTGAGTAGATAGAAGGATGAACATGAGCATCCAGTGAAACACATCTATTTGGTCTGAGTTCCTCTTGGCTAGTGATAATTTTGTGAGCAGCCCTCAGAGGGAGAGAGATGCCACAAAGCAACAATTAGAAAGGGCAAATGATATGCTCTTCTGCTATCCTCTAAACTCTTTTACGTTTCTGCATATATAAACATTTATATCCTCCTATGCTCCAAATTCATGTTCATCTATGCATAAACTCCTCATGGCCTCTGGCTCAAAAATGTGGATTACCAAGAGTGCTCTGTCACTTCCTCTATGAACACCTCTGCCTGTTAGAAGCCTTGCTTTGCCTGGCTTCATTCATTACCGCCTCTCTGCCACTGTTCCTGCTGGACCTTGACCTTGTAGCTCATGATCTCAACAAGCTGACTGTATTCACATTCACACTTTCAGCAATGCCCAGAGTGCTATATTTGAGTTAGCTCTCAAACCACTTTTAACTTTCCCATATTGCAGTACTTACTGCTTTCTAGTCAACAGCTATTCTGCCATACTGAATAAACTCCTTTGGAACTTTGTTTTGATTTTCTTGTTTTCAATAAACAAAACTATGTTGTCTTTTATTTCTTCATAATACAGGTTAAAATGATATAGAAAAAAAAGGGAAGAACTATTTTGAATAAATATCCTAATACGTTGTTTTAGGAATTTTTCTTAAACATCAATTGCATTTTTGTGCAAAAAACAGACTTTCAGTATGTATTCTTTAAATTATGGGGTTGAAATTAGTTTCAAAGTAATAATTATTCAAAAGGTAGAAATAAGAATCTATAATTACTGTTAGACAATGTTGCTATAGACAAAAAGTCATTTGTGTTTGCCACTGCTTTATCTCTTAATTTATATTTTTCTTGCTCTGCATGTGTTAAGTGTATGTTTTCACAGATTAAGCTTATTACATTATGTAAGCATTATATATTTACGTAGTTAATTCATCCCAAGAGTTCATAGAAATTCACATAATTCAAAAAGTAGCAATTTACACCTTTCCTGTTCGGTAGATTATTATAACCCTTAAGGAAATGTCCCCACTCCAACACAAGCTGTCCTAAAAGGAATCAATATGTCATAAGATATATTCATTACTTTCATTCATCTGTTACATTTTAGAAGGAAAGTAAAGACACCAGACCTTAAGTGAAGATGACAAATGGATTTGCTACACAACGATGGTAATTTCAAGCATAATTACAGATAAGAATTTGCCTGATGTTTAACGGGCATCATACACAGTGCCAGACACTATTTCATAAGATTTACCTACATTTTAAGTGAGTCAGTAATTAGCATATACAGTTAGCAGATGAGAAAAGTGAGGCTCAGAAATGTTAAGCATGGTGTCCCACACCACTTGAATGAGCATATAACCTAAAGCTCCAAACCATTACAGACGAGGATGAGTTCTAAGAAAGGACAAGACAGTGGGGGTGGCTTTGCAGTGTATCCCAAGTTAAATATTCACACTGCTATTTGAATACTCAATTGGAAGTAGAATAAATTCCTAGGACACTGGGTAAAATCACATATAAATATACATTGCAAAATTATATACTAAAGTCAAGTATACATTACTTATAACAAATTTCATGTGTGATTATTTTCTCCACTGATATTAATTAGTTGATGCAACTGAGACTAAAGAGGACAGTCAAGTTTCTGGGGCCAGTATCTCTTTCTTCAAGGGGTGGCTACCACTAGAAGAAAAGCAGCCCAGAGCATGGAATTAAGCTACAGGATATTGAACAGTGACTGACACACAAAAGGATATTAGAAATATTTGACTAAAAACGTGACTCCTTTTATGATGTATGAACATATATATCATATTGTGCCTCTTGTTTTATAACAGTATATGCATATTGTCAACAAATATACATACAACATTCACCTACACATTGAACTGTTAAAATATAATCAAACAAACAAAAAAACCAACACTGAAAACAAGACAAAACAAACAACAATGACAAAGAAGAATATGCCACAAAGACCTTATGTGGACCAAAATGCCCAAAATATTTAACTTATAACCCTTTACAGAAAAATCTTGCTAATTCCTAGCTTTAAATGGTTAAAGTTCTAGTGAAATGTTTGAAGATTAATTTAACAGAACATATTTTACCTTTAAATTCTTGTAGGTAGGAAATCATTTAATTCTTACTCTGTTATCTCTAAGTAAGAGAGTAAAAGTTCCTTTCCTTTCATTATTTTATCTTATATGTTAAAATTTGCTCTGCAGCCCATTCATCACCTTATATTCCCCTGTGAGGCAGCTAAAATCCAAAAGTAAATACTTAAAACACTTAAATGATTTAGCAGATTTAGGTGACTAGTGATTTTAAAGTAGATACCCTCAAATTTTTCTAAGGTAGTGCTCTAATGAGTCTACAGAGAATTTCATAAGGAGAAAATCTCACAGTAAATCTGGTATATAAAATAGACATAGCCACAGCCGGTTTTGCTCAGTGGATAGAGTGTCAGCCTGTGGATTGAAAGGTCCCGGGTTCCATTCTAGTCAAGGGCACATGCCTTGGTTGTGGGCTCGATCCCTAGTGGGGGACATGCAGGAGGTAGCTAATCAATAACTCTCTCTCAGCCTTGATGTTTCTATCTCTCTCTCCCTCTCCTTTCCTCTCTGAAATAAACAAAAATATATTCAAATATAAATGATAAAATAGACATTATACATATAAATAGAAAAATAATAACACTGTTAGAGGTTAAGGTATAAACATTTTTATTATAAATCCTTTTATAATTTTCTCTTCATAATAATTAATGAAATAGAAATTAATCTTCCAGTTAACATCTTCCAGGGCCCTACCATAAATCTAGAAAAATATTTTAAAAAAGTAATAAATACATAAGCTGTTAAAAATACTATAATACATTTATCAAAATTTGGTCACTATATTAGTCCAAAGGTTACTTTTATTATATTACTTCCAGTGTGTGTTCGAAAATCATAAATTAGATCTAAATAAGTGGAATTTTTGATTTAATGAATAAAAAAACCAAGGATGTACTAATGTATTATTTAGCTCGATTGGAGATCACCAATTTATATTTTTTAAATATATTTCATCTAATCAACTAGACTTTTTTACGAAGAAATTTTTAATGAAAAGTCATAGTTTACAATCATGAGTGTTCATTAAAAATAATCAATTCCTTGCACCAAACTTCTCTGATTTAATATCATTAAAGTAATGTCAGTGGAAGAGACTAAATGCTACAAGAATTTTCAGCACCAGGTGAGTAATTTAGGTGTGAAGAGGAGTTAGCTGGAAAGCAGCACTGCGTAATGGAGATTTAAAGCAATAAAGCAGTTTATAGAAATTGTTGACTTGAATTCACATTTCTCAAGGTTAAACTTTTTCTGTACTGAGTGATCCTTCACACATTAGATTGATAAATGCTTTATTTCTCTGTAGGTTCTTTCTCTTGAAGATATCTTTTAAAGTAAGAAAGACTGATTAGGCCATTTATGTTCACAAGGTAGTATAGATAAACTATTAATTCTGAGAATCATGTTATGCTTGAAATTTGCTGACAGTTGCTGACAAAAACAAACAACCATTCTGAGCCTGCAGACTATCTTTCTACCTCATCTTAAGCAATGCATATGAAATTAGAAGCTGAGTTGCAAGGATTTGAAGATGATGCTGTAGGTAAACAGCTATACTCACTGCCTCCCACAACCACATCAAAATTACAACAGAAATACAGAACAAGCATCATCCCCTGGACAGCTGACTGAGTGGGAGTCCTACAACTAGAGAAGTAAAGAAGAAAGTACGCTGAGACTGGTTGCAGGTGCTGAGGCACAGAACAGGCTGGTCCAGCACCCACATGGGCTGCTTTTTTAATTGGGAGGGAGATCTTCTCTAAGAGGTTGCTGGGAGGAGCAAGGGGTCCCAGCCCTACACTAAACCCCCAGTCCAGGGACCCAGAACTGGGAAAAGAAGTCCCTACAGGCAGTAAGAATTACAGTCTGTAAAAATCAGTGACACAGAGGCTGCTGGAGACCCAGCTGTTCCTCTTAAAATGCTGGTACCATGAACCAAACTTATAAGGTCCTGTTTTCTTTGAGCTCCAGTAATAGGGTGAGGCTCTAAGGGAACACAGACACATAGGAGGAGGAACTGGATTGCCTGGCATCAGGGCAGGAACTCCGGGGGTAAAGGGGGTGAGAGGGTGAGGGGAGGGTTCTTCCCAGAGGGAGGTGCCCCAAACCTATCAATAAAAGGCCCAACACCTACATCGGCACCAGCCTGCCTTGTTTCATTGCTGGGACTCACCTGGACACTTAGAAACCCAATACAAAAAGGAGGAATCTGCAGATCTCTCTATAGCTCTTGCTGGGTGGTGCCAGGCAGTAACTGATTTTATACCTCCCTGGAGACCCAAGAACCAGTGTACTCAGTGGTCAGTGTCAGACCATACCAGATAACAACTCTACACTTCCACAGTGACACATTCGAGGGGTGGACTCAGTGAGCACCAAAGACCCACTAAAGCAAGTCCTGCTCCATGGGGTTGTTTCCTGCACAAAAGCTCCCCAACTGTAGTTGCAATTGGGCCTCCCAGCCAATTGGCCTGGAAGTCAATTCCTCCAGTGACACCCACAGCAATTAAGTCTTAAGTATAAAACCATACTCACAGCCCATAAAAGAGTGCACCTAGAGCTCACAGCTCAGGTGACTCGGGTAGGCTGAGCCACTGGGCCCCATAGACACCTACTACATAAGGCCACTCTACCAACTCAAGGAGACTTAGCAGCTACCCAATACATAGAAGCAAACACAGAGAAACAGCCAAAATGCAAAGACAAAGAAACATATCACAAGTGAAAGAAATGGAAGAAAGCAAACTACTGGATAGAGTTCTAAACCATGGTTATAAAGTTACTCAAGAATCTTCTGTAAACCTCAACAAAAAAGAGAGGGAGAGAGAAAGAGAGAGAGAGAGAGAGAGAGAGAGAGAGAGAGAGAGAGAGAGAGAGAGAGAGAGAGAGAGAGAGAAGGACCAGTAAGAAATTAAGCATACACTGACTAAAATAAAGAAAAATATACAGGGATTCAACAGTAGAGGATTCTGAGAGTCAAATCAATGATTTGAAATATGAGGAAGCAAAAAACACCCAACCAGAAGAGCAAAAAGAAAAAAGAATCCCAAAAGTTGAAGATAGTGTAAGGAGTCACTGGGACAACTTCAAGCATACCAACATTCACATTATTGAGGTACCAGAAGAAGAGATAGCAAGATATTGAAAACCTATTTGAAGAAATAACAACAGAAAACTTCCCCTACCTGGTAAAAGAAGTAGAATTACAAGTCCAGGAAGCACAGAGAATTCCAAACAAGAGGAATCCAAAGAGGACCACACCAGGACACATCATAATTAAAATGTTAAGGGCAAAAGACAAAGAGAGAATCTTAAAATCAGCAAGAGAAAAGCAGTTAGTTATCTACAAGGGAGTACCCATACGACTATCAGCTTATTTCTCAACAGAAACTGTGCAGGCCAGAAGGGAGTTGTAAGAAATATTCAAAGCAATGAATATCAAAGACCTACAACTAAGATTACTCTACTCAACAAATCTATCATTTAAAACTGAAGGTCAGATAAAGAGCTTCACAGACAAAGAAATGCTAAAGGAGTTCATCACTACCAAACCAGTATTATATGAAATGTTGGAAGGTATTCTTTAAGAAGAGGAAGAAGAAGAAAAATAAAAAGATAAAAAATATGAACAAAATGGCAACAATACATATCTATCAATAATTTAATTTAAAAATCAAAATAAATGCATAAAAATCTAATGAACAGAATAAAATGGTAAATGAAATAGAATCAGAGGCATGGAAATGGAACATACTGCTGATTCTCAGAAGAAAGGGAGGTGGGAAGAGATTAAACAAAGAACTAATATGCATATATGCATTACCTATACACAGACAATAGGGTGGCAAAGATCTAGGGTGGGGCGGGAACCAGGTAGAGGGGGGTTATGGGAGGAAAAAAGAGGGACATCTGTAATAATCTCAACAATAAAATTTTAAAAAATAAAATAAAAGCTGAGTTGCTTTCAGAGTTCACTTTCATCTTGTACAACTCCTTAGCTTTGGCCTCCTGACAATGCCCTATAGGCTTTGTCCAGGATGCTGCTTCCCTTTCTTTCAGGTACAACATTACCTACAACATGGAATGTCTATTTTACCATTAGGCACCTAAACCATTTACCAGGGGTGGGGAACGTTTTTTCAGCTAAGGGCCATTTGGATATTTATACAAAATTATCAACTTAAAAATTAGCCTGCTATATTTGGTCAAATATTTAATTAACTCACTCCTAAAGCCTCGGCAGGGCCAAAGCAAATGACTTTGGGGTCTTATATGGCCCTTGGCCAGAGGTTCCCCACCCCTACATAGACCATAAAAATCAATGCCAACTTTTTGTGCTCTCTGACTGAAAAAAGCTATTAAGTTTCCAAAATGGGAGAGTGTATTATTCTGTTCACAAATCAAGCTCTTTGTCCGGCTCTCTTCCTTCTTTACCCAACTACTTGCTGATTCAAGAAATGAAAAAAACCCTCCAGTACCAAACAAAGTATGTACTCTGGGACATTGGGCCAGAGTTAGTTTGTAGGTAAAAAGCCAGTGACAAGGACCTGAGGCTATTGGGATAAGAGATTATGTAGGCTCTTAGGAAGAGTGAGCAGGAGCAGCCAAATGCAATTCCCTCCTTTCCTCATAGGAGTCAGTGGTTCTCATCCTTGGCTGCCCATTAAAATAGCTTTAAAAAATTTGATGCCCAGGTTGCACACCAGAGTAATTGAATAATCTCAACGAACGGGGTCCAGGTATCAGTATATCTTCAAGCTCCACATGTGATCCCAGCCAAGACAGAGAATCTCTACAGCTCTTCTCTGTTCTCCATTAGTTTCATTGTCAACAATGCATGATGGTGGCCTTATAGGCAAGGGAAGAAAAAAAATGGAGTGAGGAACCGTATTATACATCATGAAAGTCCTGAGGCTATTCTTCCTTTCATTTTCTTTCCCTTATCTCTCTTCTCAATGCAGACAACTAGCGTTCTGGTCTTGGGAAGAGAGCAGTGTATGGATTAAAGACATGTGGAGAGTATGTGAGGAACACCAGCTGTGTTCCAGAGGATGAGTGTGCTAGTCTCTTTTCCTTTCTCCTCCATCTCTTTTTCCTTTGCTATCACCCAACACTCTCTTCCAAGGCACCCTCTGCCTTCATTGATTACAAAGCAGAGGCTCTTCCCAGGGAAGGAAGGGTGTAGCATGGGAATAAGGAGGAATAGGCTTTGATAATGCCCCAAGAAAAGGAATGCCTACCATAGTCTAACGAAGGATCATTTAAGCACATAACACAGACAACAGAAGGAATAATTTAAATGTATTGGGAAACAACTATAAGAGCACAATAAATAAGAAAGTTTTAATGAAAGTGTAATATAGTAATTTAATGCTCAATTGCTTAAATTTTATCCGTTCTGGTCCATCAAAATTCTGCAATACTGAAAATCCAAATTTTGAGAAAAAATGTTCATATATATATATAAACATTTTACAATGGGTAGAAAGTTATGGTTTATTTGTACGTTTTTCTCTGCCCAAAGTTTTTACAATGACAATAAATTACTTTCATGGTTTGAAAAATCATTAAATAGTATTTAAATTTAAAAAGACCTTATGAACACAAAAATGTTGCTTGATTATAGAGGGAAAATTGACTATAGAGGGAAATACCAATTTAAAAATATAGAATGAAACTATTTTAATAAATTTACAAATGGAAATCTAAGAATTAAGACAATAAACACATAAAAGGGCAGAAAATAAATAAGAAATTTACTCATAATTGTGGAATACATCCACAAAGTCGTAGAGATAGAATCTGAGCGTCTTGACTCTATATCCAGGGGATTCATGCTGCTAAGTAAAAAGGACTTAATAAGGAAATAACTAAGTAGTAGTCTCTAAGGCACAGCATGCAGGCTATAAAATCATGGTGCCAGTAATATTAGGTCATTATTCATTGATAATAAGAACCTGTACATTTTTGGTATTCAAGTGAATGCTTTTAAATATATAGATAATTTCTATTTATTTCTAGATATAGAAAGGAATTTTCAAATGGATGTAATCAGTATTCAATAAAATTCCATTGTTTGTTATTACAGTTATCAGTCCCCCCCAAAAGAGCATTGACTTCAGATATCAGTGAGTCCATGAATTTAAAGTCATTTTAACCACAAAATTTTGGTGGGGATTTGATGAACATTAATACAGTATGATAAACTCTGTAATTCTAAGAATATTTCTACAAATATTTTAAAACAACAACAACAAAAAAGAGAACAAAGTCAGGCATTTTTCAATCACCTTTCACCACTTGTGTCAGTTTGTTGGACAGGACTTAGATGAGGCACCGTTTCCCCAAGTCATGTTTTAGAAATAATTGTATTCCTTGAATCTCTTAAAGGGAAATGAACCTTATTCATCAAAATGTTAAAATAAAATCATATATAAGGGATGTGCTTATTTGATTCATGGGTATATTTTAAGCTTAAAAATGACTTTCAAATGATTTATATTTCATTTTTCTGGATTATATGGATCATATGTAAAGTCCCTAAAACAAGACATTCAGTTGAGTATTTCAAACAAATATTCATAGCACCGGCTTATTATTTTACACTTTACCGGATGCTTTATGATATGTGTTCATTGTTAGTCATGTTATATAGCCATATGATATTATTCTTATATTTTGTTTTGCTGTGTGTCACAAAAACTTCCAGAAAACAATCAGCAATGATTTTCAAGAAGGCATCCACCTACATCTAAAAAATTGGTAATCGCTACCAACGGTAATTATAAAACAGTTCTGCTTTTTGGAAAACTGATTTAAAAGGTTCTGCACAGCTTTCAGAAATGGCTGTCCTTTGCTTTTTGTTTTCTTAGTTTTAAATACCCTGACCTGGTAATGTGCGGCTTATGCTGTGAATGTGACTCCCTCTGTGCCCATCCCTCCCCGTTTGAACTGCTGATGGTAATGAATCTCCTTCCAGCTCCAAATGCTGCATTCAGTTATCATCAAGAGCAGACATCAACCAGCACTCTAATCTTGCTCTGATGGATAGAATACTAACCTTTCACAAGATTAGAGACACAGGGTGCTCTGGAGATAATAAAATTCAAATAGGTTTATTTCAAAGGGCAACCCAATCTTGCCTTTGTGCATGGGTCACTTGGCAGACCATTTGCCAATGTAGCTTTTGTGTTTTTCCAAGCTGTTTCTGGTTCAGTTTGCCAAAGGTGTCAAATTATGTGGGCCCCCAAACCCAGATCCAAAGGATGAGCAGGACAAATGGGGAATAACGTTATTTTTGTACACATGACAAAAGCTCTATTGGCCAATGATTCTAATTTTGTTTAAATACAACCAATATACTCAAAATGTAAATCAGGGCTGACCCAATTGACAATATCAATGACTTGGTATAACTGCCAGTATTATGACCCTTGAGTATAAAGTCCAAAAGATTATTTACAGATTTCTATTTCAAATAAATGTCTAATAGACATCAAAATCAAGAGTTAAAACATAACTTTTCAAATATTATATAGGTATCTACTTAACATTTTCCTAGGGAAAAAAGTTAAAGAATATTAATCAATGAAATAAAATGAGATTAAGTACTATATTAAGAAAAAGTAAAATCTATTCTTGTAAAAGCAATGAGTAATCCTTATAAAAGCCTTCATGTATTTCTCATGTCCACTACCTTCTCATTATTTAAAAGTATCTCTGGCATACAGAAGCCTGCATAAGAAAATAAGAAAATGAGAAAAACAAACAAAAGTTTCATGTTAAGAATACTTTTAAAATGTGTTACTCACATGTGAGATATGATTAGAAAACTACTATGGAAGGGAAAATATTCAAATGCAAACAACAGTAATAATTATATACTACTTTACATGATACGGATAATACAAATGTCATCATCAAGTTTATAACTAATTTTAATTTAAATAAATGCATGTTTTGCAATGTAGTGTGATTGTTTTGTTCAGCTTTATTTTTTAAAAAAATATATATTTAAATGTATTTTTATTGATTTCAGAGAGAAAGGAAGAGGGAAAAGAGATAGAAACATCAATGATGACAGGGAAACATTGATTGGCTGCCTCCTGCACAAACCCTATTGGGGATCAAGCCTTTGACCAAAATCAAACCTGGGACCCTTCAGTCCACAGGCCGGTGCTCTATCCACTGAGCCAAACCAGCTAGGGCTGTTTCGTTTTAAAAGCTTTGTAAAGATTTTTATAAGTGATAAAGTTACATTTACATACAGTATATCATATGTATTTAATTTATCAAAAGGTCTTAAAAATCTAAATATTTTATTAAAAGAGAACTTTGTGATTACTAACTTTTGCTTTTATAAAATATCATAGCAAAATTATTTTCCACACAATATTTTAAAATCAATCATAACTGATTATCCTTACTGTATTTTACAAATTAAATACATCTTTTGAAATGAAATAATTATAATCAATTACACACTTAAAATATTTAGTGGGACTATTTTGCTCTTTCATTTCAATAATAAAGCTGAAAAACATTTCAAACAAATTCTTATTAAATTAAGTCTGAGATTTCATTAGGTACAGATGCTATGCAAAATTAGAGAATATTATTTAGATTATTTTAATTGGGTTATTTAAAAGATGTTGTTTACTATTAAAAACTCCTGGAACAATCATTTATATATATTTTTTCATTTTGGTGGTAATTTTAAGTTAATGCAGTTAAAATGATCTTTAACTGAGGCACAAGAACTACCAAGCTATATTTTTTCTCTGTGCAAAGGAAATGTAATTTAACAGCAGTGCAGGATATTATCTAAAGCAATCCAAGAGAAGAGGGGATGTGGATGTCCAAAGCATAGTCTTGGAGTTAAACTGGACATATATCATTATAATTGGAAAGATACATCATTGACAATTACTGGCAAACAAAATTCTCTTTGTTATATAAGAAGTTGAACTGTAGGCTTATGGCAGTTATTCTGTGTCTCATCTATAAAATGGAAATTATAATAGAACCTTTCTCATAGGATGTTGTGAAGATTACATGATATACACAAAGTAATTATGAGAGTGTCTGATGTATAATAAGCACTATGTAATTGTCAGCTATTATTAGTTCTTTCTCAGGATAAAACACTTGCTAATAATAACCATGATCATTTTTATCCATTTAAAATCTATGTGGGCATATAAGAGATGAACATTGTTTTATTTTTTATCATATTAACCCAGTGAGGTCTTAGGAAGTATTTTTATTGAGAATGGCCAAAATTATATATATTTGGTGACAAAAATAGATGAAATATATTAGTTGTTGTGTGATATCGAGAGAGAGAGAGAGAGAGAGAGAGAGAGAGAGAGAGAATAGTGAACAATTAAACATAGTCCTGTCAAAACTGTGTATTCTTTATATTGTTTAGAGTTATCAACTACTTTTCACCTATACTTAGGCTTCTATATAGCTTTATTGTTGTATCTCTTTGTTTATGATCTTTCAGTGACTGGATCCTAAAAGTAACACCTCTTCACTGAATGTATACGAAGACTATGTTTTCTGAGTAATCAAATGACATTGGTGATATACGTTGGTGCCAAGTTCCACTCAAATGGACCTGAAAGGTTGCAAAAGAAAGTGTGGTTTGGGGCAGAGATGCAGTATAAGAGACAAGGTGAGTAGTTGATACTCTTGTAAACAGAGAAGCCTTATTTTTACATTTGGCATTCACGAGACTTACTGGTGTTTGTTTTTTCCATATATATTAGAGGCCTAGTGCACAAAATTTATAGACTTGGGGGGGTGGTCCCTCAGCCTAGATTGTGGAAGGGTGTGACCAGGTCAAGGGACCCCACTAGTGCATGATCAGGGCTGGGGAGGGATATGAGATATTGGCCAGCTAGGGAGAGACTGGAGAGGGCTCCAGGGCATGTCTGGCCCATGTTGCTCAGTCTAGATTTGCCAGGAAGTTAACCTACTGGTTGACTGTCTGTTCCATGGTGGTCAGTGCACATCACAGTGACTGGTCAACTGGTCAACTGTCTTACCCCTGGTGGCCATTTCATGTCATAGCAAGCTGTTGAATGACCTTAGCATGTCATTAGCATATTACCCTTTGATTGGTTGAGTGGCCGACCAGACGACCGAACACTTAACATATTAGGCTTTTACTATATAGGATTGGCATTAATCAGCATACAATTCTACTATACTTCTAATTTATTAAAATTCATTTTGTGTTTGCAATGTTCTTTTTAGAGATTCTGGTAAAGATACTACAATAAAGTTCACTTTGCTTCAGGTCTCTGAACATGTTTTATAGACTCTCATGAAAACCTGTGTAAGAAAAAAAAATCAAATCAACAATCAAACCTGTGGGAAACTGCTAAATAACCACAAACTTGTCCTTGTATAATTTACTGACCAAGCCTAGCAGCATTTTCCCAACAAGTTCAATACCTGTCTGATTATTCCACCCAAGCCTTTTTTTTTTTTTTGCAAGTTTTCAAAGATCATCCCACGTGAAATAGCATTGATTATTATGCAAAGGTCAAACTGGGCTGTAACCAGGGGCTTTTCTAGTCTATAGGATCAGTCCCTTTGTCAAAGAGGGAAATTAGTTTTGTTCAGCAGGGCTTGTTTTTGAGCAGTCTGTCTACCTGACACTTTGTTACACTCAGGGTGCTTGCAAATTGATTGCAGAATAAATTGCTCCTGACTCTTTTCAAGAATGGACCTTAACCTCACAAGTGATTAATTTCCAGATATTTACTTCATTTTCCTTCCTGACCATCATCAGCTGTGATTATCCTTTTCTTAGTTCTCTGGATCTGTGCCAGTCTGCCATAAATCTACAATTTCATTTAAACCAATACAAGGTAATTTTATGTTGCATTTGATTTGGCATTAAGTGATACACAGTTGTTGACTTCAGAGTCAAATACATAAATCTTCACTGCACATGTAAAATGGAGGCATTTCCTCTGAAAGAGTTTGACTATAACCATGCACTCAAGTTCAGATATAAGAAAACAGATACAGCGTTAAACAAATTGGTTATAAACCCTTCTTCTTACCATAAGTTTGTAAGTAGGAAAATAGACATCTACACTAACAACGAGCTGATATGCTAATGAGTGGGACACCATAATGGGTAAAGACCAGGTCATTAGCATATTAGTTGGGGCATTGCTCTGGAAACAGGTGAAAGTAAAGAGGCACCCAGAAAGGGTGGGACCAGCCTGAGGCAATGGGAGGGACTGAGGTCCAGGCTTGAAGAGGCCACAGAAGGCCAGAGGGTTTGGTGCGACGGAGCCAGGTGCGCTGGAGCTCTATGTGGACAGGTTGGGGTGTCAAGGCAGGGCTGCAGGTGGGTGGGTGGCACTGTGCCATATCACATGCTGGGCTTCTAGTCATACATATAAACCCTAATATGCAAATAGACCCAACGTAGAACAACAAGACAACTGAACAACCAAACAACCAGTCGCTATGATGTGCACTGACAACCCGGGGGTATGCATAGAACATGGTGGATGTTGGTAGCAGTCAGCAGAGCACAGAACATGGCGTGCATCGGCTGCAGCAGGATGGTGGAGCAGGTGAGTGGGAACACCAGACCAAGGCATGGTGCCTGTCTGTCATTGGGGCAAGTCTCTGGTGGTTACTGAAAATTCTTTGTGCCTGCATGCTGTGATCCTGCCAGGCACTCACACCTGCTGCCAGTGCTAACCCCACTCACACCCACTGCCGGCCCCGATTGCCCCTTGGGGTTTATCCACCTTCTCCTGCGGGGCAATCAGGGCAGCAGCCGCCACTCACACCCACTGATGGCGTTGGCCCCACTCACATGTGCTGCTGGCACCAGGCCCAGTCACTCCACACCATCAGTGGGTGTGAGCAGGGCTGGTGCCATCAGCACCTGGGAGCTGGGCTGTCAGCAGACAGGAAACTGGGGACTGCAGCAGGAGGGGCTGGGTGGGGGCGTGGAGGATGGGCCAAGACCCGTCCTGGTGCCCACTGCAGCTTCGGGGCCCACAGTCCCTTTCAAGGTGCATGAATTTGTGCACTGGGCCCCTAGTATGTATATAAATGAGATGAGTAAAAATGTGAAGCAAACCTGTGCTTTTGTTATATATCCTGCTATGGTGTTATTCAGATGCAGGCATCAGCTAATGTTTTCCCCAAGAGCCAAATACTTCCATAGTACTTAATATTGAACACCTGAAGTTGTTCTTTGAATGTTAATTTTTAATTTCTTCAATTTTAAAAGGTTGAGTCAGATTCATCACATTTCTTAATGTCATTTTTTATAGTTTACTTATAAAGTATACCCTGAAAGTTTGCACAATAACAATTTGTCATTAAGTTATCCCTCCTGGGGGAAATGTCATTCCTTATTATCTGAATTTCAAAGCCAGCCTAGTGCCAAAGAAACAAACAATAGTCACATTCAAAGACAATCCTAAACCTAAAACTGAAACCATTTCAGGTCAGTGTCACATGATCACAGTTTCAAGTTAAAGAGGCTTGACCCTCTATTATCCCATGCCAGCCAGTGTGGAAATACAGGGCAACTTACAACACAGGTTGGGGTGGGGGGAGACTTCATTTAATGAGGAAGGTGGTCAGATGAAAATATAGAGAAACTAATTCAATGTAGCATTCAGGAGTCTAGTCCGAATTTTTACAAAACAACAATAAAAACAAAAACAAAACAAACAAAAAAACAGACACGTTATTTTCTTTACTAAAGACAAAAATAGACTGGTCTTATGAGCACCAGCTGAGCCTAAACAGAGATTCCGAGTTTGGCTGTCTGAGTAAAATACTGGTAAGCCACTAGAGCAAGGCGACAGGCTTAGGGAAGGAGGATGTGCTAACCTTCAAGAACAGTTTTGTGGATGAGTGTCTGGGAAAGCCAGGAGTCTGGCCCAATGGAAGAGATCGAAGGTAAATGAAGAGAAGGGATATAAGTAACCTTTGAGCAATCCCTTCCCCCCAACCACCCTTAGAGACTTAGTGAAACCTGGAGCTCCTGTAAGATCCAAGTGTCCAAGTGAGCCACTAAGGGAGGGAGAGTGATGCATTAGCACTGCTCAGCTAATCACTTTATGACCACAGGACAGTGACAAAGAGATGAAACTCCATTTGCTACAGGAGGGTGTACAGCACTGCAAACTTCAAGAAACAGAAACAGGCAAAGGTGGCAGCAGTGAATCACCTCTTGCATGGGGCTTATAAACAGCTACAGAGAGAGCAGAGCCAGGAAGGAGAGGTGAAGTGAGTGGTAAGGGCACAGATGTGCAAATATTCTGGATTCTGCCAGAAGCAATTAGACAGGCCTAGACAGACCCTAGACAGGTCTATGGGTCAATAAAACAGCTGTCCAAAGTGCACTAGGATGGGGGAAGGGAATCTGGCTTATGAATTAGAGATAACACTGCACATGTACTTTTAATTGTGCCCCAAAGTTGGTGAGAGCAAAAGATATCCCCACTATACACCATGCCCCATAAAATCGTAAGTTTCTTAAAATGAGCCTTTCATTAGGCAAATTGAATTTAAAGAAAGTCCTAATTAAAAGGCAGAAAATTAACCCATCAATCACAGCTTACATACTTATCTTCTTGATTTCCAATGTTAGACATAGAAATGTATATGGTTAGAGATTCTGGGAACTATATCTATTTTTTGCAGGGCCAGGAAGGTAGCTTAAGTGAGAATCCAGTATGTTTTGTTCTAAGAAGTGGGAGGGAAGGACGAAGGGGGATATTTTCAGGGTAATCAGAAGGTGATAATTTTCCATAATTTTGGGACCTACAGTAAAACATATAATCTGTTTTTCCTTTGAAAATGGATGAATTTCTACTTTCTTTGTTTTCATATACTCCTTCTACTACAATCTTATTCTCACAGTCTCTATCCTAGTGTTTGATAGGCCCTATTGTTTATGCTTTCAAAACGTGAATACAACTCAGTTACTCTTCTGTAGCTCCACAGCTACCACAGTGATAGGAGCCCCTTTCCTCTCTCCCCCCAACCCCCAATCACTGTCATCTCTCACCTGTCTTCCTGCAAATGTCTCCTAGCTAAGAGTTAGGCTACTATTTACTTATTATCTTCACACTCTGGTCCCATACAGGAATGTCAAAAGGGCAGTGGTCTTGTCTGTTTCGTTTTGGTCACCAACAAATCTCAGGTTCCTCCCAAGAAAAGTTTCTGACAGCTATTAGGTACTCAGTAAATATTTGTCAAATGAATTCATAATCTCCCAAATGTTCTGGAATGAAATCTGCTCACCAGAGAAGTTCTGTTTGATCATATGCGCTTCATTGCAAATATGCATAAGTTCAAAGCCTGGATGTGGGAAGCACTTATATTTATTGATAGGTAGTATGACTTCACTCAGTAAATGAAAGACACTGGTTCAAGTTACAGGAAATTTAGTTATCCGACAAGTTGTTTTGAGGGAGCATTGTTTGGGCTAGAAGATCCTTGCTGAAATCACATCATACTAACTTATTCTCTACATAGCTTAAAGATGACGCTAACTCTTGCAATTTACATCACTTTTCCCCCCCTCTTCCTTACTGTGTCCCTGTTAACACTCACTTGGAGCCTCCTCCCTCTCTCCCCTCCTATGACTGGAATAGATACAGAATAACATAAGGGAGATCTTTATGAGAAACACATTTTGTGTAACATTACAGAATAGGATAAAAGTGTTCTAATTTTAGTTTTCTTTTTTGCAACATACAGATAAAGCTATTAAGTATATGTTACCACTTCATGACCTTGGAGTGAATCTAGTTTTGCTGAATAAATTATTAACTTTGGAAGATGAGGTTTGATAACCAAAAAATTGTTTGGACCTTGCTGTGTTATACAAACACTTGAAGCCCAGTGAACAAATTCGTCCATGGGTGGGGTCTGGCCAGCCCAGACCCAATTGGGCGGATTGGGGCAAGGCCTGTTTGTGAGGAGGAGATGGTGGGAGGTTGGCCTGCTGGGGGAAGGAACCACTGGCGATTGGCCGGTGGGTCCCACCCCCAATTGGGGTTGGGGGGCTTATTGGGAATGGGCTGGACATGGGGAGGGACTGTGGGTGGTGGGCTGGCTGGCCCCACCCCCAAATAGGTGCCAATCAGGGGGCCAGGGACCTGGGGAAGGGGCCAGGGATGGTTGGCCAGCCCTGCTCCCTATTGGGGTGAGGGGTGCGATCAGGGGCAGGCCAACGGGGTGGCGGGGGTGGTGAGGAGATAGGCTGCAGGCCTATTGTGGTGGGGTGGGTTGATTAGGGACAGGGCTTCCCCCAGGGAAAGGAGGGAGCGTTTGGCCATAGGCCTGCTCTTGGCTCTTGATCAGGTTGGAGACTCCGATCAGGGGTAGGCAGGCAGAGGGGAGGGGCCATGAGGTTGGCTAACTGGCCCCACCTCCTGATTGGCCAGTTTGCTGGCCACAGTGAGCATCATAGAGACCGGTCGTTATGATGGTCATTATGGCCCTTATGGTCATTGGCTTTTTATATAAATAGACTAGAGGACTGGCGCACAAAATTCATGCACAGGGTGGGGGTCCCCTCAGCCTAGCCTGCACCCTCTCCAATCTGTGACACCTCAGGGCTGTCCAACTGCCAGTTTAGGCCCATCCCCAGGATCAGGTCTAAACCAGCAGTTGGACATCCTTCTCACAATTCGGGACCACTTGCTCCTAACTGCTCAACTGCCTGATTGCTCCTAATTGCCACCCCCCCCCCCCCGCTGGTCTGGTCGCCCCTTACTGCCCCCCCTGCAAGCCTGGTTGCCCTCAACGGCCCCACCACCACTGGCCTGGTCGCCCCTCATGGCCCCCCTCTGCTGGCCTGTTCACCCCCAACAACCCCCCCTCCCCCATGGGCCTGGTTGCCCCATGCAGCCTGCTGCTCAATCATTTGGTCACCCCTCACTAATCTCCCTGCTGGCCTAGTCACCCCACGCAGCCTGTTCAGTCATCCGTTCGGTTGTGATGGTTGCTTAGGCTTTTATTATTATAGATGAGAGGACTCAGGAAAGTGAAGTGTGTCTAAGTGGCCCACTTAATTTCATAAATACTCTGATGTTTGAGGTATCCATTATAAGTCTGCATCAAGTCAGACTTATAATTAAAGCCACAATTATAATTCCTTAAACTCTTATATTTAGAAGCATGGTCAATATTCCAAAAACTTCTTTTAGATGAAGATGCTTACAGAAAAGAGAATAGCATTGAGTTAGAAAGAAAATACCCTTGGGTTTCCATGATGGTTTGACTGCATGGCTATACATGAGTCACCTGATCATCTGTAAATTTATTTATCCCAAGTGAGTCTACTATTACCTGAGTCTACCATATCCCAGGGTCATTGTCCTGACCTTAAACGTGTGCCTGTCAAACATTTGGAGTTTTTCGTGAGGGGAAGTGGGCTGAAGGAATGCAAAAGTCATTGTCTTCTATTAGACCAGTGATTCTCAATGTGTGGTCCCTGGACCTAGTAACTTGTTAAAATACAAATTCTTGGCTTCATTCCAGTCCTACTGAATCAGTAACACTAGGGATGGGAACCATGGGTGAGTGTTTTAATAAACTTTCCAGGTGATTCTGATGCACTGGAAGTTTGAGAACTACTGTAGTAGATGAGCAATTTTATTTGGCCAAAGTAAAAATATGGGTAATTGAAACAACTACCTCTCATTTAATCAGATTTCATGATATAAATCGTTCTTGGAAACCTGTGCTTAATTTCTGAATTTTGTCTACAGATCTTTAAATCTAACCCCCAAAAGAGATCTTCCCTTAAATCCCACCTTTCTATGATTCCAGTCATTTTTATTCATTAGCACAAAACACCTGTAACAGCAGGAGCTACTTATATTCTAATTGTTTCTTGTTCCTCTAAATTGCTTGTCATTATAAAAGAAATGACAGAAGTGAAATGGGAGAAGAGCTATGTGGCAAGAAGGCTAGAACCCATTTTCAATGTTTAATTGCTATACAATGCTAAGAACAGATTAAAAAGATAAATCAAAAGTTTTTGGAAAAAAGTGAGTCCCCAAGTCAGTTTTATGGTTTCATTTGAGCTGCAAAGATATTATTACATCCTCATTTACAAAACAATGAGCTCTTACTGTTTATGAAAGTTTAATCTCTTGGTTTATTGCCTTAATATATTTTACATTGGTAAGGTTTACTTTTAAATGAAATTTCTGACTGTCTTATGTGGATGTTATTTTATACTGAGAATACAGACAGAATGAGTGTAACATCATAATTGTATTCATCTATGAAGCAATTAGAGTAGGGTAATTGCTTCTAATTTTCACATATCTGCATACAAAGTAATAGAATTAATATTTTATCATCTGGCACTATCCCTTGTTAGCTAAGAATTCTAACACTGCATATCTTCTCTGTCTATCAGAATTTAAGCACACCCTATATTAATCTTTGCCTAACTCACAGAGTGTGCCAAATGGAAAAATTAGACGCAGTGTGTTGGCACCGCTGCTGAATGTACCAGTACCCATTCAGTTGGTGTACAATGGGACAGAAACCATGAGTACACCCTTGAAACTGAGCAGATTGCTGACAACTGAGCGAAGGCCTAGCTATTTTCCAAGTGATCTCATGTTGCCAAAGTGAGTATGAATTCCATGGAGTTTTAAGAGACTGATTCTGATTAAAAACATGTGGCTGCCTAATGTCAATTCCTATAAAACACCGTTAGCATTTTCTACAAGGAAAACATTGATAGAGGCAAAGAAGGAGCATGTGATTACCTAAAGGAGTAGCTTGGTGAATGATTGACAAGATCCAAATCCTTCACTAGAATCAACAGGACTAAAAAAAGGCTAAATGAGGACTTACAGCCTCATTTATTTTCTAAGAAGCTTAGGCTGCAGAGAGAGAAAATAAGCCATAAATTAAATGGCACTTTGCTTGAATTAAAGGGAATGGATGAGGGAATTAAGTTAAAACTAGCAGCTCAGCCACTGGACTAAATTTAATTGGTAGATAAGTTGTATTTCAACATAAATAAATATTATAAAAGACGGGAGGTAAACAGCAATTTTTCTCCTTCTTTTCTGTATGTGCAAATAAATATCTCCTATGGAGAAATAAATAGGCTAGAATTAGCAGTGTTAAAAAAAAAGTATGTATGATTTATATTGTATGTGTAATGTACACTACACCTATCCATGCTTCATTGTTTCAGTAGTAACCTGTTATTAGATGACCTTACAGAAGTCATTTAACTGAAGGAAGTTCTGAAGATACAGAGGGAAATGTCAGTGATATAGGTAAAGCATTCAGAATACAGAGTGGTAAATAGTATTTACTATATAAGTGTTTATTATTATTAATAAATGTAAGTATAGACTTAGTCTATGATTAATTAGAAAATCACTTTGTCTTTCCTGATGACATAACAGTGACACATATAAAAGTTGTGCCATACTATTCACATGGGTTTAAATTATTGTGAAACCTCATATGTGCTTAGATTATCTTAAAAACACTGATTTTTCCCCTGGTCCTATTTTCCTTACGAATTTGTGTGGATGTTGTTTTTAATCCAAACAAAGAATATTTTATTAAGCATTGATTGGGCAAAATGATTAAATGTTATGTATAATAACTTTGGGGGAAAGCTCATATAATTTTTCAAAATGGCAACTCACAATCTACTGGCATATCAATTAGTCCTCACAACAGGGCTACTAGGAAGAAAGGACTCTATTCTCCAGTTCACTGAGACTCAGAGAGTTTGAGTAATCAGCTAACATCACACAATCTTAATGTAAAAGCTCCAACTGGACTTCAGATGTTACCTAGAATATATTTGGAAACTAGGCTAATTGTCAAGGGAGAATCCATGGTTTCCGATGATTGATTTGGGATGGGTGAGAAAGAGTTGGTAAAATCTGCAAGCATCTAAGACCAGGGGTTTGAGAGGCAGGCTCTTTATTGATGGGGTTGGGACTCTTAGATATATATCCAGGACTTGAATTGCTGGGTCAGATAATTGCTGAACTTTTGAGGAACTGAAACTTTTCAACAGCAGTTGCACCATTTTACATTTCCTCGGGCACTATGTGAGGTTTCAGGTTTCACCATTTCCTTGCCAAAATGTATTATCTGTCTTTTTGATTATCGTAAGGAAAGCAGATTTTGATACCAAAAATATGTCTTTTGGGACATAGATTATTTTAAGCTGCCCTGCCTTCCCCATCCCCTCCTGCGTACCCTTTAATTTTTATTTTGGTTATTTTTAAAAAATAAAAGACTCAGAAAGAAACTCTGATGTTCCCCCTAACTGCCTAAAATAAATTAGAGAGAGGGCCAGCTCTGGAAGGGTGTTATAATCACAGATAATTATAGTTTAATATGAACTAAGTGTGATAGGTAGGAACCTAACAAGGTACATTTAATTCAAATTCTCTTCTGTGTCCTATTGTTAAAGATGGACCAGCAAACAATTATTTACCAAACTTTTGTTTCTCTCTCTCCATATGAATTGCCTTCCCAACCCTGCCCTTCTCCCTTTTGCTCAGCACAAAATGGCATAGATGCTTTAACTTCTCCATTTGTCCTGGAGCCCCATATGGCAGTTACATTTAGTCATTTTCTCCTGTCATTCTCTTACTTGTTAATTTGACCATCAGTGCAGCCAGAATAATTTAGAAAGGTAAGAGGAAAAAAAGATTTTTCCCTCCTCTACAACAGCAATGTTAATGGGTAGGAAGAGTTAATTTGTTGTGGGTTTGATATGCATTTTACTATTGGATCATAATGTAAATATCTCTTATATTGGCCATTTGTATATATTCTTTGAAAAAATGTCTGTTTAATATTCTGTCCATTTTTTTCAAATGAGTTATTTGTCTTTTTATTGTTAAAGTGTAAATGTTCTTTATATATTCTGTATACAAATCTTTATCAGATATGACTTGTAAATATTTTATTCCATTGTGTCTCCTTTTTAAGATTCATTATGTTCTTTTTTTAAAAAAAAATCAAATGCAAATTAAGGAATAAAAGTACAAGAAGCTGCTCTAAAATGGGTTAAATAATCTCAATATTAATTTAAGTAAGCTCAATTCAAAATCTAATTTTCCTTCCCATATACAGAGGTCAGACATTGGGGCCTTTGTTTCATGGTTCATTCAGAATCACATTACTTTAAAATATGATGGGTGCAATGAATACTAAGTAAGTGATAATAAAAGCTTAGCTGGGAGTAGATAAAACTCTTAATTGTTGTGGATGAAAAAGGGGCGCATACTAAACCTGACAAGTTCAGAGGCGGCCTGCACGGTAGCCTTACAAACGCAGAGACCTAAAATAACCATATAGGATGGTCTGAAATTAAGATTTCTTAACTAAAAGTGACTTATGATAGGTAGACAAGTACTAGATCTATATCTTCTATGACAAAGGTCAATCTTTACCTTAACCAATACTGTCTATTGTCTTTTTGCAACTGTGATAACATTCATTTAGAATTTGAGAGTAATCCTTTTTCCCAGATCCCTGAGGGCACAATCACCCACTAGAGCAGACCACAGAACTCCTCATTATTATCTTGTTCTCTGCATGCCATACATATTAATCTGTGCACCATGCATATTAATCCCTAACTATCCTATATCCATCCACCAATGCAAAAGAAGTATTTTTTTTTCCTCTTTACCCTATCTCAGAGAATTCCATGCTTTGTTTTCTCCTGCCTCACTAACCTACCACCAGTGGATTTCACATAACCATTCGTATGCTTTCTACATTGATTATAATATAGAAAATAAACTTGAAAACTGCCATTCTCCAGAGTATTTATCAATCCATATAGATTGTATTTCCCTGCAGATGCCATTACTTTTGCTCAAATAAACTCATTCTAAAGGTTTGCGAGTTTCTTACATAGGCATTGCTAAACTCTGATATAAACAAACAAACAAACCAAACAAGTTTTCTTCTATACTATAAATTATTATTTCTCTATCAAGTGTTTCTGTTATCTAGTGCCCACCAGATCTATTATTTTCATTTCATCACATTTCTTTCTTCTATACATGACTGTCAAAATTATTTCATGTGTTTGCTTTCTTTTTCTTTTTTTACAATTAGACATAGAAGTTTCGTTTTAGAAGTTTCTAAGTTATCAAAATTCAACATAATAGTCAATTAGCCTTAGAAAACAAAGCAAAACAAAATAGAGAAAAAAAGTTCTCATATTTTAGAAACAAAAGGATAAGAGATGATAGAAGACAATGTGTAAACAATAGAATGATAAGTGTATGTTATTTCAATTTCTCATTTATACTCTTTATTTAGTATGCAAAAATAACTGTTATAATTAATAACAAAAATTAAACAAAAAGTAAAAGTAACTGGAAATTGAAATTATATTCTCCTAAGTAATTATCTAGTCAAAGAGGCAAAAGGTCAACAACACAAAAGAGATTATGGAGATAATTTTTAAATTTGTACAGTACCTACTGCAACCTTGGAAAATCACCCTACTCATTCACTCATTCTAGACAGTGAAGAAAACTATTAGGATGTAAAGTTATTAAAATCAGAAAAATATAAAATTTCAAGGTGTGAAATTAACAATAGATGTATTTGTTTAGCATGGGGGATGCTTACAAGGTGGTCAAAGAAATAAAGAAAAAGGTCAAGGAGGTGTAACCGGACAACCAAGGGGTCCGGGCTGCTATCACTACTTGAGAAAATTAAGCAGAGACAGGGGTGAGTCATGTATGAGCATTTATTCCAATAATGCCAGATTGTGAAGAAATTTGCTCTGCACCCTCCCTCTCCTGCAGAAGTCAGCTCCTTATATTGGGTAAAAAGACAAAAATATGCAGGAAAGTAGGAATTACAGGTATGGGAGAGTAGGCACAGGATAATCATTACAGATTGCAAGTATGTGGACTGGGGGTGGGGTGGCACAGAAGGACCAGATTATAGATAATAGGAACTGGGGGTTGTACCTCAGGGACTAGATTGTTTCAACCATGAGGTTGTAAATCTTTCCATAATGATAGGTAGCACTCGGGACAGAAGGATAGACTGCACTCTGTTTTTAGCTCCCATGTCCCAGGGTGTACAATTCACAGCCAGGTAAAAATGTGCCTTTTCTAATCAGAACAGAACCATCATGGTTAAAAAAGCATGATTAATATTTTTTTATAATTGTAGCTGGTCCTCAATATCCTATTTCTCCCCCTAATAGAGGGACTATACCTTTTTTCATCCATGTTTCCCTTCTCTTCCAGATTTCTACTACTACAGTATTTACAAACTTATACGACTTCCCAAATGAACTCTCACATACAGCAACATCCTATATAATAAAAGCCTAATATGCTAAGTGTCTGTTCAACTAGAGGGTCATTCAACCAATCAAAGTATAATATGTTAATGATATGCTAAATCTTCTCAACCACTCACTAGGGCATGCTCTGACCACCAGGGCACAGTTGACTGGTTGACCAGTCATTGTAATGTGACTGACCACTAGGGGGCAGATACTCTTACTGATAGGTTAATTTGCTACTGGGGTCTGGCTGATCAGAACTGAGCTAGATTGGCCAGATACTTCCTGGATCTCTCCTGTGGTTCCTCCCTGACTAGCCAACCTCTTGAGTCGCTCCCTGGCCCCAGTCATGCACCAGTGGGGTCCCTGGGTCTGGCCTGCGCCCTCTCACAATGTGGGACCCCTCAGGAGATGTTGGAGAGCTGGTTTTGGCCCTATCCCACAGCCCAGTGGAGGGACCCCCATAGTCTACAAATTTGTGCATTGGGCCTCTAGTGAAACAATAAAACAGATCAGAAATCACAACTCTCCCTTTTAGTTAATTTTCCAATTTCTCCCTCTTCTTAGCTTGGACAGGTAAGAAAGTCTTGCATCTCTATTTTGTTTGTGTGTTTGTTTTAACAATCATCTGAGGATATTTTTCCATTGATTTTTAGAGAGAGTGGAAGAGAGAGGGAAAGACAGAAAGAAATATCAATGCGAGAGAAACACATCAATTGGTTGCCTCATGCATGCAACTTGACCAGGGCACGGGCTGGGGAGGGATCTGCAACCCACCCAAGGTAGGTGCCCTTGACCAGAATCAAAACCCAGAAGCTTAAATCCTCAGGCCAAAGCTCTCTCTACTGAGCCTGCCAGCTAGAGCAAAGCCTTCATCTCTGAGTGCTGCCCTCAGCCACCCTATAGAAATGGGGGCAGTACCAGTTAACAGAGTCCTGTCCTTTGAGATATCCCCCAAGAGTGGACTGAGTGAGAAGAGAACATATGCCATCTGCTTCCAGAGTCGGACATCTTAAAAGTGTCTGTTTAAAAAAGCAAACCAAAAGGTGCCCAAAGCAGAAAAGCATTCAGAAAGAATCAAACTCATTTTCTACCACCTTTAGAAAGGAAATGTGACTGACATATATATCTTAGGAAGCTATTGATGTTTGTATATCTTTTTGTTTCCTTTTTAAAGTCTACTCTTTATGTTTATTTTATTACACACAACTAGAAAAGACCCTGCTCATACTATAAATAAAGATAATTTGTTCCCCATGATATAACTGTCTAAAACAACCAGCCCAGAGAAAACATAGCACAACTATACTGGTTCTGCTATTCAACCCTGAAAAGCAATCACAACAAATGTTTATTGTGCAAACCATTTTCCCCCCAAACAAGCCTCAGTGCTTTTTATTAGACCTTCCAGAACTTGTCTGCATTCTTTTTAGGTCTTCCAGCCATTTTAAAAATAATTTTGCCATTCAGAGTCTCTATGCTCTGACGAGGTAAATTTAATACCAGTGCATGCTAGCCATATAACTTAACCATCTAATCTATCCCTATTCTACCCTGTCTGTCAAATAACTTGAAAAGTTTTAAAATAACACAAGCTTATAGCATTGGCAGACAGATTCATGAATAGGATAAATGGTCCATAATGTTGAAAAATATAAATATGGGAAAGACTGCATCCAATTTGTAGGTTGATGTTCATGCTGATAGGATAACTTTTAGTGCGCCCTTTGAATTCAATTTCCTTTACTTTAACAAAACACATTTCATGCACATTGCTTACAGATGGAATAACTTGCTAAAACATAATATTTTATAGACTACATTCTCACAGAGATTTGCACAATTCCAGTTCCCCATAAATGCCCTCTTGGACAGCATAACAGTATGCATAACCCTCTTTATGTTTCTCTAGGTCACACACTTCATACAACATACAGTTTTGACATTACACGAATGTCTACTCTTCGGGCACTTTCAGTTTCTCTTTAGGATGCTATTCCTGGTGAAGGCGAAGAGATAGGAAAGAGAGAGAAACAGCAATGTGAGAGAGATACATTGATTGGTTACCTCCCACATGAGCCTCAACCAGAGTTGTAGATGGAACCTGCAACCAAAGTACTTGCCCTTGACCAAGAATCAAACCCAAGACCTTCCAGTGTCTCTGGGTTGGGAGGGCAGAGAGGGAGCATGCTATAAGTTCTGAGAAATGCCAGCCAGGGCAATACTCTTGATATCTATTCATAGAAAATTTTACTTCAAGTTGTTTTGTCAGAGTTAATTTGCACTCTTTAATAAGAAATGCCTTTCTAACACTTTTATTCAAGGTATAATAAATACATACTTGAGCGGTAGAGCCAATAATACTTGGCATATTAGTAATAAGAATCATTGTAAGTTATCAACTGTGTTAAGGGTTACAAAATGAAGAACTCAGAATATAAGCTCCATGAGTTGAAAGATCTGGCCTACCTTGTTCACTGGGTGCCCATAGCATCCAGGGCACTGCTGACCACATGTAAAAAGTGTTCAGTAAATACATGTTGAGAAAAATGAATTCTTTCCACTAGATAGTGACTTCTTAAAGGTATAAATGATGCCTCATAAATTTAGGTACCCCAACCCACGCCCAACACATATAGAATTCTTTCCACTAGATAGTGACTTCTTAAAGACAGAAATGATGCCTCATAAAGCCCAATTCATGCCCAGCATAATATAGAATTATGACCAGGAAGATATCTCAGTAAAGTTTAACTTTGACTTAGCCAAGTGCTATATAAGATGCTGTACATGCTAATCCTCATAACCATGCTATAATAGGCATTTCTATCCTTAATTACAAAAGAGGAATCTGAGGCGCAGAGCCACAGAGCAAATTTGGGACTCAGATTGTCTGACCTCCAAAAGCCATCTCTACCTCTCTTCAAGCACTCCATATCTTCCCCTTGAAGTTTAGAACATATCTCTTCTTTGCTAATAAATGACACAGGAGCAAATGCTATTGCTAATTTGATAATTCATATACCTCAGAACAAAAGTATTTGTCTTAAATGAAGTTAAAAATTAAAATATAGATTATATTATATTGTTATATATCTTTATGTAGTCATATATCTTCTTTGAGCCTGAAAAAAAAATTGGACATTAAAAGAAAAAGTGAATGTATTAAATTTTACCATATATTTGTTGATATCATGTACATTTGTATCTATTTATTGGATTTATATGTATCTATGTGCATAAATAGCTCAGTTTGGTAAGAGTATTAAATTAGGGGAAATTTCATGAAGGTGAAATTTATTTAATATGTAACATGACTACAACATTTTAAAATTTTTACCCCATGTCCCTGAACTGTAAACCCAATAAACTTTAAAAGATGGAGATTGAATAAAATACCTGGGTGAGCTGAGACACTGCCATTTGCTTGAGTGCACTGCTACCTTTGTAAATGTGAATCATGAGAGATTACTCATTAGGGGAAATTACTCATCACTGATAAAGAACGGATTTTAGTATCAGATGAAGTGTTCAACACTGGGACATGAAATTATAAAATATTATCTTAAGATAAACTAGCTTTTACTTATAACTTTTACATTTTGCATGTAAAACTATTATGTCCATGTGAGAGCCAAATGCCTGTCAATGTGGCTGCACATTCCCAGTGACCTTCTCTCCCATCTCCACGTGCCCTTATTTGACAGAAGGTATTGCTGGGGGAACAACATGTAGCCCTTCATAATGAAGCACTGCTTATAATTTGGGGGGGGGGGGAGAGACTTGGAAAAAAATCTAACAGAACTGGACAAAATGGCATCTGCTACTTATTAGACTTTGTTTTTACATGGCTGACTGACATATTTCTCAGGGTTTAAAATTCAACGTCTTTGGCTAAAACTTCAGTTAGGCCTGTCAAAGATTGCATGTCATTTACATATGTACAAGTCAAGTAATTGCGTGCACAGAAGACTTATTTCAGTGATAAATCTGGTCCCAATTAAAAGAAAATACATATTTAAGTTCACCTTCATTGTAAGTTCACCTTCTTTTTCACACCTTCATCACCTTCAAAATACCTAGGAGCAGAGAAGTGACACTGTGTGACTTACACACAGTCATACCCTGGACCTTGCCATTATTAATAACTGTTACCCTTCCACAACTCAATTTCAAGCATTCCCAGCTTTTCCCTTAGATCCTCTCACTTCACAATCCTTCAGGGATTCACAGCATCTGGTACGTACAAGCCATTACACTATCACCTTTACTCTGACCCTCAATTCTTGAGGACCCCACTCTCTTCATCCAGGCTCAATCCCCTGACATATCTATACTCCTCATTCAAATAAACAAAATTGTAATTTCATATTAAACAACTGGAAATTGAGTCCCATTTTTGTATGTATATGAAGAGTGTAATAGGGGTGAAAAATCTGCCCTCAACTAGTTGGTATATTGTTTTGTTTCCACCTAGATTCGGTGAAGATGGCGTAAAAAGGCATGTTCTTAAAATACTACATGCCCTTCCTACACAGTGTGGCAAAATGTGTCACTGCTTCAGCAGCATCTCATCATCAGGAGCCATCAGAAATGCAGAATCTCAGGCTCCACTCTTCCAGGGAATCAGGATCTACATGCTAATGCGATGCCCAAGAGCTCCAACTCCAAAGGGAAGCTGTTGAATTACTGTTCAATTAAATGGCAAATGGATCTAGAGATGTGGCCTCGCATCTGGACTTTTGCCAGGAATGCCAGGAATAAAACTTCTCCTTTTTTAGGCCAAGCTGCTTTTTCTTCCAACAGCTATCTTGTCTTTTTCTATTTTGTTGGGATGTTGACTTGGAAAATTCACCTGGTATTCACAAGTCATCTCTTTGTGGCTGAGAAAGTTAGGAGCTTTGATTTTGTTGATACCACAAAGGGATGCACCAGCACAACATGGCAAACCTCATACATTTTAAATTAAGATGGTGCATGAGCTAAGATGAAAAAGCTTAAACTCTTCTTGGAACGGCAAAGCCAGAGGCAAAGAATCAAATATGTGTTGTTTTCTTCCTTCTTTAAATATACCTGCCTTGCAGCTCTTTAAAACACACACACACACACACACACACACACACACACACACACACACACACACACACACCAGATTTTCACTTTGGGGCCAAAAAGAGGTTAAAGTTAATAAGTTCATGTTGTCAAAATGAGGAGAGAAAAGAAGAAAAGGTTATATTATTGGCAAGAAGGGGTAGAAGGAAGGAGGAAGAATCCTCCCAATCCCCTTTTGTTTTTAAATGACTTCTGAATCCTTCCCAGTCTTACTGTCTCTTTAATTTAATTAATTTATTTTATAAACCTAATATGTTTGGAATGCTCTATTTCCAAAAGACTTCATCAACAGTGTGTTCTGTGAAAATGCTCACAGTTCAGTGAAAACAGACAGATTTGAATGTGAAGTCTATTAATACTGTTATTTTAGATTAACAGTATTAATATTATCACACATTTAATTTCATGTTTAAATTATCACACATTTAATTTCATGTTTTAAAAAAAAGGCCCACCACTAAACTATCATAGTAAAAATGAAGCAATTGCTATGTCAAAATATATTTCCATGAACATATATCTACTTTGGGGTTTTCCTCTGTTATATGGAAAATGTCCACAATTACTATATTGCTAATATAAAGTTACTTTTTTAAAAAACACAAGGCCCTTAATTTTTGACACTTAGAATAATTTAAAAACAATTCTCTGATGACTCCCCAGATCATGCTTTTTCAATCCCTTTCACAATTATTTAAATTCCGACACAACACCTCAATGTGCATCGTTGGTAGTTGATATAGTTGACAATGAAGATCCTTCCTGATTCCAATTAATGTGAATGATACCTGCTCACCTGAACTAGATGTTTTAAATCAAAGTATATGTTAGGTAAGGTGTGTGCTTGTGTTTTTTCTTTTTAATATCTTTATCTTCTTTGTAAGTGTTGTGGCTAAATGTTCATAACAAAGCGAGTCTACTGACTATAAGACAGGATATGTTTTCTATCATCCTTTCATTAATTTATTTAGTCCTTGCTCTATAATGGGAAGCACTGCTTTGAGATAGCTTTTAAGTTTATACAAGTATGCCACATTTTTGGTGCAGTTTGGTTCAAGTAGAGCTCTATTTCTTAAACATAACCTTTCACTGTATGTATGTTAGGAATATTTCTCATGTAGTGGCCAATACCAATTGTTGTGTGACTTAGTCTCAGCCAGTGGTCTGATGGAAAAAAGCTGCTTTACATTTGAATGTATGTTTGAAGTAGATGGATAATAATATAAACACATTTTAAATAAAATATTTAAAAGAACCTAAATAGCTACTTAAATTATTGATGTATGTGTGTATAAAACTGAAAAGTATAGATTGGTGGGCTATTTAAATGAAGTGAGGCATTATATAGAAGCATGTTTCTTTAACTTGGGCAGGTAGACTCACCTGTACGGCTGCTTAAAACATACTGGCGGGCCCCACTCCCAGAGTTTCTGATTCAAATACATTTACAGAGAGACCCCAGAATTTGCTTGTCTAGCAAGTTCCCAGGTGTCGCCACCCTGCTCGCTCCAGACCACACTCAGAGAGCCATTGTAAGGCCACTCCTTCCAGTCCATGATTGTTCTAAAACGTATTTCATAAAAATTGTCTTTCATGTTTCTCTGGGCAGCTTTTGAATTATAGCATCTCTTTGAACTTTACACTGTTATAAAACTCATCATAAATTTGAAGTCGGAAATGAATGTAGAAAGATGTGATAATAAATACCATGTGCTTTTCATAATCATGAGCTAAGTTATCGTTAGCCTCCCAAATTTTAAGTTTTCGTTTATAGTATTAAAATTATAATCACTTTGTGCAAGCAACACATACATATACATGGTATTTGGATAATATTTAGTAAATACAAAACATTAATAGCTAGATAAAGACATTTGTTTTTATATTGGCCAACAATTACAGTAAAATTACTTAATAAGTTTAGAATGAATACAGAACATTTTTTAGCAAAGTAAAAATAAAACCATGGTTTAGTATCACAAAGATATGAAATAGTTTATTTGCCAAGTTTATTAAGAAAGTAATCTGAAAGCCCTAAAATAACCATATCTTAGATTTATTTTTATTTTATAATTGCTAGTATTCAGACTTCTGGTCCTCCATCATCTTCGTCACCACATAAGAATAATTATAAGGAATTATTCAAAGTCCTTAGTTTTATGCTGTTACCAGATATATCTTAGCAACACATATCTTATTAGCAGTTGTCTTCCTGCTACTGCCTTCAATACAATACATAATACACAAGAGACACAGTACAAAAGTTCATAACATAAAATTCACACATAAACAAAAGTTAATAGTGACATTCTAAAATGCATTCTAGATCAAGGGAATGTAAAATAAAAATTTTAAATATTTCACTTCTTTTTTGTTTTCTTTAATTTTCCCATTCCTTCCTCAGGGGAAGTTTGCATCTGAAGTGGAGTATAGAAACCATGATTTGGGGGGCTATTTTCTCACTTTTCCCAAGGATGAGACTCAATTAGTATCACCTTAGAATTATTTCATTACTTTAAATAGATGAGCTAGTGTTCCAGGCTGAACAATGCAATCAAAACATATAAAAGCTTTCAAGGACATATACCTCGTATAGAAAAAGACATGAGCTACATCACAAACGTGTTTGTGGAGCTTGAAGATCTTCAGGTATGGCCTAGGAGACAAATATCTTAGCGTAAATTGTGTTATATTTTAACAGGCCATTATTTCAAACTAATTTCTCAGATATTACCTTGTAATAATCTAATGAAGTCAATACTATTCTTCAATTAAATAAGCGTTAGAAA
The DNA here is from genome assembly GCA_027563665.1 of Antrozous pallidus. Lineage (NCBI taxonomy): Eukaryota > Metazoa > Chordata > Mammalia > Chiroptera > Vespertilionidae > Antrozous > Antrozous pallidus. The sequence continues at coordinate 56,707,337 of CM050519.1, read as the reverse complement.
ATTCAGAAGCTAAGTTGTCAAGATCGCATGGTGAGTAGGGAACAACACAGACGTTCTTACCTCATGCCAGGATAGTTTTCCCAGATCTTCAGGCATGTACCATTTTAATTCCCACTAGACATGACTGTCGCTCAAAGCTTACCTCTACTGTCCACACACCCATTTACTGATTTTGCTTTAATCTGGGTAATCAAGTCTTCAGATATATCCTGCCACACCAGTACAGGTTGTGCACCTCCTGCCCATAAAAATAAATGTGATGACCATGTTCCTTCTGCGAGGCTTCCTTATGGCTCAGTAGCCTAATTCTCGACTATCAGGAGGAAAGCAGAGCTTTGAAATTCCTGTGGAGCTGGCCACTCCTGCGTTGGAGAAAGCAGGAAAACCACTGAGATTGGAAAGGAGAGGGCACTAAGGATGGAGCCTCGTGGTCAAGCTGGGAGCCCAGAATGTTTCCTGCATGGGAAGAGCTTCTTCTGCTCCCACTGCCAGGAAGAGGATAAGGGTGGAAGAGCATCTCCAGTTCTTGGTAATTTTTCAAAAATAGCTATGAAAGCAAAGAATTACTTGTAATGTCTCTTTTTACATTTGTATGACTACATGCGTATAACTCTAATCTTAATTCTTTAAAAACATTTGTGTAATAAAACAAACAAACAAATAGCCCAGCCATCATGGCTCAGTGGTTGAGGAAATACCTATGAACCGGGAGGTCATGGTTGGATTCCTGGTCAGCGTGGCAGCCTTGATTCCCAATGGGAGGCATGCAGGAGGCAACCTATGAATGATTTTCTCTCATCATTGATGTTTCTCTCTCTCTCTCTCTTTTCCTCCTCTCTCTGAAATAAATAAAAATATATCTCCAAACAAAAAAACCCCTCACAATCCTGATCATTCCCTGGGTAGAATCCTGAGGGAATAGAGCGTGAATGGGAAATTAATTTCTGACTACTCTTGGGAAGGGACAGTGATATTAACAAACTCACTGGAGATGGTTAGAAGCACAGTGTCACCCTGTGTTTTCAGTATCAATCTAAACAAGTCTGCAATCACTGAACTTTTCTCAAATGTGATGCTGTAGGAGCCATGTTCCAAACATGTTGCGAGCCAAAGCTGTCAACAGACTGTGTGTCAACAGTGGTTTCCACATCCTCTTTCAACAAAACAAACAAGAGTGTCACATATCTCAAGATGTTTTAACATTTTAATTAAATTGCTGTGGGGAAAAATAGGTGGATACGGAGATGAGACTATTTTTATCAGATTTCCATTTAACACTGTAGAGTCGAATTTTTAAATATAAGGAGTGGTGTTAAATAGTGTTTTATTATTGAATTTTTTGGAAATACTGTAATACTAAATGCCTTTCACATTAAAATGTTAATAGCTATGCTGACTTCAATGCTATTACAATTAATATACTTTAGGGAAAAAAATTACACCTATTTTGGAAACATCTGAATCTTATGCAAGCAAACATCTCTTTAAATAGCCCTGATTTAAAAACAAAAATGTTTCCGTTGCCCTGAGGGCATCTGTAACACACAGATGAATTTACAACCCTAGCCTGCAAATTTCCAACATGCAACCCAGTACTAATTTTGAAAGAATAAATGGATAAATGAATGTACACACATGAATCGAGAAATATCATTGAATACCAATAATTGCCTAAGCCACACACAATAGGTAGCACTACCCATTTGTCAATGAATTGATCACAGCTTATAGAACTAACATTTTAAATTTATTGGGTTCCCCACTAGTTCCCCTTTTCAGAAACTATAAATGTCCTCTGAAAGAGCTTGATCAATGCAAACAATTTAGTCATTTCTCCAATTTGCTCTTCCTTATACAAGGAATCAACTCTCTGCTTTTTGTGAGCCCTGTAAAAGCCTTTCCATACTTGAAGGCCCAGATGACATGCTCTGTTTTCCACAGACATTCTCATTCTCTATTTAGAATCAATGGTTTCTTATTTGTACTGAAAAGGTTGCCTGATAATTAATGTGAAATCTCTTCCACTAGATTGGACTGTATCTTATTCATCTTAACATTTCCTTTTGCTTAGAACATTGTCTTGACTATACTAAGCACACGCTAGCTCTTATTTAATAAAACTGCATTTAAGGGAGATAAGAGGGGTGGGGCACCTATTGAAGCAGATATAAGAGTTATATCCTTAAAAAAAAAATTTAGTGTGGAAAGTGTTACATATGTTCCCTCTTTTTCCCCATTGACCTCCTCAATTCCACCCCTGTCCTGCTTCTAAATATGAGCACTTTTGCTCACTAGTGTCTATCCTTGGGCCAGGTCATGGCATGAGGAAGGAGACTATGGTATGTGTAAAGATCCTTTAACAGTCTGTGACGATGGCCTCAATATTGGGTCAAAATGATCATTATTCAAGTACCTTGAACTGGCTTTTATGTTTATTAGAATCTCAACTGAATATGCAACACATTATTCATAGTTATGTTTTTGGATATGAGAACACCTCCAGTGATCTGGATCACATTTTCACACTTTTCCCATATTATATACATAATAGATCCTATGGCACATCTCAATCTCACCGCACACATATCAGAAATGTTTATACCTCAGCACTGTCAGACAGAGGAGAAAATACTCTGACTTCCTTATTATTAACAGTGTCAATGTATCTATAGAAACTGTCAATAAACTTGTCATTGTTTTAGCAATGAATTCAGTGTAATTCTTTCTTCAACTAATTTTCTTTAGAAAATGTTTCCAAGTGTACTTAAATATGGCATTATAATTTCCTTTAATATAATAAGTGAGAAAATACCCAAGACCCACATTATTGTTTTAATTCACCAATAATCCTTTAATAATTACTGAAATCAGAATTACCAAAAACAGACCTGCCATTTTTTTTCTGATATCTTCAAACCTATGAGTTTCCTTATACGCTTCCAGTTCTTTAGAATTAGAGACTAGAGTATTTATATCTTTCCTATTTAAACATATATGTAACGCTAAAATAAATATAGTGGTACCTGTCGTTTCCACATTTACAGAGATTAACCCCCAAATGTTATCCTCTGTCTTATAAAAATGAAATACAGATTTCCCGTTGAGAAATAATCTTCTGTTTTAAGATTGTAAATTGAATGGTACTCTTTTTATGTGTGTGTGCTCTTACTATTAAAATTTAAAGATGTCCTCAGACATGTCACATTTTCAATAACTGATTTTCCCAGACAGGTTGATATATTCCAAATATTTTTGCTGCTCTACATAAAAGGACTTAAAAATACATTTCAAAAGGATTACCTTCCCTTTTTGCAACTCCGGGCAGAACAAATAAGCATAGATAGGGAAAGAAGTACATGTTTTTCCTTATTTCTTATATCACAACCAAAACTCTCACTTATTCTTGACTTTATTTCTCACCCATATGCCCCTTTATTAACAGAATTAAGAGGCTGTTGATTGTATCAAGGTCAATCAAACCTCCTTTTCCTCACAGTCATCCACTTCATTTGCAGTTCATGGCATTGCATTCTACCTATGGTATGTAGCAGCTGCTCATGTTTGCATATATCAGCATTTAACTGTATACTATGTGTTATGAATAATTATTGTTCATTTACTCAAATACATAAGTTCTGCATTGTAATTATAAGGTATATTTGAAGTTGCTTGTGAGTAGAAGTAATGCCATTTTTCTTTTATCTCCTTAAGAGTCATGGCCTAGGGTTAGGCACATTATGAGCACAAGGTAAATTCCCAAGGATTATGGATAGGTCCACACACTGCAGGGCATTAACATATTCCCCTCGACTCATTTTTTAACCCACACTTCTATAGCCATTTGCCTCAATATTCTCACCAATTAAGCATTTCAAATAAAAGAGACAAAACAGAACTTTTATTTTCTCTCCCGGATTTCAATATCATCCTCTGTATATGGCACCATCATCTTTCCAGTTGTTGAAAGCAAAAACTTGAAGCTGTCCTGGGTTTTCTTTTTCTCTTTTCCTTCTCTCACATCCAACCTACTAGCAAAGTACAACCTCCAACATGAAATCTGAATCTCAACATTTCTCTTTCACTTGCCTGCTACCCTCCTAGTTCAAACCACCACCACATTTCCCTGGATCACTAATTAGCTTCTACCAATTTTCCCTTCTTTATTTCATCCCCCCATAGTGCCCTCTCCAGGCAGTCATCTTTAAAGATCAATCAGATCTACCTCTTTCACACTTGATTCCCCTGACTGGCTTCCGTTGCTCTTAGATTAATATGTACCATCTACCACCGTACAGAAAGCCCTTCAGGCTCTGCCCCTCCTAAGCTGCTTACACATGCCCTCAGTCTCTATGCTGTCATTGGCATGCAAGTGATAAGTACAATGAGGCTCTATAACTGCGAAATAAAAATCCATGCTCTTGGGAGGTATTCCACTTACTCTTGCGGGGAGGGAGGTCCAAGAGCACAATTTGAATGAAGAATAGAAGTTTGTAAGGTAGACAAAGGTTGTGTGTTGGGTAAAGAGGAATGAGGACTAGACAAGACAGAATATTTTAGGTATTTTTCCCAAAAGCCATTTGTGGTGGGAAAATGCACTCGTTGTAACCTATCAAACTATGCCCTACATCTGAGAGAAATTCTCAATGATTTCCAACTTCTTGCCAGCTCTACTTGTCCATTTCATTTCTTTTTTCTTTCTTTTTAAATGAAGGTCTCAAAATTGGAACCCCTTCACAACTTGAACTGGGACATGTGATTGTCTTGACATTGACATGAAGGGTAAGGGACATAATGCCACAAGTCAAATCACAAATATATTTATACTATTGACATGTTGGTAAAACAATTTCATAGAACGGGGGCCAGCAAACTATAGCCTATAAGCCAAACATGAGCCACTGTTTGTTTTTTACATAACATTTTATCGGAACACAGACATACCCATTTGTTTATCTATTGGCCATGGTTGTCCTCACATTGTAATAGTAGAGTTGAGAAGTTGGGACAGAGACCCTATGGTCATGTGAAACAAAACATATTAACTTGTAAGAAAATGTTTATATACCCCTGTCATAAACAATAGCATTTATTTTTTAAAGAGAGAATTAAAGGCATATGACTTTTTCATGGGTTAGGTAAACTGCACTATTTAAAAAAAAACCAGTTTATTCTTTTAATGTGATAATATGAGTAGCTCATATTCACTACTATTCCTGAGATAGTTTAATTGTTAAAGAAAACATTGTGGTTTTTGTAAGGCCCTTGTAAGTGAGGTATCATTGCTGTATGATCAGTTGATATTTTAAGACTTGAAAGTACCTTTCAGTACATCCTTAAAATGTACAACAATGGGAAGTGATTTGCTGAAATAAAAACGTTATATCTGGCTCCAGCCCAAATTGCTCAAGGCCATGTAAAAATCTGAAGAGATGCAGGCATAATAGGCACTCTAGGTTGGAAGTTATGTCACATTTTTCTAAATGCAGAGGCTAATTTTGTGCCACTTACTAAGCCAGGTTCAGGTTTCACTGACAATCTTTATTAACCTCTTATTTCCTGCCTGTGTATAATTTTTCACTCAAATATTACCAGGTTGCCTAGTCACGGCATGTATGGGATTTTTAAACTGTTTTTGAACTGCATGCATTTAAATAATTTCATTCACTTTTATGTTTGACTGAACAAAAGTTTTCAGTTTTCAAATGCTTTATTGCATTTTAATAGTTCACAAAATGATTATTTTTTTCGGCTTGAAATTTTGCAGCTGACTCACTGATATTGTATAGTAGTTGTGTGCATGTTGCCTAATAGTTTATGTCATTTCATTAGGGAAAAGGGGAAGAGAATATGGGAATTATGACCACTCAGAGAAGACCCTCATAAGAACAATAAGCTATTTTTTTCATATTTAATGTTGCATTTTAATAAGATGATAAAAGTAATGATAGAAAATATTACTGTTATCTAAAGGCTTAGAACTTTGGAATAAGAAGCAAACAAAAGTATGCAGCTGAGATGGGAAAGTTCCCTAAACTTGTTGACGAGGACTGGCCTGATGGGGCCTGGAAATTCCTGTTCAGAGCATTTTTCTCTGGTCCAGTCAAGTAGTCAAGTAGAAGCAAATAATATTTAGGTCTCATCATTCTGTGAGCCGGACCCACAGGAAACAACTACTTCCAATAGTCCTCAAACCCAGGAACACTATTGTTGCTAGGTCATAAATAAAGCCCACATTATAACTATCACTCCTTTTCAATCCCCACCCCTGGTTATCCATGCCTAAGTCCATTAAATAAAGGTTCATTCATAGGTACTACAATATATACATGCTATTATATTAGGCACAGGGAACTATAGGGTCAAAGACACTGAAACACTTACAAGTAACTATGGAGTGAGGTTATCATTTCTGTATTATTATTATTATTATTATTATTATTATTATTATTTGCTATAAACCAAATGCTATGGGGACAAAGAGGTAGAGGCAAATCTAGCCTGGCAATAGAGAAAGACCTTGCAGAATAACTCCTTTTCACATAAGCAGCAATAAGCAGCAAGACTATTCTAAGAAAAGGGAACAGAATCACTAAAAGCACAGAGCATGGATATTCTTGACAGGTTGAGAAAGAATTTAGAATGGAATGTGGGATGCATGATGGAGTGTGGTGGGTGGAAGAACATGGATCTTCCTTGAAACATTGCCTGTGACTTTGAAGAGTATCAGTGATAGGTACATGGTGGGTCCATGGGCATTTACTGTATTACTCTCTATATCTAATATGATGGCAGCCTCAGATATTCTTAGAAGGCTGCATCATCTTAATTTGTGGGGCCATCCCATAAGGCCATTCCCAATTTTGTAAGTGGTCTTTGCCACTCTTCTCTATTTTCTTCATAGTGACAGTTTTAAATGCTTCTAATGGATAAATTTTCAGAACTTGAACTCCACTGAAAGGAACATACTATAAAAAAATCCTGGACTTGTACAAGATCAGAGTTTGACTCTGCCTATAAATACCTCAAATTAGGTAAGTTGGATAATTGTTTCTAAACCCCTGATTTCCATATGCAATACAAGAATAATTCCTACTGTCTTTACAGGAACAAAAACAATGATTGTGAAAGCCTTTTTGTTAGTAAAGAATAGACAATTAAAGAAAAGTGTAACTGTGTGTGTGTGTGTGTGTGTGTGTGTGTGTGTGAGTGTGTGTGTATATATATATATATATTTCTTTTATTCTGTAAAACCTTTGAAAATAGAATTGTATTGGCATATTTTTATGCTATGCCTATAACAGTACTTCACACACATAGGCTAGGTCATAAAAATAATTTTTTTCTCAATAAGATCTAAAGCAAACAAATAAAAATGCTATTATGTCAAATACACTCCAATTATTTTGTATTTTGTTAATACATTTTTACTATGACAATAAAAACTAAACTAACAGTAAAATAAAGGTGATGCCACAGTAAAAATTTAAAGATAAGGATAAAATGCAGCTTATTCAATTGCTCTAAGGCTTGTTTTGACATCAACAAAGCCAAATCTGTAACAGGAACGATCTGAGATAAGGGTAGAAGTTAGGTCTTAAAAATGCATTGGCTCTTTTTTGGGACATTAAGCCATTAAGGTTAATTTAATGACATTTCATATACCCACAGTGTGAGCAGTTTCATAATAAAGAATTCTGTGTACCAGTGTAGACAAGGCTTCGGGGGTTGTTTTATATGCTGTTTTTGACAATTCAACTAAGCCAGGGGTCATCTGAATATGCGGAGATAAAAAAAAAATTCACAATGATGGCTGAGCTAACTCTTTTCAATAACTAATAGAATCTTATATGGTGGGAAGTAATTGATTATGTGTATAGCCTGTGGTGATTTACCCTGGAGGGAAAATGTTATTGTCTTTTTAATTAATAAAGTCACACACGCGTATTTTTAATTTTAAGTTGCTGATACAGATGTTCTAAGAAAAATTGTTTGCTTTCAGTGTTCTTTTTTTAAAAATCTTGAATCCATATTTGTTCTTCCTCCTCATTATTTCCCAGTGACTACTATGTCTAATTACACATTTTCAGACTACTTTCACCTTATTCTTACTTAACTTCTGATCTTTGTACTCTTTAATATATGGTTTGGATATGACTCCCTTTTGTAAAATGACCTGCATTCTTTAGACTTATAATGAAAAGAAAAATGTCATTAATTTTTACTATAAACTGCCAATGGAGAAGAGTATAGTCTTCCTGTTTCATGGAACCAGGAACATACACCTGGATAACCTGCAGAGAAATCCAGAAATGTCTTTCTTTACAGAGTAGAAGAGTCTGAGAATTAATCAGACAGGTTGAAGCTTCCCTGACATGAAGCTCTGTGATAGGAAACACCTTCCCTCTGGGGAAATCAGGGAAGGAGGTGGACGCCAAGTTGTGTATTTACAATTGTGAGGACCTTATAATCTCTGCTTAGCAAAAGGACAAAAAATTGCCCCCCACAATAAAAGGAGTACAGTGAGGCAAAGTCAGCATAGACTATACTAACATAACCATTTTGGTGTTTGGGGAATAATAAAATCATTATCTCTAAAACTGAATCACAGAAGCTAGATCTCATCATATTGTGATGGGCAACAGTGAAGTGCATGAGCCCTCCACCCACTGTATAGTTTCAGCATTACTATACCTTCTGGCAAGTGAGGTACTCTGTTAGTACATGAACACATTCAGCTTTTATTATTTTCCAAATTGTTTCTACACTTAATATTAATTATAAACATAAGATAAGTAATTTAAATCTACAGAGACAAGAAAATATTGAAAAAGCACACCTGGTTTAGAACATCTACAAGTATGGTAAAATATTACTTTGGATGTGAATTATATTTGCTTATATTTTAAAAATGCACATTGACTAAAGCCCGATAAATTCAGCCCAATATATTCAGTTCCTCCACTAAATTAGCCATAACAATAAATTCTGAGCAGGTTACAAAGATAGTTTCAGTTCTTTCTTACAAAGGACATACAAAATTATGCCTACAAAGTGAAGTAAACATAAACTGTGTTGAAAAATGAGATCAAAATTAAATTTGGCAGATAAATATAAAATTTGTGATATAAAAACTGAAATGGTAAGTCTAAACATATAGGGAGATCAAAATTGGCAAGTATTTAAGCAAAACAAAACAACCTAGAAATGGTTATCTCAATTATCTTTCAGAATAAAAGTGATTTGTTCAACTTGGATTTGCTGCAGATTTGAGTTATTTGGTGGAAGTAGACATGACCATATCTCACTGGTCATCAAGGCAAATATATCCAGCCAAACAAGAAACTCAAATCACACATCGATACACATCTTCCCATGGGGAAGACTTCGCTATGTAGACTTAACTACTGCCAAAGAAGCCATTTGCTTGGAATGAGATTTTTCTGGGCAGGGGTGAAGACTGAGGAAGTAAAGGGAGTTAGCTAAAAAGGCTTGGGAACACTTGTCTTAAGACAGAAGTTTGGAGGAGAGGTAGCTTCAAGAATTGTGAAAGTGGACACTCAAGAAAATTATGAGTGATGCCCAGGTCTATACCCTGAAGGGTACACAGAGAGTTACCCCAACCTCAGCAGTGTCTTTGAGCTGTTTTCATGCTGTTAATACCTTCTTTCTCACTTTTCCAATACTTAACGCCATGTCTATAAGTGAGTAGATACTCAGTCACCATTTGCTGAGCGAATTATTAAATCTATTTGCCTGCACTGAAACACTGGTTAGTCTGCAACATAAAGAAGAGTATTCAAGAAATCATCCTCTAGTTTACTCTCTTCATTTTGGTCTCTAAAGTTTTTGCTGTTGCTGGTGGTGGTGGTGGTGGTGGTGTGTGTGTGTGTGTATACTTTAACAGAGAAGTTAGAGAAAGAAAATTCTGTCAAAGGAAAATTATTAAATCTATTTGCCTGCAATGAAGCACTGGTTAATCTGCAACTAACCAGTGCATAAGGGAGAGTATTCAAGAAGTCATCCTCTAGTTCACTCTCTTCATTTTGGTCTCTAAAGTTTTTGCTGTTGCTGCTGCTGCTGCTGCTGCTGCTGGTGGTGGTGGTGGTGGTGGTGGTGTGTGTATACTTTAACAGAGATGTTAGAGAAAAAAATTCTGTCAAAGGAAAATTCCATTGAAGGCAAATATTGACATTCACAGAACAGAACAAAGCTTTTGGTGCCCCTCTTATCATTAACATCCCTCTACCATCAAAGCAAAGCACAGAGGTGAACGGATTTAGCAGGGAAAGCAGGTTGTAGTGCATTGACAGCTAGGGAATGAAGTGACATCAAGTATTGGATGATTGCCCTCAATTAGCCTATGCAAAGCAAGAATTAATTACCAGCATTGAGAAAGCTCACCTTTGACTCCTCTTTTAAGATTTCACTTACATTGTGTGTTTCTCTGGCATTATAAATCAAAGTCCAGTAGACTTGAAAACTTGCTTTTTCCTTAATATATTTTTGCAGAAAGTAGTTTTTATTTTATTATTTTTTAATGTGGAAATTCACTCAAAGAAAAATGAATCTTCACTGGTCAAACATAAATATGTGTGTGTGTGTGTGTGTGTGTGTGTGTGTGTGTGTGTGTGTGTTGCTATATATGTAGATACAATTATATAATATATAAATCTATAGATAAGATACATATAGATACAGATATATGAATGACTGTGATTTTCTAATCTAGAATGCAATGGGCATTAATAGCACCATTGTATATACTGACTTTGGAATTCCCAAGATAGCAATTAAATATATTAAAGTAAACCTATAAAGTAATTTTATTCCTATACAGGGAAATAAATCACTATATATATATATATATATATATATATATACACACACACACACACACACACACACACACACACGCACACATACACATATTCTTCAACATACTCTCTAACAAGGGCTGTATATCATTTTTCCCAAGCCTGTAATAAAACAGATCCATATGAATCCCTAAAGTCATTCACTTAATAAAATAACTTTGTTAAGCAAACAATAAAATCTCTTTGGCAACAAAGAAGTGGCATCTAACCACACAGGAATACCCATGTAAAAGGCTAGAATATAATTTGCTGGGTTTGGTTGATATCTGAGCAGATCGAAAAGCTTAGCTTGGCTTAGCTAACATTGCTAAGAAGCACTGATCTTAAGTATAATAAAAGTTAGAAAATACAAGAAATTGCCAAAATATAAGCAATAATAACCCAGGAAAGTGGAGAAAGAAATCTAAGTTTCAGCTTCTTGGTGAGATCCTTCCACCTATGGCTGTGCAAATGATGACAACTAGGAACTTAAACTGGGCTCAGAAGTCAGAAGGATGAGAAATGAGGAGCATGTTCTTCCTGAAAGACCACCACATTTGTACTCAACCAGATGTGAGTTCAAATCTCTCTTCCTTCTTTCATGCCTTCCTTCCTTCATTTCACCAGTTCTAGACAAAACAAATCAGTTGATTTCTAATCATTTCCATATACTTTTTTTTCAACATATAACAGTCCATTAACCACATTTTTTTTCAATGAAAATTACCTCTGTTTTCCTTTCCTTTTTCACCTATTGCACTCCCCTTTGGCAATTATCTGCTTGTGATCTATGTCTATGAATCTGTTTATTTGTTTTGTTTATTCATTTGTGGGGGTTTTTTGTGTGTGTGTGTCTGTGTGTGTGTGTGTGTGTGTGTGTGTGTTTACATTCTACATGTAAATGAAATCATGCAGTATTTTTCTCTGTCTGACTTATTTCATTTAGCACAAGTTAATTATATTCAATGAAAGAATATTCCATCTTCTACTCACCTCCATAGTCAGCTGTTACGTTTCTAAAAAGTGCCAGCCACTCAGTGGGAAGATGATAGATATGATCACTTAACAGGGACAAGATAGCTCAAATAAAAAAAAATTGGTCATATATAGTGGTATGTACACAGATATCATACTTGACCTAGAAATTGCCTATTATATAGGGTTTCCAAACTATGTTCAGTGGAGCCAGGGCTGGGGCATAAATGTGTGTCCCCTGAAAAAGAGAATTATGTAACTTAACATACTTAGAAAATGTCATATGTTTTAATGGGCCCAGATAATAGTAGTTCATTATCCCAATATGTTATTGGGGCTCAAAAGGAGATTCTCTTGAGATAGTTCAGTGAGGTGATGAGAGAGAGTTGGTCAACCTCTTCTGATCTCAGGTATTTCATCTGTGAAACTGGGATATTCGTAGTCTGCACTTCAGAGTTGTTCAAGTGCATCAAACTGTGCCTGCACATAGTGAGGGTATAACACATGCTATTAGTATAATCAATACAAATAATATTGGCCTCCTAATTCTGCCAACTATAGCTCTGAGAGATTACTGAGACTGTGTTCTTTTTAAATAGTTATCTGTAGAAAGATGCTTGGAGGGTGAAAGGCAGGACTAGGTTGTTTCTCCAGACCGGTGCTGGCTTTAATGGCGAATTAAACTGAATGGTGTTTTTTCCAAAGGGGGTTTATTGTTTCTGGCTGCAGCACTGCATTTAAAAAAGCCAATTATTTCCCCACAAAAACTGTCAGTAAATAATGAGTCATGATACAGTATTTTGTAACTTTTCAGAGAATTATTTTCTGAGTAACTCTAAAATTCTGTTGCAACTAGTAAGTTTAGACAATGTCCGCCAACTTCTGCTTTGGGTGTTAAAGAGTGAACCACTCAATTGAAGCAGAATGAGGCTGAGCTGACTATTCTTGAATATAAAAATGGTGCAGTCTGCCCCAAAGTAAATAGAAACTGGCAATTTGAAAATGTCATCAAACCAAAGCTTTCAAAGGTGTTAAATATTTAACTGTAGCTAATAGACTGCAAAGCAATGCTTGCTTGGCCAAATACATGTGCTTTTTATTTCTCCCTGTTAGTTCTTGGCATCTTTCTTCACAAAGAAAGCAGGCTCTTCACAAACAGAGCAGGCCTGTAGATGGCAAAGACAACCTGGTTCTAGAAAACACCAGGTTTAGCTTAAGAAGAGTGCTTTAGAAACTAGGCTTTGGACTTGGTTTTAAATCTCAGATATGAAACCTAAAACCTATGTAACTTAAAGGAAACTAACTCATCTCTGTAGGCCTCAGTTTCCTCATCTACAAAGTCTTATAAATGGTATAAAAAGAGATCATGGGCATAAGGTACTTAATTAGGGACACTGTAAGCCCAATAAATATTGGCAGTAAGTACAATAATCATCATGTTTTTTTTGTTTGTTTTTTAACATATCCAGTGTTTTCCCTTCCCTAGGCACTTGATTTTGCTGTTTTTTATTGGCATGCTCCCTCCCTGAAGCTTTGCATGGGTGTCCCCTCCCAAGGCCTTGGCTTACCTTTCCAGTGTTAGCAGTCATTCCTAACTCCCCTACCCCACCACCATCTACTTACTATAACTGAATTTTATATTAAGCATTTACTTTATAAACTTGAGGTTCTTCCCAAGACAAGTGTGAGCTCCTTAAAGGAAGGACTTTCTCTGTATTTTTTAAGCATGAACTTCCACAATCCAGAAAAGGGCATGACTCACTAGGGCCTCTAAATAAATGCTCATTGATGAATCAATTCATTATAATTATGGTGAGTATACCTCTGTAGCAACTTATTTAGTATAAGCACTAGGATATGACTCAGGGTACAATATCATATTATTAAAAAGCATTCTTGAAAAAACTCAACCATCACCCAGGCATTATACATGACTTTTACTAATTTTAGCACCAAGTATATCATTAGTGTCTGGGATTCTGGTATAAGTAATATCCTAAAGGGATCTTGCAGAAAGTGTATACTATTAGCATAACATTTCCTGATCAAGTTACATGTATAAGGCCCTGTGATAACTTCTGAAAATAACCCTGGTCTTTTAGAAATGGCTCTGAGAAGTGAGATAGGAGAATGTCCACTAATCCAGGAATGCAGGTAGAGATGAACAAAGTCTTTTCCCTTCTTCATGAGAACTTGACCTTTAGTGAAGGTTCTAGCTTTGTCCCCTGTTCACCTGATATATACCAACTATGTTACTTAGGAATAGTACTTATGAGAAAAATGATCCTGATTGACGATGGGATCTAGTCTGGGAAGAACTAGAAATAAAATATAAATTTCTGGAAAAGTTTTTATAGTTTTGGGTGTCCCTTGAATGTGGTGACCTTTCTGTCATATCTCTTGACATATACTAGGTCAGCTATGCCCATGGATGTGTCAGAAATGCTGGCTGTTATGTTATGGGCATAAAACATCTAAGCCAAGGTAGCTCTGCTGACTGCCTGATCTGGAAGTATCTCCTTGTGCCTGAGCTGTCCGCCACATGGCACAAGCAGGTCTGTTTCTGCCTGAAGAAGAGCCCTAAAGCTTCCATGCTGGGAAGCTGTGGTTTTCATCCCTACACCGTTCTAACGAAGCTAATGCCAGTAGGGTCAATGGCAGTTGTTTTGGACTGAATGGTTGTGCCACACTCAATCCCAGTTCACAGGTTGAAGGATATTGAAACTAACCCCTAATAAAATGGTATTTGCCAGTGGGACCTCCATGACAGGCTCCATGTCCTTAAAATAAGAGGAAGAGATAGGGGCTCACTGCCTTCCCCATGTGAGGATACACTGAGAAGGTGGCCATCTGAGACCCAGGAGGAGGACACTCACCAGGAGCTGGATCCGTGGCACCTTGATCTTAGATTTTCCAGTGCCTCCAGAATTGTAAGAGATATATCCCTGTGGTTTAAGCCACCCAGTGTTTGGTAATATCTTAGAGCAGCAGGGTCTGAGTGAGAGCAGTCTTTTGAGAATTACTGCTTAGTGATGCATAATAGGTAGACTCCCTGGGGGCAAAGCTGGACATGTATGGCATGTTGGCAATGGAAATCACAAAACATTTTGCAAAGGGGTTGTCTGGTCAAAGAGCATAGAGTGAGCATAAAAAAATAGCTGAGAAAACCAGTGGAAAGAATGCTACTTCAACTTCTGATTAGCTAGGGAATTTGGCAGAGAGGGAATTTTACAGTACCAAGGAATTCTTTCAGTCATACAGTGGTACATGAGCTTAGGACTATTTTTTAATTTCTTCGGGAAGTTCTTGGAGTATATAAGCTAAATGAAGGAGTTGAACTATGCACATAAGCTAAATAAATATAGTAACCAAAGGGGCACTTTACTATTTTATCTTAAAACAATCTTTATTTATTATTCTCTACTTTTTTTTGCTAAGTTCTTTATTAAAGTGCTTTCTTTGCAAAGATAAGCAATGTCTTAACTCCTAACCTACTATTATATACTGGAGACATTAAATAGAAAAACGTCCTACTATGAAAGTGACAAAGAATAAGACCTTAGTGTAGAAGGAATTCTGACTTTGTACATAACTCAAACTCTTCCTAGGGCTCTTTCATTCCTGGAAGTTGCGCACAGGAGGGAGTCGAGAAGTCCAGATTAGTGGAGAGGATTGGACAACTCATCAGAATGATGCTGTGATCAAGCACCTGCCTCTCTGCTGTCCAAGAGATGGGTCCTCACTTGAATTAGAAGGAAGAGACTGGTGAATCCTTGTAGGAGAGACATTCTGAAATTCCACTCCTTCCCCTGCCACATGCAAACTCTATTATTACAGCACTGTTTGTTTTTGTATTTTTCCACAAAGAAAAGTATAAGAGTGTATACTCACACTTCTTATTTGTTGTTTCCTTCTGCACCTACGGTCTTTTAATATTCCCAAAGCACAGCTCCTCAGTCACTGCCCTCTCAATTGGTGCCTCACAGCCTACCATCAGATGTCCAAAGTTAGATGCTCCAATTGAAATCCTTCATTTCTAACCATGCAAACTCCAATTTATACACAAAGTCCCTGTCAGACACCAGATAAAAGTGAACAAGTGGGAGATACTTGTTTGAAACAGGCTTTAGCTATTTCTAATCTGAATGAGCACACCTTCCACGCAACTTAACAATGACTCATTTTGGAAGAAAGAGGTAAGATGTGTTTTTTTCACAGACAGCCCTAAGCCTAAGCAATGCTGATTTCTCTGTAGATAAGAGCAAAAAAGCATCCATGTGCAATCATTTGATAGTCATTAGGTGTCAGTTGATGTCATCATGTTATCATTAGTGGCATTTTATTAATAGTTTTGGTGCTTAGTTCTTAAAGACCACTGAACAAGGACTGCATAAAAGGAAATACAATGAGTACTATAAGCAAAATGCATATTGTCAGACATGGTATGAGCTCACCTTCCAAAATTTGATTTGTGAGTCACTGCATCAAGCAAAACTGTGCTTTTGGCAACTTGGACCGACCTTCCCTCCAAAGTCCTAACCTTTATCAGACTAAGCAAGGTACAACCAACTCTGAACTTTTATTATCAAATCTAATCCAAGTATGATTCCACCCACTGAAAATTAATAAGGGTAGGGAACATTTACACTTTCCTTATTTGGTAGCTGAATATTTTGATAGCTTCTCTTTATTCATCATCCACATTCCTTTCCTCTCAACCACAAATCTCAAAGGTTGACTTTTAAAAGTTATTTGTTCAGTTGTTTTCATCTAAAAGGGTAAAGGAAAATAAAAATGAATGGCACACCATGGGCAGCAAACACAGAACCTGCAATCTTGGGACTCTGAAAGTCTATCAAATTTGCATGGTTCTCATTGAAAGGAAGGCACAGTGTACTTACTCCCTGTCACTTGCCAGACAACTGAGATGATGGGAGAGATGAATCCAAAATGCAGCACCCCCTGTATCCTCAGTTAGCCACAAGGGACAATGAGGCACAGTCATGCATCACTGAAAAAACTGATCTCGGGTTCTGCTGTTGTGGGAAGTCTTCACTGAAGAAGGAAGCATGGTCCAGCACTGTGCTCAGAGCTGCAAATCAGTCCTCTTCATTTGTGTCTCCACTTAGTACACTGACTTATTTTATGACCTACATGCTAATTATTTTCTACCAAAGTGACTGAAACAACCTGCTTTAACAAATTGTATGTGTGGTTATTCTGGGGAAGGGGAGTGCCAGCTGTCTTTCAGCATGTGCATTGCATTTAGCATGAAACACACAGTATTTCACAGACCTTGGTGTTGGAGTCCAAAATGGGTTGCTGAGACTATGGGCTCGAGACAGGGAGCACTGGACATCCTTTTCTGCCAAAAGGGTTGTGTTTTGTTTGTCTTTAATTGGTCAGCCAATTGTAAAGCATCCTAAGAATCAGAGCTGCTTAAGCAAGTGTCATTAAGGCTATACCCTTATTTGAAAAAGAAAGCATGTGGGCAGAATTAATTTTCCAGAAGAAGTTTGGGTATGTTTCTGTTAGTAAACTTAGGTTGTAGCCATGGAATGAATGAGGCAGATCTGAAGAATAAAAATAAGTAACGTATTTACTTTATATCCATAAAAAGAACAGGTGGTGTGTGTGTGTGTGTGTGTGTGTGTGTGTGTGTGTGTGTGTGTGTGTGTATTCCCCCAAGAATAATTAAGATCAGAAGACAGAAAGTAGATAGATGGTCTTTGCTTTGGCAATAGTCTTTGTCCCTAAATAGGTCGGCCATCTGTCCCAGTTTGCTCAGGAATGTCTTGGTTTTAGCAAGCAGCCAAGAATTCCTCAGTCCCGAGCAAACCAGAATGGATATGTATCCCCCACTCACCTGTTGAATAAATGCAGATATGTTAGCCCCAGAAGGTCTGGGGTAGAGTTTAAACATCTTTTGCTGTGTCATGTTTCTCAGATGATGCTGATGCCTACCAAAGGTGGGAAATGTAGACTTCAATGTAGAGGCTAGAGGTATGTAGAAATCATACTGGCCAGGCCTGTATTTATTTAAAGGTGGTGTGTGCATGCCAACTTCTGCCTTGAACTTAATTCCCCATCTGCTGGAGGTGCCAAACCACAACTAACATAACTATAGCATAAAAGCAAAAACAAAAGCAAGTGCACAAGTAGAAGAAAAACGCATTAATTAAAAATATGTGGGAGGGGAAAGGGTTGGGGAAGCAGGCAGGCCAGCAATTGATTTGGGAGCACAGAAAGGGATGCCGCCAGACTCTGAGCGTTTTTCCTTCAGAAACCTTTGCTGCCCTGGAAGGCTCCTATTGCCACTAGAAGCAGCCACTTCACTCACAGCAGCTTGTGTTTCTCTCAGATTTGGATCATTTTCCCAGCTCTTTAATAAGGCTAAATAAATGGTGTCAACTTCAGAAAGCGTAGCACATTCTGTTTAGAGAAGTGTACATTCCTTCATACTATTAAACTGTGATAACCTCTGGCAAGAAGCATATATCCCTTTGCTCTCTCTCCTCTGAGAAGAACTTTTCCTTCTGTTCTCACGTGGTCATTAAAGAAACAAAGACTACCATATTTAGTGAAAGACAAAAGGGCATGCTTTTAGGAAAATATTGACTTAGAAAACCTTATCCCTGAGAAAAAGATTGTGGTAGAATGAGCCAGTGAAAAATTCCCACTGAGATTTACAAGATTTAGAAATGTGCTTTTGTGCTTATGTTCACATGTCACTTTAAATGGACGCAGAGCATTAAATCTATGCTGACTTTAGCTGGTGGCTATGTTTTGGGAAATGATGGTTTAAATCCCACTTTTGTAGTGGGGAAAAAGTAATCCTATGAAGCTGCCTGGTCAGAAGTTGGTAAAAGAACATCCTTTTATGAAAGAAACATTGCAGAGAGCAAATAAACTACCATCCAAAGAGGAACGAAGACTTTCTGAATATTTTCCTTAAGATAAGTCTTCTTTTCTACTTAAGTTAAATTAAGGACAAATAAAGAAATAGAGATCTTATTGATAGTCTTCATAACCCAGCATTTCTCCCTAAAAAAAATTCCTCTATGAAGAAGAATGCCCTAATGACTATGACTGCACACAATCACTCCTTTTTTTTTTCAAATATATTTTATTGATTTTTTTACAGAGAGGAAGGCAGAGGGATAGAGAGTTAGAAACATTGATGAGCGAGAAACATCAATCAGCTGCCTCCCGCACACTCCCTACTGGGTATGTGCCTGCAACCAAGGTATATGCCCTTGCCCAGAATTGAACCCAGGACCCTTGAGTCCACAGGCCGACACTCTATCCACTGAGTCAAACCAGTCAGGACACTCCTTTTTTAAAATAGTATTTCTATTTCAGCACTTTCCTTACTCTGCTTTGCCTCATCATCATTTTTACTTTGGCCTTTGTCAGGCTTAGTTCTAGGCCTAGGATACAACAATGAATGAAAATCCAGTAACTGCATTATGGTGACAGACTTGGGAAATTAGGATTTTAAAGCACTCAAGAAAGCAGGATGCCAACTATAAGGAACAGACAGACTGTGACTCTACAAAC
Source organism: Antrozous pallidus (assembly GCA_027563665.1). Lineage (NCBI taxonomy): Eukaryota > Metazoa > Chordata > Mammalia > Chiroptera > Vespertilionidae > Antrozous > Antrozous pallidus. Next base: position 56,687,949 of record CM050519.1, on the reverse strand, counting down.
TTAATCTTGAATGAGCAAGGCAGAATTCTTGGGGAAAATGACACTCAAGGAGAGTCATTTGTTCTGCAAGGTAGTAATACTTACTAAAGGATAGAAAGATAGTGCTACCCCTGGACTGGGCATGAGTCAGAAAGAATAACAAGGTGACAGTCAAGGCACAGGCCGGCCCTGAGCTCACAGTCTGCTGTAAGCACTCAATTCTGTGCCTTGAATGTGGCACTCACTCAACAATATGAAGTTGGATCAAAGTGTATGTGGATATATGTAAAGTCAAAAATATCCTTCAGATACTTTTCAGGTCTCTAATCACCCTTAATTTTCTTATGCTTTATTTTCCTAGTCCTCCTTACTCAAGAGCTAAAGAAGCCAAATCGGAGAGGAAAAAAGCTTACTACATTTTTGCTTGAAGATGAGTTACATTTGTTTAACAACAGAAATCCAAAGGACTTCAGATGTTTCCTCATCTGTGTTCTATACATGCATGAGTTGAAAGTCGGAGTAAACATTTTTTAAGCTCAGCAAATTTTCCACTCTGCACAGGCCAGATGTTCCAGCTAAACACTAAGCTGGTGGTTAGTAATCAGGCCCTTCTTTGATGGTAATCAGTTTTTACTGATCAGAGAAAGAGTGTTTCCAATAATTCTGCCTTCATTTATGACATGGAGTATACACTTAATTTCATCAGCTCTATGTTGAAGCAAGCATTTGCCATTTTCTTGTAAAAATGAAGCCTCAACAGTCATTCCACAAATGAGCAAAATGGGGTTATTTTAGCTATAGTTTCCAACTAATTTTGATTGAAGAAGTTTTCTGACTATTAGGGATTCAAAAAATATTTTTACTTTGAGGCAATACACACTAAGTGCAAACTTGAAAAGTGATTCAGAGCACTGATAAAATATACTCCCATGTTAATCCCCTACCCTGCCCCCTGCTCCCCCAGTTTTAAGATTCCTTGGTGTAGAACTGCAGCTCATTTTGCTTTCCTTCTTTCAACAAAATATAATTTTCTGGTGAGACACTTGTTGCTTTTTCATGGCACATTAAATAGAAAATCTAAGTCCAGAATACAGCTGCTGCTGCTCTGATAAGCAGCCAAAATTATCTCAGAAAGGAGTACCTTCGTAATGTCACATCTCTTTCCAGGCAGTAGCTTCCCAGTCGTATAATGCTTAGCATACTGATTATTTTAAAAGTAACAATTATGTCACTGAGAATTAATGTTCAAGAAGTGACAGCAACACTAGTTCCAGGGAGCTTAGCCCAAAGCTGTGCAGAACAGTGCATGCTGGAGCAGTGTGTTTTGTTTTTGAATTAGGAGTGTCCACTGAGCTAAGATGAGAGACTCCAAAAGAGCTGATTTTTTTTTTGCCACCAGTAATAATTATATTTACTTGGTCTTAAGCTAAGCTTAAAGAGGTAATTAAATATATGGGGTGTATAACTTCATGAGAATGAAGCCAATCACATGAAATACAACTTTATAGGATTGTGTTCACAAAATGTGCAAAATATAGTGTTCCTTTTGCAATAATACCTATGACAAATGACCATTTAATAAAAAAAAAATGCTTCTTCCTTCACTAAACTCAAGTCCGTTTAAAATAATTTTCCTTGGTCATAATGTGATACACTATAAAAATGACCTTTTATTTTGATGAAATTAATTAACTTGACTTTTCAACAAAGGAGAAGTGTCAGACTCCCCAACATATCCAGGCAAAATTCTGTATAGATTTCATTACAACCCAGTCATCTTTCCAATTACTTCACAGATCTCTTTCAATTTCTTGATTTCAAAGAAGGAAAAAAATGGAGGGGGAGGGGGCTTGATATTCTTGATCTACTCCTTTGACTAAATGATGGACTGCAAGGAGTTGTTAAAATAAGAGTTGGATAGAAACAGAAATCCCTGCACTAAAATATAAGTACCTTAAAAAACAGATTTTCTCTTCTTGCCATGGACCGCAGGCCCCACCAAAAATGTAAATCACCCATAGCATGACTTGAGTGAGTTATTAAAGGCCCAGGGCAGGTGTCTGTGTTGCAGTCACTTCAAGCTCATTTGTCATTAAGCTGATATTGCACGCATGTAGGAGACAGGGTTGCATTTGGGCTAAGAGGGTGAATGTATTTTTTCATCAACTCAAAAATTTAACTTTCAGGAAAAGCAATACGACTTGAGAACAGCACAGTGTTGTTCTTGGAGGCACAGGCTCATTCCACAAACGGAACATTCTCTCAACAGGGATAACAGCAATAATTCCATATTTAAGAGGTCAGTACTAAAATCAGATAAGACACCTTTGGGATCCATTAATTGTTCTGTTTCTCTGTATCTCTAGGGTACCGTATAATTCACCATTGTGAATTTTTATTAAATGGGACCATAATTACTCCCCAAAGATTAGCCTACACGAAGAGTAATGTATGTAACCTGAGGCATATATTAATTTTGCAGTAAGCTTTGCCTTCTCAATATGATTTTATCTCTTGAAGACATAGGAGTGAAAATGCAAGTTACACTCATTTCACTTTTTTTAAAAAGTTTACATTCCAAATAACATTAATTTAGAAGAATAAAATTTGTATCCTTGTACATTCTATTTAAAAACATCTTAAATATATGCTCAAGCACTTTTCAATGCTTCTTCATAAAATCTGACAGATGGCGATATTTCTAATACTTAAAACTAAATAAGTTGCCTTTCCAGAGACTGTACAAACATTATAATAAAATGATACTATTACATCTCTTTATTTTTATAGTGTCATAAAAAGATAATGATCTATAAATACATATATCTATTCCAACTACATAGAGATATCTAGATACATTTAAATAGACCCATGAAAACATACACTAATCACTCATTTTTTATTTTCTATTAGCTTCTGTGGAGTGACTTGCTTTTAGACTTCCAGGATATTTTCTCTGCCTTCCTCTTTTTTGACTTTGACCTTGACCATGTACCCCTTATACCACTTACCCTGCGTATGGGTGTGTTAACATATCCCTGTCATTGTTCTGGTTTTACCTGGCCTCTGTTGTATGTATATTTAATGTATGAGAGAGAGTGTGTGTTTGTTCTCCTAACAAATAACTTTAACATGTAAAAGCCAATTCTAAAATAATGCTACCATCAACACCCTGGAGAGTATCAAATTTTGTACATTCTTCAGTGGCACTAATTAATGTATCACGAAAAGTTCTGAACCAGACACAGTATACTGTGGTTTAAAAAAAATGTTTAGAGCTAGCAAGGTCCATTAAACACACACACACACACACACACACACACACAAACACACACACACAACTTACATAAGAAATTATGTAAGAAGGCACATTAAAAACTTGGCATGACCAATGTAATAATAGTATAAACATATAACCTCTTAAAACTGCAGTTTCTTCTTCCATATAACAAAGGTAGCAGTTTGCAAAAATCGAAGGGTTCTGATGTACTGAGAAGAAGGAAAATATCTGTGACCAAAGGGTCTGTTAGGTATTAGGGTTTGGGAGATATGGGTTAGAAAACCAAATGAGAACTGGTGTGTTTGAAAAGACAAAAGAGGCACACTGGGCTTTAGGTGATTAGGTAACTGGCCAGGGAAGAACCTATTGAGAGAATTCAAAATTTTCAGTAGATATCTAACTTATGATGCAAGTGCAAACCAAGAAAGAATAACAACAAAACCCACATTAACACAATAGTATGGACAGTACTTTCTGCCATTCTGTGGGAGGAAGTTACATAGAATATATGTGATAGATGTTCATGGAGTGAGATCCAGGAGAGATCACTTGCATCAAACAGAACAGTTGGTTCACTGATAACTCTTTGGGTGCTATTCGATTATAATGGGAAACCTCTATAAGAGATATCAGGATAACACTAGGGGTCTCTCAGGGTCCTGCCACATAGGAGGGTAGGGGTCTAGAGTCATTTCTGGACTTCATTGTGAGAATGCTATCTATTAAAAAACCCTCTAAACACTGCCTGGCTATAAATAGGCTGAATGATGTGATATATGATTGGTAGAACTGTGCTACCTTTTGCCCAGCACAGCAATAGTTTAACTGATTATGACAACAAAAATTTTGTGCTTTCACTAAGTGAAGTGGCATCACTAAGATGCAACCTATTTCAAAGCATCTGGATAACATTGGCATTATACTCAGTGGTGAATTGCAGAAGTAATCAATATCAGACTAAACTGTCTAGTCCTAGTATATCAGAGCGACTCTAAATGAACAGTTGCTCTTTATTGATTATCCTATCATGGAAATGGAGAATTTGGAAAATAACTGACTTGCCTTAGTTGCAGTCAAGTTATTGAGAAATGAAAAGTATAAAGCACTCCAGCTAACTGGGCCTCCAATATAAATCTTTCCCAAGGTGCAGTCTATTACTCACAGCTTGTCAGTCTTACCTCAGCTGAAGGATTTATGCCATGTCTGCTTGGCACAGGGGCAATCTACCATAATTACCTACGCTCAGAATTGCTCTCAAATAGCACAAATGGTGGGTGGCAGCTATGAATCACAATTAGCATGGTCGCCAATCATGCATCGAGTAAATTTTATCTGTGTGCCAGCCAGCACATCAGGACATGAGTGAGAACACTAATATAAGATTTACCCATAAATGCCGGTTAGGTCACTTAAACATTTGCATAATATTTTTGTAAAAAGCTCGTGATCTTTCCTTAAATATGACAGCTAAGTCAAGTATAACCTTTTATTTTAAAATGCCTTACTAGTCCATGAACCCCACTCAGCTCTTGGTAGCTTGCTTCTCCTTTACCTCCTCATTCTTCCAGGGCCTTTGTATCCATATTTACACGTCCCTCGTAGGCAGATGCCTGGATCCCTAGAGACTTAGGGTTACACTGACCAAAAGTCAAGCAGCATTTATGAACTCACACCATCATTCGTGATTTTGACCAAAGGATTCCTGAGAGAATGGCTCTGATGCGTCCAAAATCAGACACTAGGAAACAGACTATCAACACAATAGTATGGCTTTGGAGGCTCTCGCGTTTCAGAACCACATAAGGCTATTGTTGATTTCCAAAGACAAAGGGAAAGCCATCTCAAATTTGTCATTGTTTGGTCATTATAGAAATAAAGGCCTGTCTTTAATATGCATGGAAGGGGAAAGGAAAGGGAAAAGAAGACTGAACTGTCTTAAGCTTGACCCAGAGGTGAGGAAACAAGCTTCCTGTAAATTGAAGACGTGCTTCCGCATGCTAGTTGATAGTCTGTCTACATTAAAGAATTAACTTTCAAACTTCCTGCTAACACACTACATAGCAGAGTTCATGTCCCTTAAAATCAATATTTGCTATATTTTACATGAAAATAAAATTAAACCATTTTTAATATCAGAGAGTCTATAAACCAGTGCCTAATATAAAATTACTTTCTGACAATTTTACTATTGCATGCCTTTGCCACTGCCTCCAAACTGATCATTTTCTTCCAAAATAAAGAAAAATAAAGAAGGTAGGGGAAAATCGTTAATAAAATATAAATTCCAAAAGTTTAAAACAACATTTCTTAACTCCGCAGAAATAATAATACTCATATATTGAAGACTGATACCATGCTGTAAACATAATCATTGTTGACACGAAGGAAATCATACTTTGTCTTTGAAATGATCATATCCTCTGTGAAGAGGCATTTAAGAACAATAGCAACAATTTACATATTTTAGTGCTTTTTATTTCAATGATTTTTTTATGGTGCTTTGCAAACTTTAAAGGATGTTGAGCAATTATAACTCAAAGCATATGTAACTAGAGGAACAAAAAAGCAGGTTTTAAATCCAGTGAACAAATGAGCATGCAATCATTGGCAGAAATTTTTAAGTAACTGCAGGAGAGAGCATATAAAAGGTTGGTCTATTGATTTACCTCAGCATACAAATACACAGTATATTTTACTGAAGGGTGAGTCTTTGGAGTGGCAGCCTGGCCATGCTGAGAATAGGCCTGGCATCCCCCTAGTTTTATTGAAGTATAATTGCCAAAAAATATAATATATTTAAAGTGTATAACATGATGATTTGATATATATATATATAGTGAAAAGATTCCTATCATTGAGTTTAATTAATATATCTCTCACCTCCCATATTCACCTTTTTTTTTTAAATGTGACAATACAAGTTTTACCCTCTTAGCAAATTTCAATTGTAATATTCATTATTATCAACAATGGTCACCATATTACACTTTATATGTGAAAGCAAGAGAAAAATGGCATGGCCTTTTTGAGGTATTCATGTGCAGGGAAGAAGACTGGGTCTCTCTCTGTTCACAGTCCACAGTTGGTATCTATGCAGCTCATGCTCAGGGTGACCTTTCTAAGCTCCAGAGCTATGAGTTGTCCAAGAAACAATCTGGCTGCCAGAGGGAGCTCACATAAAGCTTCCTTTCTAGTCCATGGCCAAATCAAGTCCTCTCTGACTTAAGAAGCAAGGGGACCTTCCATTGGCCTCCTGTCTGTAGATGTACTTATGGTATAATTAACTCTAAAACTCCAATTTGCCTATTGGGAGTTCTTTAATCCCTAGAGGAAGCATAACATGGTGGTCAAGAGTGTGGGTTTTGCATTCAGTGACTTAGTCCCAGCTTTGATCCTGCTGTATCTTACTTAATACCTCTATGCTTCAGTATTGTCATGAGACAAATGGCAATGATGCCACCTATTTCTTAGGGCTTTACATGGAGACATGTACAATGGACAGCGTTAGCACAAAACAAGCATGTGATCATCTCTCAGGTTAAGAAAAACATAAAACTTATCTACCAAAGGAGATAATGCTTGAGCTAGCTCTTGCAGGTTGGGGGGAGAAGGGATATGCAAATTCAGGCAAGTGGTTACAAAGAAACAAAAGAGAAAGAAAGTGTGACATATTTCAAAATTGCTAGATACTAGAGCTCAGAGATGGAGGGGCAAAGAGGTGGGATATGGACTGGGATTAGACATAAACACAGGAATCAGATAATAGAGAGACCTGCATTAAAAATCAAATGTACAAACAAGAACACAGGAAACTGAAAATGATGACACAATTAGGGAAGGCCCGAAGGTTAAAACAATGAAGTCAACATTAGCAGGGTAGCAATAGCTGATTCAGTTCTAAATGTCTACAAACTTGAAGAGCAAGAGCAGGCATTTAGGGCGACCCTTTTATGCCCATGGGAAAAAGAACAAAGTACAGACCTTAACATTCTTAAATGAAAAGACCTATAAATGTAGATAAATATAAAGAATGACAGGGTGTCCAGCTGGCTTGGCTTAGTTAAAGTTTCGACCTATGAACCAAGAGGTCATGGTTTGATTCCAGTCGGGGCTTATGCCAGGGATATAGAATCAATCCTCAGTAAGGGGTGTGCAGGAGGCAGCCAATCAATTATTTTATCTCATCATTCATGTTTCTATCTCTCTTTCCCTCTCCCTTTCTCTCTGAAATCAATAAAAATATATTTTAAAAAGAATGACAGGGGAATTTTCTACTCACATATAAAAGTTAATATACATATTCATAACTTTCAGTAGATGTTAATTCTTTGTGTATTATTATCAAAATGTTCAGGATAACAATGTATATTTTTAGACATATTAGTATATAGAATACCAATACATATTAATATATATATAAATGGATATATGTATAGATACACTTATATAGGGTATCCCAAAAAAGTATATATGAGGAGACAGAGAAAGAGAAGGAATATGCACTCAAATAAGAAGTTAAATCAGGGAAATAAATAAAACTAGATGCATTGGCCAAGACTTTCTTCTACAATTCTTCAGTCATGACACTTCTTGCTCATGGACCTTTCCCACCCTCTCATCTCTCTATTAGAACGGCTGCCCCTCAGTTAGCTGTCCCGATGCCTCTCTTTACTTCTTGTTGAATCTGAAAACCAATGTCATCTCAGGGTTAGCTTATATGAAGTTCTAACCATAGAACCCAAAAATGCAATGTGAGCAGATTAGCAATTTGAGGAACAAATTCAGTTGGTGTGGTTGAACTACCATATTCACAAACCCCGTCTTAGGGATCAGGGAATTAATGCCTATAAATAGAAAAAAATGAGGAAATATTCTATGAAATGACTGCTCAAAAGACAAGTGACTGGATCTAATTTACACACACAGGACACTAGTTATAGAGAGTGCCTTGGCCATTATCCAGCCTAAGCCCCTGGGGATAATCATTGAAATAGAAATTTTAATTGACCATTTCCTTTTCTATATGAAATTGCACACTCTGCCTTTCAAAAGGCAGCTTATCCAGCCCAATGGGAAAGGTTTATAAGCAGAATTTTTGGGAACAATCCTTAGTGCAGGAACTCAGACAAAAAAGAAAGAATCTCTATAGTAAAGCTTCCTTCAAAATCCCTGCAGTCACTTCTCTTCTGCTGGACACAGAGCAGTATAGGAGTTGAGGAGTTGGCCTGGAGGATTGAAGGGATGAGATCCAGAAGTACCATCACCTAGACAGAAATCAAAAAGGGAAGCCAGAGAAGTAAGCCCTGAAAGTAGAGAAAAAGGGACGGCCCTGTCTGGTGTGTGCATTTGGTTGGGCAGTATCCTATGCATGGGAAGGTGGCTTGTTGGATTCCCAGGTCACATGCCTGGGTAGTGGGCTCATTCTCAGAGGGGAGTGTGTGGTTAGGCAGATGATTGATGCGCTCTCACTTCAATGTTACTCTTTTTCTCTCTCCCTTCTTCTCTCTTAAAATCAATAAAAATATTATTTTAAAAAGAGTAGACATAGTTACTGAACTCAGGCCAAGAGAAGTTATTATGCTCTAAGCTTAAGAAGCTGGACAAGAACAGACGTTTCTGCTGCCTCTCACTCCCTCCATAGACACAGGTAATGTGAAACTCTACTCAACCTGCCACGATGCCTCCCACACCCGAATTCTCTGAAACTGACTCACCACCATGGGGCTCCAAGCCATAACTTCCTGTGGGTGTCTCTGAGAAACTCAAGAGCCCAGGTGCCCCCTCTACAATCTGCTGACAGATTTTTTAGGGTTGTTTCTGTTTCCTAGATTCTTCAGTCTTTTATCCCCAGCATGAAGTTGCAGAATCAGGGATCCCAGGGTCTACATGAACCAGGTTTCAAACAGTGGACTTATGTGGAAAATCAGAAACAATCTAGAAACAGTGCTGACATCCAGGGCTTGGTCCAGAAGGTTTAATTTCCATGAGGGGAATTATTTGGTAGGTTTTGCTTCTTTAGCTAATTAGAGGTATCTACCTGTAGAACAAGGGAGTCATAAAGGGCTTGAAGAAGAATCTCTGCAATGTAAAAAGTGCCGCAGAGCAATGAGAGTATGTTTTTACAAGCTCTATTAGACGAGTTATGGAATGTAAGCCTTGAAAACCAATTTTACGTCCCTCCAGAAGTGCTCTTGTTTATTTGTCAAGGGGACAGCTTTAGTGCTCACAGTTTGCAGGACTTAATCTCCATCTCCCCATTGAGCCTCTAAAACAAACCCATCAGCTTACCAGTGGAACTTTGAAAAAGCAAGTACAACTAGAAAGATTGGGAAGTTTGAATCAAGAAAACGAAAGCAGTTCTTTTATCTCTGCAGTATCTCCCATGCCCTCAACGGTGGGAAAAGACAGTGCCGCACACATATCACTCCAAAGACGAATACCCACTGTGTAAAAGTAAGTGGCATTCCTATCCCACTGCCTCGACATTTGGAAAATCATCATTAAAGAATAAACAAAACCACCCCAGCATCATCTGGCAGATGCACACTTTTTGAAACTAAATATAGTCAATGAATAAAGACCTGGGGCTCTCTGGGCAGGACTTATCAAATGGCCAATAGGTGATCACTGTACAAAGTGTTCCAGCTTGATGGACAGCCACTTGTCCCAATGCCTTGAAGAACATTTCTGTCTTGTTGAAGAGGCTGCTTGCTACTTTCAAAAAGGAGTGGGACTCTTCTCTGAGCTTATAGGAATGGGTGGAGGTGGGTTCTGCGTTTGTCGTGATGATACAAGATTCTTCTAGAATTTAGTGACGGAGGCAACAAACATCAAGTGTGCAGTTTGGTCCTGACAATAAAGTAGTACCTTGCCCTGGGTGCTAAAGGCACCTCCACAGAACACTGTCCTCAGTCAGGGTGGAACACAGGCAGACTCCTGGTGACATTTTCCAGAAATGCTGCTGCGAAGTCTAATGCCCTTAAAACGTACTGGGACTGAAAAACAAAAAACAAAATACCCTCATACATAGAGTGTTGGTAACACATACATATCTTCTACTGGGAATGTAAACTATTTTTCTCTACCACAGAGGGAATCAATTTCTGAGATAGTTATTGGTGGAACAAAAGAGTAGAGAATTATTCTGGCCTATCTTTCTTACACAAAGATGATCTGATACAATGAGATTCTTCTAGACTTAAACACATACACACACACACAGACAAAACAAACAAACAAACAAACAAAAAAAACAACCAAAAACCCTACTCTCCAGAGCACATGGTTGATTGTTGCATATCGTATGTCTATCACAAACTCTATTTTCACAATCAAATAAATGTTTCTTTGGAAATGTTAAAAAATAATGCTGTTCAATTTTAGAAGAGTAGCATGTGAGACCAAAATTCCAAGTAAATGAACTGTCTTCACAGGTTTTAGAGTCTCCTATTCTTTCCCCCCTTAAACAGCAGATATTCAAATGCCACAAGATTCTAAGCCCATTACGGACACGAGGAAACAAACTGATACAAATGTGAAGCACCAGTGTTTCCCAAGGGTATCTGTTTAACAAAGATCAAATGCTCGAGTTAAAGTGAATTTCTGTGAATGAGAAAGATTTCAAATGACACCAAGGCCTCTCCAGAGCTCTGAGATCCCTGCTATGTAATCCGTATCGACTTCCCCTGCATTCTTACCCGAGTGGAAATAGCTGATCATTTCTTGTATTGGAAGCAAAATGATGCCTTACCTGCATCAGACTCTATAATGGCCTAGAAGAGGTGCCAGCACAATGTTTCAACCGGAAGAGGTTGCTGCTTGCAGGGAAAGTTCATGCTGGGTGTGAGGATACAATGCACTACCTCCTGGAGGCTGGGCTCAAATCCTACACATCAGGGAAGTTCTCAATCTTTCTTGTAGATGAGGATTTCTTAAGTGGAAAAAAATTAGACCCCCCCTATACTGCTCTTTCAGAATATCTTGATTGAGTCTCTGCATTTTGACAAAACAGAAAAAAAAGCTACCATGAATTGAGGGATAAAATTAAATAATTTTGCATCTTATTCATCACAACAGCACCTCTTTGCATTTGAACACTAGTTAGTACATATGTGTACAAAATACTATCTTAATACTATGGAAAATGCTCGATACGCATATGAATTTTAACTCATTCCTTGCAATCAAGTCTGCCATTCACGGAGGTCTGTATTATGGGATTGCTAGGTACATGTCCACACTTTCTGGTAGCCAAGTGGATCCTAGGTCCTCTTGAGTTGCCTCAAAGATTGCTAACGTCAAATTAATTCAGGAAAGAGAAATTCAAATGAGTATGTAATTACTTATGGTTCTATTTATTAAAACAATGGTTATTCCAAATATAGGTTTTATTTTTTTTATTTTTTTTATTTTTTAGAATAAAGAATTAGCTCTACTCTATGCTTTTCTAAATATCCTTCTATTTAGTACTGCCATGCGTTTTGCTCCTACCATTAACTGCTGATAGTCTGGTCCTATGTGTAAAGAAAAAGAACATTCTTTAACATTTGGGAAGAAAGGGTACCCTTTGACAGCCTGCAACTCAGCCATATGTGTCATTTCTCCCAGTGGGACTACATAATTAATTATTCAACTCTGTTAGCCTGAAAAGTTATTTTCATGCTAAAGGCACACAGAGAAAAGGATACAGGCATCTTGGAAAATATCACCGTCAGTGGGTGTACCAGGATTATACCAGTGAGGAAGGAAAGGGAATCAGAAAACAGCTCATCAGATTGCCAAGATTCTACATTTGATGGATAACCTCAACATAATTTATGTTCTAAGAGTTATTAATATACTCCCTTGACTTTAATATGAATATTTCAGAACATTGTGATTGATATGTTAGCTTAAAAAATACACTATATTTTCCTCAAAAAAAAAAAAAAAAGGATCTTCATTGGGGATAATGGAAGACTAGAGGGTATCTCATAAAATGTGTTAATTCTTCACAAGAACATTAAAGCTAAAATGCCAGAAGTAGTTTTTTTATTTCATTGAATTTATTGGAGAGACTCTGATTAATAAGATTATATGTTTTAAGTGTACAATTCTATAATACATCATCTATATATTGTGTTGTATTTTCACCACCCAAAGTCAAGTCGCCTTTCATCACCATATATTTGCAGAAGTTTTGTATGATGCTTATCAGAGCACTCTAGCTTCCAAAGAAGCCCTGAAGCCACCCAGTAGCCAGCCAGCCTGCCTTTCTTTTCCTTCCACTACAAGCTCAGTCTCCTGGATTCTGCCAGGCAAGCATATTGACACCTGTTCCACTTAATGTTGTGTTACTGAAGATAAGCATCACTAGGAAGATATTTGCCTAGAACAACTTCATTTTAATAAAAACCCTTCTTGATTGTTTAAAATACACATACATCCAATAAAACACACATACTAATAATGGAGTTACCATATAAACACCCATTGAGGTGACACGGGTCATATTCTACCAGCATTAAGTAATAAAATATTGTGGATAAGAAGGTAATGGGGTCTCTTGCTTTTTGAGTCATGAGAAAACTGAGGCAAGAAGCATCCCATCATGTTCTGGACAAGCCATCAGCAAAGCCACTTGAATGGAAACAAGAACTCCCAATGTTCCTGCTTGGACTCTTTATGAGGCTTAAATATAAGAAAGCAAGGGATAATTCTTCTCACTTCAGATGTGGAATGAAAGACTATCTATAAAGGGAAGACTGTGGGACACTCACAGTGGAGCTGACAATTTACAGTTAATGTTGTACAACCTGCTGAATCCACCTGATCATTAGCTCACACACCTCAGCAGTAGATGTGACAGCTACTGTGCCAGAGGCTCTCAGGCCTCAGCACAACCCCAGTAATTGTCTCTTGATAAAAGACATGTAGTCTGGCCCATAAATGTCACAGCAATAACTGGCATGAGGTCCTGTAGAGCCGGGTCCTGTGGGGATGACAGGAGAGAACACATTTCTGGAGCTCCTCACCCACTCTGACGGGTGCCCTTTTAAAACTATAACTGGACAGCCAGGGACTGCTGAGCTCCCCATCAACAGCACAGCAATCAAACCTTCCCCACAGATGTTGATTAAATTCCAGAGCTTTCTCAGCTCAAATTATAGTGTAGCCAGCAGTACATTATAGACAACTAAATATTTGTAAATGGTGTGCTGGGTATTTCTTTCTTTTAAAAAAAGAATAACATATATAGAAAAGCAACAGCTCATCACTTGTGTGAAGAGCACAGCGTTTGCCTGACAGAACATTGGAAACTTCTCAGCCTTGACTTGCATAAAGAGGGCCCTGCTGAGCCCCTGAACAGGACATGTCTAATACACTGTGTGAAGTGCACCGCCCACAAACATTAGCTCTGAAAAAACATCAAACCACAGGGTATCGTATGTTGTAAGATGGCTCGTTTACCATGGAAAGAACTAGGCACGGTCTTCTGACCTCAGCTAGACTGGAAAACATAAAATCTGCATGGCGCTCTACTTATTCAGAACAAACATACCCGAAGGACCCAAATCACAACATCACCATCAGAGCTACAACTAATTAATAATTCTCAGTATGCTCATCAGAAACAATCTGGCCATTAATATTATATTAGAAACATTGTCAGAGAAAATAGAGCCAGAAAGAAGTATTAGAGAGCATATTAAAACTACACTGATATACAGATCACACAAACCAGAATGGTGTGACTGGAATTTAAAAGCGAGAGGACAGAATGGAAATAATAGAAAAGGAAGGTGCTAGGAGAAGGAGTGGGGGAAGACAGATAGATGCTCCCACTAAGGTATAGTGGATTAAACCCACAGGATCAAAGCAGACATTGTTTATTTCCGAAAAGACCTAGCAAAGGAGCAATTCTGAGACCAGTATATGAAATCATTAGAGAGAAACTATAAAACTCAATAATTTTTTTCTCAGAAGTCAAAACCCAATGACTAAGACAGTAAAATATATTACATCATCTATCTACTACTGATGGTGAGGCCATATCCCCTATCTCCTTCTGATTTAAGATAGAGAATACTGAAAATGAGGTCTAGTCTGCCTCTATTCCCTCCAGCTTTGCTTTCTGTTAATTCTAGACATTTTCAGATATATATTTCTGGTAGTACTTGAAAAACTGTATCTTGCAAAACACAACACTCTATTCTTATAAAGTTGCCAACTCCGTATTCCTAATTCTGAGGGTGAGGATTCTAAGCTAAGAAGTTTAAGAGGTATAAATGAGACAGGCCAGTAAGCCAGGACAAGCAGAATAGGGAAACTGAGTTTGCAGCCTTCTAGAAAATCAAGATGCCAAGCAGTCTGCAGCATCCAGTAAATCTTATCTTCTCTAAACCACGGACACTAAAGAGTAAGTGATGTGCACGTCTCCTCCCAAAATAGTTTAAATCGCCCTATGCAGGGAAACAGAGAGCAGAAATCCAATTAGTGCCATTTGCCAACCACTCCCAAGAACAGATAAAGCGAGAAGGATAAACCTTATTTTGGTACATCAAGATAAATCTGATGAATATTCTGTTGATACCCTGCCCTAAGATTCCCACCAAGAGAGAGAAGATGGCACGGGCACACTCACCCAGGGGAGCATGCTCATGACATTCCTACCTCCCTCTCCTTTCCCCACAGGCACTTATCTCCTAACCTCTTAGGGACCCCAGGAGACTTGGAGCAGGGAAGCAATGGACAGTGGCAGCTGGTCGCAGGCTAACCTGGTAAATCAGTCTCCAAGGCCCCCTTTTCTCTGACTTCTCAGTGAACCAAAGCAGCCCAGTCTCAGCTCTCCTGTTGCTTCTTCTATGGCCTTCCTTGTTTGACTGTCCTAAGTGTGTTTCTGCTGAGGCCAACAAATTCTTGCTTGTTTTGCTATACTTAATCTCTAATTGAAGTGATTTCTTTAAGAAGGCAAGAACTGAGATCCAGCCTGTAATTTAAAGATAGAAATTAAATAGCCTTTCTATTACTTTCCTCCCAGCTTTTGCACACTGGCTTTGTCTCCAGAGAAGTGAGTGTAGACACACTCTCACTCCACATACTGCTCCAGACATCTAGAGAAATTATTGTACTACTAGAGACCTGATGCACAAATTCATGCACATGTCGGGTCTGGCTGGCCCACCCCAATCAGGGTCTATTGGGCTGGGCCAGCCTGAGGGAGAGACCACAGGCAGTTGGTGGGCTGGCCCCACCACCTATCTGGGTGTGTGGGGGTGATCTGGGGCAGGCCTGGCCTGGGATAGGGGCTGCAGGTGGTTGCCAGACCCCATCCCCAGCTGAAACTCCCAGTAGAACTCCTGGTGGAGGGAACAATTTGCATTTTAGCCTTTTATTATATAGGATGGTCTATGAGTCACTACCAAGGGATCCAACTTGTGTGGAATCACCATGTTGGCAGCTCAGAAACTAGGAAATTAAGTCTTTACTGAGTAGCTGTGCCTGGCTTGGTGCCCACTCAACCTCCAGCGCCAGGAGTTCAGTGATATGGTGAGCTGTAGGCTTTAAAACTAACCAAGCATGTATCTAGTTCTGATCTTATATGCAGTGACACAAACAAATGTGTAGGATTTTAAACTAATCTGCTGAGAATATGTAGGTTATAGTGGGGTGTGTTTATTTGTTTTTAAATCTAAACTGTGCTATCTTTTGCACTGAATATATCTCCATCTGCTTTAGAGATAATATATTTTACCACAAATTGGTTTGAAATAGAAAATATCAACCACCATAAAGTCAGTCTTTTTATTTGTACAAGTATAACCCTGATAAAAATATTCTTGGGCTTACATACCTAAATCTAAGGTATATAATGTGATGATTAGAAACATGTGCATAGGGCAAAATGATTGCTACAGTATGTGTATTGGTAACATTTAAGATCTACTCCCTTTAAAACGTTCAGGTATCTAAGCACCCTGGTATTTAGCTTTGCCAGTTCCTTCTCCTTGACCTAAAATGGTCCTTTGCCCTCCAGAGTCACTATAAATAAATTTCACCAATTCTAAAAACATTGCTTCAAATTTAATGCTTTTCCTAACCATTTCATCAGATAAATTTTTCTCTTCCCTCAATCTCTTCATTTATTATTAGGCTTAAGAATATATGAACTTCTCTACAACTTTGGGGTTTTTTGTTGTTGTTGTTATCAAAAATTTGGAAATTTCATAATACCTCTTAAAAAAAAAAGAATACCATTACCCAAAGGTGCAGTCCAGAAGTTTAGAACTTATTAAACAGTATTTATAAATGTATACTTTTTTCACATTCTCTCTCAAATGGAGTGGTTTTAAAACATTGCAGTTTGTTAGAAACAGAGCAAAAGTTTGTTCTTTCATTTTGTATATCTTTTATTATAGTGAGTTGAATGATTTCAATGTGACCACTGGCCTCTTGACTTTTTTTTTAAGGGGCATAATATCAGTTTATGGGCTTTGTTTTTTGCCCTGATAATATCATTTTTGTTATTAATATTTATAGAGCTCTTCATATATTATGTAGATCATCTCTATATGTGACATCCATATTTACTGCAGTTTTTAGGTTTTGTCATACTGCTTTACAACTTAAGTATAAAATATTTAATCTAATCTAAAAATAAAATAAGACTCTTAGTATGATGGTGAGTTGTGTTGAAAGAAACCCTTCCTCATAGAAGTACTGACTAAATACCCTTTAAAAAGCAGCAAAAGTAAGACATTAACAAGAAAAGCATGCCAACAAAACCAAATGAAAAAATGCTTTACCAAAAAAATGTAAAGTAGAAGACTGAATTTTGTGGAGTAAAATCTAAAATTGACTATCTAAAATCTGTAAAATGAAATAATAATAGGATTGAAATATCTTATCAAAGAGATAAATAATAGGCTGAAAATATGAACTATGATATATTAATAGCAATTTAAGGTAAAATAACTAAAAATGCACTTTAAAAGTAAGTCAAAAAATTAAATAAGTCATGTAAGAAGTTGAGATATCTGCCCTAACTGGCTTGGCTCAGTGGATAGAGCATCAGCCTGCAGACTCAAGGGTCCCAGGTTTGTTTCCAGTCAAGGGCATGTACCTTGGTTGCAGGCACATCCCCAGTAGGGGGTATGCTGTAGGCAGTTGATTGATGTTTCTCTCTCATCAATGTTTCTAACTCTCCCTCTCTCTTCCTCTCTGTAAAAAAAATCAATAAAATTTATTTTTTAAAAAAAGAAGTTGAGATATCTGAAAAATGGAGATTGAGACTCACTGGGTAATAATAATAATTTTGAAAGAAAAAAAAGTATGTTGACTAAGTATTTCAGAACTGAAATAAACAGGTCTAGAAATATCATTTTTATCCTTATGTAATATATTACAACTAGAAACTAAATCTAACCCACTGCCTCATTTTAAAGAAAGAATACAAAGAACAGTATTTTATGTGCTTCTAAAAAGAAAAGGTAGATAATCTATTATGGACTATAAATCAGACTTCTTAGGGTTTCTCCATGAAAAAGCAAAAGCATGCAAATAATGGAACAACATATATTCAAATCCAGGATATTATTAGTTTTCATTCACGAGTGAAAACAAGACATATTTCTACCCTGAAAGACAGAAAATTCACTAAATAAATATATCTACTCCAACATCTAATGAAGAATCTACACCAAGTATTACACTAATTACTAATTACCAGAGTAAACACTACTAATTAAAGATTTAAGTAAAGAACTCTGCTGATTACTTTAACAATATTAACTAATTTAAAGAATTGTTGAATCCAGATAATTATAAATGAAAGCAGATGTAGGATGAGAGTTGCATACAAAGCCAAAAAAAGCAAAATTTCTTGTCATTTATAAAAAAGATAATATACAAAATTAAGAACACTGTAGACTATTCTGAAATAAGCATCAACAATAAAAAATTAAGTGACAATAATTTTATGGCAGAAGAAAACATGGCAAATCCACACAAAAATTAAAAAAAAATAAGTAGAAATCCTAAATTATAAAAATATGTACAAATACAAAGCCTATAAGCAGAAGCAAATAGAAAAATAGACAGTTTAAAGTGTGAAACTGTCTCTCTCAACTCCTTTAAAAGAGATTTTCATACTGCATTAAAAAAGTAAACAATTGGCTGCTTATAAAGCAATGTGTTAAAAAAAAAGGCTAAAAATAAGATATTCAATAAAATATGTCAATCGCATGTGAACAAAAGAATTATATGTTTGGTATTACTAACCAAAGTAGAATTTTAGTTAACAAGCACATTAGATTACAAAAATAATAAATAAATAAATGTCTATTAAATTAAAAAATAATATTATTATATCATTATAAGATATAATCATTCAAAAGGAAATTACATACTATTTCCACTAAATATCATATTTTAACACATTTTTATTTGATACTAGAGGCCTGGTGCATGAAATTTGTGTAGGGAGGTGGGAAAGTCCCTCAGCCTGGCCTGTTACCCTCTCCAATCCAGGGCCCTTAGGGGGATGTCCAACTGCCTCTCGCAATCTGGGACCACTGGTTCCTAACTGCCCACCTGCCTCATTGCCCCAATCCCTCTTCCTGCCTGATCACCCCTAACTGCTCCCTTGCTGGCCTGATAGCCTCTAACCACCATTAACTCGCCTCACAACTAGGACCCAGGATTCCCTCCGCTGGCCAGTCACAGGCACCCAGAACCTGGACTTCCCTCCCTCTGCCTGGCAGCAGGCTCCCAGGACCTGGTTTGGCTTCCCCCAGGCCAGCCACATCCTCAGGGGACCATGGGCAGGTGGCTTCACTTGGGCCACAGCTGCAGGTGTTGGTGTCTGGGATTGTGGGGTAGGTAGCTTTTCCCTCTCTCAGGCCGCAGCCTGGCTGGTCCCCATTCCTCTCTCATGAGCTCATTTGTGCCTGGCTGATTCCCATTTCTCTCTCCACAATTTTGAGTGTCTGAGCCATTATTGTGTAATGATGTGATGACCATTTGCATATTAGCTCTTTATTATATAGGATTATTAAGTAATACTATAAGCCAGGCACTATACTAAGTACTGTGAGTACATTTCCTCCTCTAAATATCTCAGTGTAGAAAAGAAGAAAGGCATTTAAATAGATAAATGAAGTAACATTTGGTAAATGCAAAAATAGAAACATTTGGAGTATATACAAAAAATGACCTAACATAGAGAAGTCAGTGATTTGAATGATGAGTTAGAGAGGAGGAATATTAGAGAGGATCATAGATGAGGATGTTTGGAGAATAATCTAGAGAATAATAACTGTCCCTAGTTCAAGTAGAAGGCCAGAGGGAGATATATTCCAGGTAGAAGAAAGAAATGATACATAAGCAAAGGGCATGGAAGAGTAGCTCAAGGATTCCTGATTCTGGAATATACAGAGGAAGAATAATGGAAGGCAAAAAAGGCAAATTACAAACAGATATATTAGGGAAGCAATGCCAAACAGTCTGAGTCCTATTCTGTGCAGAATTAGGGGGATAACATTGGTTTTGCCTTCAAAATAATGAGATGAATTTGCATGTAGATGGTGAGTCCTCCTGTCAATGTTGGAACTGTACTAACCTTAAGCTGAGATTAGAGATAGCAACATTATGCAAATAAACTAGGTTCCCACTGATTGGGGTGGAGAGAAAGATTTGAGAGTTACACTGATGTTACTAATCTTATATAATAAAAGCTTAATATACTAACTGTCTGGTCATCTGGTCTGCTATTCAACCAATCAAAGTGTAATATGTTAATGGTATGCTAAGGCCTCTCAACTCTTTGCTATCACATTTACTGACCACCAGGCGGCAGCTGCTCCAACCAGTAGGTTAGCTTGATGCAGAGGTCTGGCTGATTAGGACTGAGTGAGACAGGCTGAACACACCCTGGAGCCCTCCCACAGTTCCTCCCAGCTGGCCAACCTCCATTTTCCTTCTCCAGCCCTGATCATGCATTGGTTGAGTCCCTGGGCTTGGCCTGCACCCTCTCACAATCCAGGACCCCCTCTCACAATCCAGGACCCCTCGGGGGATGTCAGAGAGCCAATTTTGGCCTGATGGCAGAACAAATGGTTGCTATGATGTGCACTGACCACGAGGGGGCAGAAGTTCAATGCAGGAGCCTCCCCTTAGTGGCCAGTGCACTCCCACAGGAGGAGCAATGCTCAGCCAGGAATCAGGCTCACTGCTGAAGAGTGCAGTGGTGGTGGTGGGAGCCTCTCCCTCCTCTGTAGCAGTTGGACATCCTCCAAGGGCTTCTGGACTGCAAGAGAGTACAGGTTGGGCTGAGGGACTCTCCCCACCCCCACCCCCCAATGCACAAATTTCGTGCACCCAGCCTCTTGTTTAACAATACTTATGTCTGATGAAGTGACAATACTTTTTCTTGCTTATATACTAGTAAGTGGGTGAATTGGCCAACAGAAAGAAGAAAGTCAGAAGAACAGATTTGGGGAGGGCAATGAGCTTAGTTTGGGACATCCTGAGTTGAAGGTCATGGTGGGAATATGGGCAGAGCAATCTCCTGGAGAAATAAGAGCAGAGCACTAAAATGCAGTCAGCAGAGTGTAGGAAGTGGGGAGCTAGGTGAATGGATTACAAAAGGCTAGAGATAGTGCACCTGGCTATAAAGGTTGAGCCAAGGAAAAGAAGACAGAGAGATGCAACAATGTTCAGTGAAGTAAGAAGTCAGAGAAAAGACTGGCCATGCAAGTCAAGGGGGTGGAGATCTTTAATATGCTTGGTCACCAGTGTTAAACACCACAGGAGGGTTAAAAAACCACCACATATCTAACAACAAACCCATAAGCAAAACGTGAGAGTAATACAAAATGGACAGGAATTAAGCTCCCTTTCAAACATGGAATAAGTCTGTTCCCCAAGATAGTTTTTAAATATTAGCAAGTCAATGAAAAAAATCAGAAATTGTATATGTTAATTTCACTAATGTAAAGTCAATTAAAAAATGTCATTACGTATCAGCAATAAGATCCTTAAAATACTTAAGATTGGTGCCCTCAAATAACATTTTGTTAAGGATAGAAATAAATATACCTTACAAGCAATACTAATTGCAGAACTGACTATTACATGTTGATCAAAGTAGTTCAAAGAGTGCCATCCAGAATTTTAAATGTTTCTATTACTTAAAAACAAAAAGAATAAAATAAGGGAAAAAGAGAATTAAACATAGACCTTAAAATCTTGGTTATAAAGGAAAATAAAAGGAAGAAAATAATAAAAATGAGAGGAGCAACAAATACATTTGGAAGAATTAAAAATCAAGATAATGTAAACAAAAACTTGGCCCATTCAAGACTAATAAAACAGACAAATCTAAGGCAAATTTAAAAAAAAAATTTAAAGAAACAAAAACCAACAGATAAGGAAAATTGAGTATGTAAGATCCACAAGAGTAATATTGAAAACTATACAGAACTAGAGGCCTGATGCACAAAATTCATGCAAGAATTTCCCCTGGCTGCCACTGGCTTCCTTCTGGCAACCAGGACATGGGCTTCCCCCGCAACCCCAGCTTCATCTAGAAGGATGTCTGGTCTAATTGGCATATTATGCTTTTATTACTATAGATATTTTAAGCTGATGATGAACAATTAAAACTAATAAATTACAAAGTTCTTATTCAATTACAATTATAATTTGACTTAACTAGATAAGCAGCATTGGCCACATTTTACAGTTTAGTAAACTGAGACTCAGGACAATTAGGTTGAAACACTTATTATAAGCATTAATGGTTAGAGACAGCCTTTTGGGCATCTTAGATTTGTTGTTTCTCTAAAACCACATAGTCAGCCATGTTGATATTTGTGGGTTCTACCCTGGGGTTTAAACCAAGGCCTTAAAGTTCAAAAGTAAAATCCTATCTGTTCTCACATTTTCTCCTCCACCTGCAGTCTCCATCTCAGGGCAAGGCACAAATCTGAACCCTGTTTCCCAGACCAGACACTTGGACATTATTCTGTAATCCAAAGTCCACCATTTTCCTCAACCATTGCTGGCAGTTGGCTACATTTTGTTTCATTTATGTACTTCCATTCTATTTCTGTAGCCAGATTCTCCTCATATCTCTTAGAATCTGAAAACTTTCCCCTCCCTTTAGACCTACTCATTCATTTCTCTGAATTTAAATCAGCAGTCTCTCCTGAAAGCAAGTGTTTGAGACCCCATTGCTCAACACCAATATTTTATTGATAATATTCCGATCATTTGTTTGCACCCATATTGTAAGTCTGTTGAAAGCACTTGGATATTGATTCTGTCACCAGTATATTAATTTTCTCCAAACCTGACATCAGTAGCAAATTTGATGAGCACATTTCCTATCATTGTGCAGATCTTTGATAAAAGTCATGAACTAGAAAACATGGTGGAGAACAGCTGGCAGAGGAATGACATTAGATATCAACCTGTATGTTGATATCAACACATTAATCAACCACCAGGATATGAATGTTCAGTCAGCCACAAATCTACTTGTCTGTCCTGTCATATGTTCCACATTTATCCATCTTGTTCACAAGGTTATCACCTTGTGAAAAATGCTTGCTCAATTCTAATTACACAATGTCTGTAACCTTTCCTTGAAGGATAACACACACTGAGCACAGATTATGAATTAAGAAATCAGTATTTTAGGCCCAACTTTCTACTTGACAAGGAGCTATCTCAGAATATAAGAGGTTTCTGCTCAACCACTAAGACCATCAAGATGGAAGCAAAGCCAGCTGGATGAGTTAACCTCAATAATAATTTATTATTACACTTGGGCTCATTTGGCACACTTAGGTAAAATCCTATTATCTCCATAATTTTTCTACTTTGAGATGTTCATTCTAAATTTTCAGTTTGAAGACAAATCTTCACAAACAGAAGCATAAGCACCCTGATTTATAACGACTATTAAACTTAGCACATGTTCTTTCCTATAAAAAAAAAAATCAGTCCATGGGTTCCAACCTGGGATCTAAGGAGGGTCAATGAATCTTTTCATAGGATATAGCTAATCAAGAGCTCTAAAGGCAATTTGACATTTGTTATATATTTTTTTTCTGAAATTGCACTGTATGTATTTTTGTTCTGTTTCATTTTCTGATTCTGTTCCCATTGGCATTAGCATATTATTATAGGAAATATTATTTTTATGTAGTGAAAACTATAGAATTAGGAGGAATCATAACTTATATAAAAATTATAAGATGAGATAGAATCAGCCAGATAATTTGGAGAACTAGGGATGTGTATAATTGAAAACCAACAAAAGTTCAACAAGTGAATTATACTAACACTACAAGTAGGTCAAGTAGAGTAATAAATTGAGGAGCACTGAATACCTTATGAAGAATATTGAAACTAATAGTAAAAAGACACAATCAACCCTATGTTTTATTTCCTTTCTTTATCCATCAATAAAATTATTTCTTCAAGAGACAATGGACATAGAGAAATCGTAGAAATCAAACACAGGCATAGAGAGATTGATACAATAAAAATTAAACTCTGTGGGGCTATACTGTCTATACTCTAAGGAAGTTCATTGAATCCCAGAGTTTGCAAGATAAGTCAAGACAAAGAAAATATGTAGGGCTAGAGCCCAAGGAAGGGGAGTCAGCATTCAAACAAGAAAGAAATAGCATCACTCTCCTCTCCATGTGTCATGGCGTAGATTACCAAAATTCCAGATGTGTATCTATAACCTACACCACTTCACACAAAACAGAATATTAATTTTATAGGTTTGGCTTACTAAATAATTATAAAATTGGTAGCTTCATATTCTTTTTTTTTAATATATTTTATTGATTTTATACAGAGCAGAAGGGAGAGTGATAGAAAGTCAGAAACATCGATGAGAGAGAGACATCGATCAGCTGCCTCCTGCACGCCCCCCACTGGGGACGTGCTTGCAGCCAAGGTACATGCCCTTGCCGAAATCGAACCCGGGACCCTTCAGTCCCCAGTCCGACGCTCTATCCACTGAGCCAAACCAGTCTCGGCGGTAGCTTCATATTCTAATTCTAAATTTAAAGTAATATTAAAACATGTTGCTTATTGCTTTCATGTTAACAGTATGATTTTTGTTCTTTTAAAAGAGATAGTTTTCCCACATAAAATAAATAACCTTTTGAAGCTTTGCCTCCAAATTTACTACAATGTCCCAGATTGGAATTGGGATTGCAAAATGTTGAGTTTTGCATTAACTCTTTTTGGAGCTAAAGTTATTTTTCATATACTTTAAATCTTTGTTTGGAATTAGTACTAAATTCATCTAATCTATCTTGCAACCTGAACTGTCACTTGCTTTCTACTAAAAGCTTTGAAATATGATCTGGAGGTTTTATCTCATAACAGATTTGCATTGTTTAGCAAATGTGATACTGTAAGAGTACAACAAAGCAATTGTAATATTACACTGTTTATCAATTTCTGCCCCACTTATCATTTTTATCATGTTATGAATTCCTCCTAGCAAAAAGCTGCCTAAACTATGGTCTAATTACAGAATGCTGCTTCTTGACCTTGACTTTGTTCAGTCTTTATCCTTAATTGCCACACATGCTTTAAGAAAAACACTTGTCCACTGAATTAGACTCTGACATTGGAAATGTTTATAAAGTAAATAACTTAATTTCAGCTGCATGTTTAGTTAGGTGGTGACTTTTATGTATGCTAATCTGGCATCATTTTTTCAGCACAATGCTTGCTTAACACATTTTATTTAAAATATACATCAACAATGTATGATAAATGTAATTAAAATTGACCATGAAACATATAAATATGCCCCATTGCCGTCTGTAGCTTTTGCTAAAAAGCTTATAATCTTTTAAATGCTTTCCAACTGTCTTATTGGTTATGGAACAATTATCTAATAATGTAGGTCACTTGTAATTTGAAAGGAATGATGAAAGTTCCAAGTAGAGGGAAATGTAATTCATCTCCTCTATATTAGGTCTTTAACTCAAATTCAGTGAGGTCTTCCCTACAGCCCCCTATAAGGTAAGTCTCCTCTCCCAACATTCCCTGTCACTCTCCTCATTTTATTTTTCTTCATAGTATTTCTTACCATCTACCAAACTGCTTATTAATTTTGTTAAGTGTTTGAATTTCCTCCCACACCAACATCTATATATATATAAAAGTCCAGTGACCAGAAAGGCCAGAACAACCAGAAAGCCTGGTGGCTATAATGCACACTGTAGCTTCCAGCCAGCCTGATTCTGGCCTCTAATCAGCTCCCCGCTAGCTGGCCCAGTCCCCAACCTTCCCTGAGCCTTATCAGAGGTCAGGCCAGCCAGTCAACCGCCTATGGTTCCTCCTCAAGGCCAGCTCTGCCCATGGACACCAATTGGGGCAGGCCTGCTGTACCCAACTTCTGCATGATTTCATGCACTGGGCCTCTAGTTGGATTATATATTCCATGCAGTCGGAGTTTCCCTAGCTCTTCAATGTGTATTGCCTGGCACATAGCAGATACTTGGTATACATGTGAAGAATCAATCAATAAAAAGGTACTAAGATAAATTCTTACGAGCTTTAATAGATACAAAAATACCACCTTTTCCCTTTTAGATATTGAAAGTATAATTCTCAAGGACCATATTTGTTATGCTTATAGGGAGGGAAAACTCATACCCTACTTCGTTTGCTTCTCCTATCTGTTGTCCAGGTGGAAAGAAAAATTGTGTATTGTTAGATTTCTAACAACTTCCCCCATGCAGTTATGCACAATTCAACTAATAGGAAAGTCAAGGTGGACCATATCTTTCCCACTCCTCGTTACCTAAAGGAAATTTCCAACAGCAGTTTCCTTTTGTGCCATCTTATCTTTGACCTGCAGATTCGGCAACCAAACAGAATGTCATTGTCACTGTATCTCAATTGAAATATATATAGTTATATATATATACACACCAAATATATATAGTTTTATATATATATACTCACCACAATTGTGGAACTCAAAATCATTGTGAGTTCTTTTGGAGGAGACACTGGAAACAAAAGAATATTTTACATGAACTAGAAAATTCATAAAGCAGTGACTTTTAAGGGGGAGGATGGGAAGGGAAAAAGCATAGGCCTTTTATAAGCATAATTAGAATCATTAGAGTCCTTTTTTTTTTTTTTTTACTTTCAAAGTGCCCATTTCATAACCTGAGATTTTGATAAAAACCCTCTATTCTACTCCCCACTCCCCAATCCTTTATCTTTGAGAACCATTGTGTATGAGAAGGGTTGATGATAATAATTTTAACCATGGCAATTGTTTGCAGAATGAAAAAAATACTGACAACTTCTCTGGCTCTATTTTAAAGCTATTTCTAAGTAAATATATGGGATGATTGTTATATGGATTTTAATTTGTTTTAAAGTAATTTGAGAAGTTATTGTCTCAGAAGACTTAGAAGTTATAGGAAACCAATATATGAAAAACCAAATTCTGTCAGACAATGACCCAAATCACTCTTTTATGGTCATTATGTTTACAGAAAACTTGGATGATCAGTCTGCAAAGCCAGAACAGATGTCCCTATTCGGAAAATAACTTCTATCTACAGTGAACCAAGGATACCCCTTCAGACATGACTATGTATTCAAATACCAGTATTTGGCAGGCTATGAGCCATACTACATGAATCACTGGTATGTTCCTTAATTTAGATGGCATCATGTTGATATTTGCAAAGGATGACAAACAGGAAGTACATTGATATCACAGGATGTAGAAAGTCCTTGTCAGAGAAGTAAAGAAGGCAATAGTCTGGCATATGTTCTAGACATTTTTCTTCTGAAGATATGGATGGCTTCAGTGTTCTGGGCATGAGTTTTAGGTTATTTCAAGTTCTAAGATTGTATTATTCTAAGTATATTTTTTAATGCACTTCTGTTTGAGGATGAAGGAAAATCTTATCTTGGAAAAAGCTTCTGACCCATTATCATCATCAGATAACCTGGAAATATGTCTAAAAATTAGTATGATGCTTTGTTAGTACAATGCTTCTACAGAGTATATAGTCCTATAAATCAATATTTTCACAAAATAGAAAAATTTTAAAGTAATATACTTATCAATTTAACTGTATTAATACTGTCCAGTATTAATGCCTTCACTGTGTTTTTTCCCACTAATTAAAAATATTTATTCATTCTTGTCTTCTTTTATTAAAATCCAATGTTCTTCCAGATTGAAAGAAATCTATCTTGACTAGGATCCTAGTACCTACAAATAATGGTTTGTTCAACTCCTGTGAGCCAATCCTAACAATATATGCAGGAAACTCTGAAGCAAACGTCCACAGTAAACAGCAGAAAGAAAGAAACAACTGTAGTTTCAGGGAAGAGTAAAAGTCAGGTTTATAGAGAATGACTATCATGGCATCTTAGAAATTGTAGAAGGGTACATCCAGCTCATTTCCTAGTTCCTTTTATGTCTGCTTTCTCAGAAATCCATTCAAACTCCAATGGTATATTTGCCTTTCTTGGTTTTGTTAACAGAAGTGAGCATTTCCATACTGAGAAATCACTTCAACATATATCAGTCTAAACACGAATCTTAAGGGTGCATTTTTGTGACTATCACAATTTCACAAATGCATGTACAAACCATCCAAGAAATGAATTTAAAGATACATTTAAACTGCTAAATGCATCAAATTCATTTGTAGTGGTAAATAATAGCATATGGATATGTTAACTTTAAGCATCACACATTTTAGTTCTAAAAATTAATTCACATATTATATTCTCTTGATTGTGCCTGGCATATATTATTGCAGCTGAGAAATATGTAATTATTATTCAAAAATGAAGATGAAACATGCCCCATCTCTCTCACCCCTATCACCTACCAGTTATTTAGACTGTTTTCTAATCAATACTATATTCATCACTATCATTAAAGAACAGTGGTGTGCATTATCTTCAACTGAAAATTATATTGTAGTGTATTAAAAATAGATGTCTGTATATGGCAAGGAGAAACATGAGCAATCCCATTACTCACAGTTCAAAGATGTCAGGGTTGCTGTTGCACATATTTAGGAGATTACAAATTGTTGCAAAAAGTTTCCCACAGATTTAAAGTTTTGATATATAGTTATTTTGAAATTCCTCACATTTATCTCTAGTTTCAAGGGAGCTATTAGCTTCCTAAGGGTCTGGTTATATTAATCTACATGTGACTGTCTGGGTCTCCAAGAGCCTTCAAAGATATGGTATGTGTCTTCTTTGCCTTACAGAGATGATAAACTCTTCTGAATCCTAATGCAGTCTCGGAGCTGAGAATGCCAAGAGTGTGACATCCTCTTTACATTTCATTCCATTTAAGGATGTAGCAATACCCATTTTAAGGTGTCTTTGCAGTTCACTAAAGGGACAGTCTGAGGCAAATAAACAAGACCTTCCAACAAGTCATTTAACTTCTGGTAAAAGATTACTTATATTTTAACTAAGTAATTAGCTAATGAGTAGATGCAGAATCCTAGTAGAATCCTAGAAATGGATCAGGCCCACAGGCGAACAGTCAGGAATTGCATGGCACAACCCAGCCATTCAAATAGGCTGTCATACAGGAGTATGCCCTAGAGTGTGCCAAGGAAGCAATAGTAATATTAATAATAGTTCTTATTTAATTTTCAAAAACTGACCAAACATTAAACTTGGAACCAGAAGAGTTAAGTGGAAACACATTTAGCTTTTCAGGTGAATCAATTTCGTGACATACCTGGTAAAAGATGACCAGAGTCTGTCATCCATTCTACATCATTTTCTATGCAACCTGGTCCCTGCATGACAACTCTACAGTCCTGAGTGTAGAATGCATGCATGCATAAAATAATCAGTGTTTTTCTTTGAATTATAATCAGCCCTATACTTTTTACTTTACAGTAGAAGATATGCAGCCGTAAATAGTTTAATCAAAATATATATCAACATTGCTCAGTGGTTGAGCATGTTCCCATGGACCAGGAGCTCATGTTTCCATTCCTGCTGAGGGCATAGGCCAGAGTTGCAGGCTCGATGGCCAGTGAAGGGCATGCAGGAGGCAGCCAATTGATGTTTCTCTTTCATGGATGTTTCTGACTCTCTTTCCCTATTCCTTCCTCTCTCTTAAATCAATAAAAGTTTTAAATTGAAAAATATATAAATGATTATCACCCATGGATATTTGTTGATAATAAAAATATACATAAACATATGGACAAAATATATTATGTCAACAGAAAAAGACTATGTGTTAATTTTAAGCCTGAGGATAAAATTTAAGGTCTACTCAATAAATATATTAGGGAAAATATAAAGTTTGGGCTAATGTAATTTAATGTGTTATTTATTTATTATCCACTGTAGTCTGTAAAAGATTTCAAATTGCTTGTAACACATTATTAACAATTACTAATATTTTCATGGTTTCTCTTTACAAGTTTTGTTGTTTTTTTGTTTTTATAGGGAAAGAATAAAGAAAACATTTTATTTCAATAATCAAGCAACTGGTTATTTTGTAAAATGTTAATTATACTAGAACTCATTTTCATGTGCCTGTTTTGGGGTCTATTAATTGGCTCATTATTTTTAGCTTTACCATATCACCATGCACAATTTATTGATTTTAAATAGAGTCTATCTTTAAAATTATTTGAATGAATTATTAACACCATGTAAGCCTAAATTTTGCTTTAGTAAAAAAACAGTGAAAAACCTTACCCCAAGAGGAAATGATTCTGAATACTAAGTTCCCAATAATAGAGCAGGGAGTGGAATTTCAATCCATCAAAAGTAGAGATGCCTATAAATGCTGCTCACTCATATAAAAGGAAGAACAAATCAATTCACTATCCACAATGCTCAGGTTCTACCAAGTCTAGTGCTGTTAGTGTTTTTGTTTAAATGATTTGCTAACATTACTGGGAAACAATAACTCTGTAATTGTTCCCACTTGTGAGATCTGTGAACATGTTTTAATTATCAACAAAAGTAGTGCAAATTCAAAGTGATTTTAATTATTCCTAATTTGAGTTTTGAAGAGCTCTTTCTGGTTCATTCATGTTTAATATATTTTGTGGCTTTTTTGTGGGATTCCAAGTATTTAGGAGACTTTCTGCTTTCCACTAAAACAACATTTTCCCATTTGCAGCAACGTGGATGGATCTTGAGAATATCATGTTATGTGAAAAAAGTCAGACAGAAAAAGTTAAGAACCATCTGATGTCTCTTATATGGGGGATATAAAACCAAAAGTAAAAATGAACAAACAAGATAAGTAAATAAAAAACCCCTCATAGACATAAGGCAACAGTATGGTGGTTACCAGAGGGAAGGATGAAGAAAGGAAATTTTACTTTGGGTGGTGGGCACACCATGCAATATACAGATGACATATTGTAGAATTGTACACTTGAAACCTACATAATTTTATTAATCAATTTCACACAAATAAACTTAATGTTACAAGGGAACAAAATGTAACATTTTCATTTCATCTTTTCTTGGGGCCTAAAACTTCAGTATTCTGATCCTCTACAAGCCAAGGTTCTACAGTTACGAATTTAACAACAAATGCATAAAACTGGCTAAATTTCAATGTTGACTAGGAGCCAGTAAAGTATGGGTGTTGATGTCTTATTACTGCAGACAGGAATGATGGTATTTTGATTAAATGTCAGAATCAACTAAGGAGGGAAGCCAAAAATAACGTCTCCCCTCATTTTATCAGTTTCAAGGATAATGGACTTGTCTCTTCATCAACCATTCCCTTTTCTCTGTCTCACTGCACTGCCACACAGCAATGCCACATAGCAGATTTTCTATATCAGCCCATAATCATGGATGTGTTACTGCTATGATTTCTCTTTGTTACATTGCTTTGCATGTATTCTCAACAACATTCCTGATTAGTAAAATGTAATGGTACTACAAGTTAGCCTCCAAAGCTTTCCACCTTTTCCAACCAACTCTTCCAAGATAACTAAGCTGTGTTCCCTCTCAGAAGTTCTTTCTATGTAAATTCCATGTGTGACTGGGTGACTGATCAAATTTCTTCGATATCTTACTCCCAAACGCATCAAGTGGACTACATTATTTCACATTTCGCTTCTGCATCTATTGTCCGATAGCCCTTTGCTTTTGGTCCCACAAGTGAAGAGAAGCAGAGCGACAATGGAGAAGGGAGAGTCGGGAAGGAGAGAATTAGGAAACTGGGCTAAGCAAGCCCTTGCCTATTTAGCTGACACATTTGCCAGTCACTGTTCTTATACATACTGGTGATTCTACATGCTAATGGCAAGTAGAACTGCTCTTACAGTCAGCTCCCCAACTCTTCTCTCTGGTCCCCAACACTAACTTTTTGATTGCTCTAAATCACACCAGGCCTTTCAAATATATAGTTGAAGGTAAAAAATTAAAGTAAAAAGCCTTCTCTCCTCAAGTAATTAAGTTGTAGCTCTTACAGGATAGTTTGATGATACTAATTCGAGAAATGATGTGCAGCATACTGACAAATGATACAGAATCTTATGAGTGGAAAAATTTGAATGTTTTAGTGGACAGAGGTTTCATATATCCAGGTAAGTCAATACCAAAGAGGCTTTTTCTAGTACACAGTAACATTTCTGTCAAGATGATCTGGTGAATGGTAGTTTTATTTGTTTGTTTTTAATGGAACTTTGGCATCTATAACACATTGTCATGCACCTTATATAAAAGCTGTAACTTAGTGTTGAATAATCATTTGGGGCACGCTCAAAATACAATTAAATAAATAGCATCCCTTATTAATGGTTTCCTAGAAAATCATGTCTTCTTTTTTATCAGACCATTCTTGATACATTAGGAATTATGCTTCACAGAATGATTAGTTCAAGAAAGCAACTTTTTACCGAGTAACACAGATAGGATTAGTAAGAAGGCATAACCCTGAAATGTTCATGTGGCATAGCTAAAGGGATGTACCTATTTACCTCTTACAACTGCCACACAAAAGAAAAGCTGCAGTCAGCCCTGTCCAATGTAAAAACCCCTAGCCTTTAAGTATGAACTGGCTAGACAAAATTGAGATGTTTCATAAATATAATCAGACACTGGATTTCAAAGAACTAGTACAGAGAAAATAATGAAAAAATATCTCAATAATTTGGTATTGAGTACGTGTTTAACAGATATTATTTTAGATATATTGGGTTAAAGGAAAAATATTAAATTTATTTTTCCTGTTTCTTTTTACTCTATGATATTGCTACAAGAAAATTTAAAAACTATACATGTGACTTGCATACTAATAATAAAGGGGTAATATGAAAATTGACTATCACACCCTCACACAACATAGCCACTCCTATATTGTCACAAGATGGCTGCCATGGGAGGGAATCAGGCCAGCAGTACACGAATTTTGTGCACTGGGCCTCTAGTTGTATTTATAAAGGATAGCCCTGATATATAAAAAGACAGAATTTAAGTGATATGTCTGTGTCTGTGATAAATAATACCAAAGAGAGTAACTTTAACAATATATTTATTGAATGTTTCAGAAACTGCACTTATACCCTTTTTAAAAAATATATATTTTATTGATTTTTCATAGAGAGGAAGAGAGAGGGATAGAAAGTCAGAAACATCAATGAGAGAGAAACATCGATCAGCTGCCTCTTGCACACCCCCTGCTGGGGATGTGCCCACAGCCACAATACAAGCCCTTGACCGAAATCGAACCTGGGACCTTTCAGTCCGCAGGCCGACGCTCTATCCACTGAGCCAAACCGGCTTCAGCTGTACTTATACTCTTAATAAGTTATTGTGCTACAGAAAATAGATACACTAAAAGATGCTCTGAAGCTTGCTAAAGCCATAATAACTGGTTTCATTGCTCCAACACTGGAAGCCTAATGACAAAACCCAGTAACTGCCGGCAACATAGCACAACACTCTTTTTAATCATATCTCATTTTGCTCTAGAAGATTCTTACTTTAGGGATCCCAGGGGTCTTATTGCTTGTCTTTTTCACTTGAGATAAACAAAATCATGGTTCTACGTTCGTCTTCAATATGTGTTTGTTGCTATGGTGGTGGTCTTAAAAGCTGCAGCTGTTGATAGGCTTGTAGGCTGCAGACATACCTGCTATAAACATGTTATCCTACAACAGCACCATGGAAATCATTCCTGTGCTGGGCAAGGGAGCTGGCCTCCCACCTGCCAGAGACCTGCAGGGACACCTGGGCGTTACTTAGAGAAAATGTAAGATAAGAGCGATAGAATTTTCCGCTTCATTTCCCATCAGAATTGGAAGACAGATATGCAGGATCTGGCTATGGTAAAGAAACATTTGAAGACTGATTTTTCGGGGGGGGGGGGGCCTTTATTTAGACAGGATAAAATGACTTCTGTATTTTTCGTTAAGTCCTTTGTTCACTTATTTATTCACCAATTTTTAAAATATATTTTATTGATTTTATTTTATTTTTTTTACAGAGAGGAAGGGAAAAGGATAGAGTTAGAAACATCAATGAAACAGAAACATGGATCAGCTGCCCCCTGCATTGTAACAGTAAAAAACACACAAACTCTTCCTTGCTTTACCTCATTCAACATAGCATCTCATGCTATGCCCTTGTTGCTTATTTGACCCTGAATGGATTCAGGCTACTCCCCTCCTGGGGATGTGCCCACAACCAAGGTATATGCCCTTGACTGGAATCGAACCTGGGTCCCCTCAGTCCACAGGCTCTATCTACTGAGCCAAACTGGTTAAGGCTACTCACCAATAATTTACCATCTATAATGAGAAAGATCCCAGAGCTACAGAGATGAAAAATATGGTATGCGAAAACTTTTAAGAGTGCCATGATGTGGTAAGGCTGTGACATTTCTTATGGGCATAAAATTTGGATCCATAAATAGTCATGAAAGCTAACTTACTCTTTCACCGATCCCAGTTCTGAAGCTGATTATAGAGAAAATAATCACCCCCTTCTTTTTTTCCTCCCCCAGTAAAATGTCACACAGAGAACAGACATCACAACAATCTTCAGAACACTTTCTACTTCACTGTATCCTGTGCTCCCCCAACAACACAGCACCCTGGGTGCACAGTAACAGCAGAATCTACACTGGCTCTGCCCCCTCAGCTTTCATTGCGTCCTGACCTTTCAGGAAGGAATGTTGTCAACAGACTGTAATGGCCCTCTCAAGTTTTACCACAAATTACACACTCCAGCAAGGGGTGAGGTCCTGTTTTCTTTCTTGTGCAGGCCACCTGCATCTAGTAAGTCACTCCCAGGTCATCAACTTTTTGCCTAGAGAAAGGTCGCAGTTAGAGACTTTCAGGTTCCAAGGGTAACATTTGAAGGCAATAAGAAACGGCTTCCCTTCCTTCCCAGCATCTCTATGCTTACACCTCTCTTGTTGCCTGTTCAACCTGGAAACGGGCTGCACAATAGAATTAACTCAGTGTGCTCTAAGACTGTTGACAGCTTCAGACACAGAGGGAGCTTTCCCAAACACACCAACCAGAGGAGCCATCAAATGCTTCATTCAATGGGCTCTCAGGCGGGCAATGCCAGTTAGTGACAATACATGGCAACAGAGCAAGGGTGAGGGCAGTGCCTGCTAACATCTGTGCTGGGAAAGTGCAGGGAGTAGCCTGAATCCATTCAGGGTCAAATAAGCAACAAGGGCATAGCATGAGATGCTATGTTGAATGAGGTAAAGCAAGGAAGAGTTTGTGTGTGATTTACTGTTACAATGTTTCCATCCAGGCCTGTTTATAAGGCAGTTGAACATTCCTTAATATATCCAACAGTCCTGTTCATCCTAAGAGTGCTGGCCCTTGCACTTAGTGAATACATGGTATAGGATTTGGGGGATGAAAACCAAAGACAGCTAGCTCTGTCTTAAAGATGGCAAGGAAAACCATGCACCAAAATATGATTAAGGATGTTATTTTTTAAAATATATTTTTATTGATTTCAGAGAGGAAGGGAGAGGGAGAGACAGATAGAAAACATCAATGATGAGAAAGAATCATTGTTTGGCTGCCTCCTGCACACCCCCTACTGAGGATAGACACCCCCCCCCCCCCCAATCCAGGAATGTGCCCTTGACCGGAATTGAACCTGGGACAATTGAACCTGGGACCCTTCAGTCCACAGGTCAACACTCTATCCACTGAGCCAAACCACCCAGGGCAATAAGGATGTGATTTATATGTTTCTTACAAACAGAAGAATTCACATCCATGTCCAAGTAAGTGAACAGCATGCAGAGAAAGAGGTAGAACATTACTAGTATCACAAAAACTTTCCCCCCCCCCCCAATCATCAAGCCCCTGACTAATAAGAGAGATTCCCTTTTCCCTTTATATGAATGAACTCATAAAGAGCGGGCTCTTCAGTGTGCTTTCTATGGTCACCATCATGTTATGAGATGCATCAGCTTCCTTGAATGTAGCAATTGTTCAGGCATTCTAATTGGCCATCCTTAAAAAGTTGGGAGGAGGGAGGGCACTGAATGGCTCCCAAGGAACTAAAGCAAGTTTGGGGAGGCGAGGATGGAGCGGGGGGAAGGGGAAGAGAGGAGAGGATGTGGCTGATTTGCAGATCTCCATGTAAGTGACCTTAGAAGGGCTCAGGAATTTTCTTTGACATACCCCGAGGAAAGGAAAATAGGATTTTAGATTAGATTTTTATAAACTTCTACGCTGTAATATGTGGACAAGGTCAACACATTTCAAAATTGTTTGGGTGAACTTTTTCCCATCTGGTTTGGGTTAGGAGGTTATTGGCCTGGGAGTTTCAAACAAGGTGGAAACTCAAAGCCAATTTTATGGGTGTGAACTGAAACTGACAAAGAGCTATTTCAAACAGTCTGGTAGAAACTGGGGAGTACCTCCTAAAGGTCTGACATGAATGCACAGACATAAATATGTTGCTATACTCCATGCAGGAATCCGAGGGTTCAAACAGAGCCACTAGGAAGAAAAATAAATAGCCCCATAAATGGGCATTGTTTTGTTAGAGGAAAGTTATGCAGATAGATTACACGTACACACACACACACACACACACACACACACACACACGTAGATAATATATGGAAAAGGTCTTGATTTTGCTTCTGGGTGGATCCATTATCTTTTATGAAGTAAATGGTAGTCTGGAATATCAAAATATAAATAGGGCTAACTTCAGTTAAATATTTAGTGGGACAAAATGAAGAGTTCTGATGAATACAGGCTGAATTTAATTTTTTTTTCTATTGGATCAAAATTTGCTGATTTGCTTGAATATCTAAATAGATGAAATAGAGTGCTGTTTTGTTTTTGAAAGTAACAATTTCACCATTAATCAAGTTATTAAATAGTGCATCCTTGGAAAATACTGTATTTTTATTTTTTGAATTTTACTAATGTCTGATTTTAAAAAAAATAATGGTTGTTATAATCATTGGTAATGTGCAAGTATGAGCCTGTGTTGTTAAAATTGCATCCAGGTGAAGTGACCAAATCCTCCCTAAGCATGGAAGCCCTTTAATGAATATTCCCCATGTATTTTCATTTCTCTAGGGTGAAATTTATTCATTCCCTTTCATTTCAATCTCCATAACTAGACATAGCAGGTTGGAAAGAGTCGAATAGCATTCCTGCATTTCTTTAATCTTCCCACTCCAGTTCTGCTTATTGGAACAACCTGTAAGCCAAAAGGGGTTTCATAATAAGTGGCTGGATTATCACCTTGGTCTCTGAGAAATCTGTTTAATGCCTTACAAAAGTCAACTCAAAATTAACTAAGAGCATCATATCACAGATTATCTATTATCTTTCTGACACTTAAAAGTCTAAAAAAGTAGTTTTTGGTTTCCCATCCAAGAATGTTGGTGCACTTGACCTCATTGACTATTAGTAGACTATTTCTTAAAAGTTTATGAAATTTTCAAATTCTAATTCAACTCTCCAGGGTACGTTTATACTTTAGAGACAATTAAATATGACTAACTTCTGGGGAGAGGACAATGGGGGTGGGGGGAGGAAAACATATGTACTACTATTAAATCTAAGTTATACTGCAAAAAAAATTTTAATTAAAAATTAAAAAAATAAATAAAAATGACTAACTTAAGTTTGCTCAAGAAAAATGTTTCACAACACAGTTTTAAGGCTTAGTATTGAACTCTATGGATTATATAATTACTGAACAAATCTTATCTTTAAGTGAACAAAGGTCATTTTTTAATGTTAGTATTCATGGACACAGTCTTATTGTCTATAGAACCATAAATATATGAGTGCTAGGTGAGCAAACTTTTTACAGAAGTGGATAAAAACATTTTCATTTATACTAACATGACATCTTCAAGGGATGGATTTTCATCATGCAGCTATGAAATCAAGATGAATTGCACATTGATGAATGATTGAACCTTTAAAATAATACACCAAGAACACACAATTTTGTGTAAATAAATCCTAATAAGTGATTCAAAATACAACATAATGTATCCAAGAAAAGAAATATAGCAGATATTATAAAAAATATATGTTCAATCTTTATTTCTGAGATTATCTTTAAATCTGGTCATTAATCACTGGAAAACTATACACTAAATTAAAGTCAGCTGATAACAAAAATTGATGGCTTTGAGATCCTAGCAGGAATATAATTTCTCCCCTATTGCACTGGGAATTTAATTTAGAAACTCCCTTTGAAAACAAAAGTATAAGATGAAAAATCATTATTCTTTTCTTCCAAAGATAGTATATCAAGTTAAATTATAAGATATAAGTGACTGAAGAGCTTAGCCACATGATTTGACTACAACTGTTTTCCACAGAAATGATCAACAAATAGCTGCTTCCAAGAGTGACAATAAATTCAGAGGAACAAACTTATATACTTTAGTTTTATTTAAAAGATGAACCAAAAACAAACAAAAAATACCACCCCCCAAAGCAATATAGCTTTAAACTGAAAGTGTTTTATCTGTCACAAATCAAATTTAACTATAAGCAACTGCTATACTAACTTGGATTCGTCCAATTGGGGAAACTGTAGCCTGTAGTCAACTACTGCTATAGGTAAAAGCTTCTTCAATTACATTATCATTTATTTATTTATAGTGGAAAAACATCCACTAAAGGAACTAAGCATATCCATATACCATGACTATCTTCCTTTAATTATTTATAATGGTGACTCTTGCCCTAAAAAATCACAAATTTCCATCCATAATATTTAAAAGCTAATATAAACCATTCGAACATATCAGGTTCTCTCTCTCTCTCTCTCTCTCTCTCTCTCTCTCTCTCTCTCTCTCTCTCTCACACACACACACACACACACACACACACACACACACTTAGGTTAAGCTAGGTTGCCAGGCAAAAGAGAGAAATCTTTTATTATTAGCACATAATACCAAATTTCTAGAATTTTTATTGCTTATATAATTGTTCTTAATAATTTTGTCATTTTCTTTTCTTGTCCTAGATTTCGTGGGTACAACCACTATCCTCTCTGTGAATAGTAGAAAAAAGGTGAAGTTTGCTTAGGAAAAAGCTGAAAAATAACACCATATATAAAAACATAAAAAGTCTTTGGTTGACTATAGCAGGTCCTCAAATAACATTCCATTCAACTTTATTTTATTGTATTTTTAGATATCATAGGAACTTATATATTTATATCAATTAACCTGTGGTAAATTGGTTTTGATATGCATCATTTCACTTAAAGTTGCAGAACCTGTCAAGATTGTTAAATGAGGACTTACTTTACCAGATGTAGATGGTATGTAGAAGTAGATAAGGAAGTGTATTAGTTATCTATTGCTGCGTAACAAGTGACACCAAAAACATACAGATTTAAAATAACATTTATTATGTAATCTTTTCTGTAGGTTAAAAATCTCAATGTGGGATTAGTTAATACTAAATCTTCTGGTTCTGGATCTCTTAGGCTGCAGTCATCTGAAGGCTAAAGTGGGAAGATTCCACTTCCTAGCTCACTCACTTGCAGTCTGTTTGACTAATGCTTCTGTTTGTTCTTCACAATCTGTTGGCAGGAGCCTTAACCCTTTTCCTTGTCATTTGTCCCAGGGGTTCTGGGTGTTCAGGGGGAAAGGCTTGGCTATTTGCAAATCATGTGATCATTTCATCATCAGTACAGCAGGTATATCAGATCTACCTACACAAAGGATTGTTGCTAGGCAAAAGATCTAAGTGATTTTAAAATGTAAAGTACCCCCAAATGAAGCATGTAATTCACAAATATTATTGACATTGAACTAAATGTTATCACATATAAATGTATGTTTCAGGTTGAATTATATGTTCCAAAAAAGATTTGTTGAAGTCCTAACCCCCATTACCTATTAATGTGACTGCAGGCAACCAGCCTTTAGAAAGGTGTGGACAAGGAACCTGAAAGGCTTAGTCAAACTTGAAGCTCTGAAAGGTCAGAGCCAACCACTCCCTATCTAATTGAGATAAGGGTGGCAAGGGCAACATCCCCACCAGAAAATCACGTGAATCCTTACAGATAAAATAATCTGTTTATTTCCCGCCTAAGGGCAATGGGTGTATTCCCAAAACCTAAATAAAAGGAATGGCAAGACCAAAGCAAGAGGTGGTCCTTCCACTAGAGATGGGCTGCCGCCTGCCCCCCCCCCCCCCCCCGTTTTTCCAAATTAATATTTTTCTGAGTCTCTTTATTTGTTTGCGTGCAGCCTTCTCCAGAACCCGAACCCTGGACTGGAACCCTGAACCATGCAGGACGTGAAAAGGATTCCAACGTGTGACTTTATTTGGAAGTAAGCTCTTTGTAGATGTAATGAAGTTAAGGGGGAGGGTTGTTATGCCAATATGACTAACATAAGAAGAGGAAAAGAGACACATGGTAAAAGGATCCTGTGATTGATACCATTGTAATGAACCCAGTTATTAATAACCGGAAAGGAGCAAAGGGAAGGCCAAATAGTATAGGCATGCCATTTGTGAGGCTTTGCCAGGAAACTGTAATTTAACTCTCCCCAGCTTACCACCAGCCCATTCACTGCAGATTGATGGAGGAAGGGACTGAATGGGGAAGAACAGACACATGCCTAGTAAAGTCTGGGTGACACAGGGAAGGTACTTGTCTGTCAGTCACACCTGTGAACAGGTCATTGGCTAGAGGAGGCATGACCAAGGCAAGTGTGGGAAGTTAGAGGAGATATTTAATCTTCTTAACAAAGGAGTTAATTTTCTAGCCTCTCTTGCTTGCTTGTACTTGAGTCCTGGTTTCTGGCTCTCAGGCATTTGTCTACATAGCCATGGGATGCCACACACAATGGACTCATGTGCTACAACTACCCTGATGGTACACCGGACCCAGCTCCACCATAAAACAGAAACTCTGGGCATTGGCTTTGCTTCTAGCCCCAGTTGCACCTTTTTCCAGGACTGAATTAAGGGAAATAGAACTT
Organism: Antrozous pallidus; assembly: GCA_027563665.1. Taxonomy (NCBI): domain Eukaryota; kingdom Metazoa; phylum Chordata; class Mammalia; order Chiroptera; family Vespertilionidae; genus Antrozous; species Antrozous pallidus. Next base: position 56,647,195 of record CM050519.1, on the reverse strand, counting down.
TCGAAGCCAAGGGATATAATTCCATGCAGATAAAGTTTTTCACCATGCCTAATTCTCTCCTGGAGGCCTCCAGAAATTCTTATACCAGCAGTAGCCTAAGAACCCCACTCTTATCAGCAAAAGAGAAGGGCAATCCACACATTTCTCCAATAACATAAAGATGGAGGCATATTCTCTGGTAAACCCTTCAAAGGGAGCACCACTATGTGATACCTTGATTTCAAACTTCCAACTTCCAGGATTTGAAAGAATAAATTTATGTTGTTTTAAGCAGTCTAGTTTGTGGTACTTAGCTGTGCCAGCCCTAGGGAATGAATACAATGGATATGTCAGAAAGCAAAAGCAATGACTTGCCTGTCCTTGTTTAATATTTACAATGAAATCTTTGTACCAGCTTCATGATAAGTATTTAATAACAAGTAATGAAATAGATTTATTGATAAGAGAAAAAGAATGTGAAAACCAGTCAGACTTGGACTCAGGCTAAAATGTATGTTTTTTCCTGTAAATAAAAAACAAAATTTAAGTAATGAAATCAAGTAAAATATGGAGTTATCTGTCATATTACTCTTGTGAAGGTCTGTGGTTGATTTTGTTAAAAATGGCTCAATAATTATTTGGTTGTTTAAATAAATATTATATAGTAGAATATAATGTTGTATATAAAGGCTGAATTATAAATATAAACAATAGGAAAATATATAGAAAGACAAATATTCAAAAACAAGTATTGAACTGTTAAAAACTGTTATACTTGAAGGAGAGGCCAATAGTAATATTTTCCCCTAATCTTTTCACTTTTGTTATTGAGTATTTTTTTTATTTTTTTTGTTCGTCAAAGACCGTATTTGTTTTGTTTGTTTGTTTTTGTTTTACAATATACAACATAAAACTATTACCATATTATTTTGAGTATTATTATTTCTATTAGGAAGCAATAAAATAATTGCTATATGTTAAGCTATTTATCATTTGAATGTAGCTAATTTGGTCACTTTAGGAATCTGATCTATATGATACAAATACCAGGACACTGAACAATGAATAAGACTTTGAAATCTATTACATGAATAGATTCACTATTTTACTACTTTCTTTTTCTCCCTTTCAATGGGTGTTTTTGTAAGTAAAAATAATTAATAATAATAAGTAGCAAATGATAACCTTGCCATTTGAATGCCATTATTAATATTATTGGTCCCTTGGGAACACGCACTTAGATGTATCCTATTAGGTTACTTAAGGGTGATTATCTCTAGATAGAGCCAAAACTGAAAGACCTAGGGATGATTTAAAAACCAAAATAGCAGTAAAAAAAAATGTATTTTATAACATTTTTGTGCTTAGAAAAGTAAACAGGTGTGTTTTCTTGCAACAGAGCTGCCTTAGTAAACACATGAGTAGAATTTCATCGAAATACTTCCAGCTGTGTTAGGACCATCTGTTCATCCTTTTTAGTTTTAATTAGTGCTAGAGACTTCCTTTATTTCATTAATTCATCTGCAATTTCTTGTTTGCATTTTGCCCTCTTTATAGATAAAGAAGGAGAAGGTCTGAACAAACTAGAAATTCTAAGTCATTCTTTTTCTAGTTTTACTTTAATCAGCTGTCCTAAAAGTAAATGAAATTGCTGCTTTTAATAATAATAGCAATTTTCCATCAACTTCACTAATGCAGCATCATGTCATAAAAGCAATTCCAGACATCATTCAACATATGTTTACCAGATGATGAGGTTTTTAACCACAGATATTTGTTCTACAGTGGCTTCCCCCATTTTTTTTTCTTAAAAGCCCAGTGGTAAGGGTTGTCCACTATGAAGTCATTTCTTAAATATTATAATTGCATCAGATGGCTTTCAGATATGGTTTATTTTTCACACTTACATAATCAGAAATCAAAATAAAATATTAGAATTTGTTTGAATGAGGCAAGTAAATATACTTTCAGTGTGAAGGTAAACTTGACCTTTCACAACTGTCCTCATTTGAAGAGTTGTTTTCCCTGAATTTATGCATTTCTCTTTTACCTAACTTTGTATTTATCTACAACAGTGCTTCTCACTTTAATGTGCTTATGGGTCACCTGGGAATCTTTAAGAATGATGGTTCTGAATCTGTAGGACTAAAGAGGTTTTGAGTGTCTGCATTTGTAATATATCCCAGCTGATGGCAATGCTGTTGGTCTGAGCACCTTGACTAGCAAAGCTGTAGATTAATATTACTGGTAGAATAAAACATAAACATCTGTAACTGCATGAAGTTTGTATTAAGGAGTGTTAAATTAAACAGCTCATTGTATCTAAAAATTGGCACTTTCTGTCTATAAATATAAAACTGGTAATTATTCTTAATCAATTCCAGAAGGCCTCTCCTTTCCTAAAAATCAGATAAAAATCGTAACACATACACTGAATAGAAAAAGTGTAATAAGAATTCTTCATGAAACACATGCAACAAAGTTGTTTTTAATTCTCATGCTAAAATATCAAAGAAAGGAACAAAGGCACATTGATATACTTTCTCTTCCAGTTCAGTGTATGTGTGCCTGTTAATCTCTCTTTTTTGTTGCTGAAATTATTATTTATGTATCGTTTTTATTCTTGATTAGTCTTGACAGTCATTTGTCTATTTTATTGTCATTTTAAAGGAACCAGATCTCACTTTATAATCAAGTCCACTTTTACTATTTTCTAGTCATAAAGTTCTGCTTTTATCTTTACTTACTTTCTTCCACTTAATAGTTATTTAATTTTGTCCTAGCTTCTAGAATTGACTACTTAGTGTATTTACTTTTAGTCCTTAGTATTTTCTACTAATTGCATGTATTGTGATTTTTAAAATCTTATTTGTGAATTCCATATTTTAGATGAAGTTCTTATATCTTCATTTTATTAAATGTTATAATTTGTGTTTTGAATTGCTCTTTAATAAAACACCTGGATACACGTCTTATAGTATATAACTAAGAGATTTATTTTAGAGAGATGATACATAAAAATGTACATGCATATATACATACTTGTTGGCTAATTTTAAAAAATGAATACACAGTTTTATTGCATTACTAGAGGCCCAATGCATGAAATTTGTGCCCAGAGTGGGGGTCCCTCAGCCCAACCTGCACCCTCTCCAATCTGGGAGCCCTCGGGGGATGTCCAACTGCCAGTTTCAGGCCGAAACTGGCAGTTGGACATCCCTCTCACAATCCAGGACTTCTGGCTCCTAACTACTCACCAGCCTGCCTGCCCTAAACACTTTGCCTGCCTGATCCCCCTAACTGCCCTCCCCAACCCTAACTGCTCTCCCCTGTGGACCTGGTCGCCCCTATTAATTTTTTTTTTAATCTTATTCCCTTCACACACAATTGTACTTGACTTCCTTATTGGCTTCTCTCTCTCACAATTTTTCTCTCTCCTTTATGTAATACTTTTTCCTACTGATTCATCATTATAAACTTTTCTTTCCTCTTTATTTTCTACTTCTGTTCCACCATCCTTCTTCCCATCTTTCTCCTACCCTTTTTCCCCCTCCACATTCCTTCTTTCCTTTATCTTTACCCCTGCCTACCCTCCCATTTTCCTACCTTCCTACCTTATTTTTTTCTTCACTTCCTCCATCAGACCTGCTTTGCTCCCTTCCCCATTTCTTCCTTCTTCCAATTCTCCTTTTAAGCTCTACCGGCTCCCCTTTAAAACTTTTCTTCCCTCCTTCTTTATCATCCTCCCTTTCCCTATCATTCTTCTCTACTTACTTCCAGTGTTTTAATATGTATCTATCTACCTGCCTAATTATTCACTATCATTTATCTTTTTTTCTTTTCTGACTCCTACTTTTAAATCTGTCCCCAGGACACAACTATACTTGATTTTCATTATAGCTTCAACAGTTCACTCCTTCATCCTTTTTCCTTCTTTAACTCTGCTCTCTACTGACTCCTATAAAAAGTTCTTCCCTTCTTCCCTCTCTTCTTAAATCTTCCATTTGGGGCGGGGGACAGTTGTTAACCCCCAGCTGAGGGCTCAGCCTGCTAGGTATTCACCGCTCCCCCTTTCCTACCTCCCCGCTGCCATCCTGCTCCCATTCCCTGCCCCAGGACACCAGCCCAGTGAGGGTGGCCAAGGCCTGTGTGGCCCGAGCACTGCTGCTGATGCCACAAAGCAGGAGCATCTCTGACCAGAAAGTCTGAGACCATCCACCACTCCGTCCTGGACCCATGGGCACTTCCCTGTGAATGGCCTGCGCCAGGGGCCACTGACCTACTCCTGCATCTGGACGGGGCTTCTGCTGGGTGCATATGCTCCCCTCCCCCACAGTGACCACCCCCTCACACATGCAGCCCCATGTTTCCTCCCCTTTAACATTCCTGCATCTGTTCCTTGTTCTCTTTCTATATTTCTATTTCTCCTCTAGGCCTGTCTGAATGCAGGTCTCCCTTCCTCTCCCTCTCCTTTCTTATCCTATCCTATCCTATCCTATCCTATCCTATCCTATCCTATCCTATCCTATCCTATCCTGGGTCTTGCAGCTGCCTGAGGAGAGGGCAGGAACACAGCCTGATGGGACTCTGTAATGGATAATTTGCATATTTCTCTATTATTAGTATATATGGTCAATTAATGATTGTGTATATCATTACTTATGAGAATTTTTTAACAAATTCTTTGTAACTTAGTATACAGCATTTTTTTAAAAAAAGCTTGGATGGAAAGCTTTATTTTTCTCTCAACAAATATAAACTGAGAAGGCATAATTAGAATAGAACGACAAACAGAACAGAATATATTAGAAACACTGGACAAAAACTACCCTAAAGGTAGGATTCCAAACAAATAGTATGCATAGATGATTTTTTATCAACTATCAAGGAGAAAATGTGCCCCTTATTCAAGATGTCCGTATAAAAAAGGTAGGCAAACATGATAGGAAAAAGTATCATTAGGTCAAATTACTATCACTTAATAAACCAGGTATTCACAGCCAAATTAAAATATTGAATGCAAAGTAATACTAAAGAAATGATAGCTATGATCATATAGAGTTATTTCAGGAGTACAAATATCATTTAACCTTAATAATTTTATAAGTGAATATTTCACATTAGAATATTCAAGTAGAAATAACATATAGTTATCTGAATAGATGTGTAAAATAGGTATTTGATAAAATCCAACAACTATTGAGCAAAATGCTTAGTAAGGTGGGAATGCCAAGAAATTTATTCAACATGATTAAGAGTAGCTATCAGAGCTCCAAAAAAATAATAATATAGCAGCGGTTAAAAGAACACATTCCATTAACATCAGAATAAATAAGAGGAACACTGTTACCATTATTATTCAGTATTATTCTAGAAAATTCAGTCCATAAAATTAAGACGAAATAAGAAATAAAATTCAAATGTTAGAAAGGAAGATTTAATTCAAAATTAATTGAAGATAATGCAACTGTCTTCCTTGAGTATCCAAGAGAATGAGCTAAAAGATCTTTAGAACTAAAATTCTAAGAAGTAGTTTGGTGTATCATGGAAGTATTTAAAATCAATAGCCTTCTAAAGATCAACAATAGCCACCTATAAAATGCTGTAGCAAAGTATCTCAGAGAAGCACAGAAGTGGAAAACACATAAATGAAAATTAGCAACTAGTATGCAACCCATATATGAATAAATTACCCTGAGGTCACAAGTATCAACATGAGAAACCTAAGATACATGCCATGTGCCTGGATGAGAAAACACAAAATAATGTGTCATCTCTTTTCCTGTGCTCATCCCTCGAGAAAGCAGCCTCTAGAACACAAGTAGGCATGCATGGATTTTACTTGAGAAGTAATACCAGGGAGCCAGAGGGAGGGAGGTAGCATGCATCAGTACATAGGAAACACCAGAATGAGTTGTGTTCTTCAGTCAGCACAGTGGGTGGTTCAGATTTGATTTCACTGTGACCCTTTGAGGGACTATGTATAATGTGCTTAAGAATAGTCTGACAGAGCTACACAAAAGAGAGCATTTTTTCTCTAACAATTCCCCTAATAAGAGTTACCCTTATTAAGCAAATTTAATTCCCTCAGATTTCCAGGCTATGCATGGATGACTGCAGGGGAGAATCCCTGCTGGTGTCCCATAGTGGTGTCTGAGATGCCTTGGAGCAGAAAATTAGAGAGGAAGAAGTATAGCCAAGGGAAACTGTATCTTAAAGTCTGTCTTCTCTAGTTGCTGGAATAAAAGGTGCATTAGGAAGAGATGAGGCAAAGCTTAAAATGTCCAACATAGGGTACTTGGAAATTCATGAGTAAAAAAAATTGGATGGTAAGACATATGCTTGATTTCACTCCTATAACAGTGTCATTCTAGATCTCTGCAAGTACATTTAAGTAAACCAAGGTTTATAATATTTCTGAAAATGTCATATAAGAAGCTCAAGACCAACCATGCTATACACCTAAAACTAATATAATACTGAATGTCAACTGTAATTGAGATTAAAAATGTATAATAAAAACAATAGGAAGCTCAACAGGCTTTCACAGTATCGACAGCAAAAAGAAAGAAACGCAAGGTCAATTCTGTCCTATACAGACCTTAAAAACAATGTTATCTCTCTCCCTGGATGTGCCATTTTGTCACGTTTGGTTATAAGAATTTATTCCCTATCTTTAGTTTATTATTTATAACTAGAGGCCTGGTGCATGAAATTTGTGCATGGGGGAGGGTGAGTCCCCCCAGCCGAGCCTGCACCCTATCCAATGCGGGACCCCTTGGGGGATGTCCAACTGACACAGGGATAGGGCCTAAACCGGAAGTCGGACATTCCTCTCACAATCTGGGACCACTGGCTCCTAACTGCTCACTTGCCTGCTTGCCTGATCACTCCTAACTACCCTCCCCCTGCTCTGGTGGCCTGGTCAACCCAACTGCCCCCCTGCTGGCCTGGCCACCCCCAACTGCACCCCCACTGGCCTGGTCACCCCTTAATACCCCCTCATTGGCCTGGTCACCCTAAATACCCCCTGCTGGCCTGGCCACTCCCAACTACACCCCCCACTGGCCTGGTCAACCCTTCATACCCCCTCGTTGGCCTGGTCACTCCTAACTACCCCCCTGCTGGCCTGGCCACTCCTAACTGCCCCCCTCTGCCAGCCTGGTCACACCACTCAACCTGATTCTCAGTCATTTGGTGTCCCTCACTAACCCCTCTGCTGGCCTGGTCACCCCATGCAGACTATTTGGTCATCCATTCAGTTGTTTTGGTTGCTATGGTCGCTTAGGCTTTTATATACATAGATTTCCAAGTCATCTTGATGTAACTGCATTCCATTCATATATAATCAATTCAACTACATTACTGTTTTCAGGTAATTGCAATAATTTTAAGTAAAGACAGAAAAAAACAAAAAAGGTGAAAAAGTTATAAACAGGAATGTTTATAGTTTTCTGTATGTAATTTATCTTTAATATTTAAGTATTTATTTTTCTTAAAGTACAATTAATTACAATTTATAACTTGCTAACATTCTAGACTACTTGAGTTATTCATACTAAGCATGTTTGCAACATTTTAGGAGGAAAGTTACTTCAAATTTCAAAGGTAGAGACTGATTTAACAAAATTTTGCAATTCAAACTCTTTAGAAATTTCTACACAGTAAGAAACTCCTCATGTTAATTCAATATTTTCCTTGGGAAACTTTACATATGGAATTAATTTGTACAGGCAAAATATTAGAGAATAACCAATATTTAAAAAAAACTGATAAAATAATTTAGAATGCAAACTTATTGGAGCCAATTGACAGGGATTCCTAACTGATAAGGGAGCTCTCTTGCAATAAGTACCCATTTGTTTTTCCCTTCTACACCAGTACTGGTTTCTGTAACAAATATAAAAGTCTTATTTCCCTAATTCACTAGAAAAGGTGTGATGTTTTGGAAAGCTTGATTACTTACAGGTTTGGTAAGATAAATTTTCATAAAAGACAAGAACTAAATTTCCCAACTCTGTGTTTGCTATCATGACACTCTTACATTATATAAAGTTCTCCTGAGATGCTATCATTTAAATAACAAATATATGTTCAATCTTTAATAGCAACCTTCTGTTGCTTTCACTAATATATTAGAGATGCATTCATTTTTATTCAAGAGCATTAAAATAAATTTGTCTTTACACAGATCAATTTTGATTTCTTCAATTATGTTCATATAATTCAAAATATGAATTCAAGATAAGAAGTCCCTTTACAACAATAATCCCCCATTTTATTTTCCCACAATATTCTGTTATTAAGCATAAGTCTTTCCTCTGAAAAATAAAGTGAAAACATTTATACCCAATGGTAATTTACAAGCAAGGGAAAACAAGCTATGTAAAGTCTGTGTAATTGATAGACTTTATTTATATAGCTTTTCTGAGAATGATTTTAATTATATTTGTTCATAGTCCTGGACTTTTATTTTTAATATCTGCAGTTAATAATTTGAAAAACATGCTAGCACCTCACAAAGGAAATCTGGTTTTTAACCCACCAAATATAAGTTATTCATATCTCTTTTCTGCTAAGTAGGTAAAATGACTTACATTCAAAGTAGGCCTGGCACAAGACAGCATTTCAGTGACACCTTTGACCTTCAACACTTCATGGTCGCCTGAACCCAAAATCACAGTTTGAAAATACACAGTGTATTTGTTCCAATAAGGACAAAACACCTAAGAAACTAAGTTTGTTCCTGAATTTCCTGTTTTGGGTTTGGGACAAATTATGCTCAGCTGCACAAACAAAGTAATTGGCAACAGAATTCCAGGAGAAAGAGGAATGTTTCCAGAATTATGAAAACCCCTTAGGAGGGAAATGTCTGAGAGCCACAGAAGAAGTATATATTCAGCAGGCATGGAGTTTAAGGAACTTCAATATAAAAATGTCATTTCCTAAGAATAATGGTATCTAATTCTACTTCAAAATCAAGAAAATATGAAAGGTTATTACCAAGAGGTTGTTAAACAGATGTTCTCAATCTCTACATGGAAGGATGTCTATAAGTTAGATGGAAGGCAGAACAGCCACACACGAAAACCTATTAAGTCTTAGAAAGGTTAAGAAGTGAGGATGGAAACAGTATTTTAAAGATTAATTAAACTTCATCTATCCAAGAAACTTTAGGCTGCAGGAAAATTAGGCTAAGTTTATTATAGACTGTATATCCCCTTTCTTCCTTTCTTCCTATAGAATGTGCATTTTAGTGCTACATGATATGCTCGATGTAGCAAAGGGAACGATTCTCTAAATTATAAAATAAACTTTCCTAATTAATTTATATATCTGACTTGAGTCTACCAGGTCAACAAATGTGCATGATATTCCTCTACACATTGTACATGATGATTTACTTTGGAGGCAGGAAACTGTGAACTCAAATAGGTCTTGTATGTTACAACTGTGTGGCTCAAGAATATTACTAAATCCTGAAGTTCTATTCTGTGAGTTAGTAGCCCAAATATCAGGAATGATCCCAGCAAAATGCCTGCAAGGATGAAAACTACCACTGGTTTGCAAGTTGGTTTCCTCCCGTGGGCTGTATTCCATGAGGCAACAACATCTTTCACTGAAGTGTCAAGCCTACAGGACTGGCACACATACATACACATTAATCTCATGTGAAATATTTGGCATTGTTATAAAGACATTAGTAAAACTGAATGCCATTGATTGTCTGCCAAAAATGCTTATGAAAATTAGAATTGGAGGAAAGAAATTCATATGCACACAGCTAATCAGACGGTTATAAAGAGGAATAATTTAATACCACTTAATTACAAAATTTTCAATAAGTGAATATCAGAGGATAGCAAAAAAAAAAACCCTCAAATGCCGATGAAATGTCCAGAGATATTGCTGATAGAATTCTTTAAACGGTAATGCCAGAAAATTTAATAAACTGAGCACAATGTCATTTGAGACCTTTGGAGTATTTGCTATCTTTTCTTAGGGGATGAAGTAAAGCAAATGTGATTGTCATCTAGCAGATAATTGCCAGAGACGCATTTTAAAATAGGCCAGTTATTTGCCTGTTTAAGTGTAAGTCCTGAAACCATAAAAATCCTAGAAGAAAACAGGCAGTAAAATCTCAGACATTTCTCATCACAATATTTTTGCTGATTTATCACCTCCAGCAAAGGAACCAAAATTAAAAAAATAAAAGAAAATAAACAAAATGGGATTGCATCAAACTAAAAAGGTACTGCACAGCAAAAGACATCATCAACAAAATTAAAAGAGAACCCACTGAATGGGAAAACATATTTGCAAATGATAAATCTGATAAAGTGTTAATTTCCAAAATTTATATAGAACTTATACAATTCAACACCAGCAAGATGCATATGTACATAGCTAGACAGATAGATAGATAGACAGACAGATAGATAGATAGATAGATAGATAGAAGCCTAATATGCAAATTGTCCCGGCAGGAGTTCTACTGGGAGACAGATCACTTGCTATGATGTGAGCTGACCAGTAGGGGGTGGCGCAGAACAAAGGAAGGCCCCAGCCTGCAGCTGGCAGCCAGGGAAGAGAGGCCCCCCGCTGGCCCTGATTAGCCAGGCCTGGGACCTTACTGTGCAAGAATTTCATGCACAGGTCACTAGTGTATATATGCAATAAGTTGAAATTTTAGAAGAAAACTCAAACAGAAAAAAACAAAAAAATAAGAAATGCTTATGCCTATTTAGTACTGTATTTAAAGTAGAACATTTTATGCACACAAAGAGAAGCACCTACACACATTTTATCTAATTAAAGGAAAACTTGTACATAATTAAAGAGTTGTTCTTTAAATGAGGGTAGTTTCACCCATCCTCTCAAAATAATTATGCTGTTTTCTGCTAAATGTGATAAAAGTATTGCTTGATGTTTGTTTTTCAAAACGATTTATTAATAATATTTCTGACATTAAAATATGTCAGCTAATACCAAAATTAACAGAAATTGGACTTTTGCCATAGCACATACTGCATCCAAAAAAGCTCTGCTTCCTTCTTTGTATGCCACATATTATTTCCTTTTGATGACTTAGTTATGTCTACAGAACTCTAATGGTCTTGTTAGAGTTATTCAAACCTGCAAGAGAGGGGCTGCCAAAACGTGTTGGAAAAACACACTTGGAATATAGACCTCTCTGCACCAGGTAATCTAAAATAAAAAGAATAATACTGAATAAGATATAATATATGAATGTATGACTTTTATATATTAAAGAATGGAAGAAGAACCAAAAATAATAGGAAGGTGTCTACTGTAAGATAATGGATGTCCTTCCTTAATTAGTGTAGGTAGTTCAACCTCAGACAAAATCCCTAGTATATAGCATGATCCTCATCTGGTTTAGGAACAGTTGGATTTACAACCTGGAGATTGTCTGGCAGTGGGCAGGTTTGTCTATTTTGTTTCTCAGGGAACAGAAACATCACTTTAGATTTATCACCACCACAACCAGGAGATACTTCTCGAAACACAACCCAAGCTACATGGGCTCTGTGGCTAAGTCCTTAACACTCAGCAATGCACTTGAAAATAAATATCCGCTCATTGTAACTATAAAAACAATGGATATTTAGTTTTAAAAATTAAAAAAAAATACAGGTAAGCATAAAGAGGAAGAAAAAAACATAGTTGTAAGCCGTCACAAGAAACTAATGTTGAAAAGAGAAAAGTAAGAGTGTGTGGTGTTTTGTTATTTTTTTAATAGCTTCTTACTACATCTCCATTGCTCTCCATACTCACCTATTATTTCACTAGAGAAGGCAATAAAGGGCCTCAGATGAGTACAATTCTGTCTCCTGTCTGGGTAGTCTCAGGAAGGTTCTCAAGGACTATTATTTACATTAATCCCTGCCAATCTGAATGTTAATTAGACTGTTACCACATTTTCTTTCTCTCTAGATTTTAGGCTCCTAAAAATAAAATTCTACATTTTAAAAAATTTAAAGATATGAAGGTCTAATAGTGATGATCAAATATTATGTTGTTGAATGAATGAAAAATTGAGTGTGTACCACTTCCTAAAGTATGAAAGTGATTCGCAGATAATAAAATTCTAAAAGTTTCAATTAAAGCCAAGGCCTTATCTGAGCAAATCAGCTTCCAATGGCAGTGATGAAGTGAACTAAAGGAGAATTTGTCAAGATTTCTAATTCTATTTTTTAACAAATTAAAAAGTATGTATTTTGTTTAAGTTATAAATAATTACTAATCAGTTAATATGGCAATGAAGGGCTGTATGAAAATGTGTAAACACTGGTACAATTATATAAGTTCTTTCATCCAATATGATTGGATGGGTTAATTAAGTGAAAATTTGGATAACTCTGGCAAATTCAAAAAATGTTTGAAAATTAATTATCTATTATTTTTTTAAAAAGAAGACTTAAAAAATTTGAGAGTAAATAATGAAAAATTACAGTTTTTAATAGTCTTTCTTCTATGATTCACATCAATTATACATTGTCTATAATTTTTAATTTCAAATATTTTAATATGAAACAAACTAAAAGCCAACTGAGAAGGAATTCATGTGCAAAATCTTTGTACATTTTTTATCATTTATTGTCAAACTTTTTTAGCTATCTAACAGGACCAAATTCTATATTTTCTAGAGAAGAGACAGTTGTTTTTTCTTTTTGTGGATTGCACTTTCTTGAATCTTTTCAAACATTCTGCTTAGTTATCATGAAAACAACAGCTATCTTTATGCATTCATAGTTTATTGGTCTACATAGCATTTCATTAAATTAGATAATTACAAAACAAAAATCATAAAATCATTGAAGAATAAAAACAACTGTTTCTGAATAAACATTCAAAGAAATAATGGGGCTTTGGGGCATTCAAAAGAGTAGCTTGGTATTGGCAGACATTCAGCACTCCACTGCCATTGGTGAGGAAGATCTGCAGAGGGAGTTGGCAGAGTCTATTACATGTAAATGGGTTAGAAGAGGCTGTGCTGAAAATCTCATTTTCAATATGCATTACTATCTGAATCAATGCTAATTTCAATCCTGGACCATCTAGCTCTCAAAACACTCACAGCTGCCCTCTCCTCCCCTGCTAGCAGCTCTGAATATAGTCCAATGCTTTTTGAAATTTTCTCCTTAATCTGTCACAAACTAATATTATATTTGTAAAACACAATAAAAATACAATGGGGGAAAAAGACATAAAATGCAAGGTCATTTTAAATTATTAGTTTAGCAGACATAAAATTACTGTCAAACGCCTATAAAATTTTCTAAACATTTCCTCTCAATTTCTGTTCTTATCTCCTCCTGGATCAGGAGCGGTCCTATTTTGTGGGGAATAGTATTAAGTTTACAGACTACACTTTGAGTATCACTTATCTACACCAAGCCTTCAGATAAGCTAAATTGGTATTCTGTACAACCACATTTATTTGGGCAACATGATCTAGAATACAACTGAAGAGTGGACATAGAAAAATAGAAAATGTCTTGAAAGAACACTAAAGGTATTCTTGTTCTAGTCATTTAACATGCTAATTCAGTTCATTACAATGTGAGTGAACTTCCTCAGCTAGCTTTTGTTTTGTATTGTGGCTCAAAAAGAAGCCATGCAGAACAAATCCTGTCTTTAATTTTGGGTTTATTTTCCATAGCTGGTTCAAATGTACACATAAAGATATACCAGAATCCTGAAAAAAAATATCTAGATACTTCCATATGTGTGTCCTTTAAAAGGGGAAAAAAAGAGCTGATTATAACTTAATCAAGATGGGCACCAAAGAGAATTTGTAACATAAAAAACAATAAATATGGGCAATGTTGGGCTCAAGCTCAAACAAGCCAGGAATAACTCCTTTTGTAAAACTACACCAAAACCAGAAATTCCCAAAATAATTGGCTAATTAAGCATCGCTTGGTTGACCACTCATAGATAGTTTAGTGTAATGTTTAAACTGTGTTCTATCATCATTACAAAGACAGCTATTGTGCCAAGATAAGGCCTGGATACTTTTGTTCTGAATTAAATAAAATCCTATAATCATGGTTATAAAAACATCTGTTTGATATTAAGCAGTTGGCTGCTAAAAATGTAGATTTTCTTTTCATCTGTTCTATAAAACCATAGACCCAGGGATAGGTCTTCAAAATATCACCCTATACTACCAAGCAGATATTTGTAAAAGTGCTGTATGTAGCATTGCTTATTTTTTCCCCTGGTCATAAAATTTAGTCATCTTTCCAATCCTTGATTTGTCATTAAAGGAAGACAAAACTAAAAAAAAATATTTTTTATCAAAGGCATCTGTATTTGCAGAATGTATTTCAACCATTGTAATATATAGTGTTTATTATAATAACCAGCTCTCCTATTTGATTTTGTGTTTATGCAGAAAAGTATGAGTATGTTTTATAAGCTCTCCTTATAAGTCAAATTCTCAAGTTGTTAACAATTGCTTATTATTTGTAAAATTCTTAAAATATTCCCTTTTTGGTGTGTAATTTCTAATATTTGCATTTGTTTCTCCACTCAGTCCATGTTCAAATTGTTTTATATTTGATCTCTGCATAAACCCTTAAAGTCTCAAAAAAATACACACACGCATCAAATAGCATTATTTCAAATGCTATAATTCCTCAAACATAGATTACTTTGCTAATGAACATTTTGTCCCACATGATCTTGCCCTGGTTAGTCACAGAGTAGCCACAGGTACCTGAAGTCTCTTGATGACATCTTCAGTTTGAGGAAACATTGGTGGAAGCATTAAATACCTCATACAAAGGTTTTTGAATTATTCATTGAACTCTGGGTTTCATAAAATAGTAATCACAAACTGGTAATACACATGCAAAAGTGACAAGATTACAAGGACAATGTAAGGTCAACCCCATGAGCTCGGAGTCTTCCCAAAGAATACATCAGCACAAAGGAATATATCAATTCTGTACTTCAAAAAGGAAAAAAATCAGTCTTTGTCTCATTTTAAAAAGTTAGACAGGAGCAGGAAGAATCACTTAGGCCACTTTTTAGGCACACCAGGAGGATTCTGCATGTCTTGATGTCAGATTGGTCATTTTTAGTACTTCCATAGAGCAAAGGAAAGAGCAGAGTTGAGGGACAGAGTGGGTGTAAGCTGGTGCCGCGGCTGTTCTTGTAGAACACCCTTATATTTCTGTTTTCACTTACTCTACTTTGAAGTCCTCCTGCCTTGACTGGAAACAATTTGCTCTCTCCAAGAAAGATTGGCATTTTCCATGGATATAAGGGATACAGTAATGGTGAGCCATCATAAAATAATGTACTGGCACGTGTACTGAGCTAAATCTTCAGTATAAAATACAAAAACTTAAGTGGTGTCATTCTATGCAGAAAGAAGCATGTCTTGTTGGTCAGTTCTATAATTATAACTGTGCATCACATATTTTCCTAGAGAAACTAGAGTAGTAAGAGTGTTACAATCTTTATACTCATGAACATATATTTCCTTTGACTCTTCTTTGATTGTTAAGAGCACCAATATTGGGAACTGATTAAATAAAGTTTATGCTAATGTCTTCTTTCAAAATGTTTTTCACCTTCAGGAATGAATTTCCCAGATTTACTAGGTAAAGATAAAATAATTGGTTTGTTCAGCTCCTGTCATGACAGAGAAAGATAGAAAGAATAAAGGATGTCATTGGGAAAGATTTCTTTTAGAAGAAAACAGGACTGGGCTAAGTATGAAACATTTGTTTTCCACTTATAAGCAACAATGAAAAAAAAAACTTTTTCAATGGAAGGTATGTTATTTACATGCAGAGCAATAAAATAAGGCTTTCCACATACTTACTTTAAATACTTTTATTCAACACAATTCCTGGAGAAAGCATAGGATCTCATGTTTATGCAGGTAATATCTATTACAAAGATTTCTGAAGAAAAATACCTGAAGCTGACAAAAATATTATTTTTATAAATCAACAAAATGCATACCTTATACAATTTTATGGTACTGAAATGAGAAAAGAGAAAATAAAAATAATATAGGTTGGATCTAATTAGATGATAGTTTAATTCTGTGTATCACTGCTATCATGTGGATTAAAAAGTGTATTGATTTCTTCATAACTATGTGTAATCCCTCTCCTTCTCTTTGAGAGAACTCATGGACATGGACAACAGTGTGGTGACTACAGTAGGGAGAGGTGAGGGGAGGTAGAAGAGGCACAGAATAAATAAATAATGATGGGAACAATAAAATAAAATTAATTAATTGAAAGCCAAACGGCCATATTTACATACTGTTTCACCATAGCCTATGTCTTGAGCTTTCATCCCAATCTACTTTTCATGTTGTAATTACTTCTTTGTGTATTTTTACTTCTCTATCTTTGGATTAAATTTATTATCCATGGGTAAATGTGCCAACTTAAACTTCTCAATCCTGGCTGCGTAGAATTAGGTTTGTCTGGGTCAGTATTTTCCCACGCACAGGAAAGTGTACTGTGTCCTTCTGGGCTCCTTCTCCTGAGCCAATATTTCCTGAGTTCCAATTAGCTCCTTGATTTTCTCAAGCCCCTGAATGAACATTCAATTCTCCAGAACTGCTGGATAGTCTACTTGGCTCCAATTAAATTTGTGCTGAGATGTCTAATGTTTCAGTTCTCCTAGTTCTTCGAGTACAGAACTACTCCTCCACCCCCACCCCCATGTCAATGCATGATGCAATATAACAGGAACCCCTATCCATTCTGAAATATTCCAGTAAGGGAGTAGGTCTGCTCCAAGTTCAAATCAAGATATAAAACTATAAATTCTAAAATTGCATTCAGAGAAAGAGGAAGGGGAGGAGAGAGAGAGAGAGAAGGAGGGGAAGGGTGAGATGAAAAGGACAAAAATGAAGATGGGGGAAAGGTGGGGCAAAAGATTGCAGGAGGTGAATACATAGTTATCAAAATGTGTAAGAAACATAAATAAATAAATAAATAAATAAATAAATAAATAAATAAATAAGAAGACTTCTTTCAGAAGGTAGGGTAAAAAGATTTAAAAAATAAATGAAATAATTATTGAGAGATAGAGGAACAATCCAGAAATGATCAAAGTTATCCCATACACTCAGTAAGAAAAGGTAAAGAGAAGAGGAAATAAAGAAATTTAAAAATAACATTTTAAAAAATAAATGGCCTAATATAAAATGATCCATGTATTCTGGCCTAATATAAAAGTGATGGATAGATAAAACAAACAAACAAACAAAACACCCCACAAAAATGACAGCTAGAAATATGCTCATGAAATATTAAAGATAAAAAGTTATTGTGTGGGGGATAAAAAACAGTCTGATGTCAAGCTATTCATTTTGACAAAAATCACTATGACAATGAGCAATATGTCTGAAGGAAAAATATTTCAAGGCATAATCCACCTACAATGTATTGGGGCAAAATAAGTTTATAATTAGATGTATTTTGACTCAAATCATACCTCATAAACACTCTGGCTAAATAACACCAAGAAATAATCCAACAAAGAGGAACTCGGAGAGTCCAAGAATTATTTCTTTTGGAAATAAATGGAAAGAAAAAAAATCTCTGCTGGCAACTTTTGAGAATGCTTTAAAAAGGGATTTCCACTTTAGGACATTTGACAAGTAGTATAATTAGAAACCGGCTTATTTTAGAGAGATTGTTGAAAACTACACTCACTCAGTCTATTAAGATAAATAAAATACAGTTGAAAATTCCATGGGAAGTAAAAGCTAAAAAGATAACAAAATAAATAGAAAGCATGTTAATATTTTTGAGCAATTGACAGATTATTTTAAAAGGGGGCATCTGACCTTAATGTTTAGAACATTCTCTTGGCACAACAGGTATTTAGTTTCAGAGTGTTATGCTCTTCTGTGTATACCTAACCCCAGTTAAATGTTCTGCAATGCATGGTATTTAAATATTCATAATATTATATAATCTATTTGTTGATTTTACATTTTTGGAACCAACTTATAGAGAAAGTACTACAGACTTCTTTATAAAATAAATAGCATATAAATTTAATGAACAATGCAAATTAGTTCTTTCAATAAACATCTCAGTGTCTGTCTTGTGTTAGGTACTGTTCTAATAACAGTGGATTCAACAGCAAAAATAGACAAAATTCCTAACTTCCTGAAGTTTACGGGGAAAAACATATATGGTAACATATATATATATGGTAAATTTAAATCATGGTAAATGTTCTTATGTAAAATAAAGCAGGGTAGAGTAAAAAAGGTGAATGAGGGTATGCAGCTATTTTATAAGGGGTGTAAAGCCAATGCTCTCAGAGAGAGCTGGAACAAGCTACATCAGTTCCCAGGAGGAGCACTCCAGGGAATGCAACTAAGATCCCGTGACTCAAGTACTGCTTGGTCCCCTTTAACTTCCAGCAAGAAGCCCAATGTCAGAGAAGAGAGAATGGATGAAGAGGAGTAGAGCTAAGGGCTCAATAGAAGGCTGGGCCAGATGTTGTATGCAAGGCATTGTTTGGACCTTGAATTTCCTTCTAAATATGATGAGGAAGCCCTAGAAGATTTCAGTAGAGCAATTTTGTCCCAACTTGGGGGGTAGAAAAGGAAGGGGTCCTTTACACTGCATTGCAGGAAGGCAAGATACACTATAAGAAGTTGGTTGCTAAAGAAAAAGTTGCAAATACATCATTTAAAGTTGTTAAGGCAAATAATATAATAAATCAAACAATACAACTTTAAAAAAAACTGAAAGAAGAGGAAAGAAAAAGTGAGTAATATAATTATTTACATTAATTCTTGTCCTTCACAGCTACTGCTAAAAATAGATGTAATAAGAAAAAGGGGCATTAATAGTAAAAATAGGTGGTAGACTAGAACTCAAGAGAGAAAATTGCTAAATTTTATTTTATGTCCTTACTTACTATGTGTGAATTAGTATGTATTGGTGATGCTTTTGTTAAACTTTCATTTTAAGTTTTGTTAAAAGCAATTTAGAAAAGCAGAAAATTATGCTTTTTGCCTTATTAAGAACATTCATCATAATTTACAGTCTTACTATAGTAGAGGCCATTAGCATAGAAATATAGTATTTTCTTAGATTATAATCTCATTGTAACATGTTCAAAAATACTTTTATATCACACCTAAAACACATTTCCATGCATCTGAATATCTTTACAAAGAAAAAATATATCAACAGTCTTTCTACTTTGCATTAGCATCTTCTATATAAACACTCTACATTCAATTTCAAAGTAATTCCCAGTGCAGTTTATCCTATGAAATATGTATGATATGCGTATGAGTGTATAAGGCTACACTGTCACCTTTGTTTATTCCTGATTGACCTTTTAACAGTAAAAATAAAAATGGTGGAAACCAAGTTCATAATCTGGAGAATGTAATAAGGTAAAACACCAATTAATATCACCAATGTCAAAATTACTAGCTTAACTTCTGCTTTTCAATATAGCTTCAAAAATCATGAGTTTATAACTGGAAGGATACTTTAAATCCCCATGTCAGTCTTTAGTTATCTTAATATGTTTTGGATTTTTGCAATGAAAATATTTCAAGATCTTTTAAATAAACTAAAAATAGTCACTACACATTTTAAAAGAAAATACTCCAAAGATAATTTTCAGTGTCTAAAACGAAGACTTTCATTTATAAAGATACTAGAGGCCAAGTGCATGAATTTGTGCACCAGTGAGGTCCCTTGGCCTGGCCTGAGGGATTAGGCCAACTTTTTGATATCCCCCGAGGGGTGCTGGATTGCCAGAGGGTGCAGGCCAGGTCAAGGAACCCCACTGATTCATGATTGGGACTGGAGAGGGACACAGTAGGTTGGCCAACTGGGGAGAGATGGCGGGAGGGCTCCAGAGTGTGTCCAGACTGCCTCGTTCAGCCCTGATTGGCTGGACCCCAGAAGCAAGCTTACCTACCAGTCAGAGCATCTGCTCCCTGGTGGTCAGTGCGCATCACAGTGACTGGTTGACTGTTTGCCCCTGGTAGTCAATGCATGTCATAGTGAGTGGTTGAGCAGCCTTAGCATATTAGCATATTATGCTTTGATTGGTTGAACTGATGACCAGATTACTGGACACTTAGCACATTAGGCTTTTATCATATAGGATTTTCAAAAACATTCTTCTTTTATAAGTAAGGTACCATGCTTGAATGTTCATGTTGAAAATACTAATATCTTATTTATAATAGTTAATACATTTAACATTTGACTGTTTATTATTCTAGTTTCTTTAAATTATTCAACTTTGTAACTTTGTTTAAAAATTAATATAAGTACACATTTTTAAATGTTAAAAATTAGAAAATAACAGGATGTAGATTAGCAATTTGTACTATATCTACTGTTATCAATCCAAAAACAAACAGATTTGAAAAATTAAATAAATCAATTCCTCATTTTGTTAACATCAATATAATTTATGGTGGTTTTAGGAATTGATTTTATAATAAAAAGAGAATGCTATATAAATATTTCATAAAATACAATTCCTAATAATCTCAGTAATTCTTGTGTCTTTAAGAATACTGTCTATCACTAGTTTCTAATTGTAGAGCTTGACTATTAGCAATGATTTTAACTGACGTGAATGGTTCTTGAGTATTTGGAAAATTTCTTTATTATGAGATTTCATTCTCAGTAAAAGCTTATGATTATAAGTTCAGGAGATTCTAAAATTGTAGCGGAGTAAGCGGAAGCTACACTGACATTCTACCAGGACCAAACAGAAACTACAACTAAAATACTGAAAACCACCCTGAAAAAATAACTACAGACTAGCTGAAGAGAATTCTGACAACCAAGGATGCAAGGTAGATACCTCAGAGAGACTGGTAGGAAGTGTGAGGTGCAAAAGGGTTGGCTGGATCTCACATACAATATCTAAAGTTCCAGAGGGTTTTCTCAGCTGTGGTAAGGCAGGGGTGTGGGGTGAGGGGGAAAGGTTCCTCACTGAGAACCCCACAACTGAAGAAGGTGGCTACATAATATCTGGATGTGAAAAGAAGCAAGGCTGCTGTCTGTCAGTGAGAGACAGCTGGAAATGCAGGCGCCCTCTTAAAGGGCCAATGCATAAAATTCCATATGCAGCAATTTACCTTGGGCTCTGGCAGAAGGAAGGCAGAGTAGATTAGAGTTATGTGAACAGAAGACAGGTTTGGAGGCTCTTGGGTTGGAGCTTGGAGGGTAGTCACCCTGATTTTCTGTGCTGAGTCATTTCCTCACTGCAGAGGACATCTTTCTCCAGTGAACCTTTGCTATCCAGGCAGTTATTGTTACTTGACCCTGTTGTAAGACCTTCTCTCCCCAACCTGTGGTAGATAGCCTGAGGCTAATCAAAACTGTGTGTCAATAGAATTGCGGGTAGAGGTGGGTCTCTGAAGACCTTAAGTGTTTGCCAGATATAATCTGGGGCCTAGGGCTAGGAAAAGCACACCCTGGTACATGCACATTGTGTCCTTTCCCAAGGCACCCAGCCACAGCAGAGGGAGCTACAAGGTATGGATTGCTGATAGCTGCAAACGGGGTACTCAGGGCCAGTCAGCAACAGCCTCTGACACTGCCCTGCACTAGAGACTGGGAGGAATAGTATCTTCCTAATACACAGACACACAACCGGAAACGGGTAGCCAAAATGGGTAGATAAGAAAACAAGCCCCAAATGAAAGAACAAGAGACTTCTCCAGAAGAAGCACTAAATGAAATGGAGATAAGACATTTATCAGACATAGAGTTCAGAGTATTGATGGCAAAGATGCTCAAAGAGTGAGAAAAGATATAGTAACTATGGAGAATGACCTAACACTAATAAGGAACACAGTGGAAGGAATACACATCAGATTAGGGAAAGTCTAGGATCAAATTAATGAATTAGAAGACAGAATATAAAAATAAATCACTCAAAGAACCAAAAAGAAAATACAATTTAAAAACATGAGGACAGCTTGTGTTTTTATGTGGGACAGCACAAAACATAATAGTATTTTTCATAATTGATGTGACATAAGGGGAAGGAAGTGAGCAAGGAATAAAGAGCATGTTTGAAGAAATAATGACAGAAAACTTACCTAACGTGGTGAAGGAAAAAGTCACATAAGTTCAGGAGGTACAGAGATTCACAGACAAGAAGAAATCAAACCATAAAAATAGTAGAAGAAACCATAGGCAGCAAAATCTCAGACATTTCTCTTCCAATATGCTTATGGATACATCTTCAAGGACAATGGGAATTAAGGGGAAAATAAACAAATTGGAGTACATCAAAATAAAAAGCTTCTGCACAGCAAAATAAACCATCAACAAAATGAAGAAGGAGCCCACTATATAGAAGAACATATTTGGCAATGACACATCTGATGAAGGATTAATATCCAAAATATATAAGAAACTTATACATATTAACAATAGGAAGACAGTCCAGTTAAAAAATGGGCAAAGGACATAAGTAGACACTTCTCCAAAGTGGACATACAGATGGTCAAAAGACATGAAAAAATGCTCAAAATCAATGACCATGAAAGAGATGCAAATTAAAACAACAATGAGGTTTTACCCCACACTTGTCAGAAGAGAAAACCCTAATATACTGCTGGTGGGAATCCAAGCAGGTGCCGCCATTATTGAAAACAGTATGGAGTTTCCTCAAAAATTAAACTTGGAACTGCCATTTAACTCAATAATCTCATTTCTAGGAATCTATCCTAAGAAATAAAAAACACCAATCGGAAAGAATATATGCATCTCTATGTTCATAGCAGCCCAATTTACATTAGTTCAGCTCTGAAAACAGCCCAAATGCCCATCAGTAGTAGATGATCGGATTAATAAAGTTGTGGTACATTGACACCATAGGATACTATGCAGCAGTAAAAAAAGAAGGATCTATTAACCTTTGAGACAGCATGGATGCACCTGGAAATAATTATGCTAAGCAAATAAGCCAGTAAGAGAAAAACAAATACCACATTATCACACTCATATGTGGAATCTAATGAATAAAATAAACTGATGAGCAAAATAGATCCAGAGACACAGGTGCATGGAACAGACTGTTGAATCTCAAAGAGAAGGCAGAGAAGGATGGGTGGATGGAAAGAGCTAAACCAAAAAACTTATATGCATATGTGCATAACCCATGGACACAGACAATAAAGTCATGAAGTCCTGGGCTGGTGAGTGGAGGCATGTTAGAAGAGGTCTATGGGGGAAAGAAAAGGGGGACATATGACATACTTTCAACAATAAATATATATTTTAAAAGTTCAAGGATGACTTTTCTCCATTTGTTAGAATGAAGATATAATAATAATAATAATAATAATAATAATAATAACAATATTGATATGAAAGATGCTCAAAGAATGAGAAAAGATATAGTAACTACTACTATTATTATTATCATCATCATCATCATCATTATTATTATATGATAGCCAGTAGAGAACAACTGAGATTTTGGTGAATGATCCAGGAAGAATGACAAGGTAGGGTGAACATTCTTAAGGCTGAGATTAGGAAATACTAATCAAGTTTTAGGTCAAAGAAACAAAGGCAACTCTAGTTTAAGTAATGCCATGCCCAACTTTTTCTAGAGTAGTACCTGAAGGTGCTGATGCTGCTGTGTTTGCAGTAAAGTTGTGTGATGACACTAACACAACTCAATTTCTTCTCAGAGAGCCTATACCTGGCGCCAGGCCACCTTGGATGTGCAATTCAGCTTAATCACATTGGGCAGTCTTGGCTGATGTGTGCCAAAGTAACACATTGTGTGTGCCTTTCACATTTTCCACAGTTGATGTAGAATACAAGAATCGAGTTCCATAGCTGCTTTTTTATTTGTGCTCATGCTGGAGCACAATTTTCAAACACTATTTTTGCGGAAAGAAATATGAAACTTTTGAATAACATGTAATAAGCTATACAGAGAAATATATTTTGAGATAGGCAATGAACTACAAGGAAAGCCTTATTTTTTGGAAGCAATTTCTCACACAGATAAATGCCTCCCTGGGCAAATCTATGAATGAGAGACTTTTGGGCTCTGTTCACAACCACAGATTCTACTGTAAGGCAATGTCTATGCAAATCTAAAGAAACACTGTGTATTAAGTAAAATGATTCCAGCAAAATTTACAGAGTCATCAGCAGAAAATGTTGCCTTTAAAAAAATATTTCAAAGAGATTAACTGAGAAAGAAAGAACTGTAAAAAAATTAAATGTGTTGGACTTTTCTCATCCATTAATAAGGTAAAATTATATCAGGCATGCTGAAACATCTATGACCACTTAGGCTCATATATATATATAAACTAGAGGCCCAGTGCAAGAAATTCATGCACAGGGTGTGGAGGGTGTCCCTCAGTCCAGCCTGCACCCTCTCCAATCTGGAACTCCTCCAGGGATGTCCAACAGTCCATTTAGGCCTAATCCGGGCAGTCAGAAATCCTTCTCACAATCCAGGACTGCTAGCTCCAAACTGCTCACCTGCCTGCCTCCTGGATTGACCCTAACCTCTTCTCCTGCCAGCCTGATCAACCCCTAACCACTACCTTGCCATCCTAATTGGTGTCTAACTGCTCCCCTGTCAGCCTGTTTGCCCCCAACTTCCCTCCTCTGCCAGCCTGGTCACCCCAAACTGCCTTCCCCTGCAGGCTTGATCACCCCCAACTGCCCTCCCTTGCAGGTCTGCTCCCACCCAACTGCCCTCCCCTGCTGGCCTGATGACCCACAACTGCCCTCCCTTGTAGACCTGGAACCTCCCACTGTCCTCCCCTGCTAGCCATCTTATGGTAGCCATTTGTGTCCACATGGGGGCAGGATCTTGTGTGTTGGAATGATGGTCAATTTGCAAATTACTTTTATTAGATAGGATAGAGGCCTGGAGCATGGATGGGGGCTGGCTGGTTTGGCCTGAAGGGTGTCCTGGATCAGGGTCGGGGTTCCCTTGGGGTGTGGGTCAGCCTGGACAAGGGGCCTGTGGTGGTTTGCAGGCCAGTCACGCCCCCAAGCGACCCAAGCAGAGGCCCTGGGATCTGGGATTAATTTATGTCTATAATTGAAACTTTGTAGCCTGGTGTGGAGCCAAGTCTTCTGCTCACTTTGTGGCAACAGCCATTTCTGTTTGAAACTTTGTAGCCTAGAGTAGAGGCCTAGGCGCTATTGCTGCAGAAGCTTGGCTTTCTCCATTGCCCTAGCAACCCTAGCCTCTGCTCTCTCCAGCTCCGTGGCTGCCGGCATTTTTGTTGGGATGTCTTCTATAATTGAAACTTTGTAGCATTCAATGGAGGCCTAGACCAGCAAGAGCAGGGGGAAAGCTTGGCTTCCTCCATTTCCGGGGAAACCCAAGCTTCCCTCCTGCTCTCAGTGGGCTGCAGCCATCTTGTTTGGGGTTTATTTGCATAATTTGCTCCTGATTGGCTGATGAGCATGGCTTTGCGCGTGGCTTGATCGGAGGTTTAGTCAATTTGCATATTACGCTTTTATTAGATCGGATAAGCAATAGAAACTTTTAGGTCCGACTAGGAAAGCCATAACTAGGCTAATAGCCTTATAAAAAGAACATCAAGTGCCATGCAGTGTGATATACATTAAAACAGAAAAACCTCATAAACATGAATATGTGAATAGAATAAAATTTTCATTTTAATAGTACTTTTAATCTGAAAAGTATTTCCTGAAAAAAACCAAGAAGTTGTCATCTCTGCAAAAATTTTTATTAAACTAGTGTCGAAAGGTTGATATTCATTATAGTAATAGAGAAGAAAATGACCAGCCTTTAATCCTACATACGAATCTCAATGTTTCTACCATAAATACAGTTTTCTTTGAAAAATATGTATAGACATAAGCAAAGATCATTTGGGATTGTGGTCATTAATGGATATGACCAACTGATAATTCCTCAATCCTTCAAAGGTTCCTGGATAAAAGCTTTCTTAGGAGGTGACTTTTCTATATCATGCCTTAATATTAGAGGCCTGTAATTTAAACCTGCTTGAACACAGAGACAGGCAATGGGACAACAAAAAATAGTTTTTTGGTTTTGTTACCTTGAACTTCAAAAAGTAAACTACTTTTGATCTTCTGACTGGGAAAAGAGGATATTGAGAATTTAAAATCTTACGCAGCGTTGTTTTGGTAAAGGGCACAAAATGATAGTGGGATACATTTCAGAAAGCTATTCAGGAGAGTAAAGGTGAAGCAGGTAGATTGCAAAGAGGTAGGAGAGAAGAGAAATGCTAATGTTTCAGTAAATCAGTTTTAGGCACTCCAGCATCATGAGCACTGGCTAGGGAACAATTAAATGGTTAAAGAGAAATCCAATGATTTTTAAATTTAATTTTAATATTTATTTTTAAAGAATTTTTTTTTTAAGGAGAGAGGAAGAGAGAAGACAGAAACATGGATGTGAGAGTTTAACAGGGATTTGCTGCCTGTTGCAACCCCGAATGAGGAATCAAGTCAGCAATTAGAACATGTGCCTTGACTGGAAATCCAACTAGCCATAAAGAGGAAAATGCCCAACTAACTGAGCCAAATGGCCAGGGCAAATCCATCGTGTTTTTTTTTTAATGACTTGCTATTATAATTATGAAAGGAAAATAAAAAGTAATCCATCCAAACAGAAAAAGGTAAACTAAAAAAAAATCACATAAACAAAACAGAATTTCAATTTCATAGATGAAAGAAAGACTGGTGGTAAAGCTACACACACACACACACACACACACACACACACACACAAAATCACCAAAACTTCATAAGCTATGGTTTACTGATCTTACATGAGACATGATAAGCATAAAAATAAAAAAGTATAATAAAAGTCCAATCAGAAGATAGGAAAATCACATAAACAGGTAGTACTTAGAATATGTATTTCTCTTTTGCTCAGATGGTTCAGAGCAGCCTTGCTGTCCCAGAGCTGTCCGTGGTTCTGAATTTTCAGTAGCATTTAGTAAATACAGTCCTTTCCACCCTTTTTGAATCCATCTTTGTCCTCTTGACTTGAACTATCACTCACACAAGCTATTTAACAACAGCAAAAAAAAAAAAAAAAATTAATGTTATCTGACTTTAATTATTACCTAGGTTGATTGTGAATCCAGTTCTACATTAAAAGTAATTTTAAACATACCCTGCAGAAGCTTCGTATCCAGACAATAAACTTATTACTATTTCTCAACACCTAGTTCATATTGTCCAAGGTGAGTTATAATCATACAAAACCCATCATTTTCAGTGGATTAAGTGAAAGACAAATCTTTAGTTATGCCCCCTGTAACAAACCCAAAGCTACACAAACCACTCTTATAATTTTCTACTTTTCAACACCTTTACTGAAAATGTCTCTTTATGCTATTAAGGAAATTTTTGAAGAATAGGTTTTTAGCCAGCTTATTGGTTCAAGCAAAGAGTCACAAAGTAACATAAAGAACAAAGATTTAAGGTCATGGTGTTAGAAATGTCTATATTTCTTATTAGACTTGGGTGTATGACTTGAAGTTTCTAAATCTTCCCTTTCTCATTGACAAAATTAGTGAGATATAAGGATATATATAATAAGACATACTAAATAAGTACACATATAAAATAAGACAATATGGGTAAGAGTAACTTAAAAATGTAAAGGTTCAGGAACATCCTTAATAAGATAAGTTTAATATCATAATAATTTCTGAGTACATATATATCTGTTAAAATTGAATGTTGCCTGGAATTTAAGTTTATACTACAAAGATATAAGGCCAGATCTAGATGATCTTCAATTATAAATAATGAGCTGCCAAATAAATCTGAGAGTCCACGTCTGAAAAAAAAAGAAACCCAACCCAACTCTTTTTGTAGGTTCAAAACAAGACTGAATGTTATTTTATATAATCAGTGAGTTTTTAATAATGTCTTTCCTGATTGACAATACAAACAGCTAAGATCTTTAGTGGAAACTCTAGCTAGCATACAGCAGTTTCATATTATTAAAATTAATAAACTGGATGGTAAAATTGTTGGACAGAAGTATATATCCTTTAACACCAAAACTAGTTTCAGAGAATCCTGGCAAAGTATATGGAGTCTTGCAAAAGCATACATACAGTGGTACCATGTAATTTGGTTAGTCAATCTTTCTTATGGACAATACAACATTAATTTGTGAAAGATTACCTAGTAAAGATATAGTGTCAAAAATGGGAATTATGATTTTAAAAGAAATTAGATGTCATGGTACTCAAGACAAAAGATCAGTAGCTATTATTCTAACAAAAATGCTTAAGCAATCTTAGAAATGCAATTTATACTACATGTGAGGTCTGCTTAGGCTGTGTTGGCAGCATGTCACTGATTGAAGATAAATGGTTATGGTATTCAATATATTTATAATCAATATTCTTTCTGCTTCCAAAAATGATGGTAGAAGAATTTAAAATAAAAGGGCATATGCAACATAGCTTTGAATTAGAACAAGGAAAAATGTTTAGTAAAGGGCAGGAAAAAAATCTGTTCAATACCAAAAGAATTCTCACTGTGACTTTAGATTTTAGCCCTGACCTTCTGGATAGTCAGAGGGAAGCAAGAGATCAGACTATACTGTATTTCCAAACATACTGCATATTTGTTTTGACTTGGGCCTTTGCCTGTGCTGTTTCCTCAAACTGGAATGGATTTCAGATGTTGTTTTGCTTATTGAAATTATATACCTTCCCTAAGTCCTAGTTGGTATAGCCCGCATTAAAACACCTTTGATATTTCCTAATATGATTGATACTCTTTTGTGCAAGTCCCAAGCACACTACAGAATGTAAAACAAGCAAACTGCAGTGGATTTCTTTTTTTTGGTGAAATAAACACAACATTAAATTTACTATTTTAGCAATTTTAAGTATATAAGTCAGTAGCATTAAGTATATTCACAATGTTGTATAATAATCACCAGTTTTTCATCTTCCTAAATGGAAACTGTGCATTCATTAAACATTTACTTCCCAATCCTATCCCAAACACCTGACAACCTCTACTCTACTTTCTGTCTGAAATAAGTTGCCCTTCTATGTACGTTATTTAGACAATATTAGTCCTTTTCTGTCTGGCTTATTTTGCTTAGCATAATGCTTATAAGGTTTACCTATGTTGAAGTATGTATCATAATTTATTTCATTTTATGACTGAATAATATTCTATTGTGTATATTTATAGATGTACATATACATCTATAGAACACACACCATATTTTGTTTATCTACTCACTCGTTGATAAACAGCTGTTTTTTTCCACCTGTTGCTTTTATGAATAATGGTACAATGAACATTGATGCACAAGCATCTGTTCAAATCCTTGTTTCTATTTATTTTTAGTATTTTTATTGATTTCAGAGAGGAAGGAAGAGTGAGAGATAGATAGAAATATTAATTATGGGAGAAAATTATTGATCAGCTGCATTCTGCATGTCCCCTACTGAAGATAAAGTCAGGAATCCAAGCATGCACCTAACCAGAAATAGAACCGTGACCTCCTGGTTTATAGGTCAATGCTGGACCATAGCTCAACCACTGAGCCACACCAGATTGGCTCAAATCCTTGCTTTGAATTCTTTTAGATATACACCTATGAGTGGAATTGCTGGATCAATAACACTGACTTTTTTTTATAAACCACCAAACTCATTGGCTTTTGTATAGTGATGAAATCAGAAAGAACTTTCTAAGCACTAGTAAATTCACACGTTTCTTTCCATTTGTGCTTGTTTCTAGTCTCTCCTTGTTTTTGTTGTCTCCTCTGGCCACTCAACATCTACCAATCCACACATTGTATTCTGTGCAAACTCATTCTCCTTAAAACAAAGTTGCCTCATAATTCTGCTTGATTAAATTAATAATTTAACAAAAATAATGATTTCCAGGCAATCAATTTTAGCTCAATCAAGATTATAGATGTTATTAAGGTTTTTCTTGAAAAAATAAGTTAACCTAAGAAGCAAAACAACTAAGCAAACAAAAAATCCCAAGAATGAAAAGTTTACAGTATGTGAAAGCTATGAAAGGACTGTTAAGACTCCATTCAATACATCTTTATGATTAAGCCTCTCTCCAGATACACAGTAGCCTTAGCTCTTCTTGATAATTTTGGTAAAACTAGCTATATAAGAAGAATGATAACAGGTATGGATATTCCAAAACTTCTTACCTCTATTTGTATTTACATATATTAACTTGTTTAAACCTCACAAAATCTCTTTTTATTGGTGAGGACATTGAAACAAGGAGAATATAAGTAAATTATCCAAGCAATTCAGCTACTCAGACTGTGGTGACATTACTTGATATGATGCACCAAATTGTAGCCGATCAGTTGTCCGAAACTTTCAATTACAAGCCTAAACTGGTTAAGTGCAGTACTTAGTTATATGCTGATTCACCTCAACAAATATTGCTTGCATGCCCAAAATAGACCAGATGATAAAGATAAATAACACAGGATGAGCAGATCACACGTGAGGAGGGTAGAAAAATAAATAAATAAATTAATTATTAATTGCATAAAAATGATAAACTTAAAAAATAAAGTACATCATTGCATAAATTAAACATTTAATTACTGAACTGATTTCCTATATATATTACAAGATAATTGAAATGATCAATGAAGTCACATGCTCAATTTTTGTCCATATAAAAGTGTTTGACTCAATCTGTGTGTTAGTGACCAAAGAAGATTGATTATTATAAAAGGGAGTTACTTATCAAAACTATCACTCTTCATTTATCTGCCAAAAAACCCAACTGACTCTCTAAAAATTGTTAACAATTCACACTCTGTAAAAAAAATATTTACATTAATCATTTCAAAAATGGAAGATGCAAAAGTTGAATAAAACTTTTCAAAATTAATTTTAGTCATACATGATGACCATTTTAATAATTCCTAACAAAAATAATGATTTAAAACAGATGTACCCATTTAAAAATATATATTTTATTGATTTTTTACAGAGAGGAAGGGAGAGGAATAGAGAGTTAGAAACATCAGTGAGAGAGAAATATTGATCAGTTGCAGGAGGCAACTGATCAATATCCAACTCCCTGCTGGGTAATGTGCCATAAGTATTCATTTTGAATGAATCTGTTGTATATACTATAGTTGATAGTAGTAAAGGATACAGTATTCTTTCTAACAAATCTCATGCATTGTCTTATTTTGTATGTAAGTCCATTTCCCTCCCCTGGAGCTTCTTCTATGCTAACCCAATATTATCTGCCTGTAGCAGCCTACAAAGCTTTTCTATCTCATGAGACATATCACTGAGGAACAAAGCATAGCAAAGAAGGCCTGCAGTGGGCCTCATGTATCTTCCCTAAGGGCCCAGGGAAAACTTCAAACATCCTTCAGTTAAAGCTGGCCAAAGAATATAGTCAAAAGAAGAGCTGGACATCTCAACAAATTTGTTTATTTCATTTTGATCTGCCAAATACTGTACTAAATTATCCATGACTCAAATATTAAAGATTGTTTTTTAATTTTATTCAGTATGTTGATAGAACCATTATTTTTTTAGCAATGTCAACATTTTAATTCTTAGTTCTTATTACTTTACATTGATAATTATGGTGAAGAAACTTGATTGAGTGTATTCTATGTAACAAAATAATGGGAGAGGGGGTTAACAAAGAACTGTACTTATATAGGGCACAAGATAAGATAGGGCACAGCAACGTAAGGTATTGCTATTCAAACTGGCTGGTGATGAAAGCAAAATAACCAAAGTCTACCACTTCTGAGACAAATAAATGTGACCATCACACTGCAGTTTTTGAGCTGCTGTATAGTGAAATAGAGAAGAAAAGAGAATGGGATTTTAAATCTGAGAATCTGGCCTAGCAAATTCCTGGCTTTTTTAAGTATATTAATTCCATTAAGCATCAATTTCCTCCTCTGTAATGTGAGACTAGAAATAAAAATACTCTTCAACTTTTTCTCCTTGGGTTATTGTGAAGTTCAAGGAAGAATGCCTGACAATATTTTTCATAAAATATAAAGTATAGAACCTAGCCTGCATGGCTCAGTGAATGAGCGTTGATCTATGAATCAGGAGGTCAGGGTTCAATTCCCAGTCAGGGCACATGCCTGGGTTACAAGCTTGATCCCCAATGTGGGGTGTGCAGGAGATAGTCAATCAATGGTTCTCTCTCATCATTGATGTTTCATTACCTCTCCCTCTCCCTTCCTCTCTGAAATCAAAGTACAATATCAAAGTATAGAAAAAAGCTATTTAGTTATGGGTGGGTTTTGTTTTTGTTTTTATTGTGTGTGTGTGTGTGTGTGTGTGTGTGTGTGTGTGTGTGTGTGTGTGTATGTGTATCTATGGGAAACTAATTTGTCCTTATGGAAAATGAACTAGCAACTCCAGGCTCATCAGCACCAGAGTCTATCCAATTAAGTTAAGTGGCAGAGGACACCCACATTTCAAAATAAAATTTCAAGCACATGAAACAGTGTAACGTGTTTATCATATGAAATGAGGTGTTTCATAATGAATTTAAACTGGCAGGTGTTATGCTTATACATTCCCTGGCACTTCATGCTCTATAGTGACAATAGGACATTTTAAATAAAAATAATTTAATAAAAAACACCTAGCTCTCCAAGTGGAGAATGGGAAGGGCAACACTGAAATGTCTCCACCTTGATTAGTTGGGACAGCATTATGTATGGCCCGGCTCTAAGGCAGTTGGCAACCAGGCTGCAGTGGGCATGCCTCACCAAAGGGGCAGTTTGACACCAGCTCTTCCAGCTGCTCTTGGCACCTGACAGTTCTATCTGGAGCAGCCAAAGCTTAGCTAGTGGTGAGTAGCCCTACTAGAGTCACCTGAATAACTGAATGGTCTCCCCCAGATCATTTGAAAAATAAATATTCATGGATTCTCAAATGAAAAAGAAAAGAAAATTTTTGATTAAAATAATTCACTTAGTGACTTATAAAGGTATGGTAGTGACTTAAATACATGATAATGCATCTTAAAAACCTTTATTCATTATAACAAGTCAGTTTCAAAACATTTCTTTGTTACCAGATATATGATGCATTTTCAATTACAATAAATTGATCATTTGACATTCTGGAAAACTCTTCGTCATCATTTTACAGCTCTTTATTGAATGGGAGATATTTTATATTATTTTATGATTTACTTTGAACTTTATATATACAAACTATGACTTCCTAAATTTAGGCATACTTGATCTAGAGTAACAGCTGCACATTTCAAATGCCACTCTTTTTAAATATATGTGATATTTTACTATATTTCAATTAAAAGTTTTATTAAAATACATGTTTATTTGATATCATCAATTATCAGGCACTGTTCTGATAGCTGAAAATAGAACAGTTAATAAAACAGTCTCTTACTTACTCAATGGGATTATAAACAACTTCTGTCCTTTTCCCTCTCTGCCCTGCCATCCTAAGTATGATATCTGAGTAATTAAAAAAATATCATTCATTTTAATCTTTATAAAAATCCTGCAACAGTAATTATATTGAATGTCCAAGATGTACAATAGCATCTTATCTAATAAAAGAGTAATATGCAGATTGATCATCACTCCAACACACAAGATGGCTGCCCCCATGTGGTCAAAGATCCTGTCCTCATGTGGACACGATAGCTACCACAAGATGGCCAGCAGGGGAGGGCCATGGGAGTTTCCAGGCCTAAAAGGGAGGGTAGTTGTGGGTCATCAGGCCAGCAGGGGAGGGCAATTGGGAGGGAGCAGGCCTGCAAGGGAGGGCAGCTGGGAGCAATCAAGCCTGCAAGGAAGGGCTATTAAGGGTGACCAGGCTGGTAGAGGAGAGAAGTTGGGGGCAAACAAGCTGGCAGGGGAGCAGTTAGACATCAATTAGGCTGGCAGGGTAGTGGTTAGGGAGTGATCAGGCTGGCAGGCTGAAGCAGTTAGGGGCAATCAAGAAGGCAGGCAGGTGAGCAGTTTGGAGCCAGCAGTGCTGGATTGTGAGGAGGATGTCCGACTGCCCATTTAGGCCCTATCCTGGTGGGTAGGATAGGGCCTAAATGGGCAGTCGGACATCTCTCAGGGGTCCCAGATAGGAGAGAGTTCAGGCTGGGCTGAGGGACATCCCCACACCCTGTGCATGAATTTCATGCACTGGGCCTCTAGTTTTACTATAAATAAAATAGTTTTATTCATAAGGACTTTAGAACTTAACTGAGTAGAAAAAAAACATATGTATAAAAATATAAATAATACTTCCAAGAATTATAAGTAGTGGTACTGATAAATAAAGGAATTGAAAATAGAACAGGAGCAGAATTCACACCTTCTTATGACTAATATGATTAATCACCACATCAATGTTATCAGTAAAGATGGATATATTATTCTTAAATACAAGTGCAGTTACAATTGATGTGATACACCTGAATAAAATATTCATATAAGCATAAATTATGTATTATGAGAAGGTATATAAGAAACTTCTATGACAAGACTGATTTTGAAAAGAAAATGTTTGAGAAGACAAATTATATACTTAATATTTAAGTGAAAATACCAACAATTTACATTATCATGAATAATTCCTATATTTATTTTCTTAACTACCAATAATCTTTCCATGGTTGTTAATGAACATAGTTATATACCTTTCTTTTGGCTACCAGTAAGAAAACTAAAATCCACTTTTACTTTGACATATTTCTAAGGACCATTTAATAAAGTGATTATTGAGAGTTGGATGGATATTAAGAATTAAATATCTAGACAATGCCTTTTGTTTAATTTTCAAAAGATGTTTTAACAAACGAGTGTTGCAGATTAGGCTAACAAATGGAGATATCTAAACATCAAATGTTTCAAATATTAAGCAATATTTAACAACTGAAATGTAATATAATTTCTGAAAGAAGTTATTTTTTAGACATATATAAATCTTGAGTGCAGCAAGGCTGGTGACATGCTACCCGGACTCTCCTTCCATACTGTTACTTATTTCTCCCATTTGCTGGTACCTGAAATCCAACTGGAAGCTGAATGTCCCATGCAAGGTCCCGTCCTAAGAGCAACATGTGTCCAATAACTGGTTGGTGTACAGATATAAAGGCTCAGCTCCCTGAGCCTCAAGGATGAAACAGCCCAGCTTGAGAGCACTTAACTGGGATCAGATGGGCCATTGTTTTAACTATATCACAGTTCTATGCTTCCTTCTGCCATCCTTGTTCCTTCATGTCCTCCATACATGTTGACCCTAAGGACTTTGTCCAATAAATTTATTGCAAGCATGTTTTCATCTTATGAGTCTATTTCCTGAAGAAACCCTCTTAAAATAATTTGTTTGAAGTAACACTTTTACTGCTCTCTGACTACTATTCCAGTAGTCTAATTAGTGAATTAGCAATATTTGTAACTAAACTTTTCAGAGTATTGCTAGCTATTAGCCAATAAGGCCAATATTTTCTAAACAAAGTATACTAAAATGTTCTTGTCAAAATTATAACTAACTTAGAAAAAAATCAATACAATTAAGTGGCTGTCAAAGAGAGTAATGAAGCCAAAAGAAAATTAAAAAATGCATCTTATAAGGATAGCACAGCTAAAATCAATGAAACCTACAGCATATATCAATAGATAGAGGCAATAAAATAGTCTGGTTAGCAGCACAAAGTGGCATCATATCTCTGGGTAATAATGAGTGAAAAGTTCAAGAAAATTAGGCATTTCTATGATTTCCAATAAGTCAGGTCATACTTTGAACATTTCTTGCCCTATGAAATATTTTTAAAATGGAGTATTTTATTTAAAATCCCCCAAAGAAACATTGAAATTGCCATAATAAACTACCAAATATCAATTACTCATTCATTTCTTGAGCATATGTTATCACTCTAGTTAACATATAAAAAATATGCGAATTTAGCTCGTCAAATCACATAATGTAGTGTAGTTTTATTTACTAGCACAGGGCATCCAAATTGATTTCTATATATTATTGCCTCCAGCTTTTATTGATAGCTAGCCTCATGTCTTCCTTAATCAATTCTACAAGCCTGCACAAACATGTACACAAAAATCCCATGTTATGCAATTAAATTTTACATCAGAGGTCAACACATTTCAAATAGCAGAAGTATCAAAAGTTGTCAAATGTCTGGTATCTATTCACATACGTTCTGCTAGTTGTCAAATATCCATTTGAATATTTCTAACCAAGTTAGCATTAGCTTTGTAAGAGCCTATGCTTTTGAAATTACAAAATACAATAAACCACAGCACCATAAAAAGGGGAGTTAGGTTTCTTCACTTCCACCTCATCCTGAGTTGTTCTCCTCCATGCTCATCAGAAAGAAATAAGATCAAAAGAAACACTTTAACAGTCATGAAAAAGCTACAAAAGATCAAATAATGAAATAATGTGGAGGTAAGATAGAACCCCCCGACCCCCGCCAGCCATCCACCCCACCCCCTACTTCTGACACACTATGGCCAATACCCAATCAAAACCTCATTATTTCTTATCTAGATTTTTACAATTTCTTCCCAGTCTTTGCCTAGTCTAGCAGCCTTTAACTCTGTCCACATTAATCCTCCTCAGTGAAGCCCTTATTGTATCATTCATTACACTGCTGATCAAAAACGTCTGATGGCTTCCTGTTGCATACAGTAGAACTTCTGAATAGGGTGACCACAAATGGGAAAACATAATTGTAGATATAGATCCCCCAGTTCTTGCTGCCATAAGGTAGTATCAATGACCACAGTGGATTATATAAACATTATCACTATCATTTGTGTTACATTGCTTGGAGACTTTGCTTCAGTTTAGATACCAATATGTTTCCATCAGCAATTTTCTTTTTCTTAATTAAACTTATCGGGGTGACATTGGTTAAAAAATTATATAGATTTCAGGTGTACAATTCGGTAATACATCATCTGTACATTGTATTGTGTGATCACTATACCAAGTCAAGTCGTCCATCACCATTTATCCCCCCTATGCCCTCTCCTACTTCACCCCCTTTCTCTTCCCCTCTGGTAATCACACTGGTGCTCCACAAAAATTTTAAAACATGCAATACCTAACTAAGTATAGGCTCTTACAAAAACTAAATAGGCACTGACCTATTTGCCCCATAGATTGCCAAATAAAAAAAAGAACAACAGCCAACATGATAGTCAACCAGTGTTAATGAATCAAAAGTATACCTATTTTTTGTTAGATTGTAAAAAAAAAAATACATTTTGTGCTGCCAAATTTTAATAACTGGGTTATTTATGTCATGAGTTGAAAATCACTAGTCCAGATAACCAGATCACCTTGGAGATAATCCAGGTAGAAAATAACATGAACAAACATCATTCTAAAAATAAAGTTTCTTCTTTTGGCATGTCTAGGTATGGACTTGGTGGCAAATTTTCCACTCTTTAGTGACACATTTAGCTACATTCAATTCCCTATAAATCAGCTTAAAAGTGGCTATCATTCCATGGTCTATTGGCTACCATTTCTCTTGATGGATCAAAACTTATGAATTCCCCATTATTGGCTAACAGGTCATTAGACTGAATCGAATATTTATCTACCATTAGCAGAGAATTTTCTCCTGCTTCTATTTAACAAAAAAGGAGGCTCATATTATATGACATTTTCAAATTCTTCTTATTAACATCTTTTCATATAGATACCACCCACTTCATTTGCATGTCAGGAAACACTAGGCACAAAATGATTTCCTCAATTTCTTCTCCAAAAACACAGTATATTTTTATGTATAAAACATGCAAATCAGAAAACAGAGCACAGAGGACCTTGGCCAGGCCCAAACTGTAACTCAGCCCCAGCCTGAATTAAGCAAGACCAGGTAGTGGTGACATTATGAAAATTGGTCCAGGCAAAGCCTTTTTCCTCTGGAGACAAGAGACGAACGCAGTGGACCCTGGGCCAGAAGTAGAAAAACATTTTCCCTTTAATTCTTTGATATTCATTTTAAATTTTGATCCGTGTATATAAATTATGAAACAAAAACATAACATTGATATTAAACTAGAGTCCTGGTACACAAATTCATGCACAGGTGGGGTCCCTCGGACTGGCCAGTGATCGGGGCCCATTGGGGCCATCTCACCCAGTCTGGGAGGAGGGATCATGGGAAGATGACTGGCTGGCTCGGGGGAGAGCCCATGGGAGGTTGGCTGGCCATGGGAGGTTGACTGTGGGAGTGTACTGACCACCAGGAGTCAGCT
This sequence comes from Antrozous pallidus, assembly GCA_027563665.1. Taxonomy (NCBI): domain Eukaryota; kingdom Metazoa; phylum Chordata; class Mammalia; order Chiroptera; family Vespertilionidae; genus Antrozous; species Antrozous pallidus. The sequence continues at coordinate 56,608,912 of CM050519.1, read as the reverse complement.
CCTGCATTGAGCATCTGCCCCCTGCTACTCAGTGTCCATAATAGCAACTGGTCAACTGGTCATTAGTCCTAATGGTCGCTTAGGCTTTTATACATATAAATTGAAAAATTAAAACAAATGTATTTGGCTATATCAGTATTATTCATTTTTTTCTACCAGAATCCTACAGTTCAGAGACTGTTTAACAAATCAATATATTTTAAATAAACTATCTTATCTCAAGTAATACTCTCCTAGGTACCAACATTATAAAACTTGGATACCATTATAACTTTATCTCTTTCTTTTAATTCTTATAACCAGGCCTGTGTTCTGCAATTAATTACAGATGCTTTATCTGAGAGACTAAAAGTGATTTATGTGGCTCCCTGGCTTTCTTTAGGCTACAGCTAATGACTTGTTTATACAATTTAAGCATGGGATAGTGTCAACTGATTAATTCAGCGCTTAATTAATGTTATACTCTTCCCAGATTACCAATATCTCCAGTTATTTGGTAAAATCTTGAATAATTATTATGTATTATTAATAACTCAATAAATGCTTAGTAGAACACATTATGATCTTCTTTAATTATTAACATTCATATATAACCTGAATTACTATTTTACCCCCATAATCCAATTATACATGACTAAGAATATTCTGTGCATATATCAGTGTCTACCACCACCTAGAAAAACTGTCTCCTACAGGGAGAACTATATCTATATATAAGAAGAGAAACATACAGTTTAAATCCTAGCACTAAGCACCTCTTGCCTAGAGCAGCTTCTCTGCATTTCTTTTCTTGCATCTCTCACCTCAGTACTCCTCCACAAGCAAAACAATGGAAAACACACTTGAAAGGGGGGGGGGGGGGATCTTATCTTTACTTTAAACTAGATTCCCTAGAAACATCTATGTTTACATATTAGAAACAAAAAACAAACTCACTCCATCCTGATTTTCCTACAATCTCTAACTTCCACTTCTTCTATTCCCCAATCTAGATTTCCATTGTACCCCATTCTAGACACAACGTCTCCCAGGATACCCAGCTTTAGTGCATTTTGTTCTTATAATCTGGACCTGTCCAAACCAATGATTGAACAGAGGTTGCCTATGAGTCAAATACAGCCAGCAGATGGATTTTGACAAAAAGACAGAGAGTTTATTTCTCCAGATATTTAAGACAAAGATCCTGATTCAAGACTCTCTTAATAATTTGGAAGATCTGATAATTTTGGGCTTCCATTCTATGAAATTCATCATCCACTGTGTAGGATTGTCAAGTTACTTCAGTTATATCCCTCAAGGGCTCTCTACTTACCAATGGTCTCTATTCTAGAAGGCCCAACATCACCTGCTGAGAGGTCCTGCAGGCATTTGAATTTTCTACCCATGCACCTAACCTTGATGTCAATTTTTTTTTTTTAATTTCAGAGAGGAAGGTAGAAAAAGAGATAGGAACATCAATGATGACACAGAATCATTGATCAGCTGCTTCCTGCATGCCCCCTATTGGGGATTGAGCCCACAACTTAGGCATGTGCCCTGACTGAGAATTGAGCAGTGACTTCCTGGTTCACAGGTCTACACTCAACCCCCGAGCCACACCTGTAGGGCTGATGTCATTCTTTAAGGTCAAGTTTAAATCTTTATTAATTATTTCATCCTGTATTGATAAATTTTCAAATCATATAGTTCTAGAAATAGGCACAATATTTTTTAATACTAAATCTCATTTATGTCAAAAGAACTTAAAACAGTTATGAGATGCAGTTTAGCCACTTATTGTATCAGTAAGATTTTAAAAGCATTATAAATTCCAGTTTGGCTTATAATTGAGAATTCACATTTTTGTGTACTCTAAGTAATGCTATAAATTGGCAAAAATGTTCTGGGGTTTAGGGTAAGTTTGCCAATTTGTTTAAATATTTTTCAATGGATATACCTTCTGGTCAACTAAATATATTTCTAAAAGTATATTTCGAGATAATTGTTTAACAAATAAGCTAACGTGAATATAAGGATGACCACAATACCCTTTTTTAATCACATGGGGACTAAAACAAACAAACGTAAAAGCCCAATAAGAGAAATTGGGTTAAATTATGACGCATCAATATAATGATGCTATATAATAAAACCCTAATATACAAATCCAGCAAAACAGTGGTCCAACCAGTTGCTATGATGCGCATTGACCACCAGCGGGCAGACGCTCAATGCAGGAGCTGCCCCCTGGTGGTCAATGCACTTCCACAAGGGGAGCACCACTCAACCAGAAGCTAGCCTCATGGCTGGCAAGCGAAGCAGCAGTGGCAGGAGCCTCTCCACTGCCTCTGCTGTAGGCAGGCAGTAAGGAGCGAGGGGTCCCAGACCACGAAAACCCCAAACTGCAAGGAGAATGCCTGACTCCCAGCTTAGACCTGATCCCCCGGTGGCATCAGGGCTAAGCCAGCAGGCAAATATCTCCCAAGGGGTCCCAGACTACAAGAAGGCATAGGTTGGGCTGAAGAAACTACTCTCCCCAACCCATCAGTGAATGAATTTCACACATCAGGCCTCTAATATACTGTATAATAAAACATAGTGATACAGAAATAGGATCACAACATATTGTAAAGATTGGTGTATAGAACAGTGTATAGTCCAAAAGTATGATGTGTAGGTGGTGTATATACACATACTTATGCGCCCCTGCTTACTTAAAAACAAAAAACAAAAACAAAAAAAACTTTATCAGCCACTTTAATTTTATATCCTCCCTTCAAATCCAAACATAATAATAATAAACCTAACTGAGAGACAAAAAAGATGTTTTAAATAGATACTACATCTTATATGATAACCATTATTACACTGTGCATGTTCAAAGTTGTACCTGACTTGAATTCTCCTTAGGACTAAGGAAAGCTATTAATATCAGAGAATAGTGCACTTGAAGTGAATCATAGACTTTCCTTCACTTAAAACCATAAAATGCCAGCATTTGCATTTAAATTCTGAGCAGCCAAAAGGAAAAAATAAATAAAAATAGCCTGTCTATTTAGATTTTGGATTAATACCCATACCCGGGTATAAATACTCCCTCCTCTACTCTGTCTTTCTTTGGAGGGAACATCTGACATGAAGCAGTCAAAAGTCATTTAGTGACTGACATTGACATAACTTTGCCACAAGCAACTAAAGCAATTACTAGGGCTGGTTTGGGCACAGCTGAAACACCTTGATAAGGCGGCAGTGAAAAATGACACACAACACAACCTGAATGCTTCCATCAGTACAACACTAAATCAGCATGTATGTCTCCAACACACTCATTCTGTTGATAATGGAATAATCAAACAGAAAAAAAGAGTGTTGCCTCCAATTTCTGCTGACAGTCTGAAATGGAAATAATATGATACATGCTTGTGCTGTATCATTTAAATGTATTTGAGACAAAAGGCCTTTAGTGTCCCATGAACTACTTCCTATTTTAAACCCTCATGGTCCATAGTTAATAAGGACTACATAAGAAAACAACTGCATTTATTTGATTGCTCATTTCTTCAGAAACAGTAATGTTTAATACCCTTAACAGATACTAAATCTGAAGATAGGACATTAAATTAGATCCATGTCCAGTTGGTAAGAAATGATCTATTTTAGAAAGAATACAGTGAGATATGGTCCCAACATTTTGATTTAGGGTTTCTCTATAGCACAACTCTAATATATATATTATTGATTTCAGAGAGGAACGGATAGGGAGACACAAAAACATCAAAAATGAGAGAGAATCATTGATAGGCTGCCTCTTGCATGCCCCACATTAGCAATCAAGCCCACAATCTGGGCATATGCCCTGACCAAGATTCCAGTCATGACCTCCTGGCACATAGACTGACACTCAACCACCGAGCCACACCAGTTGGGGAGGACAATTGTACTATAGATACCAAGGTATGGCATTATTTACTCTAAGAACTGCCATTTGCTAAATAAAATGAAGTATTTTTTTCTACCACAGACTAATGACCTAAATCTTGATTATTTTTAGGTGATTTTCACCATTCACTTGGCTATGGATAGTGCTGCTCTCTTCCCCTGGCTTCCTGCCTCATAGGGCCAGATCCCATTCCCCACTCTTCCCACTCTGTAATTCATCTCCCCATCAACCACTTCCCTCCTTCTTTAAACACTGAATCTACATTCGCAGAAAAAATAAAAAAAGTAAGCAGAGCATTAATGCTTACATATAACATTTTTGTGATTTGGTGTACAGTCCAATGTTCCTGAGTGCAAGTTGTAATCATACTGCTCCCTGTGGTAGGGAAAACCAAGTTCTCATGAAAATTAAAAAGTCAAATATGTTTCACTTGGAAATATTGCAAAGAAATTCCAACAGGATTTCTTGATTCTTTACAGACTAGAGGCCCAGTGCACAAAATTTGTGCAATGGGGGCGGGGGGTGTCCCTCAGCCCAACCTGCACTCTCTCCAATCTGGGACACCTCAGGGAATGTCCAATCAGACATCCCTTTCACAATCCAGGCCTGCCTGCCTGATTGCCCCTAACCACTTCTCCCTGCTAGCCTGATTACCCCCTAACCTGATCATCCCCAAATGCCCTCCCCTGACAACCCATTCACTCCCCAAATGCCCTCCCCTGGATATTCCCTATTAGATAGGGTTTTTTTCTTTAACATATTGGACAGCCCTAACTGGTTTTCATAGGCCTGAAAACTCAAGAGTCTCAGGTTTGATTCTGATCAAGGCTATGTACCTTGGTTAGGGGCACATACCCAGTGGGGAGTGCGCAGGAGGTAGCTGATGGATTTTTCTCTCTCTCATAGATGTTTCTAGCTCTCTATCCCTTTCCCTTCCTCTCTGTAAAAAATATATATATATATATATCAATTAAAAATATGTAAAGAAACATTTAAAATTCCTCCATATCTGCCTGGCTGGTGTGACTCAGTGGTTGAGACCCTAGGCTGCTCCAGCTGGAAGGGGATTGCGTAGTGGGGGTGTGCATCCCTGCCAGTCTAAGACCCCAGTCCAGGCTGCTGGTGCTAACAGGGAATTGCATCATGGGGGTGCAGAGTGTCTCCAGCCTAGGCTGCTGGTGCTAGGAGGGGATTGCGATGTGGAGAGTGAATTTTTTTTTAACAGATATAAAGTGTCAAGAAGGCCTCTGGGCACCATTCTGCCAGGCCGCTTACTCCGCAGGCTGTCAATGGCAACCTTCCCTGAGACTGGGGCACTCCACTGGGGTTGAGAGGACTGGGCACTGCCAGCTTGTGACTATTGGTGCCACCATTTTTGTCACAGAGTGATGATAAATTTGCATATTACTCTTTGATTAGATAGAATTTGGTTTATAAGTAATATGGGGAAAACTTCCTCTTTTCTGATCATAATCATCATACTTGAATTTTAAAATACAAAAGTAGCATTTAATCAATAAAAATTCACTTTTCTTTGTGATAGAATAGAAATGGGAACTATGTGGTACAAAAGGAACTTTGGATAGTAATTGAGTCACTTCCCCGTCTAAGCACAAAGTGACATTAAGTTTTCCAGGCAACATATGAACCTGTGCTCCCTTTAAACCCTTCCAGGTATCCCCCATTCTCTGTTTTATCAAAGTGAAAAATTAAAAGACCAGGGACAATGTGTTTTTTTGAAAATGAACAACTGGCCACTACATAAGGAGAAATGCTGTAGAAATCAAACTCTGCCACTCACCATGCATTTTCCCTAAGAGAGCTGGACTCTGACCCAAGCCCCTGGTGTGATGGACTCACTAGTACTGGAACTTCCTGCACTGAGACATCATGACATTTGATTGCTGTAAACCTTTTCTATATTGGATTTTTTAAAGTATTTTCATAGATTCAAGACAACATTGTTTGAAAACCAAATTAATAAGTAACTGCTGAAAGATAACATTTTTCCTAAAACATTTTACTAAGAATAACTAGGAACAGACCACAAAGAAGTAAAAAAGACATCTTATAAATTTACCTCCATGAAAATACCTTGGGATAAACATTATAACAGAAGAAGCAATAATTATGAGCCTACGTAATTAATTCCTCTTGAAATTCATTAACTGACAATAGTATCTGATATATCATTTCACCACCATCTATTGAGATTTGGAAACAGCCTATGTATACACATAATATATATATATATATATTTTTTTATTTCACATATATAAAATTTTAAGTATATCAGACACTAAGAATGCTCTATTTGAGAGATTTCCAATTCAATTTTTATTTATAATTTTAATGTGACATATGAAAAGAAGTAGATAACACAGGGAAAACTGTGCATGTTTTAGAGAAAAAAAAATCCAATTTTCACTCTCCTTATTTTACTTTCTCTCTCCCGTATCATCAAAAAACCACACTTTAATTTGCCTCTCACTGAACTGGGATGCTTGCTTAACTGAATAGCAGCTTTGCCAGCAGAGGCCAGATATCTAATATCCATAGCAAAATCATTTCCGATGTTTCTTGGACTCATAAAAAAGCAGCCACAGATACTACAGATTTAATAGTTATATTTAAATATTAGCTGAAATATATTTGATGTTTTCCATAAGCTCATATATGGCAAAGAAAATGTGCTAGCATACCATCTACTACTTTAAAATAAAAATACCAAGAACTTCCCTAATTGGTTTGGCTCAGTGGATAGAGCATTGGCCTGTGGACTCAAGGGTGCCAGGTTCGATTCTGGTCAAGGGCATGTACCTTGGTTGTGGGCACATCCCCAGTAGGGAATGTGCAGGAGTCAGCTGATTGAAGTTTCTTTCTCATTGATGTTTCTAAATCTCTATTCCTCCCTCTCTGTAAAAAAATCAATGAAATATATATTTTTTAAAAAAACAAACACCAAGAACCAACTTCTGCTAGCTAAACATAAAATTTGTCTCTAAAACACTATCTTTTATAGAGCTATTTCCCATTCTTTCCTTCAAGATATATTTTATTCATTTCTTAAGGGCATTACTAAATTAATCAAAGGGTCAAAGAAATTAATTAATTAAATTAATCATAGTGCCATCTTGGTAGATCCCTTTATGGTGAGCTGTGGGTTAAACGTCCAGAGGTCAGTGCAGAGACTTGCATGGGCATGAAAAGCATGCCATGCAGGCTTCAACTGTGAGGGGCATTCCACCTTCCCTCCATCCAATATGTTCATGGCTGTTTCTTAACCATCACAAATGTACTAGGCATCATGCGGGGGGGGGGGGGGGGGGCGGGAGAGACAAGTGATGATGCATTATCCTGACTAAAAGGTTATGGAGAATTTACAGGTAAGACTACAACTTCAAGGGATGACAGCTCGGTTTGGTAACAGCGTCCCTCAAACACAGGAGAGGGAAGGAACCCAGGCTTCCCGGGGATAGACAGTAAAGCTGAATCTGGTAAGGCCATGGAGGAGATAACCTAGCAAAGCAGGGGAGGCACCTAGAGAGAAGACATAGAAAAATCAGCTCTTCAGAAAAGTTTAGTTTATTTGGTTAGAACTATAATCTACTGTCTAAATGTGGAACACTGAGATATGACGTTGAACAAAAAGTTAGGCACCAAATTTTGAAGGAATGGTATTTCATGTTTAGGACTGTGAACCTTTTTCTTCAAACTCGCATTTATCAAAGGATAAGCTGATTCTTGTATCACAAGTTTCATGAAATGCTTTGACAAAACAAAACAAACAAACATCCCTATACCTAAGCAAGTTTAGTCAACACTGTCTACCACAGGGGTTGAGAAATACCAGAGAAAAGATAACCATTTGATTGTGTTTAAGCCAGCTCATTAAACAAATATGACTGTGGAATCACCCTTAAATATTAGGCAAATTACAACAAGCTGAGCTAGCTGCTCATGGAAAACACTTTGACAAAAGTTGCTATAAGAAATAAGGAGGGGTTGAAAGACTTTAAGCACAGGGCTTTAACAGAGCCCTGGCTTTGACAGAAATGTGAAAATGAATGGGAAGGGAGCTAGAACGTAGGTAAGGAAGCTAGGCCAAAAGGCTTTGCTCCGAAAAATTAGCCAGAGGGAATGGTTTTTAGGTCTCTTCCAGTACTAGTATCCTATAATACTAAAAATAAAATATTTTAAAAATTGATTTCATAATCATTAGATACAATTGCAGCAAATGGAAAATAGACATTTTGATCTTCGAAGTGCATTTAGTCCTTTTGAAGGCACCCAGTACATTGAGCCGTTCTATTAATGAGCCAGAGGTTGTAAAACCATTACTGAGGTTCAGTGCTTTTAAGCACCTATTACATCTAGGGATGCTTCCCTAAAAAAATCACACTACACTTAAAATATTAATGTTGAATTACCTGTCATACTGATCAGTATCACTGCTCTTTCATTTTAGCTGTCTCAGCCTACTATGTACCATTATGTCTTGCTGGCAAATGTTATTCCCACTCCCATACATAATTTTTATGATCACATTCAATAAATTGGTTAGGGCTTAAATCATAGTTATACTTTCCAGCAATATACACACATTATGGCAGACAATTAATGTTTTTGAACAGAAAAGTTAAAGCATTCAGTGACTCTTTTGATTCAGATGACAAAAATATCTTTAAAATTAATATTATCTGCAAGAACTTGCATCAAAATAAGCAAAACATGGCAGTCATATCATCTCCCCTTCTGAGTTCCATAAGGGCATCTAGGGGAATACTAATTCCCATGCCCTTTTAAGAGGCTTTTCAGAGTCAATATGCAGGGTGGAAACCTAAGAAGGGTGGCTCTACTGGGTGTTGCTCTGTTACATTACAAGGCTTTATTATTGGCAAGTAAACTGACTAAGAGCTAGTAAGGCCAGGTTTATTGGCTGTAAAAGTATACATCCCAAAGGAAGACTTAACTGCACTCAAGTCCTTAATGGATCACCTGTTGGTTACATTTCCAATTTCTTCTCATTGTGTGAACTGTAAGAGAGAGCTCAAACTACTGAAGCTGAGAGCTCAAATCAGATAACCACAGTCTTTCCTCTTTGAAATTAAAAACAGCCTAGCAGGAAAATATGTTGCTAAATACTTTTGAGTAGGTGGGCATCTCTTGCTAATTGTGAATTAACATCAGTGTCAGCTTCTAAACACACTAATCAATGCATGCTTTCTATTTTTTTTCTCCCGAGAGCACTGGATAATCCTACCTTAATATGAAGAGGTTAGGATAATAAGTGTCATCACAGTTCTTTCCTGCAAAAATGTTAACTTCCAGTTTCAAAGAACCCTTGCTTATTCTCCTTTTCTTGGACCTCAGAGAATGCCCTACCAACTCCTGAATATCGCACCAGCCTCAGCTTCACCAGCATTTCCCCAGAGAAGCTCTGCATGAATACAGAGCTCTTGTCTCTCACTGGCCCATGCTTCCAGAGAACCCTGCCCCACTTCTTCTACAGCTTGGCCACATATAGAGCCATTTAAATAGCTGTTGGAGAGGTTGTGGGGAAAAGGGGACCCTCATTCACTGCTGGTGGGAATGTAGACTGGTACAACCTCTATGGGAAGCAGTCTGGTGATTCCTTAAAAAATTAATAAAGTTAGCATACGACCCACCAATCCCACTCCTGGGTATATAACTAAAAAGCTCAAAATCATATATTCTCAAAGATATATGCACCCTTATGACACTGCCACATTATTCACAGTGGCCAAGACATGGAAACAACCAAAGTGACTCATGACAGAGGACTGAATAAAGAAAACGTGGTACATATACACAAACCATATGACTTCACTCATATGTGGAATATGAAACTGAAACTTATGAACACAAACAGCAGTATGATGATTGCCAAAGGGAAGGGGTGAGGGGAGAAAGGGGTCCTGATATAAGGTGACAGAAGAAGATTTGACCTTAGTTGGTGGGCACATGGAGCAATATACAGATCTTGTAACATCAAAATAAAAAGCTTTTGCAAGAATGTCTGTTAACAACACCACATATTCTCTCTCTTGGTTTTCTGCACTGCACAGATACTATTGGACTGGGGCAGTGGATGGCAAACTCATTAGCCAACAGAGACAAATATCAACAGTACAATGATGGAAATTTCTTTTGAGAGCCAAATTTTTTAAACTTTAACTTCTTCTAATACCATTTCTTCAAAATAGACTCGCCCAGGCAGTGGTATTTTGTGGAAGAGCCACACTCAAGGGGACAAAGATCCACATGTGACTCGTGAACCGCAGTTTGCTGACCACGGGCCTGGGGGAAGCTGCTATTAATTCTGCTATCAGAGATTCTAGACAACATTTTGATTCAAGAAATATTTTAATATTAAAAGTGAGAGAAAAGTTTTATATAAGTCTCTTAATAGATTAAATTCTCCTTCTAGCAGTTGAGTTTTCCCTGATATCAAGATAAGCAGTTCATGAGATCTTGCATACATTAATCCATTTATGTGAAAGGTAAGAATGGTCAAAATAAAAATTCTACAATTTAAAAAAAATCCAAAATTCAAGTAAAAGAGCAGAACTCACCCTTCATATACTCAGGTGTTTCTCTACAAAATGGAGATTTCCTAGATGATAGTTTTTCACAATTCCATTTAGGCCGCCTGTCATTGTCTGGGCTTCATCATTAAGAATTAGAGGTATTGTAGCAATAATTTTATATGACATCACTTTTAGGGAAAAAATCTACATCTTCTCTTATATGTATCAAGGAGATAAGAAATGTTTGGTTATAGTTTCACAAGTAGCTTTTATTTAAACTGCTCTTGGGTATATACTAAAATAGACATGATATTTTGACCAAATATGTCTCCTAGATATTTTTTTTATGCTTTCTGTATCTACAAAGTAGAAGCAAAAGTAAGGATAAGGGGGAGGACAGGGTGCTTGTTATTTTTTTTCAAAGACAGCACTATACCAAAAAAAAAATTACTTTACATATTGTGACTACATCATTCCATACATCTAATGTCTTTCAAAGGAAGTAGTATAGGTTATGAAAAAAAAATATGTAGGAATAATTTAAGTCAGATTTCCACAGTTAAATTTAGAGTCAAATATCAGTGGATAGCAAACACACACATGGTAGTGCTGGCACTTTCTGTTGGGTCAGAGTTCCCCTAAAAATGTCCATTGTTGGTAGTGTGTGTTCCTTTAACATAATGCTGCTCTAACTCTGACATGCTGACTAGGGTAGAAGAGCATTAATTTCTCACTTGGTTATAAAACACATTTAAGTAATAGAATAAATTGTGGTTTTCAGGAATCAAAATATATCCATTTCAGAAATTATCATCATTACAATAGCCATCACTTTTTAAATATTTCTTTTATGAGGCACTTGACTAGATGTTTTATACACATTATACCATTGAAGGACATCATTCTGTGACAGCCCACTAAGTAGGCAGTTTTGCCCTCACTGATAAAAATGGATGCTCAACTAAGAGATCCCAATGCCAGCTTTTCCATTTGGAATGCATTTGATCTAAAAAAAAAATATTAGCAACTACAACCATAAATATTCAACTTAAATACTGACTGCATTTGATAATAAAAGATTATGGTATAAACTGAAAATCATGTTTAAGACTCAGAAAATCAAACTATTAGATCTAAAAAGTACTGATGAATTGTGAAAATTTGCTGCAAGAAACTCTAGATTCATGAAGAGATTTGCAAAATTTGTGCAAAGGGGAGGGAGTCCCTCAGCCAGGCCTGCACCCTCTTGCAATCCATGACTCCTTGAGGGATGTCCAACTGTCAGTTTAGGGAGGGATTTGGACCTAAACTGGTAGTCGGACATCCATCTCACAATCCAGGATTGTTGGCTCCTAATCACTAGCCTGCTTGCCTGCCTAATCACCCCTAACCACTCACCTGCCTGCCTGATCATCCCTAACAACTCTGCATACTGCCTGATCGCCCTTAATGGCCTCTGCCTTGGCCCCTGCTGCTGCAGCTTAATCCAGAAGGATGTCCAGAATGAAGTCCAGAAGGTCATTCAGCTTTCCGGTCTAATTAGCATATTACACTTTTATTATTATAGATTGAGAACCCATTTATATAAACTGGTAGTTAAGAAAATGTGTACTCCAGCACTTCACCCCCAATCCCAAACTTAGATGTGTTCAACAATGGCAGCCATTTGAAAAGCCAACAGTGAGAATAGCTACAGCTTATTCAACACATAGCACATAGTATATGCTAAACTTAGTGCTCTGTTTTTTTTTTTAATTAATTAATCTCTACACTTAGAGAGTAAGTTACTTGCTTATTTATTAGGCAGAATCTGACTTAGAGGCACATTACTGAGCAGTTAGTAGATTTTCAATACTTATTGAATGAACAAGCAAATGATCTTTAGCCACATTGTGTGAAGATCTGACTTAAGTCATGCAACATTAAAGTGACTGAGGCAAGGGAGGAAGAAAGAACTTCACCCTTAGTTGCTGACTTATACACAAGGAAAGATTTAAATAATTATACTACCACAAGCATATTTAAATAATTACACCACAAGTTATATTAGTCTTTAGCAATCCAAAAAGGCAACAAGTAGCTTTCCTAACCTAATTCCTCTTCTTTTAGTTCTTATAGTTCTTCGCTCATTAACTGCTTGCATAAAATTCTATTTTTTACTATAACCAAGTATTTCTTCATTAGATTGCTATATCCTATCTAAATTCTTTCTCTCTTTACATCATTATTAGGCACAATAAAAAACAAATATTGGGAAATGCAGAACGTCCTTTACTGAATGAACACACACACACACACACACACACACACACACACACACACACGAAAATGGTTTCTTCAAATCCTTCCAGAGATATACAAAGATATCTCTGAATATTTGTGAATAATATATATTACACTTAAAAACACAAATGCAATTATATTATCCATACTCCTTGAAAATTTAATTATTTATGTGATTATCAATATATCTTGAATCTCATTTCAAATCATCACACTTTTTTTTCATGGTTACATACCATTAAGTAGATGTCTTGAAATTTATTTACTATTCTCTCCATTAATTAATTAATTGTGTGTTGTTAGATTTTTGGTATTGCAAATAATAAGTCTTTCACTCCAAAGAAAGTAAAGGTTTCTCCATTCTGTCAACACTGAGAATAACAACTTTATATTTATTTTTAAATATATTTCATTGATCTTTTGCAGAGAGGAAGGGAGAGGGAGAGTTAGAAACATCGATGAGAGAGAAACACCAATCAGCTACCTCCTGCACAACCACTACTGGGGATGTGCCCATGACCAAGGCAAATGCCCTAGACTGGAATCGAACCTGGGGCCCCCTTCAGTCCGCAGTCTGCCGCTCTATTCACTGAGTCAAATGGGTTAGGGCAGAATAACAACTTTTTAAATTGTTGCCAATATGATGAGTGAAATGTGAATATTACTGTTATTTTCATTTTAACTCCTGTTATAACTTGAGATTTTCAAAGAACTTTCTAATTCAGAATACCTGTCATGACTTAATCCAAGTAAAAAGAATGTTCAGAGAAGTGGCTGAGTATAATCTGTAGTAGCTGAAGACAGCAACAATGAAAAAAACATTTGGCATTGTGATGACATTAGAAACATTATGGATGATTTATTTATTTACCTTAATCACAAATCTAATATGTGATTATGCCGCCATCTTGGTGTTCCCTCTATATGGTTGTTTTTAAATAGAAAGAAATTTTTCTTTCTCTACTATATTTGCTAAATCAATTTCTTATAGCAAGGGAAGCATTCTGATATCCAAAAGCATTCAAAAGTCAACATGACAACAAGCACATGTCTATATTCTTAAATTTTAACATTTTTCTTAAATCAAAAAACGCAAAAAATAAAAAGATTGCTGAATCCTATATACTTTATACATGCCTGCAGGTGGGTTTCAGGGATTTTCAAAAACATTATTTCATTGCAAATAAAAATACAGATTATATATCTGAATAATCACAGGAGTTGATTCTTATGTACTCTAGAGTTAGAGGACTGCTACCTGCATTATTTATTATTTCTAAGTATTTTTATTTAGAATAAGTTAAAAAATATAGACACTTCCTAAAATAGCTATCAGTAGATTTTTAATACTTATTGAATGCATAAGCAAATGATCTTTAGCCACATTGTGTGAAGACCTGACTTAAGTCATGCAACATTAAAGTGAGTGTTTAACCAAATAACTTTTGAGTGTTTAACCAAATGACTTTTATTTGCTAAATTATTTACAGACATTTAAAAACAACCATATAGGGGGAACACCAAGATGGTGGCATAAGCAAACACCTATTGTTCTGCCCCGCGCAACGATTTGGGAACTACAACATAACAGCAGAACAGACAAGCACCCAGAATCGCCAGAAAGCTGGCTGCATGAAAAATCTACTAATAGGAGTGGAGGTGGGACACTAAGACTCGGGACCTGCGGGAGCGCAGCCTTTCAGAAGAAAACAGGTTAGGAGCTGCCCTGGTCGCGCGCCTGCGCGCTGGGACTGGAGCAGCGACCCCCGGCCTGATTTCTCCGACGAGGAAGGGCGGAGGCGTCCCACTACCCAGATTTACAGAGCCGGGCGAGGTCCGAGATCCCGGGTACGGGAAGAGGTCCCCCTGCACAGATTTCCCGGAACCGGGCAAGGTCCGAGGTCCGGGAGACGCACCCTGGAAGCGGGGTGCGGCAGAGGCTCCTAGTCCCAAGGGTCACGCAAACCCGTGACTTGCCCCCGGGAAACTTGTCTCCTGGTTCCAGAAACCATCTATTTTACAGCCCTGGGCTGGACTGTTAGTGTGCAGGCACATTTGGGGAAAGGCAGAGTTGTCTGGCAAGGGGAAGAGACTAGCGGCTTCCTCTTGGAGGAGCCTGCAGCCATCCCCACCCAACACAGACACGGGTGTGCTAGCAAGAGCTCCGCATAGGACCCAGCTGCCACCGCAGCTCAGAGACTCCGCCTATCCAACCTGAACACAGTCTCCCTTCACAGCCAATTGGCCTGGAGGCCAAACCCTCCTAAGGGCTAACAACAAAAAGCTGGGTTTAAATTCAAAAATACTGAATACAACCCATAAAGGATTGCAGTAAGAGTTCCCACCTCAGGTAACTGGGGAGACTGAGCCACTGTCCCTTTGAGGATATCCACGACATAAAGCAGCCACCATGCAGAGACATGGAAAGAAATCAGGTGTGAAAGAAATGGAGGAGAAAAGACGACAAGACATAGAGTTCAAAACCACGGTTATAAGGCTTTTCAAGAGGCTCCTACAAAAGGCCGATCAACTTAATGAGAATTACCAGGAAATAAACAAGACCAACCAGCAAATGAATGAGACTTACAAGGAGATGAATGATACTTACAAGGAAATGAATGAGACCCTCAGGGAAATGTACAAGACCTCTGAGGATACGAACCAGACCCTCACAGATAAAAAAAAAAGGACCAACTAGAAATCAAGCATACACAGACGGAAATAAAAAATATTACACAAAGTCCTAAAAGCAGTCTAGAGGGCCACAAGAACCAAGTCAAAGATTTGAAATACAAAGAACCAAAATCCACTCAGCTGGAAAAGCAAGAAACAAAAAGAATTCAGATAATTGAAGATAGCGTAAGGGGCCTCTGGGACAACCTCAAGCAAGCCAACATCCGAATTATTGGGGTGCCAGAAAAAGAGAGAGAGCAAGTTAATGAAAACCTACTTGAAGAAACAGTGACTGAAAACTTTCCCCACCTGGTGAAAGAAACTGACTTAAAAGCCCAAGAGGTACACAGAACCCCAAAATATAGGAATCTAAAGAGGACCACACCAAGACATATCATAATTAAAATGCCAAGAGCAAAAGATAAAGAGAGAATATTAAAAGCAGCAAGAGAAAAGCAGTTGGTTACCTACAGGGGAGCACCCATACGATTGTCAGCGGATTTCTCAACAGAAACGATGCAGGCCAGACGGGAGTGGCAAGAAATATTCAAAATAATGAAGAGCAAGAATCTACAACCAAGATTACTCTATCCAGCAAAGCTATCATTCAGAATTGAGGATCAGATAAAGTGCTTCGCAGATAAGAAAAAGCTAAAGGAGTTCATCACCACCAAACCAGTATTATATGAAATGCTGAAAGATATTCTTTAAGAAGAGGAAGAAGAAAAAGGTAAAAATATAAACTATGAACAACAAATACACATCTATCAACAAATGAACATAAAAATCAAGTGAACTGATAGGCTGATGAACAGGATAAACTGGTGACTATAACAGAAACATGGACATGGAGAGGGAATGGACTGACAATTCTTGGGGAGAAGGGTGTTGTTGGAAGTACAGCAAGAGATTGGACAAGAATCATGCAACAATGGGAGAGGACATTGGGGAGGGGAAGGTGAGGGCGGAGGGTGGGACAGGTACAGGGCGGAGGGAAGATATAGGGGGATAAAAAAGGGGAAACAATGTAATTAATAAACTGAATAAAAAATATATAAGAAAAAAAAATAAAAAAATAAAAACTACCATATAAATATTACTATTATTATTCCAATACTATATGGGGATAAAACTAAAAGCTTAGGGGGAATGTTCCTTCCTTAAGCCACAGACCTAGGGAGTGACAAAGAGAAGACTGAAACACAGCCTCTCCAGGGACCAGAATTTCTATTGCTTTCTGTAGCCCTAGAATTTTAGAATAATAAAAAGTCAATATTGGAAAAGGGCTTATAGCCCATTTACTTCAACTACTACTTTTATAAATGTAACTCACCTCATCTTAAACATGTTTTATTCCTACATCTAGCACAGCCCTTGCCTTTAGTGGGCAATTCTATTTAGTTCTATGTTTCTTATAATAAATCGGATACTAGACCATCTTTCTTGATGATCAAGGCAGAGTGTATGTTGTCATCACTTAAAAAGAAGAGGGTACAAGACAATTTTACACTAACCAAAAAGTGCTATTATGGCATTTGAATTCTCAAACATAAGAATGGTTTAGGTTAACTTTAAAGTGCAATATTATTAAGAAGCAGATCTGTCTCAGAAGCAGACATATCAAATTAGACAAAGACTCAAAACATAAAAATTAAATACATCTGTTTAGTAAATCTTTATTAATGTGTGTCAGTATCTGTCAGATTCTTTTTAAAACCTTTGGTGTAAAGAACAGCACTTCATATATAGATATTCACTTGTCAGACAGTTTGTAATTTTGTTCTCTGCCCAAGGTGCAATGTTAGGGACTACATGGGGTTCCAATTTAAAGCAAAATCCTACGGCAAAGGAATGATGAGATCTTGTGAGCCACACAGCTCCATGTTATAATCTATATCAATTTATGAAACTTACCAGAAAACCATCATTATAAGTCTCAGAAGCCTTTTCATGTGCTTCCTTCTATTCTGTACCATCAGTTTCTTCGTTTCTAAGAGACCGAGTTTTTCTATTACCAATCCCTGGTAAAGAGTAGTTTTTAAATAAGCTTTTGTTAATGTCTAGATTAATAAATAGTCTTTATCAAATATTGTACTATTAAATGTATTCTCAATCCTGGATGTACATTAGCATCTGTTTAACACTAAAAACTAGTAATACCTTTACCTGATTCAGCACAATTCTGTTTAACTCCATTCAATTAATCAGCGAATGTGCCTAGGTTTTATTTTTTTTTAATATTTTTTTATTGATTTCAGAGAGGAAGGGAGAGGGAGACTGAGATAGAAACATCAATGATGATAGTCAATGATCTGCTGCCTCCTGCATGCCCCCTTCTGGGGATGAAGCCCACAACCTGGGCATATGCCCTGACCAACAGAACCATGACCTCCTGGGTCATAGGTGGACATTCAACCATTGATCCACACCAGCCAGGCTAGCGTTTTATTTTGTTGTCCTTTTTTGTCTGTTTGCTTATTTCCACTTGATTATATGTCTTGAGTATTTTGGTGTCTCTTTAAAGGATATTCCTAAAGGACATATGAGACACAAGCAAATAAGGAATCGCTGCTGGGAAACATCTTTATTGGCAAATGGACTCAAAGTGACATTTTAATTTAAAGTATAACTTCAGACATAGAGTATTTTAGTCTCTCTCTTTTTTTCCCTTGCCTCCTGCCCACCATTAGGTACTAGCCATGGGTGGTTCTGAATATTTAACTATTTATGAATGCCAAGGATGCAAGAAGAAAAAAGAAATAGGCATTAAATACAAAAGAACTGAATACAGGCCAGGAGGCCTAAAAGCAGACACAGAGATGGGTGGATAAGGTCTCCCTTGCATACATGTTATCAGGACAATAAAGATAATGTATAGGGAGGGCTTTCTGAATAGTTTTGGGGAATGGCTGTATCCCAAAAATTTTTTGTAGGACAAAGTAAAGTATGAAATTAAGGACTAACCATGGCCACTATCCTTGTTTCATTCTCCATGAGCTCAGCTATGTCTTATTCTCATTTTCTAGCCCAGCTATGAAAGAATCCTGAGGTTATCTGAAATAATACTGATCTCTTCCTGCTGCAAGGTGAGCAACTTGTTTCAAGGCACACTCCTCCACAGTCACTCTTCAACAGAAGCCCACCTCAATGTAAATGAAGGTGTTTATAATAGGATCAATCTATAGTGATGATTTTCATCCCATGTCCTGTAAATCCTTGACCAGAATATGTTGATGTCATTCAAAAATTTGTTTACTACAATGTAAAATAAAGCATAATTTCTCTCAGATATAACATTTAAATATTGGGCAATTTATCACTTAGTAGTTGAAAGAAAACAACACACTTTCACCCAGCATACCCTGGAACCATGTAGCAAGACCAAGCTCCAAACCCCTATTATGCTAAGTCCTTTGAGTAAGTTATTTAACTTTAGTGTATCCCATTTCCTTCAGTTTCAAATGGAGTTGGTAAAAGAAAAAGTGAATACAGAACATTACTGTTACAAAATATTTGTCCAATGCTTTTCTCATATCTTCTCATATCATCTTCCACCACCATTCCTCTACAGGTATTTTTTCTCCCACATTACAGATGAGTTTACTAAGTCTTCAGAGTTTTGTTTTTGTTGTTGTTGTTGTTTGTTTGTTTGTTTTTTATCTAGTTTGATGAAGAATCAAGATCAAAACAGTCATTTTAGCCTGGATAGTGTGGCTTTCTGGTTGAGCATTGACCTATGAACCAGGAGGCAGCCAATCAATGATTTTCTTCCATCATTAATGTTTCTATCTCTCTCTTCCCTTATCTCTTCATCTCTAAAGTAACATATATTATTAGTAATAATTATTAATATACATTATTAAAGAAGAAAGAGATAAAAGCATAGTCTTTTCTTTGCAGATACTATGCTCTCTATTTCTGCCACTAAAACCCAACCCTGGATCCCACAGGAGAAAGGGTACTTCTATTTTCACTCACCTCAGCTGGGTCATGAGCTTGATATATACCCTAACAGCCTTTGGCCAGTGCTTCATTTTAAAGGAAAAGAATAAACAGAAGTAGCACCTATCAAGTTTCTTCTAAAGATCTTGATGTAAATGAAGGTGGTTTCCTAGCAGATTGCCTTTAATGAATTCAAATAATATTTAATGACCATCAGATTTACCCTCCTCTTCTTTATCATCTCTCACCCCAAGTCCAAATCTAGACAAAGTTGTAAAGAAAAACTGAAGAGTTTTCCAGAGGTAAATACTAAGATTAAAATTGAATGCAAAGACCACACTGTGAACAGATTGAACAAACAGACTGATTCTCAAGGACAAAACTTGAATTTACATATCCTTCCAGAATCATAGAACCATGAGTTTTGTAAAAGGAAGTTAACTAAATATTAATTTTTGTAAGTGTTTTCATATTGTGTCTTAGGGTATTTAGAGGCAACAATAATTATTTAACACTTTAATCACTGCCATGCAGTTAGAAGTTGCACAAACATGTTAAGCCCTGATTTACTGACCTTCTCCAGATTTAAATTTTGGCCCTAGCCAGTTTGGCTCAGTGGATAGAGAGATGGCCTAGGGACTGAAGGGTCTCAGGTTCAATTCAGGTCAAGGGCACATGCCCAGCTTCGATCCCCAGAGGGGGTGGAGGGTGCAGCAGGCAGCCGATCAATGATTCTCTCTCATTGATGTTTCTATCTCTCCCTCTCCCTTCTTCTCTGAAATTAATAAAAAAGTCTATTAAATTTTTTTAAAGATTTAAATTTCAAAATACTTACCTTAACTGGCCCTTAAAACATACATATAAAAGAAAGTTAAGGATTAAAAGAATAACTCTGACAGTACAGGGAATTGGATTATAAGTAATTTAACGCTATATTTTACTTTCTAAATTATCTTGGAAATGGAAAATTTTAAACTAAGTACTTTGGAAAGTGTTTCATTTCCATTTTTGCCTCATTAGAGAACTTTATTTATCATAATAAAAATAGGTACAATATTTTAATCCAAGAAGGAAAATTATTATTTTACGTACTTCTGTCCTTTGAATTATGAAAGTAATGCTATGTTGACAATAGGGAATCAGAGGGAACTGTTTAAAGTTTCTAATATACAATGAATGAATATCTTTTACTCCTATTCTAGTACAATTTCACATAATCAATATTAATCTGCAATATATATGTATACATACATATATTAATAAATTCATATATATTTAAATTATGTTATTTATTACTGGCAAAATTAAAATGAGTTAAAAATGTTTATTCTAAGATACTCTCTAAGACAGTAGAGCAAGACACATGTAATGAAACAGGTATTAGAAGTCAACCATCAAAAGAAATTATGGCTTTGTTACTTCAAAAACTAGAGATCATGATCAAATTACTTAAATGTTTGTGTCTCAATTAACTCATTGATAAAATAAGGTTAACTTTGTATGAGAATTTTAAAACACAGTATACATAATATATTTCCAGTAGAGCTTAAAACATTATAAGTACTAAATAAAGGCTGGATGTAGATACTTATTATTGTTGACCTACATTGCCTTAAAAAACACTCCATCAATTAAGATAATTATAGGCTAATAATATGATTACTAAGTGACTAAATTCAGGTCATATATAATTAGGATGATCAATTCTACCAGTTTCCTGGGAGCAAAGGAATTAAGTTCCTCAATCTCAGAACATTGTGTTGAAACTGTTGGTATTTAAATTCCCAGACAAACCAGGAGTCAGGCCCTATATATAATAAGGAAAGAGTAGCAGAGTAGTGGGAAACAAGAGAAATAAAAATAATTTAATCGTGGGTGTCTTTTAGCCATTGTTACATGGCCATGAACTAGAAAAAAACACCACCATCAGCTTCTCTAACTCCCAAGACCAATCACTGTGTTAAGCCTGCTCTTCCCTGGAAAGACTGCTGCTTATACTCAAGACTTAAAAATGCTTCAAGTTCAGATTTTTAGCTGCTTTGTGCTTACTACTCTAGAATTTAAATATTGTATAAATACTACTGAATATTTCTTCTTAAGTAAGTAGGACATTTCAGGAGAGAAATAAAAACTTTAACAAAGAAGCAGGTGGGAATTCTAAAATTGAAAAGAACACAGTTTCTGAATAACTATGAGCTTAATTTCAGGTTGGAAATAGTTGAGGGAATTCAGTAAACTTAAAGATAGATCAGTAGAAATAGTTCATCCTACAATATGAAATAATAAAAACTGAAATAAAATAAACATATACTCAGAAAATTATGGGATAATATCAAATGAAGAAACAAATCCTCAGACAAAAATAATTTAAAAAATAAGTAAAAACACACACAAATTATCAAAATGATGAATGGGAGAGAAAACATAATTACAGAGCCCATAGGCATTAAAATAAAATAGGAGGTATTTATGACCACTATTATGTTACCGAAAATGACAACTTGGGATTTGAAGAAATTCCTTGAAAAAATACAAATTGCCAAAAACTAAACCAAGACAATAAATCTGAAAAATCTATGTCTTTCAAAGCAATTGCAATTTAAAAAAAAATCCTTCTCATGAAGAAACTTTACACACATGTACTTTCACATTTGAGTTCTATTTAACATTTAAAGGACAAACAGTATTGATCCAATATTACACGTATCTTCTAGAAAATAGAGGAGAAAGAAACACATATCTTCTAGAAAATAGAGGAGGATTATTATGTGGCCTGAATAATCCTGATACTGGAACCTGACAACTATATCACATGAAAAGAAAATTGCAGATCTACAGGTCGCATGAACATGAACAGAAACATTTTCAACAAAATACTTGCAAAACATATCCTGCTAAATACAAACACAATAATACAGAGTTTATCCACAGAAGTCCAGACTTCACCCACATTTATAGGTCTACCAATCTAACCCTCCATATTAACAAAGTGAAAACAAAAAACCAATGACCATCTCAATAGTTGCAGGAACAAGATTTGACAAATACTGTCATTACATGATTGACATCGCTAAACACTGGTGATCATGTGGAAAATCTGGAAATATGTGTTGCTAGTAAAAGTGGAAAATGTTAAAACTAATTTAGGAATGTTTAACATTTTTTATAAAGTTAAACATGTTCATGGTATTACCAGAAATTAATGTAAGCCAATAAACTTACTATGCTAAATTAATACAATCGATGACTACTCAAAAATTTAAAAAAAACTAAGTACTTTCTATGTAGCCATGTAGATGAACTAAAAAACATCATGCTTTATTTAAAAGAGCCAGATTCAAAACAGAATATACCACATGCTACCAAATGAACAAACACAAAGAATCTATCATGAGATAAATCAGATTAGTGGCTTGGTGATGTGGAGGCTGGGAGGAAGAATTGAAAGTGGGTCATAAAAATTTTTTACTCTAAATCTCGATTTGGATGATGATAAAAACAGTGATAATATACATCAAAACTTATCATTTTTATATTAACAACATATTGGTATGTAAATCAACTCACAATAAAGTATTTTTTTAACCCACCAATGTTGGGATTATTTGACTGGTTCGACTGCATTAATTAAACACAACCTCCATAGTGCACACAGATATTCATGTCCTATGCAATCAATAAGTTTTTGATTTATAAAGAAGAGTCAAAACTACAACCAATCAAGTTATTGGGCCACTGAGAGGTGAAAATTACATAATATATAATAGTTTGAATAAACACAGATTATACGTGGAAATATAACATTATCTATGTCTGGCCCTGGCCAGGTAGCTCAGTTGGTTAGCATAGCTTTCCAATATACCAAGGTTGTGGGTTTGATCCCCAGTCAGGGCATATGCAAGAGGAGACCAATGAATACACAAATAAATGAAACAAAAAAATTGATCTCTCTCTCTCTCTCTCTCTCTCTCTCTCTCTCTCTCTCTCTCTCTCTCATCGCTCTCTCTCTATTTCTCCTTCCCTCCCTCTCCAAACAATAAAAAGAAAAAAGCAGTGCAGTAATAGTGAAAGGAATGCTCCTTGCTTTACATTATCATCATCAACTACTCATAAATCTACTATAAGAGAACCCTTTAATTTGGTGTCATTTATTTTGGCTATAAAAATTGAGAATAGCTGCTATATCTTCCAACATTATTTGATAATTTTTATATCTTGAGTTACTTGCTGACACTGAATATATTAAATAAGTTTCTTTTTTTGTGTGTATTCCCTTCACAATGATTCCAAAATTGGTTGAAATAATTTTAATTGATTCACTAAATATTTTTGGAAAGGTTCTGAACTATTTTAAATGGGTTTACTGTTTTATATAATTCCACTTTTCTTTACGGTCTTTTGGATAATTTTATTAACACAAAAAAACAACAGGTCATAGTACTTTAAAATTCCATTTTTTACTGTTATAAATTATGAAGGTGATAATACTAATTGTATTCACATAAATCAATCCAATTCTTATACATATTCAGATAGACACACACACACACAAACACACACACACACACACACACACACACACACACACACACACACAATTTTGAAAGGTAAAAGTATCAAATTAACCAAGGTATAACATAAACACAATTCTCAAACTGGAAGTGTTTAACACTCACGTGGAATCTTTGCCATGTAAGATAACTAAAATAAAGAAAGAAAGTTCTTCTTTCTATTGTTACCTCAAGACAAGTCTTACAGGTTTAACATAACAGTTTCAGATTCCACTTCTGGCAGGTGTTTGTAAAAATATTGACTTCAATATCTGCCAGTGTGTTGTTCCTCCCTCCAAAGTTAGGTGATTTGTTAGTGTACACATGGATTTTCAAGGCAGTGTTCACACTCTTTCCCCTGTGCATAATTCCCTTGATATAGAATTTCCACAACCATTGTTATAAAATATGTTTGAACAGAGAACATTCTGGTATGTTTGTAAGAGGGATCCATCATTCACTGCCATTCCACCAAGAGGCTATATATTTAAACCTTTGCACATTGCCTTGCCTTATCAAAGGAGCAGTTTGGCATTTGGTATTTGGAAACAGCTATAAAGCTGCACCATCTGTACCACTCTGTTTCAAGAGGGAAATCAATTTTTATCCTTGCTGAATCCTGCAGGAATACTCTGCTCAAATCGGAACATGCATGACTCAGTTATAATTCAGTCATCTAACGGTGGCCAAGGGTGTATGTTGCAGACAGAAGCACTTGTGTTCATGTATTTGGGTAAAAATGAAAACTGTTGCCTAATATTCATTCACAAAGGCTAACAACTTACACTGGCTGACAAAACATCCAGTTATGTTGTTTCCTCAAGATACATTTTGGCAATTTATCTTTCTAAGGGAACATTCTAGTCTCCACTTGATAATAAAAGCAGATTTCTTCATCTATGAGTTGTATTTGGGAAAGCAAAATGTAGATTTACCTAACCTAAAGCATTTGCCATGCATAGAAATTAGAGGTGTTCCAACTATAGAAGTATAGATTGAGGTTTTTTTTCTTTAAAAATAACTAAAGTACAAAAAAAAAATCACTGGTGAATCAGAGCATTAGAGAAAATTAGAGAACTATTCGTAAAGAAAATAGTACATTTGAGGAAAAAATAAAATAAAAAATATTTATCTATAAATAAAAAGAATGATACAAACTGACCTTTATTTCCTCTGAATATACCAAAGAATAACTAAGCTGAAACAGCATATAAAATGCAAATTTTGCATTAGAAATGCTCTCTTTCCTGGCTGTGAATATTGTTAAACTTTGGGTAAAGTGACATTGCATGAACAGGAAACCATCCCTCAATGGCTGATCCAAAGTTAAAATTCCTTAGCTTTGTGAGGTTCTTTGAGATAAAATTTTAAGTAACTAATATTATTTTTACTACCTGAGAACTTCTGATGCTCTGATAGCTCCTAGAGAAGTGTGGATATCCTAAGGCTGAAAAGGATTTAACTCAGGGCAGTGTCATAG
The DNA here is from genome assembly GCA_027563665.1 of Antrozous pallidus. Classification (NCBI taxonomy): domain Eukaryota; kingdom Metazoa; phylum Chordata; class Mammalia; order Chiroptera; family Vespertilionidae; genus Antrozous; species Antrozous pallidus. Next base: position 56,583,514 of record CM050519.1, on the reverse strand, counting down.
AACTGAAAACATTAAAATTTTTAAAAAGTACTTGGCACAATACATTTTTTATTGTTTAGAAGATGAAAATATGCATGAGAAATGTCAGAATGATCTGCCAGAAACAAAGATTCATTTGTACAGTTGTGTTTTTTAGTTTTTAGTTACTTTCTGGTGTTATTTGCTCTTCAACATGGCATGTGCTTCCTTAGTTAGAGAATATAATTGCACATGCAAGTTCTTTCACTTTACAAAATTTCCTTGAGAAGCCTAATACAGTCAAGGAAGCCACAGATATAAGACAGACAAACTCACATATGATACTGATAGCCATAGGACACTTTCAGGGAAGCCAGTGACACCGGGAGAGAGGAATCAAGGTTAGCCTCATTCATCATATTCTCACAACTGCCTAAATAGAGTGTCTGGTTCTCTCTCCACAAGCTGCTGGTTTATGTATAAATGTGCCAGGTGCATGAACACGATTTCTAGATATCAGTGTGTCTTCCTGAATCAGTATTCTAGCATTTCCCTCCTAAGCACTTGAATATTATGAGTTGCGTATAAAGAAACATAAATGTGATGCTTTTAAAAGTAGGCTATTCTAGCCCAAATTTAAATAGCTTAACTGCTCCAAGTAAAATCTTTCCCTTTGGCAGATATATTTTTATGGAGAAAGTTAAATGAGGTATTCTAGTGAGTACAAAAAAATGTGATAGTCCAAATCTTAGCAAACAGCTCCTGAAAGAAAAATATCCATATTGTTGAACATTTACTTATTGCCAATCTATTGGACTCAGACATAGAATGACTTTGAAACATGAGGACTTCAATTGTTAAAGGGAGAGGAGAATTAGATTGGGTCTTGGGAAGTATAAACCCAGTTTCTCCAACAAAAATTGGAGGAGACAATAAAGGGTCCATCTTCCCTCTATAGAGTTATTTCAAGGATAAAAGGGGATAGAAGTTTCAAACTCAAAAGCCACTAGGCCACCATCACCTTCTGCTCTACAGGAATAAAATTTCCCACAAATATGTTAACATCACCTGAAACCCAATATTCTCTAATACACTGAGTGAGTTTGGAGGCATGCTCTTGTTCTGTTTATTTGAGTTTAGTAATGGCTGTAAAGTTATAGGTCATGTTGGCAGGGGCAGGAGGCAAAGGACAAGAATTGGGGACACAAGCAAGGCAAGTTTATTGTAAAGACTAGAAAGAAATCATTGATGAGTTCTATGCATTAACATGACATTGTAAAAGCAATCAACCAAATATTGAAATATTACAAAGAAATTCACAGCTGATCAATATGCATGGACTAGAACCAAGACAGGAAAAACTATGAAAGTGTTTCTATGAAATCTTTGAATTAGACAAACAGGAAGAGGCGAAATATATTTTTACTTTGTTTTTTGTGAACCAGTTATTGAATGAAGTCAGCTCTCACAGATTTAAAATGTCTGGGATCAATCAGGACTTCTATCTGGTTTTCCATTTTTTAACTGGAGTTTTAATGGTGGTTATAGTGGATAACTGTTTTTCCTCCGTTGAAGTTTAAATGTATCATTAAGTGCAGTGGTTCTCAATCCTGGCTGAACATTGAAATTACCTGGGAAGCATTTAAAGAATACCTATGTCCAAGGCCCAGGCCCAGATTCTGATTTAATTAGTCTACAATAGAGCATGGGCACTGGTGGTTGTTAATGATCCACAGATAAGTTTGAGAACCACTGATTTGGTTCTTAGTTTGTAGGACTATAAGTGATGAATCCGCCAGAACAGGAAGAGCGAGGATACAACACAGACTGATTGGAGACCAGGTTCCCTCATCTAATCCACATGTACTGCCTGGTCTAGACAACATACTTTTGGAAAGGAACTGTGTGATTGAGGTTGTGTGGATTATGTTGAGAGAATTCTAAATTAGCATCTGCAAGAGTCATTTGCCTCTCTCTGGTGGCTGAACCCATATAATACAGGGTGAAGGGGAAGTAGGTTTACAGTTGTTCATATGGAAAATAATACAATAATCTTATATAATAAAAGGATAATATGCAAATCGACCAAACTGCAGAGCAACCAGCCAATATGATATGCACTGACCACGAGAGCACAGACGCTCAATGCAGGAGCTGCTCCCTGGTGGACAGTGCACTCCTATAGTGGCAGCACCACACAGCTAGAAGCCAGGCTCACTGCTGGCAAGTACAGTAGTAGTGGTGTAAGATTCTCCTCTGTGGCAGCACTAAGGACCCCTGAGTGGATGTCCACCTGCCGGCCTAGGAGAAGGCTTAAGCCGGCTAGTGGACATCCCCTGAGGGGTCCCAGACTATGAGAAGGTACAGGCTGGGCTGAGGAACCCCTCCCCCAGTGCACAATGTTGTGCAACAGGTCTCTAGTTAATAAATAAGAATACAAGAATAAACTCTGTGTTTTGCCTATGCACACCTGTAACCCTACTTTTGTTCCAACTACCCTCTATGAGTAAGAAGAACTGTGCAGCCAGGATTGACACTGTGAAGTAATCCAGTTTGTAGCAAATGAGAAAAGTCCTTCCATGTGGTTGCTTCCAAGTCCTAACTACACCACTAACCTTCCTGAAATGTAGCTGTTTCGTAGACCAGCTTCTTTTTTTTCCTAATAATGTCTCTGTTTTATTCAAAGAAAAAAAAAGATATCCTACAAAGCAAAACCTTTTAAATCTATGAAGCTTGTCTTTATTTTCCAAAATAATTAAATGAAAAATTAACCCTGGTAGTCCTTAAAATATTGAGGCATTTAAAAAAAATTTTAACAAGACAATTACAATAATTTTATGTCTTTTAAATATCTCATCAGCAAGTTCTAGGGCCATGTTTACCAAAAGAGAAGCATGCAGCCTTCACTTAAAAGTGGTTTGTGAGTGAGCTTTCAGGAATTGGCACCTGCATATTTAGATGCAGCGACTAAGTAAATGTCTAATATTTGTGGGCTTTGGTTTTTTTCCATGCACTTAACACTTTTTTATAAACTCAGATTTTTCAAGGAAGTCTTAAAGCAGGAACATCTGCTAACCTGCAATTACGAGTGCTGACAGTATATCATCAGAGTACACAGAAGCAGGTTCAAAAAATGTGACTTTGAAGGAAATGATGACAGGCCTGAGCACAGAACAGAATGTAATCATGCAAAGGTGTGCTCATGCATCTTTTATGTGTTCAGGTATTTGGACTGAATTTAAGACAGTTAAAGTGCCTATTAACCTTAACTGACTATTGAATTGACTGGGAATGTTTTTAAAATAAAAACAAGCATATGTTGCCTTTTTTCTGAGTAATCTAGCAGCTACTGACAGCCAGAGAAGATGGATTTGATCAAAGATAATTTTGCTTCTAAAAATGTTGGTCAGTATTTTGCTTTGTATAAAGCCCTTGCCCCATTTTTTCTACTGTCAAACTGAACTCCTTCTATATTTTTCTTTGTTAGAAAGTCTCTCTCTCTGTTTGTCTCTCTGTCTCTCTCCCCCCAAATACACACACACACACATAACTGCAAGCTTTTTCTTTTTTCCATTTCTTTCAGGAGCCCAATTATAGTGAAGGCTCACTCTAAGGTGAGCCTAGATCTATATGAAGATGACACTTCAAATAATTGACTAGTATTGACTACCATAGCTCTGTCTGAAATCCAGTTCCTTTACAGAGCAAATGACCTGATGATAAGGGTTATTTATTTTGGAACCCAATTATCTAACTCTATCTATAACATTTCTCATCTTGCTTTATTAAAATCTGCTTGGGATGCCGAAATTGGTTTGGCTCTGTGGATAGAGTGTCAGCCTGTGGACTGAAAAGTCCCAGATTCAATTCCAGTCAAGGGCATGTACCTTGGCTGCGGGAACCTCCCCAGTAGGGAGTGTGCAAGAGGCAGCTGATTGATGTTTCTCTCTCATCGATGTTTCTGACTTTCTATCCCTCTCCTTTCCTCTCTGTAAAAAATCAATAAAAATTTTATTAGAAAAAAATCTGCTTGGAAAATGAAACAGGTTTGGGGCTAGAAAATTAACTTAAATCAATTAAGATTGTTGAGATCTTACTCCAAAATGAAGTGTTAGTATAGAGTTTTTGAATTACATCAGTAAAAGTTTAGGAATCCAATTATTTGGTACCTTGGTTATTCAAATTTATATAAAAAAATATGAATTCTGCACCAGAATTTTTCATTTATTTTTTTCTAGATAATAATTTCTCTGGTATAACTATTCCTGGATGCTTCATTATTTTATATGAAGGAAGACAGTTTTATGTAATTTTTATATTTATTGATTTGAGAGAGAGGTAGAGAGAGATAAAGAGAAAAATTGATTTGTTGTTCCACTTATTTATGCATTTATTTGTTGCCTCTTGTATGTGACCTGACTGTGGTATTGAACCTGCCACCTTAGAGTATAGGGGATGACACTCTCACCAATGGAACAATCTGGCCAGAGCCTTATTTTATGCAGTTTTTAAAATAGGATAATCTAATCACCAAAACTACACATAGATGTTGAATCGCATAATGTGCTCTGAAAGTTACAAAAGACCCTGCGTATTTACAATATTGCTTTTAACCACATGACAGGAGTTGCTTCCCTTTTCTTCCTACAATAATAGATTTCTGTTCTACATAGATATAACTGTCCAAGATTTTTTAACTAAAGCAGACAGCTGCCTTTAATTATACACATCTGTGGTATTTCACCTGCATTCCAGAATAATTCTGGAGTTCTCAAGGAAGAAAGCCAAAGAGAAATTTCATAAAACTTAACAGAAGCTAAATTGGCCTAGGAGTATAAGTATTCTCAGAAACAGCAGAGAATAAAAATCACACCATTCTTTTGTAGACTTTTCATTACTACTGAAAAGACAATCTATACTTGGTACATGCTTATTTAAATGAAAATATGCCATGGGTTGTGTTAGATTTAGAGTCTATTTCAAAAAATAAGCTAAAGCTCTTTTAAACATTAGTATTCATAAAAGGGACGTTAAGGAAATGAGCAGGGAAAAATAATTTTTTTAAAATATACTACATTAAACCTTATAAAATTGCTGATACTCAATGTTCTGATAGACAAAAATAATAGATTCATATATTCAACTTGCTATTAATGATTATGTGATTATGTAGAAAAATGACTAAAATAAAACCCACCCATTGATCTAATATACAAATAAGTCTCACTCAAAAAAATTTTGGGTGGGGGAATAAAAATGCTAGGAGTCAACAAAACATAATTTACAGAAATCATTTTGCCATTTACAGAGACCAAGGCTTAATGTAATGTACTTTTCAAAAATGAATCTTTTTAAAAGAGGCTCAGCAGATATTAGGAGGCAGAAGGACTCTGGCATTAGCTGTGTGATGTCACTACCTTTTAGATATCTTCCAATGACGTGACTCTGAATGTTGAAGTATAATGAGTCTATCATCTCATTGCATAATACAAAGTAGCATATGGGGAAAATGTTAATGCTTCAGCTAGAGGAAAGGTTATACTGATCTCATCTAATATAAAGTACTATGGTCACATGCTAATGCACTGATCTTATTAGCTACAAACATACCAGTCTATGAGGTACTGCCTATTCAGTTCACAGCTGTCAGTGTCAAAGCACAAGTGTGGTCACAATTATGTATCTGTGACTCTGTATAAAAAAATAAAATGACAGCCAGGTGACACCCAAGATAATCAGTGATGATTACAACACAGCACTTCCATTCCAGGATGTACAGTTAAGGACATATTACCATAAGCTCAATAAAGGAAAGTATTCCTTATTTCCTGTACAATTATATTTAATAATGTCATCATTTCATTTTCATAGATTGATAATTTCAACATACAAAAGTTGATTTATTTATATCTTTGTTAATTTCTTTCAATAAGGTACATGAGAAGCTTTATGCCTCCATCACATATGATTGCAAGTCATATATGACTCAAGTCCTATATGACCCTACGACCTCTCTTAGTGAAAGGGCTGTAGATTGTTAAATATCATATTCATTCTCTATTATTTTCTGCCTCTTATCCTCCCAGGAATTCAAGAGATGGTAAAAATGCAATGAGCAGGGGCTATTAAGGGGAAGGTAATGGGCCCCAGGACACAGGTGCAGGGGCTGGCCTAGGACTGCATGAGGGATTACTGCTATAGTAACAGAATAAAAGGAAGGAAGCTTATACATCTTTTCCTCCATAATACCTCCCCTGGGCCAATCCTATATAATATTAGCCTAACACGCTAAGTGTTTGAGAGTCCAGTCATCCATTCAACCAACCAAAGTGTAACATGCTAATAATATGCTAAGGCCACTCAACAACTTGCTATGATGTGCACTGACCACCAGTGGGAAGATGCTTCAACCAATAGGTTAGCTTGCTGCTGGGGTTTGGCCAATCAGGACCTAGCAAGATGGGCTGGATATGCCCTAGAGCGCTCCTGTGATCCCTCCCCTGCTGGCCACCCTCCTGCATCCCTTCCTTGCCCCAATGGTGCACTACTGGGGTCCTTTGGCCTGGCCTGCACCCTCTTGCAATCTGAGACCCCTTGGTGGATGTTGGAGAGCCAGTTTTGGCACGATCCCATAGGCCAGGCCGAGGGACCCCACTGGTGCATAAATTCATGCACCAGGCCTCTAGTTTCCAGATAAGTGCCAACATATCTACAGAACATTTAGGAAGAAATTCCTCCTCCCAGTCCCTGCCAAGGGAATGTGTCCCATGGTAAGGCATCAAGACATTTGCTTTCATTTTCCTGGCTGGAGGCAACCACACCAGGGGTGGGCATCTGATCCAAGGACCCAATCTGATAGGCTGCCCACTCAGGGTGGTAACCAGTTGGCTCATGAGATTGACTTTTAGGACTTTCAAAAAGGAAAGACAAAGAGAACAAGGTTATTGGTCTTAGGAGTAGAACTTAAAATCCTATCTAATAAAAGAGAAACATGCAAATTGACTGTACCTCTACTATGCCCACAGCCAGTCAGGAGTGAGTATGCAAATTAACCCAACCAAGGTGGTGGTTAATTTGCATATCCAGATGCAGAACAAAGACTGAAGTAAGTATAGCTGGAAGCCAAATCCTACAGAAGGGAGTGAACCTGTGGAGAAAGAAGCAAGCAGGGCTGTGGAGAAGGTAGGGAAGCAGGTGGGGGAGGGGGATGCGGACACTGCTGCAGGAAGCCCTAGTAATGCAGGAATCTTCCTGCAATGGGCCTCTAGTGTTAACAATAAAAAGAAATGAGTAAAATAAAATTGTAAATAAGATGACATTTGAGTAAGCAAAAGATTTGTGATGTTAAGTGATTTGAAATGACAGGAATGGAAAAAGCAGAGATTAGAATTACTTTAGGAATGATTATGGTGAGGACAAAGGAACCCTCATGACTGAGATGTGACTCAGGCCCCAGAATAAATGGAACCTGGCCCAAATCCAAAATTATATCTAGTCTCAGTAAGCCTCACCTTGCAGATTATCCCCAAGTTCCCATGAATACTTTATATAACCTTCCTCAGCTAAGACCCATCTCCTCTCTTGAATACCTATGGCTCCGTTTTTATTCTTTAAACTTTTCACAAAACTCACCAGTTTCTGTCTTAATAGTATACCATACAAATATCAGCATGTCTTATCTTCCCTACAGATAGTAAACAATGAAGACAGCAAAGATTGGCTAATTCTTGCACACAATAGATACATAATAAATATTTATAGAAGAAACATCCATATTATAAAATGGTATTTATCGCCCCATTTACTCACATAATACTGGTTTTCAAAATTAAAGAAATAAATGCTTAAATAACATATAAAACATAAATTTGCATATATTCTTGGGTATACCATTAACACATTTTTTAATTCTCACAAATGGTATTTAATTAAGGACAGTTTAGCTTATTAAGTTTAGATGGATAGTCAAAGAAATTCAAAGAACAAATCTTAATAATCTTATTAACGTCAAGAGATTCTATGAGACAGTGGGTCTCCATCGTAATTGAAAACTTTGTAATGGGAGTGCACATACACTTATGTCCACATGGTATTGGTTCTATATTTTAGCGTAAATGCCTTTAAGACTGTCAAGAATTGTTTCACTATTACTTTGATTTTCAAGTACAAGTTGTTTTTGTTGTTGTTTTCTTCAAGTTAAGTAAGCAAAAAGCCTGATAATTTGCTTACTAAATCACACATCATAATTCAGGATGGCAGAGATGCAGTTAAACTGATGGTGCTACTATCTGATATTATAACAATAACAAATTGCTCCTAAAATCGTAGGACAAAAATCAATATTTTAATAAAACAGCTTAATAAGAAAATATTGCCATTATAATTCATTTAAGAAAAAATGAAAATAAATTTAAAAGACAAGCAGATCAAATGAGGATTTTAGTTTCAGAGCCCAATGAGTAAAATCAGAGGGAGAAAAAAATACATATGGTCAATAAAACACTCAGGAATTACTTTCCCATCTGTATCTGCATTCTTTTCACTTTTTTTCCGTAGCTTCTTTTCATCCCAAATTGTTGATGACATCATTATGGAACAGAATTCTGGTGATGAATGACATTTAATATGAATTTGCCAAGAGAAATAGACTAAAGTAGATTGTTGGCTAGTTTACAAACAATCCACAGTTTTCACTTTTCCAATGTGGAAATTATCTTCAATTTATACTTATTAATGAAAAAAACAGAATATAAACTAAAACATAATTTTGGACTACTGTTTCAAAAAATTTTACTAAATCCAAGTGCATTAATTCAGGTCATTAATCATACCTTAGGTAAACTACGCACTACTTTATCTAGTCATATTATTTGACATGTTGGGAGATGCCTCTTTATAGTTTATGCTTTGGCCCTCTTTTTATCCTTGAGTTCCAGATTACTAATATAGGGAGGTTGCCTCTGAAAAACAAGTTTATATGCTAATAAATTTGAGGACACTCTTAAAATTAAAAATCGTGTTATAATGTGCATGGGACTATCATTCCAACGGAAATAATTTCCAACATGTTTTGGATTGTGTTCCCTTTAATAACTGTGCGCATCTGGGAAGAGGACCAGGTTAGTCCTTCATAGTATTTGTTTTCCTTTTTATTTTTTTAATGTTTATTGCTGAAAATATTATATATGTCTCCTTTCTCACCCATTGACTCCTTCTAGCTCTCCCCCACCCCTTGACCCAGGCCTTCACCACCCTATTGTCTGGGTCCATGGGTTATGCATAATATGCATGCATACAAGTTCTTTGGTTCATGTCTTCCCACATTCCCATCCACCGACTCATTCCCACCTTCCCTCTGAGATTCCACAATCTATTGTATACTTTTAAATGGCCAGCAGATGTGTACTTCAGAGTAATGATAAAGAACTGCCGTGTATAGACACTCAAAGAATAGAAGTATATAGCTCTTGTTACCACTTTCCAACCCTAGTTCAAAATAAAACATACTATTATTTACTTCCCAGCAATTAATGACAAGATCAGAAGTGCTCTAAACTGAGAAATAAATTATGTTTTCTATATTGTACACATGGAGCCATAAACAGCATATTATTTAACCCAGAAAGTGAAGGGTAATAGATAAAAAATGAGGACATTCTAACATATGGCAGCGCAAGATGAGATTTGAGCCAAAAGTCCAATAAGTCTTCCTTGTTCCTTGTTGGGCAAGCCCAGCACGGGCGTGTTAACAGAGAAATGATCACTTCTTGGGTTATTAAAAACAACATAATTTATTTTAAACTTGGCTCCCATTTTCCAAAAGCCTGGAGATTTTCTATCAGCTTAAGAACAATGGTTCCTATTTCTTCTTTTTAGTTGGAAGTCATTTTGGTACTTCACCAACTATGTAACCTTTGCTTCAAATCCACCCACTCACTGCATCCCAATACAAAGTTTGAAAATCATATTTTATGCGTTCAAGTCTATTTAAAACAGTGGGGCTCCACAAAATGCACAGCAAAGGAACACAGCAGAATCTCACCATATTTTAACTTGGAAGCAATCATAAAAATTAAGGTCAGAATATTTTCAAAAAAGGAATCTGAGCTTTGGTCTGAGGTAATAGTCTTTCCTTTGGCCTTAACCCTCAGGCTGAGTGGCTGTACACTCCTCTGTTCCCCAATCCAGACCTCAATCTTGTCTTCTCTTTCTACCCATGCCCCTTGTACCTTTCCAGCTCTGATTCTTCCCTTCACTTCTATTCTAACTCCACTAATGCAGCTCCTGCTTTTGTCTTTTGCTTTGACATGTTTCAGATGAAAGGCTGTGGCATTCTGAAAGAATTTTGGCTGTATGTTTACTCTGAAGGTTCACTAAATATGACCACATTTGACTAAGTTCCACCAAACTCTTTAGTTGGGGGAAAGAACACAGGAAAGAAATGTCAGCTCCTGAACCACCTTTTATTTAGTTATTTATTTACTCCTGATTACAAAAGTAATATATATTGACAATACAGAAAAATAAAATTTAATAAAAGCATAAGAGACTCTAAGCCACCCACAATCACCAAAACAATTGTAATCCATGGCTTGTATTTTAATATACATCATTCTCTTTAAATCTTCTGCCTACCCAGACTTTTAAAAGTATCCTGCAATCCTATTGTTTACACAAATTATAATCTGCTTACTTATTTTAATAAAATACAATGTTTGTAACATACTTTTGCCCAACCCTGTGTGAGTTTGAGCACATGCATGCGTGCGTGGGTGCGTGCGTGCATGTGTGTGTGTGTGTGTGTGAGTGTGTGTGTGTGTATTCTTTTGTGATAAGTTTCAAGAATTACCTTATTTAGTATTTGGAATTTTTTAAATATATGTCTTATTGACTTCAGAGAGGAAGGAAGAGAGAGAGAGAATCATTGATTGGCTGCCTTAAGAACTCCCCCTTCTGCAGATCCAGCCCACAACCTGGGCATGTGCCCTGACCGGGAATCAAACAGGACCTCCTAGTTCATAGGTTAATCCTCAACCACTGAGCAACACCAGCCAGGCTATCTGGTATTTTTAAAACTGCTCTGGAAGAAGTGTAATTACCAAACTTACAGATGGTATTAAGGTTTTAAAATAATGTAGTAGCTAAGTCTAAAAGAAATAAAGTACAAACTAATTTCAAAAGGCTCAGGTTGAAAAGTGAGAAGTAAGCTTCAAAAGAGAAATGGACAGGGTAATGTATTTAGTGAGAAGTAATATATTCCATATCTACAAGTTGATAGGATTCAGTAGTTCAAAGTGATCAATTGACACTCAGAACAAGGACACAGAAATCATTAGAGCTGTTTTCTGAAGACAGAAGTTCAATGTACCACTGAGAGCAGGAAGATGTGGCCGTATTGAATAATACTCAACTCAGGAATACTGAGCATCCGGAAAAGTCTGATGACATTCAAGTGAAAGAGAAGCGCAGTCAGCATGTTTGTGGGGATGGAGATATGATGCATGAGACGATATACAGCATTTGGATACTGAAAAAGATTTGTTGGATGTCTATTAAGTGATGAATCTGTATTCATACTAAATGCTCAATAAGGAGACATTGATATTCCTGGATGAATAAAACTATGCATATTAAACAATGGACACTAAATTCAACGAACTCCTTTCATATAAATTTATCTGGATCAAGAATATAATAATCAGCAAAAATGACTTTAAATTTATATTTTAATGAATAAAAGAGTTCAACCTACTTAACTTCCAGGTTCATTCCTGACATTTCCCAGATTTGTACTGAACACACATTTTATCTGTAAGTGAGGCTCACAGATCAAGTGAAAACGGGTGTGAACCTCTTTTACATGGTGCATAGTTTCCTTAGAATTCTAACATCTCACCTTTCATGTTTTTCTCAAAATACATTAAAGCTGATGAAACCACTGTTAGTGCTAAATTCTTTGCAAAATGGTAGAACGCTGTTCTCTAACAAACTATTCCTTGTTTTGTTCTTGTTTCTCTTCCTCTTGGGCTTTCACTGGTCTATTATAATCTGACAATAATTAGCACAAAAAAAAACACAAAAAAACCTTTGGACTTTATAGCCCAAGGCAGGCCTGGAGCACACAAAATATAAGGGGGAGATGTAGGAAAAACAGGAAAAATGATTTTCCCGAACAACTCTGGCCAGAGAAATAAAAATAATGTGTTTTCAAAAGTAGACTATCCAAATATACAGTTAGGTATTTTTATGCCCTCCTTATACAATTCATGGTTCATGTAAATATTTACTATGTTATTCTTGAAAACAAATCCATATATGTGCTATGACTTTCACAACCTGCTTATTAAACTACTTCTTTTTATACTTTTAAATCTAAACAATGTTGTCCCTTATAAAATGCAGAGAATATTACTAATATGCCAGCATTTAAGGGGGGCTGGGAGTTCTCCTTGCTGGTTGTCTCCAATCAACTAAGAACCACTTATATATAAGTTGGACTTACTATGGGGAAACAAAGGGTACAATATAGCACTGCAAGACTGCAAGCAGCCCCAGCCAGTACTGCTCCGTTGCTTGGGCATACATAGTTCTGTGCATCAGAGGTTGCTGGTTTCATTCCAGTTGAGGGCACTTGCTCATGTTGCAGGCTCAATCCATGGTAGGGGGTGTACAGGAGAGTTTTCCCTCTCATATTAATGTTTATCTATCTCTCTCTCTCTTTCTAAAAATCAACAAAAAATATTTTATAAAAAGGCAGCAACACAATAATTATAGCTTCGAACTCTGAATATATATTCTTGCATAAAGATTTCATACAATGACTCATTTAAGTCTCACATTAGATCACTGAGGTCAACAGTATTGTTATCCCGACTCCAGAGATGAGAAAAGAAAGGCTTTGATGTGAGTTGCCCAATGTTGGACAATAAGCATTGGTAAGTCAACTCCAGGCAAGCTGAAGGAAGCTCACCTGCCATGCACTCTTACAGGCTGATTGGCCCTTACTCTCAATCCATGGTTGGCTGAATCCCACCTGTCGCTTTGCTACATTTTCTTTTGTAGGTGAGTTACATGGCTTCTCTAAGAGTGGGGTGAGCGGGTAAGCAGTAGAGTACAATTGTAAAGGCAGGACAGAAAAAAGGGATAATATTGATTCTAAAATAATGTCCCCTAATTAACTTTATTTATGTAAGATTATACATATGTATGTATGAATAAAAAAGAGATGCAGGAAAGGGTAGTGTCAGAAATGTTAATAATTGTTACTCATAGATTTTGTTCAAGTTTGTGTTCAAAAAAGGTGTTTTCCTTCCTCCGTACCTCTTTGGGAATGATTCAAATGATGTTACAATGAACATGCATGAATTAAAAAATTAGAAAATAAAGAATGCTATTTTCATTGCTCACCTCCTAAAACACGGGAATATATATTTTCTTGTCAATAGGAAAATGTTTCCTTTGCTGCTTTTATTCTATGCCTTTTCCCTAAGAAATTGCTACGGTAGGCTTCAGTTTCCAATTCTGGAAACAGAATCGCTACATACTATATTTTATCATCACCTTTATCCTTCCATGGTAGGAAGCAATATCTTTTGGTGGTTAAGAAGATACTTAGAAAACAGACTTGAATACAAATCTTCACTTATGAAGTTAATAACTTTGAGTAAGTAATTTATGTATTCTTTTCTAAATTTCAGTTTTATTCTTTATAAAACTAGAGGCACGAAATTTGTGCACAGGGTTGGGGGGTTGTCCTTCAGCCCAGTCTGTACCCTCTCCAATCTGGGACCCCTTGAGGGATGTCCGACTGCCCGTTTAGGCCTGATCCTGCTGGGACCGGGCCTAAACGGGCAGTCGGACATCCTTCTCACAATCCAGGACTCCTGGCTCCCAACTGCTCACCTGCCTGCCTTCCTGATAGCCCCTAACTACTTCTGCCTGCCAGCCTGATCACTCCCTTACCGCTCCCTTGCCAGCCTAATTGATGTCTAACTGCTCCCCTGTCAGCCTGTTTGCCCCCAACTTCCCTCCTCTGCCAGCCTGGTCACCCCTAACTGCCATCCCCTACAGGCCATCTTGTGGTGGCCATCTTGTGTCTACATAGGGGCAAGATCTTTGACCACATCGGGGCAGTCATCTTATTTGAGTGATGGTCAATCTGCATATTACTCTTTTATTAGATAGAATAGAGGCCTGGTGCATGGGTAGGTTTAGCTGGTTTGCCCTGAAGGGTGTCCTGGATCAGGATTGGGGTTTCCTTAGGGCATGGGACAGCCTAGGTGAGAGGCCTGTGGTGGTTTGCAGGCTGGCCACGCCACTTAGTGACCCAAGCAGAGGCCCTGGTATCTGGGATTTATTTTATGTTCTACAATTGAAACTTTGTAGCCTGAAGCAGAGCCAAGCCTTCTGCTAGCTCTGTGGTGGCAGACATTTCTGTTGGGACATTTACCTTCTATAATTGAAACTTTGTAGCATTGAGTGGAGGCCTAGGCCAGGAAGGGCAAGCAGAAGCTTGGCTTCTTCTATTGCCGGGGAAACCCAAGCCTCCTTCCTGCTCTCAGTGGCCAGAGTCATCTTGGTTGGGGTTTATTTGCTCCTGATTGGCTTGTGGGCATGGCTTGTGGGGGTGGCTTGAACAGAGGTCTGGTCAATTTGCATATTAACATTTTATTAGATAGGATGGGGATACCTTCTGCCTCATAGTTTTGCTATGGAAAATAAATAATGCACCTGGCACATGGTAAGCACAGAATAATTGATCATTTCATAATTATTTATGTTCCATACTAGAGATCTGGTACACAAAATCCGTGCACTTAGGAGGGCCCCTCAGCCCAGCCTGCACCCTCTCACAGTCTGGGAGCCCTTGGGGGATGCTGGCAGTCAGACATCCTTAGCACTGCTGTAGAGGCAGGAGAGGCTCTGACTACCACCTCTGTGCTTGCCAGGACTTCTGGCTGAGCAGTGCTCCCTTCTATGGGAGCGCACCAACCACCAGGGGCAGCTCCTATGTTATGTGTCTGCCTCCTGGTGATCAGTGTGCATCATAGATACTGATCATTCCACCAGTCAGTCGATTTGCATATTAGTCTTTTATTATATAGAATTACCTTTGAAAGTACACACTTGTATACTCTCCAATGACTAAAAGAAATATTTTAAACTAAATTTATTAGAGTGACATTAGTTAATAAGATTACATAGGGTTCAAGCGTGCAATTCTGATCCATCATCTGTATATTACATTGTGTGCCCACCACTCAAAGTGAAATATTGACCATATATTTGACCCACCCCTTTAACACTTACTTTCCTCTCTTTAGGTATAAAATTGAAAGAAAAAAAAAAAAAAAAAAAAAACCTCAGAGACACAACAGTATGGTGGTTACCAGAAAAAATGGGTGTGAGGGCGGGGTGAAATAAATATTTTTAATTTATTTGTGGACCCTATGGACCACTTTGGAAATCTTTGGAAGCCTGCAGAAAAAAGATAAACACAAAGTATTACAAAGAAATTATGTTGCATTAAATTTATCAAGGTAATATTAATTGTGACAGATGTGTTTCTTTATTAACACATTGAATGATAAGATCTGGCAGCCAATCTAATTCATAATAATTACTAGGAAATAGTGATGAGTGCAAATGACATTTTGAGATATCTGCACTTACAAATGTAATGTGATATGAGTATATGTGAGAATTCTATTGGTGATAAAGCTACAGATATTACTAATTTCACAGTCATTTGTTGTCGACATTCATAATTACAGAAAACACTAAATTTCTAAAAATTAAGATTAAAATGTTCCCATTGCAGATTCTGTTTGTTCTGTCCTCAAACGCCTTAATCTCAAGAACCCCTGGGATATAAGGTGACTTTTTGGAAGATCATTAATTTTGACTTTGCCATTCAAAAAAATAAGCAGTGATTTTAAACTTGACATCTTCCTTGCCTCCTGTGCTTCTTTCACACTCAAAAATCAAACTAGCAACCAACCTTATGCACTCTAGTCCCACTATCTAGGTTGAATCTGACCACACTCACTACTTTCATGATCCCACCATCGTCTAACTCTAAACCACCTCCTCCTCCTACCTTGATTAATTCAGCGGCCTCCTGGCTGTTCTCCTTGCTTCTATCTCGATTCTGGCCCCATAATCTACTCTTAAAACAAGGTGTTTGGTTCTCTCAGGATTCTGCTATATAAGTTCCCATTTCACTGGAAAACTTCAAAAACTTCCTTTACCCACAAGGCAATACAGGATCTTCCCAGACTCTCCAAGAGTTCTCATTTCCTATTATAGTTCAGCCCACCCCACTCCAATCATGCTGGTGCTCTTAAAGCTCCAGTATTCCCTAGAACATTTGCACTGTCCCTCCTCTCAGCCTGGGATCTGTGCTCAGTCTCTCCCCAGTGAGGCCTTCCCTAAGTGCCCAAGTGAAAATACCACTTGTGCTCCTTTCATTCTCAACCTCCATCCTTTATTTTCCTCCATGTACCCAGTATTATCTGACAAACTCTATTTATTTTATCATACTAAATCCTTATTATTGAGAATATTACAGATATTCTCCCATTTCCCCCATTGCCTCATCAACCTGGTTCCTGCTTGGCCCCAGACCTTCCACACGCTAATGTCTGTTTCCATAGGTAATGTATATATGCACGTAAGTCCTTTCATTAATCTCTTCCTGCCACCCTTTCCACTTCCCCCCTTCCTTCTGAGATTTTTTTAAAATTACTTTTTTGTGTCTTATATCACACTAAAATGCAGCACCATGATGGCATATAATTTTGTTATTCTTTTGCTTTATGGTGTGGTGTTTTGTTTTCTTTTTATCCCTGTTACCATCCTTAGCATCTAGTATTTATTTCCATAAAGGAAGTAAATATTGATTGAATAAATGATAATTTGATATAGACACATGTGCTATTTTACTATTAATTTATATATATATATGTTTATATATAAATTAATATTCCACATATATATGGAATAAGTGATAATTACCTCAGAAAATAACATAGATTATAAACCATTTGTTTAGGTACATTATTTACATAAACTTTATACCTTCTTCCATGATTTTGTAATCAAAAGTACATTCTCAAGGTATAACTTGTCATCGTTGGTTTTATATATAGTTATAATTGTTGTCATCTTTAATTAACTTCACCTGTAAGTTTGTCTCTTACTTCCAACTATACAGCCTGAAATACCTGCTAGTCTGAGACACAGATGGCAATGAAAGTATCTTGTTAGAGTGGTTAGACTAAAATGACAAGTGTATCTTGGAAAGAGAGTACAGGTGCTACCAAGAGAAAGTTATTACTTTATGTCCAAAGATAGCTGATGCTATTTGTCTGTTTTTTAATGAGATTCAAACATTTCAGTAGTTTTTATGTGTGGAATACATTTTCAGAATAAAGAAAGTCTAACATAAGTATAAACCATTTTGGCTTAAAAAGTTTCTCTGACAAATTTTTGCTTTTGTTAAAAATTAGTGTATACCCAACCTATGAGTTGGACAGTATACATTTTTAATAAAAGCAAAAATGAGGGAGGTGAGGGAGTAAAATATCAACCAAAGCACTTGAACGCATGCATATGAGCATAACCAATGGACACAGACACTAGGGGGTTGAGGGCATGTGCTGGGGAGTGGGAGCAGCCAGGGAAAGCTCAATGGGAGGGGGGGAAAGGAGACTCATGTAACACTTTTAACAATAAAGAATTTAAATTAAAAAATAGTGTGTATATGTGTGTATATACATGCTTATTTATATATATCTAACAATCTGTTCATATTATCATCTATATCTTTGAAACCTACTGTAACTGTTATGAATTAGCCTACAATTAACCCACTGTAACTGTTGTGAATATTTGAAAACTTACATAAGACTTTTGTCTCAACAGAATATGTTAGTTCAAAGGAATTATGTATCACCAACTGTCATATTATAAAATGTTAGCCTCATTTTGTTGATCTACTTGACAACTTCAGTGAAATTTTACTCTAGTGTAAGAAGCACATTGTCATTAAAATCAAATTCAGATGCACTTTAACTATAAGCTGAAATGTACAACTATTTCTCCAGTAGAGATGAAGGTTATGGGTGACTTTATCATTGGATATTTTTCTAAAAGCTCATCAATTTATGAACTTTGAAAGGTCTGGTATTTTTTTTTCGTTCTTTTTTTTTTAAGGTGAGTACCCTGACTTTCATACTACAAAATTACTTGAGCAATCTGGACTCCTTTGGAATGTCCCCATTTTTTATCTCGAATATGGCAACTATATATGGACGTCAGGTTGCCTGAATATCATTCTTATTTGAGAAAATATTTTTCAGTTATAATCACCCTATTCTAGCAACTCATTTCAGATTGTGAATTTCATTTTCAGGTGGGGAATGTGTTGATTTTTAGCATTCTTACTTAAAACAGTATGATGGATCATAAGTACACTGCCTGCAAGGAACTTCCTGTTTAATTACACTGCACAGAAGATGTCAATGCTTAATGCCCGTATTTCTCCAGGAAGCACATTTTCTAGAGAACTCTACCTGGAACAATCTCTGAAAATAATCTGTAATCTGAGATGATAAATCTTCCCTCAGAAAGAATGAAGGGAAAGGAAAGTAAGGGAAGTTTTTAAGAGCCTACATCACACTGCTTATGTGAATCATTCTGGCAAAACAAAATTGCAAGCAACCTCTAGTTATTCAACTTTTCTTTCCTAATCAGCTTTCTGGAGTCATCAATTCCTTTAAAAAGATTTTAGAGAATGAGGGACTCAAATAGAAGATAAGGAGCATAAGCAATTATAAAATGTGCCACAAAGAATAACTTTCAAGTCCAAAAGTCAATAATGTCTTATTCCACCCCAAAGTGAATAAACTATGTATACTAGTGTTATGCATTCTATAAATATCCTCCCTTCTCATATGCAAAGGGTTGGTTTATAGCAGATGATTTTGTTTTCAAGAATGTTATCTTGGCATTCTTGATCACTGACATTTACTCTCTGTGGGCCTCACTCGCACCAAATTCACTTTAACTTCAAGAATGCCCATACATCTTAAGGAGCAAAAGGCTCAGCATTTTGTATCTCTTGTATTCTTTTAGTTTTCTTTTAAGTCATATCCTAAAGTGTCTCTGTCCTGCATGGTAGAGATGTGCTCATCAACAGGAGACATAGGAAAAAGTATAGTATTATTCTTTGCTTTTTGAAGCAGTCCAATGGAGAGTGGTACCCAGTTTTAAAATAAATTTAAAAAAAAACATTCAAAAGTTCCATTTTAGTCACCATTGCTGCAATAACAAATGACCCTAAAATCTCAGGAATTTAAAACAATAAGGATGTTTTTCTCATGAATGAACTTACTCCTTAATGTTTCAGGATGACTGTTGTGATTTAACGATTTCAGCTCTGCTCCAATCTCCTCCTCCGCTGCTCTTATTTGCGACACGCTATCCTTGTGGCAGAGACCAATAGCAAGAGACAGAGATGATGGAAACAGGCACTGAAGCTGCTGACTGGATGTGGCCTCTAGCATGTCCTCTCACTTTTTTTTTTCCAAAACAAGAATCAGGCCAAGTCCAAGTCAACAAGGGTAGGGATGTGAAATGCTCTCAGAGAGACATCACCATTGACATGGTAACAGACTGGAACATGTGATAATATATTCAACCACACTTCTTTGTAATTAAATACAGGTTTTCTTGCAAACCCTACAACCAGCTTGAAAAGCTGGGCGACATAAGGAATTTCAATGGAGGATTTCAATTGAACAAACCATTGACATTGTTTCATTTTCCCTTATTTATTACTTTTTTCATCCCTTGACTATTGGTGGAATCAAAAGCCAATCATTGAAAGAGGCCTATATCTTCTGGCAATTTAATTAAAATATCATGTCATTAGTTTGCTGTCATGATGTATAAATAACATCATCTTTCAAATAACACCGCCTTCACAACACTCTTCCAGCTGTCTACTCTGACCCTTATCATAGTCTTCCTTCCTCAAAACATTCCCACCCATTTAACCCATCCAGGCACAGTGTCAATACATCCACTTTTTCTTTCCACATCTGTGACACTATAATTATGGAATATGAAGCTGAAAGTTCGGTACCTTGTTGAGAGAAATCCACGCATTACTAAGGAGCTAGGGAGAGTCAATGCAGAGGAATGAATAGAGGTGGTATTTGGAGAAGAAGCAAATAGCTCTTTCCTATGCCACAAACAATACAAAACAGAGGCTCTGCCATCCCTGGCACTTGTCCCCAGAAAAGTGGTTAACATATGTCATTTGCAGAATGTAGCACACAGAAATGCTATGTTCTTTGATATCATAGCTGAAGTAATGTACTTAGAGTGAATCTCACTACACCATGCCAGGAAAATATCCACTGGGCAGACATCACTGTGAGAGTTCTTTGACATAAGACAGATGCCTACAGTTCCCAGTATTGCTCTGAGGATGCCTTTCATGATCAGAAGTTGCACACTGAACTACCACTAACACAACAGCACCAAAACCTCTCAGGTCTTTTTTTTTTCCTGGTACAAATCTCAACCCATGTTTGCAATTATTATAATTTTTAAGTCTTTTTTTATTTTTCATACTATTTATGATAAACTTCAGAGATCCATCCTCCACTGTAAATAAAAACCTCCCTCATATGTACCCTGGCCTTCTGTTGGGACATTTGCAATAACCAGAAGCTCATTAATTCATGATGAAGTCCTCTCTGCCACGGGAAAATTGTAGGTATAAAGTGTACACATTAAGAAAAGTTCATAATTTCTGAGTCTATATAAATATAAATTAATGAATTTCTCCAAAAGTAAGGATGTTTCTACAAACAGGCAATTCACAATGACTTCAGGTTTTGTATATAATTTGGGGGGAATAAGATGAGGTTGAAGATAGAACTAAGTAAACATTATATTATGCTAAATTCCTCTAGATTCAGATTTGTGAGAAAACTGAACATTCTCTCACAAATATATCTGTAAACACGTTTATCTTTGAAAAAGTAATGATGAAGAATTCCTATTGAACCAACTATGATGTTAAACAGCTTTCTATAGCCTTTGTGCTTCATTGTGCTCACGTAGTACTCAAGATTGTTTTTACTTGCCACCCTTTGCCTTCCTTTTACTATAGAAAATTTAAAAACTTCTTTCCCAATATCTATTGTATAAGAGTGGCCACACAATACTGGTCTGACCAATAAGGGGCAGGTAAAAGCTTCCTAAACAGTTTAGAGAAAAATCTTTGTGTTTCTGGCATAGATGCCCTTTTCTTATTATGTTTTTCTCACTCCTCAAACTTCTAATAACTCAAATGTGATAGTAAATTCTTCAGACGCCACATTGTATCTATGAATAAAAAATGAAATTACAAATACATTCACCAGACATCCTTGAGCCACAAAATGTATACTTGGGACTGAAAACATTCTGACTTCTTGTTAAAAAATAAAATGTGAATTTGTTTTTATTTTTTTCTTTATTCATTGAGGTATTACATATGTGTCCCTATCCCCACATTTGTTTAAGCCATTATTTAATAGGACTTCCTATAAGTCGAACATGAACACAAAGTGTAACTGTTAAGAGGTATAAGTGATTATGAAACTATTGACCATTGTCAACTTTTAAATAATAGTTTGTTTCAGATGAGGACTTATGAGATTGTCAAATTGAAAAAAGGGACAGGTCATTTCTCTTCTGAAACAAGGATAATTGGTGTCCTGACAGTTTTTGAAACACTAATTTAGGTACAAATATATCAAAACCCATTCCACTTTCTAAAATAAAAAGTGTATGTTTGCCATAGCCAGTGTAGCTCAGTTGGCTGTAGCATCATCCCATGCATTAAAGGGTCATGGGTATAATTACCAGTCAGGGCATACACCCAGGTTGCAGGTTCAATTTCCAGTTAGGGTACATATAGAGGAAACTGACTGATGTTCTCTCTCACATCTGCCTTCCACTTTCTCTAAAATCAATTTTAAAACATGTCAATAAATAAATAAATAAATAAATGCTTAAGATCAGTCTTATTAATTTAAAAATTAAATTAAAACAGGGAAGAAGTCCTTGTGTCACCTTTGAATGGAAGTAAGAGAAAGTGTGGTGAAGTGTGTGTTTACTAGATCATTTTAGAAAATATATACCAAGTAGTATGTTAATGTTATCATGAATAAACAATAATTTGCATCTTCATTTGTAAACTACTCTTTTATAACCAGAGGAAGCAAGGGAAACATATGTTTAGTAATTTGAAATTATGGGTTCTTTCAACTGCACAGTCCTAACTCTAGATTAAAGACTTCCTGGGATGCAATTCTTCTCTAATACTATAAAAATCAGCAGCACCATGGGCTGAAAAATTTCAAAACATGAATTTAAAATCCTCAAAGGATTGGAAATCGTAACTTGATTTGCTCTTCTTTCATTCCCTACTCTCTGACCTTTCTATTCCTGTCTGTTCTTGTTGCTTTTAATTTAGGGTTTTTGTTGTTGTTTTATTGGGGGGAGGAAGGTAGAAAAAAAAACTCTGTGTATTGGCAAAAAGAGCTATTTGGAAAGTTATAAACTTGGGTCAGGGAAAAATGTAAAATCTATAATAGGAACAGTGTCAGAGAATCCTGCACCTAAAAAAGCTGTCTTTCATCTGCAAAACTCAATTACCTTGAAGTAACATTCTTATTTACTTCCCCAAGTCAATTTACAGCATAATCAGGGCTCACAAGTCTGACCCCTGAGATCACATTAAATGCAGAGTTCAACAAATACATAAGAAAAGCTACTCACCAAATTATAAATTGGCAAAGGAAAATATCTTAGCAGTCAATAGTTTTGGAAAACTAAATTCTTATAGAAAATTGTCAACAAAAATTTTAATCACCCATCAAATTGTCCCTACTTGATATGACTGAATGGCTCATTATATTTTTGCTTTCTGACTCATACACTCAGAACTGAATATTTTTGGTGTTAACAATATTTGTATAAATAGCGCTTTGAAGTTTGGCTGCTTAAAAATGCAAATGACTTTGCATTTAGCCAAGGCTAATCTGACTTGTTTATAAAAAGGATGCTTACTTTTGAGAAAGATATTGGTGGCACTGAAAGGATGTGGTTGGGTTGTGGATATATCATTGCATATAGTGTACATGTATGTGCATTTATGCACACACACACACACACACACACACACACACACAACTTGGCCATTTGGGAAGCACTTATTTTTCTTACTATATTATTACTGATAGTCAGTGACACTGCAAATTTCATGTCTTCAGAGTTAACACTCTCGGTATCCAATGGTCCCTGTGTGAAAACTGAGACACTGATAAAAGATTTTCAAAGACATAAGTTCTAAATTGATATTTCTATATATTATTTCAGGGAATCAGATATTTTAAAACTTACAGTACCAATTTTTTGTCTCTAATTTTTATGAAGATAGACAAGACAAACACTTTGGAATCAGAGATGCTATATCAAATCATCCCTTCCCCTGCCCTTGCTTCCACAATAATACACCAGAGCAGGGCTCTGTGAATGAGGCGTATTGTGACAAAGAAACAGAATTTCTGATTATACTTACACAGGGATATCCCAAGGACCTCACGAAAGTGAACTGTTCCATAAAATTGAAAATCACTTATATCTTTAATACACATTTATATATAGTATTTAAAATCAATGCAGATATTTATCATTCATTTACTATTTATCATTCATTTACATTAGATATTATGGGGAAGACACACCTTGGCATATACACAAAGAGTCAAGACTTATGTCCCTTTGGGCTGGTGCTCAGTTCAAAGAGATAAATTCATGAAAAATATTCTATACTAGCATAATAAAAGGTTAATAGACAAATCAGCCCAATAGCAGAATGACCAGTTGCTATGACACACACTGACCACCAGGGGGCAGACACTCAATGCAGGAGCTGCCCCCTAGTGGTCAGTGCACTCCCACAGGAATTAAAGAAATTAAAATAGAACTATATGTGATCCTTTATTCATTACATAGATGAGAATACTATCTACCAAAAATGTGGACAATGGTAGAACTAACACCTAGTTCTGCAGTCTCAACCCATGCTTTACTCACTACATAAAGCTGACTCCCTGAAATTTGGTTTCTATGTGAAAACCTGTTGAGAATTATTGAACTGAGAAGATAATCTGAATACGAAGTATCTTGAGTAACTAAAGTTGTGCCACATTCATGATCAATTGGACTAATGGCCATTTCAATCATTCAAAAGAACCCAGTAAATTGTGGACATATACTAATGATAATAAGAGCTAATTTTTATTCTTGCTGGCTGTGATCAAACCTAATATTGTCTCCTTTAGACCCAACATTTGATTTATTTCTCATAATTACCTTATGTATTAAGTACCAATGTATAGATAAGATCACAGTGGCTTATAAAGTTTAGGAAAAACATTACAGTCAGAATAGCAGATACTTATGATTCAGGTTTATTATTAACAATTAGAGGCCTGGTGCATGAAATTTGTGCACGGGGGTGGTGGAGTGCGAGGGTGGAAGGGAGAGTCCCTCAGCTCAACCTGCACCCTCTCCACCAGGATCCCTCAGGGGATGTCTGACTGCCTCTCGCAATTCAGGACCACTGTCTCCTAACCACTCATCTACCTGCCTGCCTGGTCACCCTGAACCCCTCTGCCTGCCTGCGTGATTGCCCCTATCCACCTCTGCCTGTCTGCCTTGTCACCCCTAACTGCTCTCCTGTTGGCCTGATCTCCCCTGGCTACCTCTGCCTTGCCCTGCACCCGGGACCCAGGATTCCCTTCTTTGGGTGGTCGCAGGCACCTGGGATCCAGGCTTCCTTCCCTCTGGCTGGCTGCAGGCTCCTAGGACCCGGGCCAGCTTCAGCCAGGCTGGCCACAGCTGCAGGGGACCATAGGCAAGCAGCTTCACCTGGGATGCAGCCACAGGTGCTCCGGACCACAGGGTGGGCTGTTTGTCCCTCTCCTGGGGTGAGGCTATAGGTGCTGGTACCCAGGACCACAGGGTGTACAGCTTGTCCCTCT
Organism: Antrozous pallidus; assembly: GCA_027563665.1. Taxonomy (NCBI): domain Eukaryota; kingdom Metazoa; phylum Chordata; class Mammalia; order Chiroptera; family Vespertilionidae; genus Antrozous; species Antrozous pallidus. Next base: position 56,558,444 of record CM050519.1, on the reverse strand, counting down.
CCCAGGCTGCAGCCTGGCTGGTCCCCATTCTTCTTTCATGAGCTCATTTGTGCCTGGCTGGTCCCCATGCCTCTCTCCTGAGTGTTGAGTGTCTGAGCTGTATGGTGTGATGGCGTGAGGGTGTGATGACCATTTGCATATTAGCTATTTATTATATAGGATGCAATAGAAGTCATGTATTGAAGAGATAAAGTGGTAATATCTCCTCTTCCTGATCAAGAAAGCAAAGGGGGTAAGAAAAGCAGTACTATATTTTTATCACTAACTTATATTCCCATGTGTGTAACAAGGGCACATCTATTCCATATGTAGATGATTAAGCAGAGTAGTCTCATTTGTTGTTGTATTTGAATAGTGGAATTTATTGAATTTTATCAATTGAGATTTTTAGGCATAGATATAAAACATGTTTTATTATATCTTTAACCAAATGTCAGGGCAATGTACTACATGTCAAAGACAATATGTAATGTTGCAAGTTAATTTAATTTTTTCTATCTTTCCATTAACTGGATTGAATCAAATGTATGATTTAACTGTGAATCATGAAAAATAAAAAAATATATTTTATTGAAAATTAGACTACTTCAGTAGCTTACTGAGGCATAGCCTCTGTATCTTTTGGGGGAAAAAAAAGATGCACTAGTTTGTTGCCATATTCTTTTAATGGTTTTATTTACAAATATTGTAAGTCTGATTATTCAAAAAAGAATGCATGTCTATTTTTCTAATAGGCATAATAAATAAATAAAAATAGCAACAAACAAAATAAAACAAAAAGTGTGAGAGACCTCAAAATGTCCAAGTGTAGCAAAAAGTGCTGTTCAAATTTTCAGTATGTTTAGCAGAATTACTGTCAACATAAACAGACTGTGTATTTAACCTTTTCCTGGAAAGTTTTCAACTCAACTCTGTTAAGCAAAACTCAAAGACTATCTAGCCAGATTTAACAAATCATTGGAAGTAAATGGATTCTTGGTGATAAATAATTATGATTTTTAAAGCAGGATAATTTTTTCTGGCAAGAAGTGTAGTTTTACATCTCATTTTAAGTCCAGTAAATTTTTCTTGTATAACAAGGAAAAACTTCCCCAAATTTGGCTGATTTATTTGATCATTCTATCTCTGCCCGTTCCTATAATTGTGTCACTAGTCTCTACCTGAATCTTATTTTTAAAATATTATTGTTGTTTTCTATGCTCCTCAGTAAAAATTGCTTTGAATATTTTGAATGTTGCTACTTTAAAAATTATGGTCCAAAACTGACTCAATAAGGGATAGGTTTTAAGCTTTCTTTAAAATCTCTGTCCTATATAAATAATATCGTTTAAATTTTCTTTCAAACCTATATTGATGTTCTCATTTAAATATCTTTATCTAAAATCCGATTCCCCTTCCTTAGGCCATAGGAAAGGCAGGAAGGAAAAATTCAACTCGGTCCAGAATTCAAATGGGCTTGTTGACGAGAACATTTTCCACTTCACTATTTATAAAATCCCAATGTGAATGCAGGTACAACTAATGGACCACATATAGCTGGTGCCAAATGCACAATTAACTGCAAAGACTCATTTTAGCCCCCCACAACACTATAAAAATATTAACATACTAAGTAAAGTCTCCTGCCTATAGCCCCTATGAAAAGGTGCACATTGGCAGCCCCTGCCCCTTTGATCATAGAATAGGTGATGCTCATGTGGCTGAGGTCATGAAGGAGAAGAAAGAAGTCTCTCCTCCCTGAAATTATACTAGAAAGACCATTGCCATCTAAAATGGAAATGAGCCTGGGAATTTACCACCAAGAAAACAGCTGGGGAGATGCATGAGCAGAAACAGAGGCAGAGAGAAGACACCTCTATAGATGAGGAGATGAGGAAGATAGCTAGTACAAAAAGAAACACATCTCCGGAGAGCGTAGGCCATGGCTACAGTTAAGCATTTGAGTGAGGATGCATAACTGCTTCTGGCCATGGACCCAGGGCCATCCTATAATTCCTCTGAAGTTCTCTCCTATCTCCTCACTTATTCACTGGATTGCCAGCTGTTGGCTCAGTTCCAATGGGCCAGCTATATCCTTTTTCTGAAATGCTTTTTTTCCCAAACCCCCACATGATCCTATGCCTCCTCAGATACTTTCCCACTCAGGCCTCCCCAACTATCCTGCCTAAAATCTCAGTTCCCACCTTTCTACTTATGTCCTTCTCCATTCTTATCTTCTGTTTAGCAACTATCACTATCATTTTATATAGTTTACCTAATTTCTTATTTTTTCTTTAATTCCTAAACCAGAGTGTGAACTCCTTGAAGGCAAGGACTCTTGTCTAATCCATTCCGTCACATTTCATCTCTTAGCACATTAAGACACTATTTTTTGAATTAATAAATACACTTAACACCAAAACACATGGACTATTTATAATTAGTCTTTGATTATTAGGGTCTGAGAGAATGAGAATGAGTTTCAAAAAAAAATACTTCAGTGTATCTGTCTGCAGGTATACAAGGTCATGTGAGTTTGATCAGTGCCCTAGCACAGGGCCCCAAACTTATAATTTTTATGCCTTGTTTCAGGTTCAGTTGTCACTGTTTTAAAATTCTTATTAATTTTTCAACAAGAGGCCTTGCATTTTCATTTTATATTTACCCCACAAATTAGGTGGCCTGTCTAAATGTATCACAGCTCAGGTTCAAATCTTTCATATTACTTAGCATCATGTTTACATGGATTGTATACCTTTATAAAGAAAGCATTCCACATTCTACATGATCTATACAAAGGCAGCACCACTGTATTACCAACACACAAACTAGAAGTCAGTAGAGTTGTGCTATGGCTTCACCTCAGCCAAGGACTACCTCAGTAACCTCAAACCTCACTTTCCTGACTTGGAAAAGGAGGTACCTGAACTAAAGAGCCTCTAGGTTATCATCAAGCTCTCTTATTCTCTAATCCTTTTCTAATGTTGTATTGCATCTTTAAAAGTATAAATATTTATTTTCTACCTCTTTGCCAAACTCTCTTATGCAAGTGGTTATGACAAAGGATTAAGCAAGCAAACTCCTCATTTTACATTTTTGCAATATAAATTCTTGTTCTGATTGAGTTGCCCTTAAAAAGTTTCAGTTTTCTACACGTATTTGTTTGCTTTCCAACTATATACCCACCTAGACACAAAGAACCAAAACAATTGATTAAATGTACTCTCATTTCCTTGGATACATTCACATGATCAAACAAATTATTGGTTGGAGTTTTTGGAAACAGATCTACAATTCCATAGTGAAATGCAAACTCAGCTGTGGGGTGAAGGACCTCTCTGTGGCCTGCGGACATGATGATGGAATTTGAGGCAACATCAAGGTAGACAGCAACACTGACACCTCAGTCCTCCACATGTCCACCAGAATTTTAAACTCTTAAAACATCCCTGTAATTATTCAATTAACAATAAAAACCTATGTGTTGAGAAATATTTTTAAAGTATGCATTTTATTCATAACTACAGTCAATTCTGCTATGAGGTGAAATATGTGCCCCATCCAGAAAAAAGAAAACAAACAAAAAACAGCTGCTGTGCAAAACTGTGTGATGAAAAACCACAGTGCTGGTCAGGAAAACAGAGTTAGCTACACAAGGCATAAAGATTTCATCAGCGCCAAATAGAAGATGACAGAAATCAAGTAATTGCAGCACAGTTAACACATGTTAAATGACTAAGATTTCCATAAATATGGCATTTACTTTGAAAAGCACTGGATTTTATGGGAGGGCTAAAAGAGAAAGGGTGTAGCTTTGAGTTATTGTAAATGGTGGGAGAAGGGTTACCAGAAATTGGAGGGGAAGGTGAAACAGGATGTATGGATGGGATATGACTCATAACACAAGTGCTAACTGAGGTAGCTGGTAGATGCTGCAGGTAGGGTAGGCTTCTGGTTAGTGACTGGTGTGCAGTCACAGGGGCCCGTGCTTCCAGGTGGCACGACGTGTTTAATGCTCTGCTGTGGCTACCTTGAAATTCTCAATAATTTTGGAACCAGGAATCTCACACTTAAATTTTTCGCTGTGTCTGCCAAATTATGCAGTTTGTCCACATTTGAGGTACAGGTGTGTGGTTATGTGTGGGGGTGCCTGAACACGAATTTTTATGGGGTACCATTCAGCCAGGTGCAGTTTTCTATATTAAAGTCAGTGTTTCTAGCAAATGAAATTGTGTATAAGCAAATTCAAAGTTCTCATTCTGTTCAAATTTCCCCATGATATATCAGTCATGCTGGAACAAAAACCATAAGCATGTTTTCAAAACAAGCATTATAGGGAAACTAATGGTATTGAAATTTTAAGAAAATATTATTATTCTGAGGTGAAATGAAGGAGACAGGGATCCTAAGCATGGATGAAGCAGTGCATTCCCTATACAATCCAGGCTTACTTATTCACCCACCACGGGGATATTTTTGGCCTTCCAGACACATTGCTGGAGGACAAGGAGGAGAAATGAGGGAGGCCATTGCACATCTGGAGGGAGACCAGGTGCAGGCCAAAAGGCAACCAGCCCACCTGATCTGAAACCAGGAAACATGGAGAAAAGCTTCCAAAATGAGCAAGTAAAAAGACCATAAGACAAGGAATTGGCTGTCTGAAGACCTGAGAATATAACAGAGGTAGGACTCACATCCCCAGCACGGGGCTTCCTAGCCCAGCAGGATCTTGGACACTCTGACGGTCCCCATTTCCTATAGACAGTAGCTAAGCAAGGAAAATACAGTTTAATGATTTCTTTATCATCCTCAGGTTAATGTTGCAGATGTAACATACCTATTTTGAAGTTTACAATCTTTAGTGAAAAATAGGGAAGAAACGAAGAACAGCAGATTCACTTGCATCTTGATTGCAAGTATATATCCTTCTCTTATTACATTTGTCTCACTATATTAGTATATATAGTTACAGTGAAATAAAAAAAGTATAATTGAATACTGGTAGATGATATATTACTGTTCTCCTAAAGTTTTCACCCAATGCACTTTATTTTTTTACAGAATAAAGAAAATTCTGAGCAGAATGTTTAAGCTATTTAAATACAAACCACAAAGGACAAGTAAAGTTATGGAAAACCTTCTGCCCAAATCACTTTCCCTCAAAGCTTCAGTCTCCCTCCATCCACATGTCATTGAACTACTTATATTCTATCACATAATCTCAGTTCCAGGATTCAATTTTCACTCTTGAAACCCTTAGCTTTTAGTTATTCATTATGAATAGGTTTATCTCCCCTTGTCTATAGCCAACTCTTAGTCCTTGGCTTACTTAAAAGCACTGCTTTGCAAAGGTAACTGTTACCAATGTGTTGATTTACATCTTTTGTTAAGCCTTCTATGGTGAGATTTGGCCGGCTTTCTACACATCTGGGTATCAGGTGCTATTAAGAGGCTCATTACCATAAGTTGTTATTTATGTGAGTGTGACTTTACACATGTGGTTTTTCTCTAAGTGCTACACACCTGCTATTTTTGCTTTGTTTTCTTTTTGTGAAAGATGACTTTTGTGCTTTTAGAGGAAAATCAGGAGCAGACTGGTTTTTAGCCTCCTTTATTAATCTTGCATTTTTATTCACAATGAAATAGGTTAGTCCTTCTGGTGTGAAACGAAGTTCATGATAACGCAGATTGAAATCAAGACACACAAAGCTGTCCTTTTGAAATGAAAATTTTCTTTCAATAATACTAGAAACGCCTCAAACCCACAGTGTTTCAAATGTACTTTAAAATGAGGCAATCTGCTTCTTCCCATGAGATGTATTATTTTAAGAGTGCTCCTCACATTTGCTGTGTTGCAAGCTATTGGGTCTCCCATTAGCTCACACCCTGCCAACTCTCAGATCACACAAGGCCAGTGGGAGAACAGTCACTATACTGGCAATTTCCCACATTTGTGCTCAGAGAAGTTATATCTACATTTGGAAAATAGCAAAGAGAAAAAGAGGAGACAATTTAAATACATTGAAATCAGGCACTAATTCAAAAATATTAAATATGAGAATGTATTTCCTGTAATAAATATTAGTAAAAAGTCTCAGTGGTTGAAGCTAGGGATGACTCAGGGCGATCATTCAGAAAAGTCATGCAGCACTCTAGTCTCTGATTAGAGAAGAGCGAACGTGTGTGTGTGTGTGTGTGTGTGTGTGTGTGTGTGTGTGTGTGTGTGTGAGAGAGAGAGAGAGAGAGAGAGAGAGAAGCTAAAATTCATTCTGAATCTCTTTAACATATAGGTTATCAGTTTATTTTTCCTGACTCCTTGAACAAATTTTATTACCCTTTCTACAGCTTCATATCTCTCACTTATCAAATGGTGGTCATCATAGGACCACTCTGTGAGATGTTAAACATTAAGAACCTCAGCAGAATGCCTGGTACATGGTAACTTCTCACTAAATATTAGCAATCAATAGTGTTTTAAATATTTGTGAGAATTATTTTATAGTGTGACACGTACAACTGTGTGACCCCAGAAGGAAGTGTGTACAAGTATGCAACTTATTTCCAGAGTTTGACAAGGTCTCTCATCCTAAGGTTGGTCACAGTTATAAAAGCATTTATTTCATTAAGTCTGGTACTGACTCTTGAACAAGTTTACACTGTTTTTCCAAATTGGAAGTCTAATAAGAAACATGTTGAGATCTTGTTACACTCAATTCCTAGTCCTCTACTCAGAAATTTGGATTTGGTAGGTCTGGGGTACATGTAAGGATTCTCCTTTTGGGGGACATATCCCAATTATGCTTATTAACAACCAAATTTGGGAGAAATTGCTATCATAAGATTTAATAAGGAATACTCTCATTTTATGAGATTTTTTGATATTAAATTCAAGGAATGTGTCAGATAGTAGGATCAGAAAATATTCAGTGTACCACTTTTCCCAGCATCCTTTGTATTGAGGTAAAGGCCATATCAGTAGTTCCAGCCAGTGGTTGTGAGTAAATTTCCATGAATCACTGCTAGGCCACTACAAAGATTAAGGTATCTTTCTATTGCCTTATTCCCTTCTTGATATGAGCCCTGAGAGTGTTAATACAGTGGTAGCTTGAATGGGGCCACTGGTAATCTGGTTTGGAAGTAATTATGGGAAACATAGCACCAACCTCATCCTTTTTGGCCTGATGAGCCTATCCTATTCATGGAGCATAAGCAAGAAATAAATCTTTGTTAAAATTAATCACGACCCTAACTGAGGGGCTTCTCTATTCATTGGATAGAACTTAAAATAAAGGAATAGGCACAGGAAATTCAACTATTCAATAAACACTTATTGACCAAATATGGGGGAAAATGATATAGAGCACAGCCCAGTGAGATGAAAAACAACATTGGCTCATCCAAATAGGTGAAGGATGTGCAACTGTCTATGGAGTATGAAGAAAAGGTTTAAGATGGTAGAAGATGGATGGGAAGGAGAAGACTGGTTAATTCTAAAGAAAATAGCTACTAACTCACTCCTGGTACTCAGATCAACCCTTTGCTTACCAAAAGGATTTTGATTTGGGTAATCAACAGTTGTTTTGGAAAACCACAATAACAATAAAGAATCTATTGATTTTTAGAATTTCGATGGGTAATCTGGTTTCCAAAGTACAGCTTCAAATAATAAAGCTGCTAACATTAGACCAACAATGGACTTAATGGTAATTGAAAACATCTTTTCAATAAATAAAAACACATTTTGCACACTTTATTTTAAAAAGTTTACTTATGGCTTAGACTAACACAGATGTGGTTTAGAGGCATTCTATAGTTAAAAAAATGGAAAATGGGAAAGAAAAATACCAAAGAGGAAATGAACTGATATGATTTAAAGTGTGATATTATTACCATTGTAAATTATGTCAGCCATGGCTGTCTCAAGTAGAACTTCACTTGATTGAAAGCCAAGCAAGACCTCTGAATTATTTTCAGTTAATTATAAGTTAGCCATACACTGCAATGAGAACAATGTGTTAATCAGTCAACTCTGACTCAATAGTGACAATTAAAATGGTTGGTTTTATCCTGCTGGACAAAGGGTATCCCAATTAGAGAAGAATGTGGATGTAATATATTTTGCTAGATATAAATTTTGACTGATTTTGGAGATTTTAAAAAAAATGTAGGCTAAGACATTCTACACCAAAGTTTATGTATTAAAAAAGGTTTAATAGCCTTCTAAGTAGCATAAAAAGTCAGTAGTTTAGGAAAACTTTAAGTGTGGGATCGTATCTTATGTATAAGTAAACATATCATCTGCTCATTATCACAGATATAAAGAAAATTGTTGAGATATATTTAATATATAATTAAGCAATCATACAAAACTGTCATATTAAACACATATTAAAATAAAAAATGTTATACTATGGAAACATAAAATACATTTTAATAAAAAACACACATACATGCCAAAATCTTCCTGTATTTATAACCATAAGATATAAGCATTAAAAATTGTGAGTTTTATAAAAATATTTAAGAAATATATACTTTTCCTTAGTTCTGTAATTATCTACTATGTGAATTCAGATATAGAGCTGTGAAACTAAATTTTTGTTTTCTTTTAAAATAACTCATATTGTCAATGTCTAAAGCAGTGCTTTTGAATCAGTGTGATGTAAGAATTTTTAAAACATGCAACACCTCACCATTTAGTCAGGGGTATTGACCCCTTTTCCCTTAGAATGTCAATTTTTTTAAAAAATGGCAACAGCCAACACAACCATAGCTCTCCAATGTGTGTTAATCAAACTTATACCTATGTTTTGTCAAACCTATACAAATCCTATCTAATAAAAGAGTAATATGCTAATTGACCATACCTTGCCAATCAGTAGTGATATGTCTACAGCCAATCAGGTGTGATATGCAAATTAACCCAGCAAAGATGGCATTATATTGCATATGCAGGGGGAGGCAGCCCCTAAGCCTCCAAGGGGATCTAAAGGAACATGAGTTGGTGGCAGTTGGCAGCACCCTAAGCCTCCGGCAGGGTCCAAGCTACCCATATCCCGGGAAGAGGCCATACCAAGCAGAGACCTGCCAAGGTGATCACTGTGAACAGGATAGTCAGAGCTCTGACCTGCCATCAAGATCAGAATCATAGGGAACTGTAAAGGCAGAGCCGAGACCCACAAGATCACAATCTCAGGGCAAACTAGACAGACAGAGACAAGACCAGTGATGGCAATCACAGGGGAACTGGACAAGCAGAGCCCAGACCTGCCATGGCGATCACAAAGCAAACAGGACAGGCAGACCCCAGTCTCGCCATTGCGATCACAAATCGAACTGGTCAGGCAAAGCCCAGGCCCACCATCATGATCACAATCATGGGGAACTGGACAGGCAGAACCAAGACCCACCATTACGGAGCACCAGCCCAAGTCTACCCAGTGGCCTGGTCCTGACTGCAGGAGTTTCTGCAGGCTGAGGTTTTATCCCCACGCATTAGCAGTAGGAGACTAGTGCCTTTGTTATTCCTGTGTGTCTGGATTTTAATTGGACAAATGCCCTGTGATCGCCATGGTCAGCTTAGCAAAATCTTTTAGAAGAATTCTGTCTGGGTTTCCTCAAATTCCCCCAACCCCTACTCACCCCTCTGTAAAGGCACAGAATAAGTGAGACCCTTAAATAGAAATCAGAGGTCTCTAGCAAGAGTGGGCCTCTCTCACCACAAGTCATTTGGACTGGATGGCCTTTGAGTATTCAGCTAGGCACAATAACAGAGAATCAGAAGCTCAAGTCATAATCTCTGTCCTTAAAATCTTATTAGAGCAAGTGGATGATAAAAAGCACAGTAAGAACATCAGAATGTAAGGCAACAATACAGAGAGGTACAGAGGCAATTGCTAGAATGATTTTCCAATAATCAGTACAAAGAGTATTTGCTATGAATTAAATAAAAAAATATGTGTGGAAGTAGCTGCTTCATGAGTATGGCATCCCTTTCCATTTTAAAGGAGCCACGTGAATTGTGTACTATGCTATGATATCTGAGGCACAGGACAAGGGAGGACCTAAGTATACTATGCTTTGATATTTGAGTCATTCCTTATTGTTCAATATAATTTATTCTGTATGCCTCAGTTTTGTAATAGTTAAATTACTAGAATAATATATCTTGCTATAAAATATTACTAGAAGATCAAATGATCAGGTGACATTTATCGTTCTTTTCTATAAATGAACACAATCTCTGGTATGCTGAAGTGATAGGTATTATAGAAATATTTAGAATTTAGATAGAGACCTACAGGCTTGACTACAAGTAAGGCTTATTATCACGACCCAAATTCATTGCTTAAAAAAAAGGCAGTGAGCCACCTAGAAACTGAACCAAAAATAAGCCCTTGAAGGTCAAATGTAAATTAGATAAGCTTTGCTATTGCAAGAGCAAGAAGAAAAAATTCAGATGCAAGAATGAAAACCACATTGCATTCACTCTAAGTAGCTGATAAAGAAAAAGAATAGTATACTATAACAATACTTAATACAGACTGTAAAGACATTTTTTCAAAGAGTAATTCCTAGAATAGGTAATATTTCAGGTAATTTTTTTTTAAATGTGAAGAGGTTAGCTAGATAAGAAAAAGGTGTAAGGATCCCAAATTGCAGTAGGTGCAGGCAGGGCTGAGGGAACACCCTCCCCGCTCCGTGCATGAATTTCGTGAATTATACTAGAGGCCCGGTGCACAAAATTTGTGTACTTTGTGTGTGTGTGTGTGGTAGGGGGCAGTTCCTCAGCGTGGCCTGCACCCTCTCAAAGTCCAGGAGTCCTGGGAAGATGTCCAACTGATAGCTTATTGTGCCAAAGCCAATAGTGGGACATCCTTAGCATTGCCATGGAGGCAGGAGAGGCTCCCACCTCTGCTGCTATGCTCACCAGCCATGAGGCTGGCTTCTGGCTGAGCGGTGCTCCCCCTGTGGGAGCACAATGACCACCAGGGGGAATCTCCTGCGTTGAGTGTCTGCCCCCTGGTGGTCAGCGCGCATCATAGTGACTGGTCATTCCATCATTTGGTCATTTGCATATTAGCCTTTTATTATGTAGGATACACAATATTACATGAAATACAATATATATTTTTGGTGTGCCACAAAAATTTAGTGATTAGTTTATGTTTGCCATTAGGTGGAAAGGTTGAAAAATCATTGATCTAAAGCAATAGAAGGAAAACAAGAAGAATGACTTATCCACATATTTGGTGCATTTAACCAATTCCTCAGAAAATGGGATTTCTTAACTAAACTCATATACCTACAATACAAGTTCTACCCTGTAAAAACATTACATAAAACAGCCATCTTTCAAAAGGATGCAACGTGTGTAATTAATTGCTTGTTCATAGTAAAATACATAAGTCATTATCTCTCTTCATTTAAAAAAAATTTAGACATTTTGCAGTTTTTTATGCTAATATTGAAGCATTTTCATAAAATCCTTGTAGAGTTAATACAAATATTTGAAGCATGTGATAATTTTGCAAGTCATTTTAAAACTAAAACACAGCAAGTAGTGCCAGGCATGAATTTTTAACTTTCTTCCAGCCAAAGTGTAATTAGAGACAGTTGGGCTTACTAAGGCTCCTTGGACATCTGTTTTACTAAGCCCTTTCTTTAAAGCCTTGATCTCTGCCTCCCTAATTACACATTTTATCAAAGTACTTTTGCTTTGCTTTTCTAAGCCCTATGCAATGGAGGCAATTCCAATTGAGATGAGTATGTGAGGCTCATTGATTTCATTGAGACATTCTGACCAGGGCAAAATTTGTCAGTACAATTACTGATTATATTACCTTTTATAATAAACTAGAGGCCCGGGGCATAGATTTCTTGCATGGGGGGTGGGGGGTGTTCCTCAGCTCAGCCTGCACCCTCTCCAATCTGGGAGCTCTCAAGGGATGTCTGACTGTTTAGGTCCGATCCCAGTAGGATAGGGCCTAAATGGGCAGTCAGACATTCCTCTCACAATCCAGGACTGCTGACTCCCAACTGTTTGCCTGCCTGCCTTCCTGATCACCCTTAACCACTTCTGCCTGGCAGCCTGATCACCCCCTAACCACTCCCCGGCCAGCCTGATTGATGCCTAACTGCTCCCCTGCCAGCCTGATTGCCCTAACTGCTCTCCTGTGTAGGCCTAGTCACCCCTAACTGCCCTCCCTGAAGGCCTGGTCCCCCCAACTATTCTCCCCTGCAGGACTGGGCCCCACAACTGCTCATCCCTGCAGACCCAGTCGCCTGCAACTTCCCCCCTCTTCTAACCTGGTCACCGTTAACTGCCCTCCCCTACAGACGTGATTGCCCCCAACTGCCCTCCCCTGCTGACCATCTTGTGGTGGCCATCTTGTGTCCAGATCGGGGCAGTCATCTTGTGTGCTGGAGTGACAGGTAATTTGCATATTAGTCTTTTATTAGATAAGATAGAGGCCTGGTGCATGGGTGGGGGCCAGCTGGTTTGCCCTGAAGGGATCAGAGTCGGGGTTCCCTTGAGGTGTGGGGTAGCCTGGGCAAGGGGCCTGTGGTAGTTTGCAGGCTGGCCATGCCCCCTTGCTACCCAAGTGGAAGCCCTGATATATAGGATTGATTTATCTTTATAACTGAAACTTTGTAGTCTTGAGCAGAGGCCAAGGCAGGCCAGGGAGAGTGGAAAGCTTGGCTTTATCCATTGTCAGGGAAATCCAAGCATCCTGCTCACTCTGTGGCCACAGCCATTTTTTTTTCTTAATTTATTTTATTTTATTTTATATTTAATCTTTATTGTTCGGTTTATTAATTACATTTCCCCCCAATAGATCCCCTCCACCCAGTACCTATCCCACTCTCCACCCTTACCCCTCCCCCCGCCGTCCTCTCCCATAGTTGCATGATTTTTGTCCAGTCTCTTGCTGTACTTCCCGCACCCTTTTTCTCACCAAGAATTATCAGTCCATTCCCTCTCTATGTCCATGATTCTGTTCTATTACTCATTTTATCCTGATCATCAGGTTGTTAATTCACTTGATTTTTAGATTAATTTGTTGATAGTTGTGTATTTGTTGTTCATGATGTATATTTTTACCTTTTTCTTCTTCCTCTTCTTAAACAATAGCTTTCAGCATTTCATATAGTATTGGTTTGGCGGTGATGAACTCCTTTAGCTTTTTCTTATCTGCGAAGCACTTTATCTGATCTTCAATTCTGAATGACAGCGTTGCTGGATAGAGCAATCTTGGTTGTAGATTCTTGCTATTCATCACTTTGAATATTTCTTGCCACTCCTAAATGGCCTGCATCGTTTCTGTTGAGAAATCCGCTGACAATTGTATGGGTGCTCCCTTATAGGTAACTAACTGTTTTTCTCTTGCTGCTTTTAATATTCTCTCTTTATCTTTTGCTCTTGGCATTTTAATTATGATGTGCCTTGATGTGGTCCTCTTTAGATTCCTATATTTTGGGGTTCTGTGTACTTCTTGGGTTTTTAAGTCAATTTCTTTCAGCAGGTGGGGGAAGTTTTTGGTCACTATTTCTTCTAGTAGGTTTTCCTTATCTTGCTCTCTCCCTTTTTCTGGCACCCTTATAATTCTGATGTTGGTACGCTTGAGATTGTCCCCGAGGCCCCTTATACTATATTCAATTTTTTGGACTCTTTAGGCTTCTTGCTTTTCCAGCTGAGTGGATTTTGCTTTTTTGTATTTTAAATCTTTGACTTGGTTTTTGCGGTCGTCTGGACTGCTTTTATGTCTTTGTATAATATTTTTTGTTTCAGTCAGTGTATGCTTAATTTCTAGTTGGTCTTTTTTCATATCCTTGTAGGCATTGTTCATTTCTTTGTAGGTGTTATTTACTTCGTCGTAGTTCTCATTTAGTTTCTCGGCCTTTTCTAGTAGCATCTTCATAAACCTAATTAATGTGGTTTTGAGCTCTATGTCTAGTTGTCTTTTTTCCTCCATTTCTTTCACAGCTGAGTTCTTTCTTTTTCTCTGCATTGTGGTTGCTTTCCTGAGTTGGTCCCTTAGCAGTGTGTGATAGAGAACAGTGGCTCAGCTTCCTTATGCAGCACGCGGTGTCAGCCTTAGGTCCGCCCTATGTGGCGCACAGCTTCAGCATCAATGGGGCTCGCGGCGTCAGCTTATCTGTGCGGCTCAAGTGTCTCAGTGTTAGGTGGCAATGTAAATCCACTGCTGGTCTCCCCGTTGCCAGACAACTATGCCTCTCCCCAAATGAGTCTGCACAGCCAAAGTCTCACTAAGGGTTGTAAAACAAAGCAGTGTGGTGGTTTCCGAGCAAGTGAGCAAGTCGTGCGTTCTCTGCCTGGTCGCGGACTCCAGGAACTGCTGCTCCAATTTACTCGTGCACTATCCCTAAACACACAGACCTCAGCCGCACCCGGGATCCTCCTTTCCCCGACCTGGGAGCTTGCCTGGAACTGGGGGGTCGGTGCTGTGGGAGGCCTCTGCTCTTCCTGCTGGAGAAAACCAGCCGGGCTTGCTGTCTGCCGCCCGTCCCTCACCGCTCCGAACCTCAAAGCTGCGCACCGCTGCTCCTGAGTCATGGCTGCGTCCCACCTCTACTTTTATGTGTGGAATATTCACTCAGCCAGCTCTCCGGTGATTCTGGAAGATATTTGTTCCGTTGTTAAGTTGTAGTTTCAGAATTGTTGCGTGGACAGCAAGATAGGTGCTCACCTATGCCGCCATCTTAGTTCTCCTTGCCACAGCCATTTTTGATGGGATTTATTTATTGTCTATAATTGAAGCTCTATAGCCTTGAGCAGAGGTCAAGGCAGGCCAGGAAGCTTGGCTTCCTCCATCACCAGGGCAACCCAAGCCTTCTTCTCTCTCCAGTTCTGTGACTGCCACCATTTTTGTTGGGATTTATTTATCTTCTATAATTGAAAATTTGTAGCCCTGAGTGGAGTCCAGGGCCAGCCAGGTTGTGCGGAAAGCTTGGCTTTCTCCTTTGCTATGGAAACCCAAGCCTCCTTGTCGCTCCGTGGCCGCAGCCATCTTGCTTGGGTTAATTTGTGTACTTGCTCCTGGGCATGGCTTGTGGGTGTAGCAAAGGTACAGTCAATTTGCATATTACTCTTTTATTAGATAAGATGTATTAACCTATGACTTTTCTTTTATATTTATTTGACTAGAACATATACCTGCATATACTTGTATATACACATATATATATTTATATATGAGGTGAGTAAAAGTAGATTCATAGTTGTGAGTACCAAAACATATTATTCATGTATTATTATTTATTAATTATTGTATTATTATGCATATGAACAATTATAAACCTACTTTTCCCAACCCTGTATGTACTGGTATATATTTATACAGAGATATAAACATATTATATATGTATATATATATATATATATGTGTATACTTATATACATATATACACATTTGTAAATTATTAGTTTCTATGTTTAATAAAATTGATTAAAAAAACTTGGAGACTATGGAAGTAAGTGAATACAAATAAATATTCTATCAACCAGCAAAATATTATATGAAGAAAAGGTAAATGTTAACTTTTCCACAATACATTGTGTGTGTGTGCACATGTATGTATTCTTTTTCTTTTTTTTCTTCCTAGAGTACCAGACTAACATTAAAATTTTTGTGTAAAGTTGAAATCTTGTCTTAACACTAAATGGGCATCAAGTATTTTGTTTAATTACATTATAAAAATATATATGTATAGAATAAAACACCTCACTATAGAAATTCATATAAATTTTAATACATAAATTATCACACCATGTGCAGTAATCATAAAGATTGACAATAAATGGATTTTATGTCATTCTCTTTTATGATTTCTCTTCCTAAAATAATTTCCCTGAAAACAAAATGACTCATAGGAATATTATTTTTCAAGTCCCATAAATATTTGCTAAATTAAAAATGAAATTCTCATTTGACCCAGTAATTCCACTTCTAGGAATATATCCCAATAAATCAGAAACACCAAGCAGAAAGGACATGTGCACCCCTATGTTCATAGCAGCACAATTTATAATAGCTAAGATTTGGAAACAGCCTAAGTGTGCATCAGCAGATGAATGGATTAAAAAAATGTAGTTTGGCTACACAATGGAATACTATGCCCCTGTGAAAAAGAAAGAACTCTTACCATTTGCAACAGCATGGATAGAAGTGGAGAGCATTATGCTAAGCAAAATAAACCAGTCGGAGAAAAATAAATATCACATGATCACACTCATTTGTAGAATATAATGAACAACATAAACTAATGAACAAAAATAGATCCAGAGACAGAGATGCATTGCACAGACTATCAAACTTCAGAGGAAAGGCAGGGGAGGAGGGGGTAAGAGATCAACCAAAAGACTTGCATGCATGCATGCATATTAGCATAACTAACGGACACAGACACTAGGGGGGTGTGCGTGGCTGCGGAGAGTTCAATGGGAGAAAAAGAAAACATATGCAATATTATATGTAATACTTTAAACAACAAAGAATAAAACACACACATATTTTCAGTGAAAATAAAAAATAAACAAACAAACAAACAAACAAACAAATAAATAAATGTTGAGACTTGGGATCCCATCAGATCTGATCTCCATTTTCTTAAACATAAAATGAAGGGATTAACTCAGTGAGTTTCAGGTGGCATTGCAGAGCCTAGAAGTCAGCTCACATGTCCAAGGAAGGTACTACTCAAGGGCCTGTACAGTACAGTTCATACAACCCAAGCCTTCTTCTCTCTCCAGTTCTGTGGCTGCCACCAATTTTGTTGGGAAGCATGATACACATACACACATACACATAACATACACACTGAGAGCTGTGCTGAGCTTTCTCCTCCTGCTCTTTAGCTTCCTTACATTATGTCTCCCCTTCCATCTGTTCCAAGTCATATGCAGAGAGCACTTCCTGGACCCTGGCACTTTTCTAGCTGCTAAGATCAGTGATGACTGAGGCAGACCAAGGCCCCCTCCCAGAGCTTTCTGACAACTTTTTAAAAACGTTTACGTTGCTAACCAAAGAAAACTCCTAGACTCTATCTCTAATATTCCTTATAACTCTACAACTTCTTTAAGTAAAAATTGAGTAGTAACTATTTGACAAGCCATTATGAACAATCAAGCTTCATCACTAAGGTTTTCTAAAGGACTTTCTTGTTCTTCATGTCCTCCTCCCATCCATCCTCAATGTGCTTCTGTTGTGGCCGACATATGACTCTAATTATGGTACGGCTTTTAAACAGTCTCATTCTGAACGTAATATTATTATTATAACTTTTTAAAAGTAAATGCAATTTAAAGGAAGTTAAAACTTTCAATCATTTTCGGGGGGTAAAATCAAACTATGGAAGTTGACAATGATGTGCTATTTCCTTTTGGTCAAGTGATTATACACTAGAGAATGATCATAGGTATTTTAATAAAGTTAATAATTACTTATGATTCAAAAAATAGGGAGTAAGTTAACGGTGCTGAAAGTTCATGACTAGCCCTACATACCTCATAAATATGTTCTCAGATTGGTTGTGGGAATTGTGGTTTATGTTTCTTTAATCTCTGGGTATTCATAAAATGGTATATTAAGGGCATGCTTGTTATTTCAAGAAATGACTGATATATTATATATTATGGTTCCTGCCTGTGCATTTCCTAGTTATAGTAGAAGAATCCACCTAACATTGTGTATTATTAACAAAAAGCACCTTTTCTTACCTTTGCAATCTGTTTCTTAGACTCTGACAATTTGAGAAAATATTTAGTCATCTAATCAGAATCTTAACCATTGAAACAATGTTGGTTTTTCTACCAAATATGTTTTTTTCTACCAATGTAAAGTGTCATGCAATTGTTTCTGTTTAAAGAACATACTGTTATCAGTAATGTAATGGCACATATTGCTAGATATAAACAACTACCTCTTGGTTAATAAAGACAACTAATTTTATAATGTGCTCACCTCTGATAAGTTTTCATTAAAGTATTCAATACATCCTCTTCCTCACCCAATTCATTATATTCTCCTGATTAAGAATTTATATTCTAGATCACATAACTCAAATTATTATTATTATTATTAATCTACTTAGAATGGGCCAATTACCTGCATTTGTGCTTTGAAAAGGAAATGAGAATAGAACAGTTTTACTGACAGAGATTTTTTTAAAAAATTCATACCTATTTCACTAGACAAAGTGAAACTTAAAAGAGTAAAGCGAAAACTTGCTTAGATGATAAAAAGCTATTAAAATAAGTATGATGTACTTTTGTACGTGTACACACACACACACACACACACACACACACACGTTTCTATTGAGATGATCCTTCTCACATACCCAGGCAGGCCTTTATAAAAATCAGGATTTTGCTGCTTCCCAATTTGAATTTTCTTTAGTGACTATTTATTGAGCTCTTACTATGTACCACATACAACACACCGTCTATGTTAACTCAGTATTTACAAATGGTCAGATGATGTATTTTTATTCTCCTTTCCTAATTTTATAGATGAGAAAATTGAGGATCAGATTTGATAAATGAACAGGCTTAGAGAAAAAGTTGAGGGATACATATAAAACCAGGGCTGTCTTTGTCCTCAGATCAGCCCTCTGTTAACAGTCCCATGTATCACAGGATATCTTGTAAATGTGTGGATTGAGCTCCTTGTACATAAAATGTTGGTCTAGATATTTCAGTGGAACCACTATCTGATAAACAATTGTCTTTTTTAGGGAAACTGCATAGGAAGGTGTGTAATCTACCTAAGAATATGAGTGGGGCTACTGCTCAAAAAGCCCATGAGCAATGCAGTGGTTAGGGAGAGAGGAAAAACCAAAATCCGCACAGGAGATATGGTGGATACATTAACCACCTGGCATCAGTTAATTATAATTTTTATTCAATGTCTTAAGAAAGAATGTGATTTAAAAAAAATCATAGCATTAATCTTCTCAACAAAAGGGATCAATATAGAAATCAACAGATATTGTAATTCAGCAATTCTTAATAGGATCAAGTACTTTTTTGGCAGGATGAGATGTTAACCAGTAATATTCAGCTGTGCTAACTGTAAGACTATTTAATAATTCTCGTGATTGCTTTTTATAAACAAAATGACTCTTGGTAGTTGAGAAAAAAATCTTGGTAGGGTTACATTCTAAGAAGCATACTGTCAAGAATCTAACATGGGAAACTTCTATTGGGCCATGTTGATTTCTCAGGAAATGGAGTTTTTAAGAACACTTTAAAAGTGAACAAAATTTATAAAATATTATTAATGATATGAATCTGTGTTCTGTTATCAGCCAAAGTCTGCAAATGGAAACACATGGATAACTGGTGCCCTTATTCATGTCCCGGATATCATGATGGATAATACATTATTAAATTGTGGATGGTAAAATAATGAAGCAATTGTATGCATAAAAACAGATCATCAAGCCAAGCATATTCAGAGGAAATAAGAAAATGATGAACAAGATACAAGGAAAAACAAAACAAATATGACAAGTTTCTTCACTCTGTTTAGGAAAATGTTCTGTCTTCGGTAATTATTTTAACTTTATATACAAAATGCATCATGGTTCAATAAACACATTTTTCTTTGCTTTTAATATTTTGCTACAGAACTCTTTTCTTTAGGTTAAATAAATAAGGCATAAAATTCAAACGATTAAGTATGCTCTTTTCTTTGAAAAATAAGTTGTGGACTGACTGATGTATCTCCTTTCCTATTTGGGAATACAGGCTGCAACCATATGATACTAACAATAACTACAGCTCACATTGATTGAGGGCTAACTATGCATCAACCATTGTTTTCCTTGTCACTTCATTCATTCCTCATCACAGCCCAAGAAGCTAGTTGCTATTAGCATAATCAATCTGAAGATGAGAAAACAGAGGTACTTGAAAGTTAAGTAATTCGCCCAAGTAAATGGTGGGAGAGTTTATACCCAGACTTCTGAACCCATGTCCTCAACAACTAGGCAATGTTAATATATTCATTTTAATTTTAATAATTTTGGAATACATATATCACATTCGGGACAGAAGTACAGAAAGTCTCTAACCATGTAATGCTTTATTTTCTGGGTTTATTTACATATTTACCTTGTAGTTTCGTTTTAAAATATTTTCTGAAAAATAACATAGTGACACACTAAGCAAATATCATTTATGTTAACACTAGAGGCCTGATGCATAAAATTCATGCAAGAGTAGGTCTTCCTTCCCCTGGCAGCTGGCACCAGCTTCCCTCTGGCACCCAGGATCCGGGCTTCCCTTCAGCTGCTGGCAGGAACCTGGGACCTGGGCTTTCCTTGCAGCCCCATCTTTTGTCCAGAAGTTCATCTTGAAGGACGTCTGGTGTAATTAGCATATTACGCTTTTATTATTAGAGATGATAATAGAGAATATTAAAGTTCTGACATACTTTCTGATATTTTGCTATCTAATCAAAAAGTATTTGAGAAGGGAGCAAAATCTATTACACCTTGAACATAAATGTCCAATGAGACTGACAGCTTTATAGTATCTGAGGGTTGTAGCCACAATAACTGCCAACTCAGATTGATGTGAGATCAAGTCAATTGCTCACCAATTGTTCCAAATGGACTAGAACCCAGGCAATTTCTACATTTTATAGGTCACAATGAAAAGAAACATCATTTCTGCTTTCTACTATATTATTATTATTTTTATTTTTTAATCTTCAACAAGATATATTTTCCCACTGATTTTAGAGAGAGTGGAAGAAACAGGGAAAGACGGAGAGAAACATAAATGTGAGAGAAGTACATCGATTGGTTGCCCCCTGCACGTGCCCTCACCAGGACCTGGACCAGGGAAGAGCCTACAACTGAGGTAGGTGCCCTTGGCAGGAATCGAACCCAGGACCCTTCATTCTACAGGCCGCTGCTCTATCCACTTAGCCAACCCGCCTAGGGCTTTGCTTTCTACTATAGATGAAGGGGTGCAGCCCACGTTTTACGGTTTGACTCCCCCTTCATGAAGTTGGAGGTAGGGGCATGGAAACCCAAAACACCAGAATAGACAAGTGAGATCTAGAAATGAGTGGGTAATAAATTTCCTCTCCTAAATTTCTTCTGCATGAACATACTCAGAGTGACAGATTCTGAAGTGGAGCAAGAAGCAAGTGTGTGTGTGTGTGTGTGTGTGTGTGTGTGTGTGTGTGTGTGTGTGTCTGTATGGTTGTCTGCCATAGAGATTGAGAAAATGAGATAATCAATATATCAAAACTTCAATAAAGCTTCCTAAAATAAGTCACTGTATTACAGAAAATTTTCAATATTCACTTTAATAGTTCTCAGTCTGCTTAATCCCATTTTCTCTGACCTGGGGCCCAGACTCCCCAACCTCTAGCTCTAATAGCCCACAGAAATCACTTAGCCTAGATTCAGGTACAAAGTGATATTTTTACATAGATGACCTGATATTCATGTTGCTGTCTCACTTATATCCTTGTGTGACACTTGAAGCTCTCAAATACTACAGAGTGAGCCCAGGGAGCGGTTGGAAAGGTTGACAGGCTGATAGGAAGGGGAGGGGCACTTTGGGCCTCAGTTTTGCTACACCTCTTTCCTTCTCCTCTCTTTCAGCCTGTCAAGGGCATCTTCTTTGGAAGGCACTGCTAGCACACATACGTGGAATAGCAAGTGAGGTTTAAAGAGGACAGAGGTCTATACTTTAAAAGTGACAGGTCACACCTGGAAGGCAAAGCAATTGGAACAAGTTCCAGAGTTATTGCCCATTAAGATTCTATGGAGACCTAGATATTTCGAAGAGTTCTTCTTATTCATCTGGCCTTCAACTACCCCAAATATTTCCATTAAAAAGATGCTCTCAGAGAGGCAGGGGCAGTCTGGGAGAGGTCCACGGGGCAAAGAGAGATATATATAATATGTTCAACAATAAAGAATCTAAAAAAGAAGAAAAGATGCCATCAAACTCACAATCAAGTTTAATATCTGCACATGCATACTGGTAAACATACTCTTCATATCTAATAAGTGAATGAACAACGGAAAAAGTGATTTTTTTTCTGATTATGTCCTTGAAAATGAATCAAAAAAAATATTTTCTTCCTTCATTTACTACCTTCATAGCATTTTTGCACTTCCCTAATTTACCTCCGGTTTAGAGCAGAGAGACTTGGAAACTTATATGTCCCTCTGTTTTAACCTCTAATTTCTGGCAGATTCATATTACAGTGGAAGTGTAACATAAAATGCATAGTCAAGTACCACATGAAGTGTTTTATAATCTAGTAAAATCTATAGTAAAGAAACTACAGCAACATAATTCATCATATCCTTTAAACCACTATCATTTACAAAGGTATTATCTGAAAGATAATACTGAAAGATGCATTATTGATTATAAAATAATAAAGTCAGTATCCTTACTGTGCAGATTGGATGTTCTGTTAAATTTTGAAAATAATGTTTTGCAGATACTCTAACATGTGCCACCATTAAATATCCGGCTTATCAGTAATTTGACCTACGTAACTTTATAAAAGATAAATCCAAACATTCTTGTCATAAATTAATCTAGTCTTATAGTTAGATTTGCATACTGATTTATTATAATTAAAATAACTTGTGTATATAATATAATAATTTTTATTCTTAAGAATAAACAACAACAAAACAAAGTTATGTGCAATCCAGAAATTTCCACTGTCTGAGATAAGTAAAAAATAGCATTTAAAGCAAAAATACTACTTTATTCCACACAATTGATGATCCATTTACTGATTAGACTGTGGTTTTTATTTCAATAACAAAACACAAGTCTCACCCCAATCTTGATGATCATGGGTTGAACTGGAGCAGCCATAATACTTTAGAATTTTCAAAGCATTTTAAAATTTCGCCTAGAAGGTTAAAGGGATTCGTGGGTCTGTATTGAATGTTTTAAAAGATAAACTATATCTGTGCTTTCAATATGAAAGAAAATATTTTTCTTTTCTTATTAACCAATGAGCTTCTTATTAACTAATGAACTTCTTCAATGGAAGGTACCATAGAAAAGGAGCTAGATTTTACCCAGTTTCACTATGCTATAATGTAGACATAAATCAGTTGTCAAAGTTGTAACCACTTTACATATCACAGTCTCCAATAAGAAGTCTATATCACTGTCTGAATCATATAATTGATTTAATCTCAAGGTTTAAGCCATAATTTACCATCTCAAAAGTTATTCCAAGGTTTATACAGCACTTGTTCTAATATTGTCTTACATAATTATATTTTATAATGTTCATTTCATTTCAAATATTGAGATTTTAGACTCTCTGATAATTAATAATTGATAAATGTTATGGGATTAAGTTTGAGTTCAAATAAAAAATATGTACTTTTTATGCTATAACTATTTATTGTTAAAGGAAATAATCATAATATTCTGAACTCTCTTCACCCAATCATAAAGATATTGACTATGTATAGTGATACATTTTACACTTGCTAAACCTCTCTGATCCTAAGTCTCAATGGGTCACACTGGGTATCATGAAATCAATCCAATCAGTTGTAATCAGCATTTTCAAAAATAGTAAAACTGAAAAATTATCCATCTGCATCACACTAGTAGTGCTTAGTACTTTATAAAGACCTATTCAATTATATGTGTATTTGTATACATATATATGTAATATAAATATGGGATA
Source organism: Antrozous pallidus (assembly GCA_027563665.1). Taxonomy (NCBI): domain Eukaryota; kingdom Metazoa; phylum Chordata; class Mammalia; order Chiroptera; family Vespertilionidae; genus Antrozous; species Antrozous pallidus. The sequence continues at coordinate 56,534,739 of CM050519.1, read as the reverse complement.
TATGTGTATATACATAAACATATAGATGTAGAGTACATATGTATGTACATATAAATATACATGCCTATGTGTGAGATATATTGCATCCATGATTTATCTCAAGATCACTCATAATCTTTTAATACTCAAATAACCTTATAGGTATCCTTATAAATGTCACCTTTGTTAACTGTTTATGTTCCTGACTAGAATATAAGTTATCATAGTGTCATAATAAAGATCATGGTGAATGCTCGGTGAACACTTATTGAATAAATGAATTACTAACTATACACTCTCTCTTCTGGGTATGATGTAACATGTATTTCTTTCTGTAAATGTATGGCAAAAAAAAAAAAAAAAAAGCTAGAAATATCACTGATCAGAACCAAACTGCTCTTCAGAAAATCAATTTCATTTCAAACTGACCTCCAACTTCCCTTTATCATTATTGTCCTTCCCTCCACCTAGCTAAAATGAAAATGTAGAAATTTTTTTCATAAAATCTACAATGACACACTGTGAAGAAATATCCAAGGGGATTTCTCCATAAGGAAGAGATTTGTTCTCATGAAATTATTGGCCCAGGTAGGGCTATCAAAATGTAAATCACTCACCTCAATAAAGTACAAGTGAATGAGAGGAATCTAGCATCACTCCTTAGTTTGTAACTTGAGAATCTGGGCCAGTATTTGTTTGTGTCTACCTTTACAAATAGTCGACAGCAAAATTAAACAGCAGCAACATTTTCACCCAGCCTCCTTATCTCTTTTGCTCTGATAACTGTGGATTAAGAAAAAAGAAAAGAAAAACAAAAACAATTCAAGGAAAGGGGAGGGGGCAGTTGGTGGAGTTAGGAGAGGGTAAAGAGGGGATAAATGGTAATGGAAGAAGGAGATATATACTCTTGTATTTCAATTATGTTGAATTCTTCCTTTAGAAGGAAACTTACTGTGGAGGCCCTCAAATAGTTTGGGTCAACATGATAAGACAGAAAGTAAATATTTACACTAATTTCAGTAACCTTCAAAAAATCAGACTGTAAGAATGTGCTGCTTAAAAATACTTTACATTTTAAAAATACTTTTGAATACATATGAAAAAATAAAGGATAAAGGGTAATATTGATTTACTTTATTATATTTTCCTTTGAATTACATGGTAAATACATAGTAATTACCTTTGTCACTATCATTTCAAAATAATAAAGATAACCAAATGAAGATATGGAAACAAAGATGGAAGAAAGAACAAAAAATGATGTATCTGTTATTGAGTAGCAAATTGAATATATTCCATAAATATTGATTGCTAAAATAAATTCATTTCATTAAAAAAATACTTCTTGGAGAACTAAGATGGCGGCAAAGGCAAAACACCTATCTTGCCGTCATAATCAGCAATTTTAATACTACAACTTAACGAAAGAACAAACAACTTCCAGAATCACCGGAAAGCTCGCCGAGTGAAAATTCCACAAATAAAAGTGAAGATAAGACACTGTGACTCGGAGGAGCGGCGGCGAACAGCGTTGAAAGACTCGCAAAGAGAGAGGTTTGGAGTGCCCGCCGCGGAGAGGGCGGGTGGCTGAAAACCGGCCAGTTTTCTCGAACGGGGAGACAAAGGCGTCCCACTGGACTGATTCTCCAGCTCTGGGCAAAGTCCAGAGAACCCAATATCACACGGGGTGAAAACTGGACAGTGGGAGGGCACGCCGAAGCTCGGGTGCTGCCGGGTCTCGCGGCTTGTGGAGAAGGCAGCTTCCGCGCGAACAGCTCGGCTGCGTGATGGCGCAGAGAGCGCACCGCGACTTGCCTCTCATTCGGAAAACCGTCAGACTGCTTTGTTTTACGACCCTGGGTGAGACATTGCGCATGCAGACTCATTTTGGGAAAGTCTGAATTCCCCGGCAACCGGCAGCCGGTGGAGCTCCGCAGCGGCTCTCTCTCAGAGGTGCTGGCGGCCATTGCCCCCGGCACAGAGTCCCTGGGGCCGCATAGGGCGGAGCTAACGCTGTCTGCTTGGCCCGGAGACTCCGCCCACCCAACCTGAGCACAGCTGAGCTTCACAGACAATTGGCCTGGAGGTCAACCCTCCAAGTGCTAACAACGATTAACTGAGCTTAACTTCAGCAAGACTGTGCAGCCCATATCCACCTCAGGTAACCGGGGAGGCTGAGCCACTATCCCTAGTAGGAAGTCTACCACACAAAGCTAATTGACCATCTCAGGGAAGCAGCCACCATGCAGCAACATGGAAAGAAATCAGATGTGAAAGAAATGGAGGAAAAAAAACGACTGGACATGGAATTCAGAACCACGGTGATAAGTTTTTTTAAGAGGCTCCAACAAAAGATCGAGGCCTATAAGGAAATAAGCAAGACCACAAAGGAAATGAATGAGTCCTACAAAAAAATGAACAACACCCTCCAGGATATAAACGAGAGCTGCAAAGAAATGATCAAGATCAATGTGGAAATGATCAAGATCAACGTGGAAATGAATGAGACCTACAAGGAAATGAAAGAAACCCTCAAGGATATAGAGCAGACTCTCAAGGATATGAAAAAGGACCAACCAGAAATTAAGCATACACTGACTGAAACAAATAATATTATACAAAGACCTGAAAGTGCCCTGGAGCACCCCAAGAACCAAGTTAAAGATTTGAAATACAAAGAGGTAAAATCCACTCAGCTGAAAAAGCAAGAAACCAAAAGAATCCAAAAAATTGAAGATAGTGTAAGGGGCCTCTGGGACAACCTCAAGCATACCAACATCTGAATTATAGGGGTGCCAGAAAAAGCGAGAGGCCAAGACAATGAAAACCTATTTGAAGAAATAGTGACTGAAAACTTCCCACACCTGGTGAAAGAAATTGACTTAGGAGTCCAAGAAGTGCACCGAACCCCAATATATAGGAACCCTAAGAGGACCACACCGAGGCACATCATAATTAAAATGCCAAGAGCAAAAGACAAAGAGAGAATATTAAAAGCAGCAAGAGAGAAACAGTTGGTTACCTATAAGGGAGCACCCATACGACTGTCAGCGGATTTCTCAACAGAAACTATGCAGGCCAGACGGGAGTGGCAAGAAATATTCAAAGTGATGGACAGCAAGAATCTACAACCAAGATTACTCTATCCAGCAAAGATATCATTCAGAATTGAAGGTCAGATGAAGTGCTTCGCAGATAAGAAAAAACTAAAGGAGTTCATCACCACCAAACCAACATTATATGAAATGCTGAAAGATATTCTTTAAGAGGAGGAAGAAGAAAAAGGTAAAGATTAAAATTATGAACAACAAATACACATCTATCAACAAATGAACATAAAAATCAAGTGAATTGATAGGCTGTTGAACAGGATAGACTGGTGAATATAACAGAGACATGGACATAGAGAGGGAATGGAATGACAATTCTTGGGGAGAAAAGGGTTGTGGGAAGTACAGCAAGAGACTGGACAAAAATCTAGCAACAATGGGAGAGGACAGTGGGGAGGGGGAGGTGAGAGTGGAGGGTGGGATAGGTACAGAGTGGAGGGAAGCTATAGTGGGATAAAAAGGGGAAACAATGTAATTAATAAACTGAACAACAAAGATTAAAAAAAAATACTTCTTAAAGAGTTGGTACATTCAAGACTATATGCTAGACACTTGGGTGAGCTAAAAGAAAGACAACTCTGGCTCAACCTTCTCAGGTTAATGGGCTAATTTGAAATTAACTAAGGACATCAATAACCATAACAAAATATATGATATAGAACTGATACAAGAAGAAAAGCTCCACGTTCTATAGGAGTACGTTAAATAAATAAAAGAATATGCTGAAACTGGTTTGGCTCAGTGGATAGAGCGTTGGCCTGTGGACTGAAAGGTCCCGGGTTCCATTTAGCTCCAAGGCATGTGCCTTGGTTGTGGGCACATCCCCAGTAGAGGATGTGCAAGAGGCAGCTGATCGATGTTTCTCTCTCATCAATGTTTCTGACTTTCTATCCTTCTCCCTTCCTCTCTGTAAAAAAATAATAAAATATATTTTTAAAAAGATAAATATTTCACTTAACTATAGTTACATAAAAGTAGATTAAAAAAAGAAATAAAATAATAAATACAGGTTGGGGCAAAAATAGGTCTAGGGTTGCTCAATAGAAAGTAACACAATAATTAATAAATAATAATAGAATAAAACTCTTTCCTTCACATATACCTATAAACTGACTTTTGTCCCACCCTGTATATTGGGAATACCAAATAGGGCTCTATAAGAAGATAGATTTTGAGACTTTGAGTTGGCTTGACAAAAAAAAATAAAAATAAAAAATAATAGGATGCTGGCAAGAGCTCCAGGAAGGTAATTCTGCGGCTGAAGTGTCAGTCTGTAAAGCTTGGGTGGAGCACATGCAGTGATGTTATGGGAGATGTGGCTTAAAAGGAGCTTGAGGTTACACAGAGCAGTAATGATTAGGGCTGTGAAATCTGAACACTGTTCTATAGGACAAGGCATTATGGGCTCAAAAGCAAGGGTAAATGGCAGGGGGATTTTCTTAGTAAAACAGTCATTGAACCTTTACACCACTGCCATGCCTATTCTGGCACGCCTTTCCCAAAGGATGTACCTGTTTCTTGTTAAACACATGTACTCAGTAACTAAGGGCAGTGGTCGGCAAACTCATTAGTCAACACACTCAAATATCAAGAGTACAACGATTGAAATTTCTTTTGAGAGCCAAATTTTTAAAACTTGAACTTCTTCTAATGCCATTTCTTCAAAACAGACTCACCCAGGCCATGGTATTTTGTGGAAGAGCCACACTCAAGGGGCCAAAGAGCCGCATATGGCTCGTGAGCCGCAGTTCGCGAACCACGGACTAAGGGGATACTGAGCATGCTGCAGGAACACTAGCAAAGAAAATCCTCTCTCCGTGGACAGCCATATAACTTTTTGGCCAAGTAGGAATCTATAATAATAAAAGTGTAATATGCTAATTAAACCGGACGTCCTTCTGGACGACCTTCCAGAAGAAGCCGGGGCTGGGAGGGAAGCCCGAACCCGGGAGCCAGAGGGAAGATGGTGCCGGCAGCTGGGGTAAGGAAGGCCTACTCTTGCATGAATTTCACTCATCGGGCATCTAGTACTTTTATAATTTGAAAACATTTGAAAATTACACAGACATAATCCTCTCTACTTTGGTCAGAACTTGCAAGAAAGTTCAGGGCACAGACCTTCCCAAAGCCTCTGCAATTCAAAGACTGACTGAGGTTAGGCCACAGTGCCAGAACATACTAAATACCTGAAAAATAAAGCATTCCCCCAATAAAAGTGGAAAAGAAAACATGCTCATTGTTACTTATAAAACCTAAATTATTTTGAACAATAGCTTGATATCATTAAACATAACCATTAGTCCTAAAATATGTTTCTGCCAATTGACAGCTGGTTTTCCCCATATTATTATCATATTTTTCCCTCAGGATTTTTCCCCATGAGATTTTCTTATATTAGTTTCAAATGCAAGTTTTGAACAACAAAAATACATACAGTGGGGGACACAGTCATATAAAAGTAGACATTTTTAGGTGTCATATCCAAGTAAGATTTTATGGCACAGATGTAGCAAATTTCAAAACAGTAGCTACTGGTAAGAAAGCAAGCCATTGCTTAATACTTAATTCAGATTATATCATGGGTTTCTAGGTCACTTAGTCTGAGGAAGTACAATAAACATACCTTTTAGTTCTTACTTCTTTTTCCCCCTGAAATTGTTAAAAAATGAAAAATAACTCAAGTAGAAACTATTAGATTACCTGTTTCAAAATATATATTCTATTTTCATTCAAGAGCTATAAAAAAAAAGCTATGTCAAACATTAGGGAAAATCTCCAATGTGTTCAAGCTCTGTTGACATTTGATTTATTTGTAAAATGGGTCAGGGAGAGGATTGATAGTTGGTTTCATAGGAATGTAAGTTCAGAGTTAATTTTTTTTTTCCACAGAGAAGCTGCAGGTAGATAATAAAATAAACTATTTAGCAATTGTGATCTAATAGATTACATGGAATGGGTGTAACAATGTACATCGGGTCAAACTACAAAACGAGTTTGTAAATCATCTCTCCCATTGAATCATTGTCCTGTATCAATCAAATATTTCCAGTAACTTCATTACATAACTTCAAAGTGGAGCCTAATTCATCATTCAAGAACTCAAATTCTTGGTATATTTGTCCTATGGTAAATTTAAATGTGTTTCTTCTTCACTGTAACATATTTAACCTAGATATGGGGTAGCCATATAACCTCTTATCCAAGCGGGAATACTTTTATAACTTAAAAACGAATTGATAATTACACAGAAATAAACTGTGACTGTCCAAGGAAACCTCGGATGTGATCATCGGCTTTAGCTATATCTCATGAATATCAAATGCAGGCTTCCATATGACCAACCTTGAAATACTACAAATCCTAAGGCCATGTGCCTTCTCCCCATCCATCCATGTAAGAATTTTCAGTGAAAGTCTATAATGTCCTGCACAAGATGTGACAGGAAGTGGATAACAATGGAGTCCATTGCTCAAGCAGGTCACATTCTATTTACAGATGTTCCTATTAAAGTAAGCTGCTAGTATAAGACAATGTGTTCCTATTATAGATTGATGAGTGTAGAGTATAGTGAAATTTGCCATCCTATGATCTAATGATAATAGCTAAAAAAAACCTAATATTTATTAGATACACACATATATATGTACATACATACACATATACACATATAATTGTTCTAAGACATATGTATACTTGTATTCATTATATATCTATTTAATTATAATATATAAATACTAGTGGCCCAGGGCACGAAACTCATGCATGTGGTCAGGGGTTTCCTAAGCCCAGCCTACACCCACCCTCTCCAATCTGGGACTGCTGGCTCCTAACCACTCACCTGCCTGCCTGCCTGATTGCCCCTAACAGCCTCTGCCTGCATGCTTGATTGCCTAAACCAGCAGTTGGACATCCCCCTCACAATCCTGGACTACTAGATCCTAATCGCTCACCTGCTTGCATGCCTGGTTGGCCCTAACTGCCCCCCCAATGGCCTGAGGCTTGATTGCACCTCACTGCCTCTGTGTGCTGGCCTGATTGCTTCCATCTGCCCGGCTCTGTCAGCCTGGTCACCATTAACTGCCCCCCGCTTCCCGCTGGCTTGGTTGCCCCATGCAGCCTGCTTATTTAGTCATTTGGTCGTCCCTCACTAACTCCTCGGCTGGCCTGGGTGTAGCCAGCCATCTTGTGAGGGCAAGGGTATAAGTGTTAATTTGCATATTACCTCTTTATTATATTACCTCTAAAAGTTTTCTGAGTCAGTGATGAAATGTGATTCTCAAGAAATAGTCCTGATCCAGGATTTTATAATGCCAATGGTAAACAATTGTCAACAAAGGGTTATAAATTTGCACTGATTTAACTAGTATTACAGAAATTTCCAAACTTTACTGTAAGAACTATTAGAAATTTAAAATATAGACTTACACTTGCATTCCTTGACATATATGATATGTTTAACAATTACTCTTTGTGTCTTTTCTTGTGTGAATAAAAGAAATCTTGGCATTTAAATACTGTTTTAAAGTAAAACAATTAAAGAAATAGGCCACTGATGGATATTTAAGTATAAAATTATATACTTTGTATGGTTTAATTATTACTACAACATAAATAAATTTATGTTTTGATTGGTTGACACAGTTGGTTGGAGTATCATCCCATTCACTAAAAAGTTGTGGGTTCAATTCCCAGTCAGGGTACTTATGAGAGGCAACCAATTAATTTCTCTCTTTCTCTCTCTCTCTCTCTCTCTTCTCCCTCCATCCCTCCTCTCTGTCTCCCTTTCTCTCTCTAAAAATCTATAAGCACATATCTTCAGGTATGGGTTATAAGAAATAATAAATATATCTTTATACAGAGACTAATGTATTCTTCTTCATAAATGATTCTATCCTTTCATCTCCCCATAAGATTTATATGTAATATTTTATGTTTTCCAGTTTTCCTTATATAGTTTGTCAGAAAATGGTTGTAGAAGAATAATCTGGAAAATGACAGCATTTGCAGAAATGGAACTTTCTTAGTATGTTTGCACATTCAAGGTTAATACCTAACTAATTATCTTCCCACTGAAAATGGCAATGAGAGATAATCAAATTTTAATTCAGTTACCTTGACTTTAATATTTCAGAATAGTTCAGTAGAGGGTCTCTGACAATCACGTTTCCTAAATTTATATTAAAAACATTATTTTTATTGGTTGAGAAAAATTAAAACTGTTCTCCAGAGCCGTTGTAGAGTTTTTCTGCTGCTAAGAATCTAGTTTTGCCTGAGAGCTTGAAGCCATTAGTTTTGAATATTTTATTCTTCTCAAATAACCTAGGAGTATAATCATGATTTGAATTGGTTTCTATAGACAGAACAAGGTCAGACAATGTACCTTTTCCTTCCCAATTATATTTTTAAATGAGGATACATTTTATTCTACAGAATATCTATTATGGGTGATTCATGCAGGAGCTGCTAATTGCTGCAAACCATATGCTCTCAGATAAAAAAGCAAAAGGAACCAATGAGTCCTTATTAATACGTCACTCCAAAGAAAAAATAGGGAAATAGTCTGGTAGGTGGAATACAAGAGCCAAAGAGATTTGAGAGAGCTGACCTCTGGAAAAAATTTTATAAAAGATTAATCTAGTAAGATCCCTCCACCACCAAGCCTCCTGAGAGCACTTAATCGAGAGAGGGTCTTCCTCTTCCCAAAGGACAAGAAACCAGATACGTGTGTGTATATCTGAATCTCTCAGCTGTTTGCCTGCTATAACACGCTGACATGTGAGCACCCAACTAGACATGATAGCCATTCAATGAATAACAGGTGAATAAACACATTTTTAAATTTACCTGCAGCCAAAGGAAAACTACAAATATCTTTAGATCTTAAGTGATAAAGATGATTTTATGGTTTTATTTCAAGTGTCCAGTAATGGTTGTTTTGAAGAAATAAGATGAGATGAGACCTGAACATTTTCCTGCTAGTAGAACATACAGTGGAGTATTTATTGCACAATTGGTTGACTGCTCACCTATTCCAATACATGAAGTAAGTATTCAACATATACTTCATGCCCAAGTTTTACTTTTTTAAAGCTCCTTGTTTTTCTCTAGTATCTATTTCAAGTGACGATCATATTGGTTTGGCATTACACTTCACAATGCTGTCAAACATGTGGATAACAAATATTTTTAAAATTTATTTTATTGCAACCACAGTTTACATTAAGTACCTTTCTGCACAGGTTTCAAATGTATAACAAAGGAGGCAGATAGTCAAAAACTACACACAGTGGTCCACCTGCTGCCCCAAGTACACATCTGGCCCCATACCCAGTCATCTAAACATTACTGGCTATATTCTGAACATGCCGATCTCATCTGATCTCCAAGCTAAGCAGGGTTAGGCATACACAACATATATATATATACACACACACACATACACACACACACACACACACACACACATATACATACACACACACACATACATACATACACACACATACACACACACCTTTATTGATTTCAGAGAGAAAGAGAGAGGGATAGAGAGTCAGAAACATCAATGAGAGAGAAACATCAATCAGCTGCCTCCTGCACACTCCCCACAGGGCAACCAAGGTACATGACCTTGACGGGAATGGAACCTGGGACCTTTCAGCCCACAAGCTGATGCTCTATCTGCTGAATCAAACCAGCCAGGGTGAGAAGTAATAATTTTTTATTAAAGAAAGAGAAGAGGAGGGTTGAAGAAACCTGCTGGCGCATTTTGAACTCACTCAATCAAGGACCTTGCTCCCCAGATTGAGCTGCCTTTTACAATCAGACTCTACTAATCTCTGTACCTTTTTTCCTAAGACATTTTATATAGGCCATTTCCCCCTTGGAGTCCTGTTTGAAAACACAAATGTGACGGAAGGGTACCTACCAAGCTCGATTCTGGTCAAGGGCATGTACCTTGGTTGCTGACACATCCCCAGTAGGAGGTATGCAGGAGGCAGTTAATCAATATTTGTCTCTCTCATAGATGTTTCTAACTCTCTATCCCTTCCTCTCTGTAAAAAATCAATAAAATATATTTTTAAATAAATAAATAATAAACATGACTGTACAGCTTCACAGGATGTAAGCCAAGATGCACCTCAAAACATTCCCACCTCTCACTCCAAACACTTCAACACATGCTTTAAACTATGGAGAATTTAGTTTTCTCTGAAACCTCAACTATAATTATGTTAGCAACATGCCACTTAGCATTAATTGCTCAGCATCTTGTCATGTCCCTCTGCTAGAATGGACTCCCAGGGACTAAAAGCTCCTTTGATGTGGCGCTAGTGGTACCTGCATCCATTTCTTCTCTCTGTCTAGTCCAGTGCCAGATAAATAACTAGTCATTTAATGAAACATTTAGTTATTCTAAGTTCCTCTATTTTATTTCATATAGAATAAACGGTGGCTGCTCTTATTTTAAGAATAAAAAAATAATTAAGGAATGTACATAATGACTTATGGTGAGTCTTTCAAATAACTTGTCCCAGTAAGTTCAGCTTTGTACTGGTAGTTTTAAGGTAATTTATTGCTAAAAGATAGTTTAAAAATTTTTCTGACACATTCAGGTGAAAATGCAGTGAGGCATTCTGTAGATGAATTGAACTTTCTGTGGACATGTGTGAAATGTTATCTTTCTCTTGGTTCCATCTTTTACTTCTTCTGGGGGCACTCGTATGGTTATTTTGTTTTAATGTATTGAAGTAATTTAAAAAATGAATGGTAAATATGTGGATATTTTACATTAATCCACCACTCATTTTTGGCATTTTATTTTTCTGAACAAAAGGTTTTATAACACCACCAACAGCAAACACCTTATGAAAACAGACACTTTCTCTCCCCAACACAGAGCTGGAGTGCCTTTCTGCTCCTGCTTCCTCCCTACAGAGGCCATCTTCAACTGTGTACTCTGTGAGCTGCCACTATAACCTTCAAGCATCTCATGCAGGGCCATGCAATGGTTGCTCCTTGAACTCATTCCTTTCCCTGTTTTTCAGACAAATCACAAAAGCAGAATCATCTAAGATAAGCAGAGTGTAGTGACTTCAATTCCAACAGGCCCTCAAAATGCTCTCAATTTCATGCTTCCCTGATCAGCTATATTTATAAGAAAATAGATCTCTTTGAGAAAACACTTGGACTTGATCTGCTAAGAAATCTCAGCAATATTTTGGGGCACTTGATGAGAAATTTGATGTCTGCATTTGTACCAATATTTTGAGAACAATGAAAGGGATATATCAAAATGTAACTTAAAATGTGTATTTGTTTAAATAACTCATGGGCTAATTTTTCCAAATGCATTCAAATTCAGCAAAGTTATAACAGCAATTTACTACATAATTACAAGAGAATAATTATAAACATATTCAAAAGGAAATTGTATTTGCTACTTTCTTTGTTGCAATAATTCTTTGTTATCAAATATTTCTAAAACTTTCAAAAAAGTTTATAAATATAGAGGAGAGGTAGGAAAAGTAGAACTATTGTAAAGCTAGATGCTCAGACACAAAGTGGCTACAAATTATGATGATTTCAGAGTTTATAATATTTACTTTTTAATTGTGAGGGAAAATTGGAAACTATGCTAGCAGAAAAATGTTAGAAAGCTATTGACATCTATAGATTTTGAACCATTAAAATCCCAGATTGATTTCATACTGTCTTAATTAGCACTTATTTGTTTTGGTAAGATGTGAATGGTTTAATGTTTACAAGATCAATGGAGGCAATGTGGAAAAGTCATAAAATGTGGTACATATATGCCTTAATTTATCTTTGCTACTAAAAAGTTCTAAGATTCTTAAAAAAAAAAAAAAGAAAAGAAAAATCACATTAGCTTTGAGCCTCACTTTCTTGCATCTCAAATGCAGGTTTAATAATGTTATATATATCCAAGCCAAAACCGGTTTGGCTCAATGGATAGAGCATCGGCCTGCGGACTAAAAGGTCCCAGTTTCAATTCAGGTCAAGGGCATGTACCTTGGTTGCGGGCACATCCCCAGAAGAGGGTGTGCAAGAGGCAGCTGATCGATGTTTCTCTCTCATCGATGTTTCTGACTCTCTATCCCTCTCCCTTCCTCTCTGTAAAAAATCAATAAAATATATATATTTTTAAAATGATATATCCAACCATCAGACATTATTGATTTTATGAATCAACAATGATCAAATATCAATAATTTCACATGGTTCAACCTATATTTCACCAAGGTATCAAGTAAGACAATATATTAGAAAGTGCTTATTAATTGGAAAAGCTAGTGGAAATTGACGGTGCTGCTGAAACCAATCACTTTAAGTTGTGCTTGCTCACCTAAGTGAATCCTATTTCTTTTTAGTAGAAATTAAGGGAGTAAGGGTAACAAATCAAAGGACAGATTTTTAAGCAACGATGATTTTAGGCTATGACACACAGTTAATATTCACAACACAGATATCATGATATGCACTAAAATAACCCTGGACTCCATGTGTAAACACAATTATGTTATTATTTATAAATGTGTCTCACCTCAAAGGCAGATGGCAGGAGCCCTTATTGTAGGCAGACAGCATCCTTGGCTTCCTGACTGTTCAGGCAACTCTATCTGAGGCACACATTAGTAGCATCATTCATCTAGGACAGTGGTCGGCAAACTCATTAGTCAACAGAGCCAAATATCAACAGTACAACGATTGAAATTTCTTTTGAGAGCCCAATTTTTTAAACTTAAACTTCTTCTAACGCCACTTCTTCAAAATAGACTCACCCAGGCCATGGTATTTTGTGGAAGAGCCACACTCAAGGGGCCAAAGAGCCGCATGTGGCTTTCAAGCCGCAGTTTGCCGACCATGGATCTAGGATGAGAGCCTGCAAGTAAGAGGGACAGCCCCCTGCCAAAATATGGAGCTGAAACATCAGATTTTCCTACCTTGAGACTCGAACAGAAACACTGGGTCTTCTTGGTTCTCAAGCTAGCAGGCTTTCAGGATGGAGCTTATACCATTGCTCTTGGGCCTTCCGGCTCAGACTGGAGCTATACCACTGGCTCTCTGGGATCATCCCAGCTTAGTGACTGCAGATCTTGGAACTTCTTAATGTCCATTATCACATGAGCCTATTTCTTGTAATAAATATGTTGTTCCCTTTATATATGCATCCTGTTAATTCTGTTTCTCTGGAAAACCCCAAATACTTGTCCTCGAGGCCTAAAGAATTAACTTTAAGTTGGCAAAGACTCTGCCTTTTCCCTTAAAGAGCCAGGGGAGGTATTCCTCTTGCATTACACCCCTGCCAACCCAAACGCCAGCTCTTACTGGGAAATCACTCAATATTCTCCCTAACTTATCCCATTCTGACTGGCTGACCAGTAGGCTTCGTAGCACTTGCTCTAATCTCCCTAGCCCTTACTCCTTCTTTGTTCTGTATACCATATTCATACCTGTCTCTGGCTCTGCTGGGTTTTTGCAGCACCCAAACAATCTCCAAATATGCTGGACTTTGTGCTCACTACATGGTCTCTTCCATTGATCCTCTTATTGAGGATCATGCAGCTAGATAGAACTCAGGCCTCAGATCCCACTCCCAGGCCTAGTCTGTTTTGAGGATTCAAATGAGAACTTGGGTGGGGGCAGGGCGTGTTATCTCCTGACAGACGAATCATGCCATAGCTACATGAAATACATAGTTCTATTCAGCCTTAGGTTATAGAACAGTTAAAATAAGATGGTAGATGATACATATAGATTCTCTATGAACCCAAAAGATTATGCCATGCAGAGATTGTGCATATTAGTAGATAGGTATGTTTTAATTCTATTAAACATATATGTACATTTTTTAGCTGAGGAATAATTACAATACCATCCATCCACTGGAGCATGTATTTTTTTGAAGACACAATAATTCTACTGTATAATTAACATTGACATATAATGTCAAGCAATCATACATTTTAAAATTATATGATACTGTAGAACATAACAACAGTTAGGTAGAACATTATCTTTCTTGTTTGAAAAAATAAACTGTTTCATTCAAATTGCACATTACCTGTATAACTAGGAGAATTTAGATTTTATGGAATGAGACACAGTATGATGACTATACAATCATTTATTCACTGGCAGAAAAAACTAATACAAATAAGCCCTGAATAAGTTATCCAATAGATATTTCCTTCTATCCTATATTTCACTGAAATTCAAAAAGAAGATACTATATCAAATGTCAGCTTAGTTTTGCAACAGCATTGGACAAAATTATTTCCAAAAGATTATTTTGTGAATAAAAAAGTAATGATGTTTTGTTTATTTGAAATGATTAATGCGAAGCAGTCCCAAGGCTCCACCACAAGCATTTGAAAGAAAGGGAATCTATCCCTTTGAGTATTCAGCGAGCCACATCTTATTGTGTATGTTTCTATTATATAAATTCCCTTAAGATGTACCAACTTTAGTTTTATTTCCAAGAGAGATATGTAAATGTTTTATGGTAGTTGACTTGATTTTTAAAAATGCAAAAACTTTGAAAGAAAAGTTACTGTGTATGTAGAATATGGCAATGAATTTTGGGTTTCAGTTATAAAGGCATGTTTAATGATAATATGCTTATGTAATGATATTCTTCAATACAGAGCTGAAAAGACTCTACTAACAAAGATATTTCAAGTAGTGGATCATTTTAGTACATAGGATTGAGCAAGCATTAAAAAAAAAACAGTTCTGCTAATTCATATAACATTTTAATTCCTTTATTTGGTTTATTCTTAGCTCATCCATCTAATGAAGTCATTTAATATTCATGTAGAAATGTACATTTAATCTTCATTTTTTAAAATATGTTTTTATTGATTTTAGAGAAAAAAGAAGGCAGAGGGAGAGAGATAAAGAAAAAGTTTTGAAACAGAAGCATCAATCTGCCTATTTCAGGCCCCCTACAGGGGTTTGAGCCTGAAACCCAGGGATGGACCCTGATCTGGAATCAAGCCCATGACCTCTTGGTGCATGGAACAAAGCTCAATCCACACAGGCTGGGCTCATTATCAGTTTTATTATCTATCACACAAATTAAAAAGTGTATCTTATTTTCCCTTACTCAGATTCTCAATCTAAGTGGCCTCAGCAAACTACTTACAGTTAGAACATCAAAACTCTAGAATATTATTTTTGCAATATTGCCTTTAAAAAAATCAATTTAATCTTTCCCCTTTTCACCTATTCTTTTTAGGTGTCTTATCTTGTGGCCCACATTAGAGATAAGATATAAGTATATTACAAATAATTCATTTCTTGAAGTCAGGCACAACACTTTTTTAAATGTTCACTGTAAAAATAAATACTAATAATACAATCACAGCATATGCATAAAAAATTGTAGACCAGTATATAGTGAAAATTGTCATGCTCACCTCTACAACTATGCTCAGCTCCTATCCTTTCCAACAGGCAAACTTTATAATTTTCCCTCTCCAGAGCAATTCTGTTTATATAAAAACCAAGATACATGTGCATACATATGAATAATAAAACTTTTATGTTTTCCAACTTTCACCTTCATATGAATGGCATCATGATACATATTCCCTGCATTTTATATTTTTTTCCATTTAACATTTCATTACAGAGAAATATTTTGATTGTTATATAGAATTCTATTTTATAAATATAGAATAATTAATTTAATCTTCCCCCAAAAAATGGTCACTGAGGCTACCTTTTTTTTTATAAGAATGGCTATAATAAATATCATTTATGCAAGTATATCTGCAGGATAAATTCTAAGAAGAGAAATTGGGGTTCCAAGAGTATTTAAATTTGTAATTTTGATACATACACCAAATAATCAGGGCATTTTCTACCTGGCAGCATCTAGCTAAGTGTTTCTAGAAATAAGTATTCATATGTGAGTTTGGTCTTCTTCCCAGTTCTGGCTCAGAGCTACTAAAACCCTTGGAATTAGCTAAGTGCTGAGAGTGGTAAATGTGTATTTTCTTCTGTGAATGAAGTAAGATGTTTGGAAGCACCTGAGGATGAAGGTCCATGGCCAGGAGACCCAACCTTGTGACAAGAGGGTTGTACTCTCCGTCTCACCTCCAGAGAATAGAGAAGGGCAGGAGGATGAGTCAACTGTCATTGGGCAATGATTTAATCAATCATGACTATGTAATGCAGCCTGTGAGAGCATAGAAGCTCCTTTCTTTAACCCTATGCATCTTTTCCCTTTGACTGTTCCTGAGTTACACATTTTTCTAACAAATTCGTGATCAAGTCAGATCTAGTAATTAAAATGTTCCTCTGAGT
This sequence comes from Antrozous pallidus, assembly GCA_027563665.1. Taxonomy (NCBI): domain Eukaryota; kingdom Metazoa; phylum Chordata; class Mammalia; order Chiroptera; family Vespertilionidae; genus Antrozous; species Antrozous pallidus. Next base: position 56,518,315 of record CM050519.1, on the reverse strand, counting down.
TCTGTTAGATGCCCTAGCAAATTAGTGGAACCAGAGAAGGGGGTTCTGGGAACCTCAAATTTATAGTCAGAAGTCCAGGAGAGACAACCTGGAACTGATAGGAGCATTCTAAATCGGAAGGGGCCTTTAAAACCTCCATCTGCAGCCAATTGGTTGAGAAGCCCAGGTAACTATTTGGATTTGAGACTGAGGTGGAGGGGCTATATTCAAGGAACTGATCCCTTAATTTCTGAAATCTGAGCCTAACTCCAGGTAGACAGTGTCACAATTGAGTTGAATTCTTATACACCCTGCTAGTGTCTGAGAATGATCTGTTAGCATGGGAAACCTCCCTTGCACCTCCAAACATAAAAGTTGAGCCCAGGAAGCCTTTCCAATATTCAATTATTTTGTAGTACGCAATGCACACGTATACTATTATACTGGATCTAGAAAGAACATTGAATATTTGTATTTCAATATTATTGTATCTTCTCTGTCAATTGTACAAATAATTTACATTCAACAAAGAATTAAAGCATGAAGTATTAGTTTTGCATGAAATGAAATAAAAATGAGTTTATATAGTAATTTCATTATTCCAGAGTTACACAGAATGTTACCTAATTGTATATATTTATATATTCATTGACAAAAATTTACTAAATGTTCTGTATGTATTCTTTCATATTTTAGACTATCTATATTTTAATAAATTTATAAATACATAACATAGAAAACATATACATCAATTAAAAATAGTCAAATTTTAACCCCATTCCACAGATAAAAGCTAAAATATATATAACATCCCTGACTTTAAGTATGATAGATGCAAATAAGTCCTTCAACTGTTTGCAAAGACAATTTAATAGTCATGTATCCCTTTATCTCAAAGATTTACTCTTTTTCTGCAAAGTCTAAAAATAGAACCCAAGGTGGAATGGATGTACTCTTCTAAATTAGATAGAACAATCTGTTCAATATTATTCATTTACCTTTTTATGAGTGATATTCAAATCAATACATTTCAGAGAGTCTATTTTATCCAAGAATTTAAACTTCCATTACCCTTCACTAAAAGTCCTAAAGGGACTGTTGTATGTTCCTAGCTTATAACTCTTAGAACAATATCTTTTTTCAAACAACCAACAGTTCTATTCACTAAAGAGTGCCAAATTGTTTCTTTTTATATAGTTACTAAATATAAATTTCCAGGCTCAAAGCTGTTCTATATCTCTGTTGATTTATTTAGTTTAATAGACATTTATTTTTAAAATACTCCATAGGAAAAAAAAAGCAAATATTTATTTAAAATAATAATGATGTTCATTTACTATATTGCTATTTTTTAGTCTATAACAAACAAGTTTAAATAAACTTCTGAATTAGATTGACTTTTAGGAAAAGAAAAAATTGTGGGAAGGACTCAAACATATTAATAGATAAAGCTAAGGGGTATGCTTATTTTAACTGTCAATTTAAAAGTAGTTCATATTTCATCAGAAACATAAATACATAAAATTCTTTAAATATACTGTTTTCTTACATCTAACTTTTGATATTCATAGACTTAAACACTTAGTTTAAATAGCTTATTTGAAAAGGCTCTGAAGAACTCACCTAAAAGTATGCCATAATTATTTATGTCCTTGATTATTATCTGTAATTCTAAAACTTTGAAAACTAAAAGCACTTCTATTAACCCAAATTGTGTTCATTGATAACACAGTTTTTTATCAGTTTCCAAATTGATAGGAACTTACTTAGAATCTATGGATCTCACATAGAGGAAATAGTCCTATGTTTTATTTCAGAAATAGTAATATACTGGCTCAATTCCACTGGGTATGTTCTAGTATATATGATATAGGCACTAAATTAATTTTATAAAATAAAATAATTTTGGCTTCTAAAACATATCAGATCTTCAAGCTTCAGGTGTGCAGCTATTAACCTCAAATTAACCCAGAGATGTGAATTTATTGACTATATTTATTATCAGTTATACTATTTTATACTGTACTAGAGGCTCAGCGTACGAACTCATGCACCAGTGGGATCCCTTGGTCTAGCCTGCTGGGATCAGGCCAAAACCAGCTCTTCAGTATAGCCCGAGGGGTCCCAGACTGTGAGAGGGACCCTATCCATGAGCGATCAGGGCTGGGGAGGGACTGTGAGAGGGCTCCAGGACATGTTTGGCATGTCGTGCCCAGGCCAGACTGGCTGGACCATAGCAGCAAGCTAATCTACCAGTTGGAGCATCTGCCCCTTGGTGTTCAGTGTGTGTCATAGCACTGGTCGAAAGATCAAAGGAAAAGTTAAATATTTAGCATATTAGGTTTTTATTATATAGGACTAGAGGCCTGATATATGAAATTTGTGCAAGGGTAGGACTTCCTTTCCCTGGCAGCCAGCACTGGCTTCCCTCTGGCATCTGGGACCTGGGCTTCCCTCTGGCTCCTGGCAGGAACCCAAGAACTAGGATTCCCTCTCAGCCTGGCTTCATCTGGAAGGTCATCAGGAAGGATGTCCAGTCTAATTAGCATATTATGCTTTTATTATTATAGATTGTTGATATAGAACAAGGTATTCTTTTCTAAATCATGTAAGCAATAGGTTTTCATGAACAAATCAGTATAATCAATTTTTTAAATATATTTTATTGATTTTTTATAGAGAGGAAGGGAGAGGGATAGAAAGTCAGGAAAATTGATGAGAGAGAAACATCGATCAGCTGCCTCCTGCACACCCTCTACTGGGGATATGCCTGCAACAAAGGTACATGCCCTTGACCGGAATCAAACCTGGTACTTCTCAGTCCACAGGCCGATGGTCTACCCACTGAGCCAAACCGGTTTTGGCAGTATAATCACTTATACAACTCCGAGTAATTATAACCACATATTTGTTAAAGGGTTACAAAGCTTAAAGAAAGCTACACTGAGCTAAAATAGAAAGGCTTCTTGGTAACTTTATGATTTTCTATTAGTGAAAACTATGGCTTATTTAAGTGTAATCTATATAAGTAATGTAAACTATAATCTACATAAATAATGTATGAACATCTCTTTAAAATAATCAGTATTAGGAAGAATATTTTTAAAAGATTGGTAGGCTTTATTTTTTCCAAAGAAATGCATAATTTATAAAAACAATTCATATAGTCTTTCATTTGAGGTACAGACATTAATAGAGGATGGAATGTTACTTTTTAGGTACAATATATTAATGGAATATATTTAAAAACACAACACTACATAGTAAGAAGCTATTATTCATTATCACACTTCTTTAAAATATAAACTTCGGCAGTAAGACTCTTTTCAAGCAAAAGAAAACCGTGTTTTAAATAAATGAGAAAACTCCTGAGGTAAACACGCTAGGTTCTGCTTTCATTAGATAAGATGAACATGATCTGACTATTTAGCTAATAGTCCTTTACTAACAGCTTGGATATTATACAAGGCACACAAACTATTAATGGAAAAATCAGACATGTACAACACCTACCTAGCAAACTCCCATCTCTTTACTATAAATTATTAACTCTAGTATAATTGGAAATCTAAATAAATTCCCTGGTCATTACAGATTACAGTCACCAATCCAAAAAAGCTACAACACAATGGAGCTTTCTCTAGGAATATTAATTATTCCAATTCTAGGCAGCTCAATAGTCAAAATTCAGCCCCCAGCTGGCTAATATGTACAGCCTAACCATTTACCAGCAGGCTGCTGCATTAGGAACAGCACGATTCCATTTCACGGAAGAATACTGCAAATGCTATGTATAAATGATTCCCTCTAGAAGAGTCCTTAAGGCATAAGTGTTTATCCCCTTCAATGTTCAGGCTAACTTGCTCCATAGGGTGTCATCAGGATTAATTCTGAGGAAAGCAAACAAAAGGTGTAATGTATTCTGAACAGAGTAACGAGAAACAGGGATCCTGAAGTTTAGAAGTTCCACATTTGAGAATACAAGAAAATCTATTAATGAAAGGGTCCATGACTTCAATCCTTATTTCCAGGACAGATTCAAGGAGGGAATAACAGACAAAGGTTCTGGATTATAGGTCAGTGTCCCTGAAATCAGCTTCCTTTTATAAGAATAAATAATGCCCAGAAATAAGAGTTGCTTTTTGAGAATTTTCCAAATTATATCATTATTTCCTGTAATTTGGGTATCGATTAAAATTATGTGATGGGGAAGAATCAAGATGGCGGCATAGGTAAAACACCTATCTTGCCATCATACACAGCAATTTTAAAACTACAACTTAACGAAAGAACAAACACCATCCAGAATCACCAGAAAGCTGGCCGAGTGAAAATTCCACAAACAAAAGTGAAGATAAGACACTGTGACTCGGAGGAGCGGCTGCAGACAGCATTTAAGATTCGCGCAGAGAGAGGTTTGGAGCGCACGCCAGTGGATAGGGCGGGTGGCTAAAAACCGGACAGTTTTCTCAAATGGGGGAGACAAAGATGTCCCACTGGACTGATTCTCCAGCTCTGGGCGAAGTCCAGGGAACCCTCTATCATATGGGGTAAAAACTGGACAGTGGGAGGGCACGCCGAAGCTAAGGTGCTGCAGGGGTCTGCCAGTTTGTGGAGAAGGCAAGCTTGTGCGGAGGGTGCGTGAACTTGGGAACAGTGCAGCTTCCTAACTGCACAGAGAGCACTCGTGACTTGCTCTTTCATTCAGGAAACTGTCAGACTTTTATGACCCTGGGTGAGACATTGGGTGTGCAGACTCATTTGGGAAGAGTCTGAATTCTCCGGCAGCTGGTGGAGCTCGGCGGTGGCTCTCTCTCAGAGGTGCTGGCGGTCATTGCCCCCGGCACAGAGTACCTGGAGCCACAAAGGGTGGAGCTAACGCTGTCTGCTTGGCCCCGAGACTCCACCCATCTAACCTGAGCACAGCTGAACTTCACAGAAAATTGGCCTGGAGGTCAACCCCTCCAAGTGCTAACAATGATTAACCTGAGCTTAACTTCAGCAAGACTGTGCAACACATATCCACCTCGGGTAACTGCGGAGGCTGAGCCACTGTCCCTTGTTGGACGTCTACCACACAAAGCTAATTGACCAACTCAGGGAAGCAGCCACCATGCAGAGACATGGAAAGAAATCAAATGTGAAAGAAATGGAGGACAAAAAACGACTGGACATGGAATTCAAAACCAGATATAGGGCTTCTCAAGAGGCTCCTAGAAAAGGTTAAGACCTATAAGGAAATAAGCAAGACCTACAAGGAAATGAACGAGACCCTCAAGGATATGAACGAGACCTGTAAGGAAATGAACAAGACCAATGTGGAAATGAATGAGTCCTACAAGGAAATGAACGAGACCTACAAGGATATGAAGGAGACTCACAAGGATATGAAAAAGGACTAACCAGAAATTAAGCATACACTGACTGAAATAAAAAAATATTATACAAAGACATAAAAATACTCTAGAGCACCCCAAGAACCAAGTTAAAGATTTGAAATACAAAGAGGTAAAATCCACTCAGCTGAAAAAGCAAGAAACCAAAAGAATCCAAAAAATTGAAGATACTGTAAGGGGCCTCTGGGACAACCTCAAGCATACCAACATCCGAATTATAGGGGTGCCAGAAAAAGAGAGAGAGCAAGACAATGAAAACCTATTTGAAGAAATAGTGACCAAAAACTTCCCACACCTGGTGAAAGAAATTGACTTAGGAGTCCAAGAAGCACACCGAACCCCAATATATAGGAACCCTAAGAGGACCACACCGAGGCACAACCTAATTAAAATGCCAAGAGCAAAAGACAAAGAGAGAATATTAAAAGCAGCAAGAGAAAAACAGTTAGTTACCTATAAGGGAGCACCCATATGATTGTCAGCCGATCTCTCAACAGAAACTATGCAGGCCAGACGGGAGTGGCAAGAAATATTCAAAGTGATGAACAGCAAGAATCTACAACCAAGATTACTCTATCCAGCAAAGCTATCATGCAAAATTGAGGGTCAGATAAAGTGCTTTGCAGATAAGAAAGAGCTAAAGGAGTTCATCACCACCAAACCAATATTATATGAAATGCTGGAAGATATTCTTTAAGAAGAGGAAGAAGAAAAAGATAAAAGTGTAAATTATGAACAACAAATACACAACTATTAACAAATGAATCTAAAAATCAAGTGAATTAATAAACTGATGAACAGGATAAACTGGTGAATGTAACAGAATCACGGACATAGAGAGGGAATGGACTGACAACTCTTGGGGAGAAAAGGGGTGTGGGAAGTGCAGCAAGAGACTGAACAAAAATCATGCAACTATGGGAGAGGACAGTGGAGGGGGGTGAGGGTGGAGGGTGGGATGGGTACCAGGTGGAGGGGAGCTATAGGGGGAAAAAAGGGAACAATTAATAAACTGAACAATAAAGATTAAAAAAATAATAATAATAAATAAATAAATAAAATTATGTGATGGATAAATTTTATGATTTGTAAATTATACATCAATAAAGCTTTTCAAAAGTTATGGATAGATGAATAGATAGATGAATATATAAATGGATAACAGATGTATAATGAAAATAACACTACAGTAAAATGTTAATGGAAGTTCAGTCAGTATGGCTGAACTTCAACCCATGAAAAGTTCAATTTCAATCAGGGCACATGATCAGATTGCCTGCTCAATCCCTGGGAGGGGTGTGCAGGAGGCAGCAGATCAAAGATTCCCTCACATCATTGATGATTCTATCTCCTTCGCCCTTCCTCTCTGAAATAAATAGAAATATTCGTAATGTTAATAGAAGAACTTAGGCAGTTGGTTTAGAGGTATTCACTACAAAAGTCTTTCAATTTTTTTGTATGTTTGAAAATTTTCTTGATAACTGGCATCATGTCTAAATATACTCTAAAAACAATTCAGGGGAAAAAATGTGGTTGGAGGTTATAAAGTAACAATTTATACCATTTTTATAACCTTTCTGTAAATGTGAGGTTGTATCAAAAGACAGTAAAAATGTGGAAACTTTTTTGCAGAAATTAATATTTGAAGGGCCTTTACTTTGTAAGGAAATTATATTACCTTAATGTCTTCCTGAGGTATATGATCTTCTGGTATCTCCACACCACACTAGCTCTCTGCTCCCTTCCCCCCAAGCACATACAGTGGACCTCTGGTTATAAAATAATAATAATAATGATAATAATAAAACCCTTCACAAATCTATGGTTAAGGATAGGTTTGTATGGGCAGCAGCCAATTGGACAAAATTTTGATTGGAATGTATTAAGTAAATATAAATAAATACACACACAATCTCAATAGCCATTCTTTAAACACACACACACACACACACACACACACACACACACACACAAACACCTGCCATCAGTGTGTTTTGTTTTGTTTTTACTTTTGTGTAGAGATGGGAAATTGAATTTTTCCTTGAGGGCAGTTTGTATTGGCTAAACACAGGAACAAACACACACACTTTTAATTAGCTTCTTTTTATGCAAGACTGAAGCAAAAATCGTTTTCAGGAATCCAGAGACCAGAAACAAAAAAAATAGGTCTATATCATAATGCAAAATAATCTCTGGGCTGTGGGTGGAGACTGACCTTCTTACTCTCAATTTTCTGGGGCTTCTTTACTAGGAACACCTGCTGTTTCCCCATCTCTGCCTATCTGAAGGGATCCTGAAACCCCAGGAGGAAAGAGATGGTAAACAAGGTCTCTTTAGGGAGGCCTGTAATTGCCCTGTCTGGGAATGGTGGGCTGTATACACTGGAGAGAGCTTAGTAGCACATACGTTTCTGAGAAGAGCCTAGCCTATCAACTCATATTAATTTTAAATGTGGAAATGTGTTTCCAAGCCTTCCGTTAAGCTGTGTAAAGCAGCCAATCCTGGATTTACCTATATGAGGGACACCTAGGTCAAGCCTGGGCCCACCTTTGCTTGAAACCCTGGGAAGCCTTCTCAGCCTCAGGGAAACCCTGGCTGTCACAACAAGAGGAGTCCTCAAAGGAGCCAATCAGAAACCCAGAGCAGGAGTTGGGTGGGATTTTACATGTAAATTTCCCAGAAGGCTGAGGAAAAGAGTTCCCTGTGACCAGGGAGCAGCAGGAAGATGCCCTGAGCACAGGGTGGGCTCTGGGCAAGCTGCAGCATAACCCCAACAGATGTGTCCAGGCCAGCACAACAGCTGTGATTTTCCAGAAAAATATGATATTAATGATACCACTGTAATTAACCTAGTCCTATCTAATAAAAGAGTAATATGCAAATTGACTGTACCTTCACTCCACCCACAAGCCATGCCCTCCAGCCATGCCTACCAGCCAATCAGGAGCTGGGGTGGGGCCAAGATAGCTCGGGCTATGGGGGGCAGGCCCGAGGCGGCCTGGGCCGGGGAGTTGCGGGGGGGGGGGGGGGGCCTGAGACGGCCAGGGCCCTGGGGGTAGCAGGGTTGAGGCAGTCAGTGCGCTCTGGCCAGGGAATAGGCCTGGGCCAGGGGGCAGGGTCAAGGCTCCTGTTACCCGGGCAAAAGCTGGCTGGGGCGAAGGCCTGGGCCAGGGGGTGGGGGGACGTGGCTGGAACGAAGTCAGCCATCAGCACCATTGCAGGACAATGGCTGGGTGCCCAAGGCCTAAAGCTTCGGCCAGAGACTTTAGGCCTTGGGCAGGCTGGGGGTGAGTGGTCAGTAGGACATCCCCTGAGGGCTCCCAGTATGTGTGAGGGGGCAGGTTGAGCCGAGGGATTACCCACTCCCAGTGCAGGAATTTCGTGCACCAGGCCCCTAGTTACTAATAATAAGGAGCAAAGAGAAAGCCAGATATTATAGGTATGTCATTTTGATACCATCATAATTTCACCTAGTCATTTGTTCAGCTTTGGAAAGGTTGGGTGACATAGGGAAGGTACTTGTCTGTCAGTTACGTCTGGGAACAGGTCACTGACCAGGTGAAAGTAGCCACTACAAGGGTGCAAAATTGGGAGATATTCAATCTCCTAAACAAAGGAGCTTGCAATCTTGGTTTCCACTAATGGCTTGTGCAGCTCTCAGCTCCTGTAATCGCCCACATGCCCCTCCGCCATGTGAATCCCACACACAATGGGCTAATGGACTACAAGCTTCCTAATGCTAACCCAGACCCAACTCCACCATGGAACAGAAACTCTGGACTCTGGCTTTGCTTCTAGTACTACTAAATCCTCAGCTGCACATCTTCCAAGACCAGATTAAGAGAATTGGGACTTTGGAACCAAAGGGATGTAATGCCACAAAAATAAAGCTTTCTACCACCTGTGTGTCTTCCAGAAAAGCTTATTCTGGTATTATCCCAATAACCCCACTCCCACTAGCAATGGAAAAAGACCATCCTCAAATTTCTCTGATAATAATTTGGACAGCTTTGCTGTTTTACACTCAGGGAGCCACTGGTCTATTCCCCACAGATCCCTAGGGGAGAGGACTAGACAAAAGGAAGACAGACCCTTTCCCAGTAAAGTTGGAGTGTAAGGGGGGAGGGTCTAGTAAAGGTGCTTTATGTCTAGCCAATGACCTGCTTCCAGGTCATTGGCCAGAATAGTCATTGATACTGGGAGTGCAGGAAGATTTGGGATATTTAATCCCCTACACGAAGGGTGGGAAACTTCCAGGCCATATAAATGTCTACAAAATCATTTGGTCTGTCCCTGCCAAAGTATGAGTTAAATGTTTGACCAAATACAGCAGGCTTATTTTTAGGTTGATAATTTTGTATTGTCCATCAGTGACGTTATAAATATCCAAATGGCTCTTGGCAGAAAAAAAGTTTCCTTATCCCTGCAAAGGAGTTCTTTCTCTTGGGCTCTGTTGCTCTTGGTCCCTCTTGGTTGACTCCTGGCTTGCTGATGTCTCACTCTCCTGTTTCTTTCATTTTCCCATGTGGACCACGGTCATGTGGACCACCACACAATGGACTAATGTACAGTAACTAGCCCAATGGGCCCAGCGGAAACATTGAATGGACATTGGCTCTGCTTCTAGCTCTACTGAATCCCCAGCTGCACTTCTTCCAGGACTGGATTAAGGGAAATGGGACTTTAGAAACACAGGGATGTAATTGTATGCAAATAAAAGTCCCTCCCTTGTAGGTCTCAGAAAATTCTTTTTTCTCAAGATATCATAAAGAATCCACTTCAGCACTCAGTCCAGAAAGGAATACTCCAAATTCTCCAATGACACTTTGAGGTTGTGTGTTTAGTACTTCAATTCGATACAAAGTATTAGAGCTAGAAGTCTGAGAGCTTATCTAGATAATCTTCTTACTTTAGTGATAATAATACCAGATAACATGTTTACAGTGCTTCTGTGCCAGGCATTGTTCTATGTACTTTACATATATTAACTCTCACAATCCATTCAGTAACCTTGTAATATAAGAATTACACTTAGAAATAGAGAGCAAAATTGAGACACAGAGAGGATGAGTTACTTGCCAAGATTATACATCTACCAAGTCAAAGGTAACAGAGTGAGGTAAAAGCAGGTTAAATCACATATTGAAGTACATAGAGACAAAAACAGCTCCATAGGCCATGAATGTGATTCTGACTCAAATATCCTTTGTAATCTACTGATCACATTATGAAAACCAAATTAATTCACTTCATTGATGTAAATGCAAAACAATTCACCATGAAATGTACACACTAGCAAATGCCCATTTCACAAAATCACCATTATTCGGTACTGAAAAAGTTGTCTGAATGAAGACAAGCTATAATATTGTAGTATAGAAAATTCCAATGTAATATATAAATTATCAAATTCATCTTTTATTGTGGAAATTTCAAAATGTTTTTGTTTCTTCGGCTAACTAAATTAGCTTACTAAATTAGATGAAAGAGAGGAAGAAATAAGGAAAACTGAAGACAGAAATAAGCATTCTATATTGTTCCTGGTTTGCCTAAGAAATTTGTACAGTGGCAAGAGAAAGTCACTTTTTATTTTTTTTATCCTCACCCAAGGATATGTTTTATTTTTGAGAGAGAGAGAGAGAGAGAGAGAGAGAGAGAGAGAGAGAGAGAGAGAGATAGAGATTGTCTCCAGTACATATAAAAATTGGAATAAAAATTGAAACCTTTTGTTGTATGGGAGGACGCTCCAACCAACTGAACCACCCGCCCAGGGTGAGAAAAAGCACTTCTTTTCTGAGAACAAATGATATAGTTTCCCACTTCTTCCTTTTAAAATGAACTGCTAATATAAGTTAGACCTGGTACTATGCATCGGTTGACACGTCCCCTCCTGAATCCCCAGTACCTGTCCTAGACTTCTTTCCCTCCCTTAATGCAGTGAAATAAAATTTAATTTGAAAGTGCTTCCTCAAAGTCTTATAAAGGAATAGGTGCATCTTTGTTTCTTAAGCAAGGGTTTCATAAATCTCTTTAGGGGAAATTGCTTAACGAAACAAAATATATTAAGGTACACAACTAAAAGAAATAGCAAAGCCAAAGCCAATATTTAATTCATTATACTGTGTCCTAAGAGGGTGAATGATTGTCTACTGTCTCCACACTTAGCAATGTAATGTTAACATGTAAACACTGCTGATGTACTGAAATGCTGGGTCAAAATGAAGACTAACTCTTTGTGTCTAACTGAATGGCTCCTTTTATAAAAATATATTTCTTTATTGATTTCAGAGAGAAAGGTAGAGGGAGAGAGATAGAAACATCAATGATGAGAGAGAATCTCTCCTGCACTCCCCCCACAAGGATTTGAGCCCACAACCCACGCAAGTGCCCTGACAGGGAACCACAACCTCTTGATTCACAGTTTGATGCTTGACCATTGAGCCATGCCAGCCAGGCTGAATGACTCCTTTTTGTCAGGCTGAGAAAATCTTGAAAATATGCGAGTTTACTTGTCATTATAGAATATCAATGTTGAGGTTTCTTTCCACAACACATACCCGGCCAAGTGAATATACATTATCTTAAACTTCTTTGCAAATCTTTAACCTTACCCATAAAAAAAGAGATGTTCTTTCCTTAACTGGAGAAAAGAAGCAAATTGTCATTTTCTTTTCATGATTTGATCTTAACCACCCTTAAAAATAAAAAATAAAAAAGTGCTGCCCCAAAATGAAAAGGTATAGTGGAAGCAAAATCAAGGGGGAAAGTTTTCTTAGCAACATGAACAATTCCTTCCATAGTTTAGGTGCTAGACTCTGAAATAAAAAAAATATTTTCATGACATTTCATTTGTTTAATCAAAGTCTTGTTAAAGAACTAGGTTAGATTTTTAAAGTCTAAACATAAAATGCATTATACTTTGGGTCAATAATATTCAAAATTTTTGGTCATGGGACCCCTTTATACTGTTAAAAATTATCAAGAATCCTAGAAAGCTTTCCTGTATCTAGACAATATTGCAACAGAAATTACAACTGGAAAGTATTTAAACAGATAGCTGGAAAAGCATACATTCCATTATCTTTCAGAGCGATAATGTCCCATATATCACATGGGTAACGCCTCTAGAAACTCCACTGTATGTTGTGAGAGGATGAGAATGAGAAGGAATAATTGGTGTCTTAGAATTAGTATGAAAATAGCTTTGATCTCACAGAAACCCTAAAATGGTCTCTAGCATTTCCAAAGTTCCCTAGAGAAGACTATGAGAACAGATGGTATAGTATCACATAATGTCATTTCCACTTAAAAACTGAAGCATTAATGTATTAGTCACCCCACCAAATTGTTTTTTCCAATCCCACCTTATCCCACTCAAAATAATCAGTGGCAATAAGTACTGACTCTTGAGAGGAAAGTTCACCAGCTATTGGTTGTCTACCAATATTCATTCTTACCTTTTATAAGAGAACTTCTGAATTTCAGCTCGAGACATGCTCACCCAGCACAAGGCAGTATTTCCAAGAACTCTTTGCAAACTAGTGTGCCCATGGGACTAAGATCTGGACAACTGGATGTTAAACAGATGCACATCACTCCTGAATTGTACCTTTAAAGGGACTGGGAGGCTTTTTTCTCTCACTACTGGTGGGAAGATAGCAATGTGATAACCACAGTTTTAGAATGTCAGAGCTAGCCCCTCAGTTCTCCACTGCTCACTACTGGGGTTGTTATGTGATCGGGTACTTGGCTCCTATTTTATTTTAGCCTCTTGTCTCTTAGCTTCCAACTACTATAAGAATGTCCATAGCAAGGCAGGTTTTTATCTCTCTCTCTCTCTCTCTTTCTCTCTCTCTCTCTCTCTCTCTCTCTCTCTCTCTCTCTCTCTCTCTCTCTCATACACACACACACACACACACTCACACACACACGCGCGCGCGCGCGCACACATAATTTTTAAAATTTCAAAACCAATAAGAAGGGGATATATACATTGAGTCCCAGGAGAGAGAGGATGAGAGAGAAAAAGCTAGTAGTATATATTTGTTACTTAGATAGCTAATACCTGAGTTCTCAACATCAGCTTAATAGCAGCAACAAATATTTATTTGGGGTCAGAAATACTGTTGGACACTCCTAATCAGTTTGCTAGAATATTTATCTCTTTAGTACCCTGGGGTACCTTTTCCTTTTAAATAAAGGGAAACCCCATTAAAGTTTTTAAAGCCCCATAAAAACTGCATTAAACACTGTTTTCCTGATCTCTGGGTTCTTTTTTGAACATCTGAACAAATTCAGAAATACACTCCAAGGAAAGGGGCACAGCTCTGTCTACATATGTGCTGGAGCGTCCTCTGTGAGACGATGGGCTGCCATCCACAAGGTTGACAGCAGGTTTGATATTCACTGTTCCTGGACAGTGGACTCCGCCTGCCTGACAGCCACAGCACTGCTGTTCAAGTAAACAGGACCTAGAAGAAGCTAGCTACTCCAATAGCGCAGAGCCTGAGGGTTACAGCAGAGCTTCCCAAACAGCAATCCTGCCACCTCATGCCCAGGTGCCCAGCTGCCTTAGTAAAACTGAGCACAATACAGTAGACAAATGTAGTATTTTATCAAACTAAATGGTTCATCTACATCTGTTATTTAGTCTGAGATTATGACCTTCTTATAAAATAGAGTTGATGATTAATGTAGTAGCCTTTTTTAACAAACGTATTTTTTAAATATTTTTAAAGTGCAGCCCTATGCCAGTTTCCAGATTTTTAAATTGCATCTCTAAGTCTAAACATCTGAGAAACTGCTCTAGTGTCTACAATTTTCTCTTTTTGTTTTCTAATTTTTAATATGACAGGGATGCCGGTCCATTGTTACAGCAACCTCATAATGAAACAACCAAAGCAAACATGACATTGAGGGAGATGGTAGTAATTAGCACTTACATAGCACTATTATTATTGGCAAAAAATGTTCCCATGTGCCCAGCCAGTGTGGCCCAGATTGAGCATAGACCTATGAACAAGGAGGTCTCAGTTCAATTCCAGTCAGGGCATGGGACTGGGTTGCCAGCTCCATCACAGTAGGAGGCATGCAGGAGGCAACTGACCAATGACTTTCTCATCATTGATGTTTCTCTCTCTCTCTCTCTCTCTCTCTCTCTCTCTCTCTCTCTCTCTCTCTCTCAAATCAATAAACAAATATTTTTTAAAAGAAAAGAAAACAGAGATAACACTCTCCTTGTATGTGAGGACACACAGAGAAGGCAAGCATATGCCAGTGAGGAAGAAAGCCCTCCCCAGAAACTACACTCCCTCCACCCAACTTTAATCTTGGACTCATCAGCCTCTAGACCTGTGAGAAAATATATTTCTGTGGTTTCTTAAAGTCACACAGTGTATGGTATTTGTTATGGCAGCCCAAGCTGACTGAGACACAGGCCTTCAACAATTTAACTGTAGACTCCAAAGGTCATAATCAAGTTCTTTTTTTTCTCAGCTATTCCTCCCCAATCATTCTTAAAACTCCTAAATTAAACTCCTAGCAAAAATTAAATCACAGAAAGCCTTAATATCTGATTGTAATTTCAGGTCTCCATACAACAGCTTTATAAAAGAAACAAAAATTAGTTTACAAACATCATAGCACATTATTTCTCCCACTTGAAAAATCTTCTTCTTTCATTGCTGTTTTTAATAAAAATGGATACCCTCCCTCTCCATTCATATAATAAGTCTCAGACCTCAAAAAACTTGGATCTACCACTGAGCAAGTGATCTATTTTGTCAGTAAATTTTTTTCAATTAGTATTATTTAGTTCTAGAGGCCTGGTGTACAAAATGTGTACATGGGAGGTAGGGCAGGGTGTCCCTCAGCTCAGCCTGCATCCTCTCCAATCTGAGACCCCTCAAGGGCAGTCCGACATCCTTCTCACAATCCAAGACTGCTGGCTCCAAACTGCTCGCCTGCCTGCCTCCCTAATTGCCCTTCCCTGCCAGCCTGATCACCTCATAACCACTACCCTGTGAGCCTAATTGATATCTAACTGCTCCCCTGCCAGCCTGTTTGCCCCCAACTTCCCTCCTATGCCAGCCTTGTCACCCTTAACTGCCCTCCTCTGCAGGCTTGATTGCCCCCAACCTCCTTCCCTTGAGGGCCTGGTCCCTCCCACTGTCCTCCCCTGCTGGCCATCTTGTGGTGGCCATCTTGTGTCCACATGGGGGCAGGATCTTTGATCACATGGAGGTAGCCTTCTTGTGTGTTGGAGTGATGGTCAATCTGCGTATTACTCTTTTATTAGATAGGATAGAGGCCTAGTATATGGGTGGAACCAGCTGGTTTTCCCTGAAGGGTGTCCTGGATCAGGGTGGGGATTCCTTTTGGGTGTGGCGCAGCCCTGTGGAAGGGCCTGTGGTGGTTTGCAGGCTGGCCACCCCCTCTCCAGCGACCCAAGTGGAGGCCCTGGGATCTGGGATTAATTTATGTTCTACAATTGAAACTTTGTAGCCTAGAGTAGGGCCAAGCCTTCTGCTCCCTCCGTGCTGACAGCCATTTCTATTTGAAACTTTATAGCCTAGAGTGGAGGCCTACGCCAGCAAGGGCAGGTGGAAAGCTTGGCTTCCTTCATTGCCAGGGAAACCCAAGCCTCCCTCCTGCTCTCAGTGACTGCAGCCATCTTGGTTGGGGTTCATTTGCATAATGTGCTCCTGATTGGCTGATGGGTGTGGCTTGATCAGATGTATGGTCAATTTGCATATGACTCTTTTATTAGATAGGATATGTATTTACTCTGATTATAACACAAATCTAAAGGGGTATATGTGAATACACAACACAGGAAATAAGGGCATGCAATGCATTTGTCCTTCTAATCAGGCTAAAGGATGAAAGGACAAATACGAGCAAAGCTAAGTTAATGGCAAGTCTATGGTTCCAAGAAAATGTGATTTATTAGTGAGTCAGTAAAACTTTGGCAAACAAGTGTGCATTTGGCAAAAAGGCATCAATTTAGCTTGATGACTAAAAAAGAATAAAAAAATTGCTACCAATTTTCTTCAGCTTGTGGATCAGCGACTTCCTTAAAATAGGGCAAGTGACTCTAATCTCAAGAAGGTGTTCAGTATGGAGATGACATTAAGCTGAAGGATTTTAAACTTTATCTTGCAAACCAAAGCTCTGCGGAGGTGCAATCGTACACAGAAGGCATAGATGATAATTATCATAACTTAGAAGCAGCTTTCAAAATATATGTGGATGAGAGGCCATCCTAGCTTAAGACACTAAGAAGATGGCAATAATTGATGGGAATAAAAAACAAAAAGCCTTAACACTACCAAACAATGGCTTTTGGTTGAAGCAGTCATTCTCAAAGGATATGCCATCGACCAGATGCATCACCTGGAAAATTTTAGGAATGCAAATCCTCAGGCCCCAGCACAAGCCTACTGAACCCTAAGAGTGTGGTCCAACAATCTGCACCTGAACCAATACTGAGTGTTTCTGATACATACTCAAGTTTGAGAAACACTGAATTAACTAAAGGCATGGAATAATGTCTCCTTAGAGAATCCATTAATAAAAATTTAAGTCCTATCATAACAGACAACTCACATTTCCTTGTAACATTTTCTGGATAGCCAGAAATGTATATTAAGCACTGCTTAGGGTTTATTGTTTCAAGTAGATTGCCTTGGAGAAAAAATAATTTAATATTAAAAAAAAATAATGTACCACATGGATGAATCCCCAAAACATTATGCTAATTTAAAGAAACCAGATGTAAAAACACTCTATAGGTTATGATTCTGTTTATAGGAAATGTTCAAAAAAGGAAATCTACGAGGACAGAAAGTGAATTAGTAGTTGCCTGGAGCTGGGGTTGGAGAGCAACAAAAACTGACTGTGAACCAATATGTGGGATCTTTTGGGAGTAAGGGAAGTGTTCTAAAATTGGATTGGGATGATGATTGTACAACTCTATAAATTACTAAAAATAACTGAATTGTGTATATAAAACCTAAATTTTACAGTATGCATGTTAGTCTTCTGGGGCTGCCATAACAAAGTGTCACTAACTGAATGGCTTTAAAATACACAAATTTATGGTCTCAATTTTTGAGTCTAGATTCCAAAACCAAGGTGATGGCAGGTCCATGTTCCCTTTGAAACAGAAAGTCACCCTTCCATGCCTATTCTTACCTTCTGGTATTTATCTGAAATCCTTGGTATTTCTTCATTGTTACATGCCATCTTTTCTATGTGTGTCATTATGTTTTCTTATAAGAATACTGATCATATTGCATTAAGGGCCCACCCTACTCCATTATGCCTTCATCTTAACTAATTATATTTGCAATGAACCTACTGCCAAATAAGGTCAAATTTTATTTACTAGGGTTTATGACTTCAACATATTTTTTTGGAGGGAAAATATTTCAACCTAAGCAGTATGCAAAGTATACCTCAATAATTCTGTTGAACATAAAAATTTAAAAGATTTCCACACAAAAGTTGAACATGTGTCATTAAAAACATCTTTCATAAAAACAGTATTCTTAACAATCTATTTCTTATTTATTATTCATTTTCTAAAAAAATATACCATGGGGATCCATACCCCTTATCTCAGTATGGCTAGATAAGGACATTTACTACCTGAAGAATAATAGATCAGATGTTGTCTTATTCCCAGAGTTAGTAGTAGAAAAGAATCAGCAGAGAATGAAGGAAATAGCAAAGAACCCAAGTACTTTTTGGAAATTACTATTTAGCATCAATTGGTGTATGTAGGTGTGTAAGGGGGAAGACGTTCCTATTAAAACATAGCCATAATTTGCAGCAGGCCCAGAAATTACATAAGGAACTAGGTAAAGATTGCTCCATTTAAAACAGTCCCTCACACTTTATGCTCTCTTTTCATCCATTTACAAGCTATCTTATGTATTTGTTTAATTTTTGTTTTTATTGTAATTGCTTCTTTGGTTGGTTTTAAATATTTCTTCTTTGTAACAGATCTATTCCCATTAAAAGAAAATTTAAATTTGGGTTTACTTTTTAAAGTTTTCAAAATAACAAATTTCATCAGGATTTGCGAGTATGGGTAAGTGGAAAATACATACCACAATGCCCTGCACAAATGTAATCATTGCTAAAACTTACTAAATAAATCAATGCTATTGAAGGAGGAGGGCCTACCTCATGGAACTCATCATCCATAATATGTCTACTTACAACTGTAGTACCGTATCCCCTTTAACAGGTTATTTTTAATAATTTATTTCATAACACTATACTTTCTAACTTTTTTAATAATCTACTTATGTTTACTGCATACCATCTGTTTCCCTGAATATAATGTAACCTACCAGAGCATCAATCTTTGTCTATTTTTTCACTGATGAATATCTGAAGTGGGGAGAAAAGTAAATGGCATAATACATACACTCCAGAAAAAATCTATTGACATTTTTCAATAGCCTTTCTATTATGAGCTGAAATACCCTAAGTTCTTCTCCTGCCTCCTCCACCACTTCAAATAACATCTGACTTTGACCTGACAGGCCCAGGACAATTTCATCCTCCCTGACATGCTATTTCTTTAACATTGTAAGCCTTCTTACATAGTTAGAGGTTCAATGCACAATTTACTTTTCCCTCTGTAGTTATGAGGTATAAGGAATTTAACATAAAAGAAAGAACACAGAACTTTTTTGAGGTCTCATAGTTCAGCACAGAGCAAAACTATTCTTACAATAAAAAGCTCTGGCTTAACAAAGCTTTTACTGAGGATGTAAAGGTTCCTTCTTAAAGACCAAATACAAAAGCATTTCTATTCAACTAATCTTTACAAGCCAATTAGATTTACTTTCTCTTAGAAAGTATATATTTCTATATATTTTATTTCTCTATGAAATAGTAAATACTAAGTTTCTAAATACTCATTGAAGGCTAAGAACATATGCCAGTCATTCTCAAACTGCCACCTGCATGAGACTTCAGAAGGGTTTATTAAATAAAACAGATTTCCGGGTCTTATCTCCAAAAAATCTCATTGTGTAGGTCTGTAAGTTATCTAGTAATGCTAATGCAGATGAATCTGGAGCCACAGTTTGTGAAGCACTAGTAAACATAATTCCTAAGCTGCCACTTGTTTTCCTTTTACCTCCTAGATTTCTCATGTGAAAGGGCACATCCATGATGATTCTGAAAGAAACCCTCCTCCAGTTAAAAAGAAAAAGCACTATAAATGCATGAGTCATCAATCCCCACCCAAATCCCTTGAGAGTACACAGAGAACCCCTTAAGGGACTTCTTGAAAGTATATAGGTATCTCTTCACTCTCTTTTAATGGAACTTGTACCACATTTATGATCAACAAACAGCAAACATCTGGGACAGCGCTGAGCCAGTGAAAGGAGCCCTAGTAGTTGATTCTGATTGCGGTTCTTGGCCCAGCTTCTGCTTGAAGTCACAATTATCTTGATTCCAAAATGACAGTAATAATGTCAACTCTGCATGGTTATAATTAGAGCATGAAAAAATGGGGGAGGGGAGGTAACTTTTTAAAGAGTAGATCAAAGTGAGACCAGTGAATCAATAATTTTCTGTAGTTTTATTTGTGACTAAACTGAATCATCTGCTGGTTGGTTTCCCAAAAATTATCTTATCACCCAAAACCTTTGTTCCCTTCCCATCTAAGGTAGTGAAAAACTATTGATGAAAGGTTATCATGTAACCCTCAAGTTTTAGGCCACCCAACTCACCCAACTTAAAAAAACACAATGATGATCAATAAACTAAATTTCCCAACACTTTCTTTAGATTTTAAAGATAAATTTAAGTCATTTTATTAAATCAAAATAATGAAAGGCTGCTTTATATGCTTATTTTCTAATATAAACTGTAGTATCACATCTTGAAACATTTATTGGAATATCAATAAATTTCTGAAAGTTCTAAATTTTTAAGAGGCATAAAATTGTATGAAACAAGTTCTTAATGTTGATTTTCTGGTATATTAAAATCTTAAGTGAACCAATTTCAACTCCAATAATGAAAACAAGATTTCCCTCCATGCAAATTTACCAGGAATCAAAACATTCTAAATTTAATTCTCATGTATGGATAGCTAATCAGTAGCATTAAAGCTTATAAACTGCAGCAGCAATAAGATGAATGAGTGTGTGTGTTTTCTGAGTGGGGAGAGCTGAACTTGTACAGATGCAGTGGGAGAGAGGTGGCAGTGATGAGCTAAACTCTGTTAAGCTATTTTTAGTGTTGGGCAGAGCAGTGATCATAAAAAGATATCATTATATTCCTTCAAAGAGATAGGGTTTCTTTTTGCATATTTTAATGCATTAAAATTTACATAAAGTAAAATTTGTAAATCTTAAGTATATGATACTATAACTATAACCATAATCATAATTACATAGATAGATAGAAAGATAGAAAATTAATTTCCATTTATAATACTAACAGCAGGACAGCCATGAAAAACACACATGGTGTCAAAATAAGCCAAAGGAAAATCAATTGGGCAAAATAGAAAGAATCCCAAGTCTAATTTAGAGAAAAGATCCCTTTATTAACTTTTAGTCAAGAATATGTTTGTATATTTTCAGAAAACAACTCCAAGACCATATGGATTCCTGCAACAAAGAAGAACTGACAGATCTGTTCCAACTGCGAAGACAGTCCAGAGATGGAAGACACTGATGACATCTTGCCATTCTAGCAGTCAGCTGCAGGTGGCCCAGGTCTAAACCAGAGAGGGTGGAACCTGCATTGCCACCATATGTCCACCATCCAGATACCATTGCTGACATGTACACATAAGGAACTATTTGACATTGAAACTGGGACTCAGAACTGTTGGACTTGAAACTGAGACTCAAACATATTTTTTTCTTATATATTTATTTCCAGTATGCAGATGCAATTTTTTTTAAAGAAAATAAACAGTGGGAAAAGATAGATACAGAAGCAAAAAAGCATTGAACAGACTGTCAAACTACAGTGGGAAGACAGGAGAGGGTGGGGGGGCGGGCGCTGTAAGAGATCAACTGAAGGACTTGTATGCATGCATATAGGCATAATCAATGGATACAAGACACTGGGGCGGGGAGGGGACAGGTGAGGGCATGTGCTGGGGGTGGGGGAGGCTGGGGGGAGGTCAATGGGAGGAAAGAAAAAGAAAACATATGTACTACTATTTGTAATACTTTAAAGAATAAAAAAATTTAAAAAATAAGTTACTTTCCTAATGCAGAAAATATTTTCTTGCTCTCATAAATTTTCATGTTCTAAAATTATTATTTATACAATACATTTGCATTTTGTAAATCCACATAGTAACTGCACAATACAGAAACATCACCACAGTAACACTGATGTCTGCCCACGAAGTATTAACCACAAGCAGCAGATTAAATTAATGCGTAGTAGTGAGTAGAATTACTCACTAATTCTTACTAATGATAATGATGTAATGTTAGTGATAATAATTTAATGACATTGCAATTAAAATTCAACTGCCATTCCACAACCAAAAACGCAAACATTCACTTATACACATTCAACCTTAATTAGGTCCCTAATTAATACAGAGTTGCACTTTAAAAATAAATATTTATGTCTCATATTCTACTGGATAGTCCTTTCAAATATAAAAGTGCATCCAAGCTGATATGGCTTATGGCTGGATTTTTCTTGTTGATGAGTTGAAGTGCACTAGAAACTTAAATATGCATGAAAAGCTAGCTTTCCCTAGAACTCAGCAGCCATTTGACATTTGAACAGCACCATCAACATATTCAGTGACATTAAATAACATGGGATGTTTCAGGAAGTAAATCTTCTAGAGACAGCCAAGAGATTAACAATATGCAATAATTAAATCGATTAATATCACTTGAAGCCCTTATTATATTCAATGAGTACACAGATGTTTTATGTTTTATAGCTAATTCAAACATTAGGACTTAGACAAAATACCTTCATTTTCATATAAAATCTGAATAACAGATTTTTCTTATAATTAATTCAAATCTTTACTATACCATATTTTTCTTGAAATTAGGCATATGGTCATGCTAAAAATGTTCAAAGATTTAAAAATATAACAAATAAAACATATTTTCTTTACTTTCTTCTAGTTCTCAGTAAGTTAAATTTTATGCCAGAGTTAGTAAAGCATTGAATGCTCACCTTTTATAATTCTACTAAGTTATTAAAATAATTTGGTTACACCAGGGAAGCACTTTCCTTAACCCTAATCTAATAACCTACACCCATTGGTGATACGTTGTTCAGTTAACTCCTAATCATTGCCAACTCTGCTTTCCAGGCTTCAAGCAGCAGAGAGTAGAAAATGAGGATTTCTGTATTACCCCATTCAATTCAATCTTGTGACTTTTCAATGCTCAGTTCAAAAATGGAAAAGGCTAATAAAACTCTATTTAATGTTGGAGACATTAATTAAGTCATCTGTATTAGCATTATCCTAATTAGACGAATATAAAAATTCAGGCTCTTGGAGTCATATGGCAAGTAAGTATAAGAGCTAAATGACTTACAAATAAAAACTGACGCCTTTTCTACTATATTGCATTGACAACCTGTGTTGTAGTTTACTAGTGTTCTATTTCATTAATGATCCCACACTTAATTGTAATGTTATTTATCTTTAGCAAGATAGACTCATTACAGCATTAATTATGGTAGACTCTTCATTCACTGTACATGAAGGTATCAAAATATTGAAAACAAAGCAAACTTTAGGATCTTAGGAAAAGTCTTGCCTGAGACTCTCCTTTAATGCTAAAGTGTGCTTTGTAAATGCACATCAGGATTGGAGGTAGGGCCAGAATGACCAGACCTGACATGACATCCTTTATTTATCCTGCCAAGAATAAAATCTAGCAGTTTCCTACAAATACTAGCTTAGGTTTGATTCTTGTCAAGGGCATGTACCTCTGCAGGTTCCCCCAATCTTGGATGAGGTGCATGGAGGAGGCAACCAATCGATGTGTCTCTCTCACATAAAGGTTTCTCTATGCCTTTCCCTTTCACTCTCCCTAAAAATCAATGCAAAAATATCCTTAAATGAAGATTAACAAAAAAGAAAGGCATAGAGTATATCATTGCATTGAACAAAATGCAGGACAGAGATACCCTCAGCTTATAATAAGTTATAAATATCTGTTGTGAAGGTGCCCATAGTCTCATCTAATTTAATAGCATAGCTCTCAAAACTTAATTACCTATATTTTACTCATTGCTTCAACTTCTGTGGTTCACGTCCTTAGTAACGGTCTTCTTTCAAATCCCTCTGACTCCTGGCATTTGTGTAGACCAGAGGTGGGGAACATCTGACCTGCAGGTTGTATCACTTGGTCTGGCCCTATAAACTCAATATATCTAGGAGCTTTATTCATAGCAACATATTTTTTTAGTTGTATGGCCCAGGAATCTGTATATATAAAGAACTAATATGTTAAGTGTTCCTCCAACCATGCAACTGGTCACTATAATGTGCAATGACCACCAGGGGGCAAACGTTCAATGCAGGAGCTGCTGTGATGCACACTGGCCATTTACAAAGAAACAGCACCACAAATCTGGCACCAACAAATCAACACCCTGCTTCCCCCAAGTGGGACACAGGCCCCACCACCACCTCAGAGACACTGCCCAACAAATCATAGCCAATGCTGCCAAGACCCCCCCAGCCCAGAATCAGTGGCTTTGGGTGCCAGGTAATATCATGTAGCAACGCCCAGCTTCCTCTCCCTAGGGTGCCAGGTAATGTCACATAGCAATGCCCAGCTTCTTCTCCCTAGGGTGCCAGGTAATGTCACGTAGCAACGCCCAGCTTCCTCTCCCTAACAACTAGCCTTCTTAGAGTTTATTTGGCCCAGGAATATGACTTGCTTTATATATGACTTGCTTTATAGCCAGGTGTAAACATTTTACACTTTAACCAAATGTCTGTGAAGCGTTTTCCTGTGCTTCATCTCATTTGATCCTCACAGAAATTTTGGAGTAGGTAGATAGGAGACTGGGGGAGATCCTATATACCTACTCCAAAAAGCAGAGATTTAGAAAGTTCAGAAACTTGACCCAACTGAAAAGAAGAGAACCTTGAAAAAGACTTCAGGTTTTCTCACTGTGCAGAATATAGTCAAACATTGCTGCAGTTAAATATTTTACCTTTTGTTCTCCTTGAGTGATCTACAATAATAATATGCTTCATGTTGATATTTACTGCTGTGTTGCTCATAATTACCTGAAAGAGAAGTTGGGGTGCTTCACTGGGCTGGGAAAAGTTTAGCTAAATCAGAAAGCAGGTCTCATTAACCAAGTTTGTTCTATATATATAAAAGTCTAAGTTGACTCGTGCATGTGTGACATATATAAAGCTCTTGCTGGCACCAATCATATTCATATGGTACAATCTGTCATTGTGAATTGTGAATTTTGTTGAAACTTCTATTATAGAGAAAGGGCGAATAGCAATATTAAAATATTCCTTCTAATAATTTCCTTTCAATGTGCATGAATCCTTGTACTGAGCTACTAGTGATGTTATAAATATCCAATGGCCCTTGGCAGAAAAAAGGTTCCCCACCCATGGTGTAGAACATAGAATTGTATGGATTCTGTCCTTTCATTCTCTTCCACTCCACTATATACTACTTTGGAAATCAACATATCCAAGAAACAGAGATATGTTCACTAGTTCAATTATAATCACTATCAAGTACAAAAGGTTTTGTTGGGTCAAGCTCATACACAACTCAACACTTATAAAGAAAGAGATTATCTTTCCCTAGTTAACTAGATTCTTATCAATCAAATAATTACAAAAAGGCATCATGAGTACTTCCAAAAGTGAAATTAGAAATGTGGGCAGCAATTGCCCTAACTGGTTTGGCTCAGTGGATAGAGCATCATCCTGTGGACTCAAGCATCCTAGGTTTGATTCTGGTCAAGAGCATGTACCTGGTTGCAGGCACATACCCAGTAAGGAGTGTGCACTAGGCAGTTGATTGGTTTTACTCTCTCATCACTGTTTCTAACTCTCTCTCCGTCTCCCTTCCTATCTGTAAAAAATCAATAAAATATATTGTAAAAAAAAAAATATGGGCAGTCTATTCGTTGGTAAGTGGAGACAACTGCTACATCCTTAGAAGGAAGCTATGAATCCTTTCAGAGTTTAGAAGATTCATCCCGAGACACCTTCTTATTTAAGTTCTTTTCACTCACAGAAAGTTTTTAATGTTGGTTCTAAAGAGCTAAAATATCCTATATAATAAAAGCAGAACAACTGGGGGAATGACTAGTCATCATGAAGTGCACTGTTCACCAGGGTGTAGATGCTCAATGCAGGAGCTGCCCCCAGCCCGCAAACCCTCGAGGAAGGTTACCTGTGGTGCCAGTGGCGGTGGGGCCGGCGAGTGAACAATGCGAGGCAGGCCAAGGCGGGTGCCAGCAGAGTCCCCCACTCCCGATCGCCCTGACAGTCCCCCCATAGATCTTCCCTGATTGACAGCCAGGCCTAAGAACCCTACCCATGCCCAGTTTTGTGTACCAAGACTTCAGCACCAAATATAATTAGCATTACCAAAGCATTTGTACTATTTATTGGATTATTCATTAACTGGATATTCTTAGCTTCATGTGGGTCGACCTTATGAGCTCGGCCTGTGGTTTGAAGGTCATTTCTGTATTGACTGCTAAAAGAACAGTGAGTCTTCCTTAGCATATCTGACATGGTGAGCCTCTAAGCAGCCAGAACCACTAATTTTTATAGAGTGACTTTAAATAGCCTAAATTCTGAGCTTCTAAAACAAAACACCTCTTGACCAACCCTAGGTAGCAATTTTTTTCTGACAACAAACACAGTAGGATTTAATCAATCTATCAAGTTCATCTCAGAATACACTGGTTGGAATTCAAACATCTAGTCTAAAAGAAGGCTAGAAGAGTCCTGCCATTAGATGCAGCACTTCCTCAAGAATTTCCCAGGGAGGATATATTTTCATATTAAAATAATATTAAAGAAAATTTTAATTGTAGTCATTAAACCTTGGGGGAATGACATGGTGGAGGCTAAAATGTTCTTGGTGAAAAGATTAAATCAGCCATTTTAAGTGAAAACTGAAGACCAATTTGTATGGTACAACAGAATCCTGTAGAATAATAAAATTTTTAGAGCTAAAGAAAATCTCACACATATATCTCTCAAGTTTTTCATTTTATTTTCCAATAGAATGATAGTCTAAGAATATTTTATTTCTCACAAAAAGTCATGGGGTCAAATATATTTAGAACTATTGCATAATTTCTCCCCTTTTTGCTTCTTGGAATAATCAACTTGCCCTTCATCCAGTCAATTCCTATTCCTATGCTAAAATTCAAGAGAGTCCATCAACTTTGCTAAGAATTCCTTTCGCTCAACAAATGAAGGTAGTCGATTCCACCCTTCTTGCTTCCAGAACATTGCTTGTCTATTATAGCACATACTAGAGGCCCTATATACTAAATTCATGCATGGAGGTGGGTGGGCGGTCCCCTCAGCCCAGCCTGCACCCTCTCCAATTCTGGACCCATCGGGGGCTGTCCAATTGCCGGTAGAAGAGGAAAATTTGAAAACAGTAAAATCAATAGTATCCAGTTAAGAAACAGACTTAGGATATTAAGAAGGGAAATGAAAATGAGCAACTTCAAAGCCATATCTCCTAGTTAATAGCTTATTTGGTTATGCAAATCTTTAAACACTGAATTGGCCTTTTCATGAAATTAAGTCATGTAACATTTATAAAAATGAAACAGTACAACATCCAAATATTAAAATCATTCACTTCTTAAGAGATAAAAATTGTTCTTCAGAAGAGAAAAAAAGCACATTTTTTAATTTAGAAGTATTTTATCACTGACTTTAACTATTTTGTCCTTAGTTTAAATAGCAATAGTATCGTGAACTACCATTTAATTTATGAGCTACAGTATGAAACATGTAACACATTTTGCATTAAAGACAGAGTGTTTTATACAATTGAATAGAGCTCTGGTAACTCGCAACACCATATCCATGCTTTTGGGGTTTAAATGATTTCCTAAGAATAAACACAACATGCCTTTGTTGCTGGCAGGATCTGCTTCATTTTTGTTCCTGGTCTCCCACTGGCAGATACAGGAATCCTCCTTGACATCAGCAAGGAAGGAATCAAGAATTTCTAGACTCAAATGCCATACCTGCTATTATTAGGGTTCAAATCTTGGGCACCAGTTATAATCGGTAAACAGGGCTCTCTCCTGTTTCTGTATCTGAAATTCCATCTTCATAATGCTTCTCATATGCCGAGTTTTAGCCATGAGTTCTGACTCACTGACTCTTAACAGGGATCCTGTCCTGTGCCCAGGTCTGGCTCATCCCAACGATCAGCTGTGTCTGTGTGTGGCTTTACATAAACTTATGCCTGAATCCCCAGTGCCAGCACTCTCCTGTCTGCACAGACACCTGTCTCCTTTGCAGAGATGTAGGTTGTTTGGCTGGGTCATTGTAGGTAAGCATCTTTTTTAATCCTCTTTTGCCCTCCCCTCCCACCATGTTTGACTCATAGCACCTATAAGAGGTCTACTTTGGTGTGGGTGGATCACATCCCAGGCTAATTGGATCATACCCCAATCTGTCCAAGCGAGAATGGCAAAGCATAGACTTATTCGCAAAATAATGTTTACCACTTAAAATATGAATCCTTCTACTAACTAGATAGAATCTTCTTGAAATGGAAACAGCCACAGTGTTATGGTAAAGTCACCTGAGCTTCCCATGATTAACATAGAAATTTTCACTTCAGAAACAGAGTTCAAATATTTTATTTCAAGGTAATTTGATTTGCTTTCCTTATGGGAGAAGGCACAGCTTAGTAAAGGGTTTGTGCTGGATTAAATCTTAGCTCTGTATTTTACTAACTATGTGAACTCAGGCAAATTGCTTAAGTCTCCACACAAGAACTTTCCCACGTATAAAATAGAAATATGAATAACAATAACAATAATAATAATAATAATAATAATAATAAATAAGTCACTTACTTCATAGGATTGTTAAGGCTAAATTGGAGAACACATGAAAAGTTATTAAAATTGTGACTGGCTCCAAGTATCACTTAGTACATATAAACTATCATTACTTAAATGTATGAGAATTTTCATGTTTATTGAGCAAGAAAATCAATTCTGTGCACAGTAGTGAAGTAAGGAAATGAAGAACTTCCTTACCAGAAAGACCTCATGAAAGTGAGGTGATGATGTGGTTAAAATAGTAAATACTAACTATATGCCAGGCAATATAATACGTATTGTGTGCATAATATCTCATTTTAACACTCTTTGAGGTAGAATTTATTATTCTGTTTGAGACGGAGAAAGTGAATTTCCATCAAACAGTTGCCAAAAACTATGGAGGTAGAAAGCAGCAGAGCCTGGGTTAGAAGGTCTGACAGCCTGAATACAGAAGCCAAATCACTAGGATGTGCAGCCTGTGCCTGGCTCTGTACCATCGCATTCTCTTCCTCTTCAGCCTGGGAAGGGCAGTAAATAAGTCCTTTCCTCATTTCATTGTGCATCAGCGGGGAAAGGCTCTATCACAAACTGAGGTAGGAAAATAAACTTGGATTCAGCAAATTAACTTTCAGCATAGCTTCCAATGACTAGGGTCTCAGACTATTAAATTTGGAATTTCAGAAACATGCTCTAGCAAAGAACAGCTGCTGCTGGATCCCAATCCACAAAACAACAGCAGTTGCAGCATCTGGACCAACAGCTACCAGAGCTCCATAGGTAAATAAGGTGAAAGTCCCCTCATAATCTGACCCTTCTGAATCCTCTCCCCATGCCTGCTGTGGGTGGCTCAAAGATGCCTACACAAGACAGGCACATGGTTTCCTATGTGTGTTTTTTTTTAAATGTCTGTTCAGGCAGGAGGCTGTGACCTTTGCTCTCTAATGGTGGAATGGCTGCTAACATTGCCAGCTGGAAGTAAATGGAGATTTTAATTGAAATACATACAACTACCTACAATGAGGGGGAGAAGTGGAGAGGAAACTAGAAAGTCTTTCTAAGTTATCTAATGAGCACCCAGCATGGCTTACATGTCTACAAATGATCATCCATTAGCTTGTTTTGCAAACAAATACTCAAAAAGAAAACCTTTCAGCTCATGTCCATTTGGCACTGTCTCCCAATAGCAGCTCAATTAGCTAAGGTAAAAGAAAAATGTGAGTCAGGATGCTGTCCATTTTTGTTTCGTGGGGAAAGTGGAAAAGAAAACAATATTGCAACACAAGAAGTAATTCCTTTAAATATACATAACAATGATCATTCCATATGACCCAATGAGCAATTATGGACATAAATATGTATTCGTCTTGTTAAAAAGTATTTCTCAAGAATATATATTTCTCTTTATTCTTAAGACTTTTAGAAACATGGTTTATTTTCTCAGACCGTCTTATTCCAGTAGGAAAAAATAATTACAGGTGTTTCCAAACTTACTATGGTACAACTCAGGATTTTTCAATTTTACAATGGTGTAAAAGCAATACAAGGTCAGTAGAATCCTTACTTTGAGTATTGATCTTTTCCTGCATAGCAATAAGTGGCATTACACTCCCATGATGCTTAGCAAAATTGGTGAGCCAGTTCCCCACCAAGCACATGATATCAAGGGTAAACAACCAATACTCTAAAGTGTAATTAGATTGTTAGATGGGTTTGCCCAACTATAGGCTAATGTAAGTGTCCTGAACACATTTAAGGTAGACGAGACTAAACAAGCTATGATGGTCAATAGGTTAGGTGTATTAATGCAGTTTTTTACTTTGGATATTTTCAATTTATGATGGCTTAGTCAGTCCAGGAGCATCTGTAATAGCCTTGCCATTTAATAAATTATCACCTAGAAAAAAGGAAGATCTTCATTTAATTTGAAATGCTGGCTACCTAGCAATATGGATTATTCCACTTGTTAATATTTATTTAGATGGCAAGACAATTTTTATGATGAAAAAAATATCATTAACCTTCATTGCTGAACCTGCCTTTGTAAAGGTTACTGGTGCTTTATTTTTTTTATTGTTTCAGTTATTTTAAAGAGTCATTATATATAAGGTTAAGATATTTGACAACAATGATATATTTCTTATTGCTATTCAAATACATAATAAAGAGGTTTTAAAATAAAGCTAATAGACAATGAGGGCAGAGAACAAAGCTATACTTAGATTTCTACATTAGCAAGAAGAAATACAACTGACCCTTCTACTCTGTTATCAAGGTAGCTTTGATTAAGATCCCACACAAATTGAAATGCTATGCAATTGAGCAAAATCCTCACAAGGAAGAAAAATAGATTGTTGATTTAAAAAAAAATCTATTCCTCAACTTTGGCTAAAGCTGATGGCCCTTAAAATGGATTTATTTGTGTTTTGTTGTTGTTGTTTTCAGATGAGGAATGGAACAGAGCAGAACTGAGGTCCCTTGATGAACAAACTTGAAAGATTGCCACAATCCCTAAATCAAGCCCTGGCATTTTCTGTGTATACTATATAGTAAAGGAATAGCATTACTCATTGGCAAGAAATCCATTTAGGTGTGCAGGCAGTGCCCAGGTGATGTTTATTCTAAGGAATCTTAATGTCTAGCCTATTGAAGAAGTTGTCACAAATAAACTTGGTGGAATATTTACCACTGAGTTTATTAGTGAACTCAAGGATAAAGAAACAGCAAGAGCAACCCAGCATTGCATCTCTCAGTCACCATTGCTAGGAAGCCAGGAGCACACCATGCTCAGTTTATCACTATATTGCTAGTAACTTGAAGCAATGGTGATGTTAGCTGCCTTTAAAAAGTAGCCCTAGCTGGTTTGGTTCAGTGATAGAGCAACAGCCTGCAGACTGAAGGGTCCCAGGTTTGATTCAAGGCTGCAGGCTTGATCCCCAGTAGTGAGTGTGAGGGAGGCAGCCAATCAATGATTCTTTCTCATCATTGATGTTTGCATCTCTCTCTCTCCTTCTCCCTTCCTCTCTGAAGTCAATAAAAAATATATTTTTTTAAAGTACACATTTTAAGTGAGAATTTAAGATTGATGAAAAGCAACTATGAAAAATCAATAGCTATTTCATTAACATTGTATAAATGTACACTAAGTAAATATGCATATCTTTATATAATGCAGACTTCTTTTTAAAAAAATATATTTTACTCATTTTTTTACAGAGAAGAAGGGAGAGGGATAGACAGTCAGAAAAACTGATGAGAGAGAAACATCGATTAGCTGCCTACTGCACACCTCCCACTGGGGATGTACCCGCAGCCAAGGTACATGTCCTTGACCGGAATCGAACCCAGACCCTTCAGTCTTCAGGCTAACACTCTATCCACTGAGCCAAACCAGTTTCGACTATATAATGCAGACTTCTTATCAGAGCTGCAGAAGTCTGGAATTTTCAATGATGAATTTTCAGCTCAGTTATGGTAACAGCCATCAAAGTTGTACTAATGAAATGTTTTAAAGTCTGGGGAATATTTGGCCCAGAAAATAGGAAACATTCTAACTCTACAAGGACTTGACTCTACTTTATAGTTTACTAGAGGCCTGGTGCATAAGTTTCTACATGAGTGGGGTCCAGCCGGCCTACCCCAATCAAAACCAATTGGGGGCCAGTCAGCCAGGGGAAGGGGATGCCGGAGGTTGGCCAGTTGGCACTGCCCCCATTGTGCCAGTTGGCCTGCTGCAGTGCGTGTCATAGCAACAGGTCTTTCTGATCACTTGGCTTTCATATATATTTTTTTTTCATTACATATTTATAAAGTATTAAACTTAAAGGTTGTAAATTATTTTATTTTTCAGAATTTATTTGAATATACTTTCATAAGAAAGCACACATTGGTTATTACATTTTTATTCATTGTCCTCAGAGATCAGGGTTTTTCCCACCAATGAGGCAAAAATTTTAAAGTAACGTTAAATGTTTTAAAACTTTAAGTCAAATTCTTCAAGTTTTCTACAATAAGCATTTGCTACTTTTGAGTCAGAAAAAATGTTATGTTATTAAAATTTTATTTGTTATTTTAAATTTTATTACAAATAATATTTTAAAATGTTATTTATCATTCAAGCCAAAAATTAGAAGAAATTAAAATGAATTTTCTGGATAATAAAAGTAAATAATTATTAAATCCTATAAACTAGAAAAATAAAATGAGAAAAAAGAAAAAAAACACTGTAGTTCACAAATATGAGACATTCAAATAAAATATAATTTTCATCTGCAAAAGATCAAATGAGTTATGGTTCTTGAGTATAGTTCACTGTCAAAATCAGAAGGAAAAGAGAGAGACTTGCTTAATGTATAAAAGGCATTGTTTAATGATCAATAGTTGCTTGAGATCTAGCATACACATTGGGGACTTTTGTCCTAGCAGACCACAAACTAATCTTAATATGACAGAAGAAAGATTTTTAAATCTGTCATCTTTCTGTGCCTCAACTCCATGTCCTGATTACTGACTTGTCAGCTCCACTTAGCCAGTGATCCTCATGTATATCCCAGAGTGCAGCTGAGAAGACAACCTGCTTCAGCAATGTCAAATGCATAAGCTAAAGGAAGATTGTGGGGTCCCATCAAGAACAAAGAATCAAAATTTTCAGTATCTGAACCCAGGAAGGTGTGTGTCAACTGCTTTTCTAATAGACTCTTGTGCATCTTAACCACTTTTAATTCATGTGCACACACACTTGTGTGTGTGTGTGTGTGTGTGTGTGTGTGTGTGTGTACGTTTGATATAGAGAACACACTCATCCTGGTTTTTGAAGTAAGGGCTTCTACTTGCACTCTCATTGAAGACCATCTTTGTTCTGAAAATTTAAATTCAGTTCCATTAAATCCACTGGAGCAAATGTGCTGAAATCTAATATGACTTCCAGGTTTATAGACTCTAAGAGTTAATAGATTACTAGTACTCAAAGCTTCCTATTTTCTCCTGTTGTATTTATTACCGGACCTTAAGTAATCCATCTGACTGGTCTGTGCCCTTGGATCTGTGCAAGTCGGTGCCATAGGCAGACAGCACTGCAGCAGAATTAAATACGCTCTCTATTAAGTGAGCTGTTGGAAGACAAAATAGAAATAGGAGACCTAATCCCAATAGTTAATGAGCTTAGACTTCAACAGAGAGGATGCAATAGATCATGCTTTTTATCTATTAAGAATGCTATTAAAAGAACACTAAATAAGTGAAAATGATAAGGTGTCGACTACATAAGTATTGAGGAGAAGGAGGTAGCCTTGATCTGAATTAATTTAGAGGGCTGAAAGAACTATAACCTGTACTGACCACAGCATTATTCTTCTAAACGAAGAAAAATATGCAAAGAAATTTTTAAAAACAAAAAAATATGTAGAAAAGCACAACGCCTTCCAAAATGGAAAGTCCTGAGCGGCCCAATTTCCTGTTATCTTACTTCAAAGTTTGCTTTTCATTTTCGCAGTTGTTTGGATTCAATCATACCAGCAGGTAGGGAGGAAACAGTATGAAGATCATGTACTGCTATTATATAGTCATCCCAAGAATAATATTTGTCCATTTAATGAATACAATAAACCTGTAAAGCACAATAAATGTAAAATTTTGCAATTTGTAATGAGGGATTTTTAAAATTTCCTCTGAGTTCTGTGAACCATCCAAGCTTATTAGCTGGTCACTGACCCTACCGCCACAAATGGGGTCAGGGTTCTCCTCTAGTCTAATGGAATGCTTGGAAGCATATGGAATTAATTGCTCAGCCAATCTTTTTCTTCCTTTGGGTTTGCCACAATGTGAAATTCTAAGAGCTCATTTCCATGTTGTCATTCAACCAAAAATCACTGGGTGACTATGGAGAATGAAGAAGTGTTATTTAATAATGCATTCATAATATATGTTCCACATTTTCTTCTAAATCTTGCCAACATTTGTGTTTGAGTAGTATGACTTGTTGTCCATGTAGCTTCTAAATAAGTGTTGAACATTTTGAACCACAACAGGGAGATCTATATATGAAGCCTCACCTCAACAATCCTGTCTATATTACTAAACCAGAGATGTCATTTCCAGCAAACAATAACAGAAAATTTGAACAGAAACAGACTCTAAGCAGCCTTGATCTGAGTTAAATTCTTATGTGTTCATCTTTGCAACTTGAAAATGTTATGTGATTTACTATTGCTGGGTACACAAAATGTAAGCATGGTTTAGCCTATGGACATTGCTCTCTGTTTAGAATGAATTAACTGTGTGAAAATCTTCAACCCTGTATATACTCAAGTCAGTTCTCTGTTTTTCAAAAATTTTTATTACAAAATTTAAAACCATATACAAATGAGACTATAATAATAAACTCCACTTAAATAATTAACCAGCTTTGAGAATGATCACCTTTCTGCCCATCTTGCTCCTTCTCTCATTCCACCTCAGGGAATCCCTCGGCACAAAGGATGCCACTGAGATAATGTTTTCCCAGAATTATTTTCTTTTGAATCTTGAGGAAGCATGCAAATGCTTTTCTTATGATTTTACCATGTTGTGGTTTTTTGTTTGCTTGTTAGGAAAGGGAAATCTTATATTGTCTCAGTGGAAGAAGATGCACAGATTTTATTCCAATTTTGTATCAAGAAGGAAGATCAAGAATCTCTTGACACAAAATCCCCACTTAAAGAGTGAGCGACTTATGCTGCTTCTCACTATGTATCACACCTAACTGGAGGTAACAGGTCTCACTACCTTAACACACACTATACCAGGGGTCGGCAAACTGCGGCTCATAAGCCACATGCGGCTCTTTAGCCCCTTGAATGTGACTCTTCCACAAAATACCATGTGTGGGCGCGCACGCACAGTGTAATTGAAACTTCGTGGCCCGTGCACAGAAGTCAGTTTTTAGCTCTCAAAAGAAATTTCAATAGTTGTACTGTTGATATTTGGCTCTGTTGACTAATGAGTTTGCCGACCACTGCATTATGCAATCAAACCAGTCTACACTGTGTTCTCAGGTTTGAAGACAAAAATGTTTCCTATGATCTCTAATTTAAACCACCATTAAATTTTCACTAAAATAAGAAAATATGTTTTCTCTATTCTGTGGCAGATCAAATTAACTGAAATAAAAGTTTCCTGCAATTTACCCATACTTACTCAAAGGATTAGTGAGCCACTGTCAGGGAACAGATACTTGTCTGCTCATTAACATTCATGACCAAGAAACCTTCTGGTAAGGCTGGTTTCAGTGTCTGATAGAGCAATATTTAAAAAGAAATCAGCTTATCTGTGAAACAGCTGCTCAGCAAAGCCACCATGCAAGGACACTGGTGATAATAAGATGATAACATTACGACCACAAAGGAACACAAAGTGTTTTAAGTTACTTTGAGGTGTGTGGTAAGATAGCAGTCTATCACTGAGGACATGAAGCTGCTGATCAGGCATGTGCATCTTTGGTTTTTGAAAGATCTATGTGGAGAGAGAGAGAGCGAGAGCAAGTGTGTGTGTGTGTGTGTGTGTGTGTGTGTGTGAGAGAGAGAGAGAGAGAGAGAGAGAGAGAGAGAGAGAGAGAGAGAGAGGAGAAAGAACAAACTCCCTTGCACAAAGGTGTGAGTTGGTGTACAATGCATTTAAAGAACACCCAACCATGCATCATATATTCCAGGACTGTGCAAATGCTTTTGTGATGTATAAATCTGTTAACTAGTTCTGCCAAAGCCAAATCCCTGGTTAGTTCATTCTTATTTTTCAAAGGAATGTCTTTTGGGAGAACTGGCAGATTACTTTCCAATGCCAGCGAGACTGTTTCTCGATTTCTGAAACCCAAGTCAGCACATTCTGATTTGCAAAGGAGTGTCCTTCATAGGAAATGCATGTTGTTGAGGGAGTGGCCTAACAAACTTACAGGTGGCATTCAGCTAATTGCTTCCTATAATGCTTAACATTCTAACCTGTATGAATTACAGTTAACTTGTTATTCTTCACAATGATGAAGGGGAATAATAGCAAAAAATAGAAATATCACATCTTATTCTTGAATCACATCATGGAAGTTGTATGAGTGTGTTTATGTGTGTATTTGTCAGTGTGCTAGAATATGAGAGGTAGTAGTTGAACAAGAGTTTCATTTCCAAGAAATACTTATTGCTCTTGAGTTCCTAGAGAATCAATTTCCCCACCACCACCACCTAGAGGCTGTTAGCTGAGGACTATGGTAGATTAACATACAGAAACTCACTTCTGCCCCCACCTCTACCTTGATGGGAGTCATATACTCCTTTGTCCCACTGATGTTGGTAATGATCATAGAATTTATTCCGGCCAGTCGAACTTGAAAAGAGAGTGCGCCAATTCTAGTTTAGGCTTTAAGAAGCATCATGCCTCCAACATGTAAGTACGTCTCCAAACTGCACCAGGAATCATGCCCACGATACAGTACCACTTCCAAAAGAATAGGAGACCTCGGGATCAAAACATACTTGAGAACCAAGCCTCCATGAACATAGCCCAAAGCAGCCAAACTCTGGCCAATCTAAAGGCATATTAAAAAAAAATAAATGCTTCTTGTTTATGCACTGAAGTTTTGTGGTTGTTTGTTACAAAACAATGTTCAATTGATAGAAAGCCAAGAAAGTGTCTAAAAAATGTTTATGAAATAGATAAATGCTAAATGTCAATAAAGTACTACTGTTTGGAAAAAGTCAATAGTAAATATGTTTACAAGTGCCATTGACTGTGAACATGCATACAAAATCTCTGGTACCCTTTGTCTCCTCCTGACACTTCTTTAACTGTTAAGATTTTAAGTTATTCTTTAAGGACTCTGTCCGCACCTCTTCAAAATCTCTAGCACCTCTAAATAAAATACTTGACTCCCTCTTTTTTGTTTCCATTTTCTGAGATAGTTTTAAGCTTAGGTCTCCCCAATAAGGTAAACATTGCGACAGATTGCGACCGTATTTTTGACCTTATTAGTCATTTTAAACTCTTTTACAGACTTGGTTAAGTGCCTTCTATAAGGTAGGTTATGAATAAATGTTTACAAATTCAAATTACACACACACACACACACAAACACACAACATCCATCCATATGACAGGAAAAACAGAAGATTCTATCACCATACGGCAAACTACTTAGGTTTTCTTTGATTTTCAAATAAGTGTATTCTCTGAGAAAAGTGGACCATACTTTAAAGCTATCATTATATTATTGCTGTCTCTATAGTATATAGATGAAAAATAATATTTTAAAAGAAAATACAGCAGATTTGCAGTATAAAAATATTATGGTACTGTGTATAAATTATTTCCGCATTCAGTAAAATAAGAATTCTGACTGTGTTTTTGTAGAATAAGTCCTTCAGAAGCATGGAAATTACTGCTGAACTTTTTTTTTTTTTATCTTGCTTTTAAAAAGGTACTTGCTGCCAAAATCTCTGGACAAATGTATATCATTAATATACATAAATAAAAACCAAGAAGAGAGAAAAATAATAAGGCCAAGAAGAACACACTAAACAAACAAACAAAAACCCCACATATTGAGTTTCAAATGCAAATAAATTTCAGCTCAAATAAATCTGAAGAAAAATAAACAAAATAAAATGCCCTGTCAACTAATTTTTCCTGTCCCTGAATTATCCATATTCCATACACGTTCCTAAAAAATAGAAAGCAGATGCTTACATCAAGATAGAGGCTACTAGGCTTTGGAACATAAGAGGAATAAACAATATGCTTTTATTGATTCAATAAAAAATTTTCCACAAAACACTCATTTCCTTTCCAATTGAATACCATTCTGCCTTCACCAAAAAATGTGGCTAGCTTCTTTACCCACCAACATCACTATTGACTGGTTAAAGAAATACCAGTAATTTTAGCTAGTGCCCACACAAACCAAATAAAACCTTAATGAAGAATTTCAACCAAATAGTGACTTCCTATCGCATCACTATTTATAAGACTGATGTAAGTCAAGAAGAGTATTATGTTACACTCTTGGTTTCATCATTTTGGTGGAAACTTGACATGTCATTTGCCCTCTCTAAACTCCAGGTTCCTTGGAGGCTGGACTATATTTAGGTGGGTAATTATATTTTTTTAAATTAAAAAAGAAATCTCCCACTTTTCTCTGAAAGGCATTTCTACTTCCTCCCCACAATTACTTGGGGCAGGGCAGGCAGAGGGAGATAAAGGAATAGCTGCTGCTTATCATAAAATCTCCACACATTCAGGGACTGAAAAGCACTCAAACAATGACAGTAGGAAGTGTTTAGGGCAAGGAATCAGGAGTGCTCAGTCCAGAAGGGAGGCTGACTCAATCACTGACTGGCTGTGTGTCTTGAGAGTGCTGGTCACCCTGGTAAATAGGTGAACATCTAGAAAGGACAAGGTACAGGCCAGGTGCTGTCCATTATTACAATTATTACTATCAGAGTGTTCACTTGTCCTCCATTTTCCTAGCATCCTAACAAATCAGCCACTGATATGCATGACCACCACCGGAATTTAGATACAAATGTCAACTGGGCAGGTCAGACAGTCACAAGACAAAACAAAACAAAACAAAACAAAACAAAACAAAAGCTAGGCAAATGAAGGAGGGCACAAAGATGTCCCTTTCTTTTTTTCTGTAAACTTATATGATTTATTTGTTTTTTGTACTTCTGTCTGGGTGTACGGCAGAGTGTGAAAGGTAAGAAGTACAGGAGAAATGTTATGACTACCTGCCACTTGAACCGGGCTGGGTGCTCATCCCCCCTGGGGTGTAACAGAGAACCTGGGCTTGGCTCTGAAGCACACTGAAAGTATCTCTATAATTCTGAGGGACTCTTTGCAGCAGTCAGAGCCTGGCCAACATGGTGAGGGGCCTGCAGGGATATGTAATGCAAACCAGAGGTGGAGATTTGGCCAGAGAAAGGGGAAAAAAAAACAAAAACATACAAAACTGTGTGGTATGGGGAAAAGCACCAGTGTCAAGAATATATAAACACTAATCTTGTATACATTTATCATAACATTTCAATTCTATATTTAAAAAGAAAAAATGCTACCGAGTGATAAGCAAATTCCTTTATTCAGCAATTGATAATATATACTTTTTCAACTCATTGTCTTCATATACATCCTTGTTTTCAATTTATCGCTTCTCAGCTATATATTTTAGGCTTATGGGTATATGGAGCAAAAGTTGGCCATTTGGGAATGTAAAGAAAAATGCATGTTAATTCAGGTTTAGGTTCCAATCACCCAATGAATATTTATAAATGTATATAGTGTTGTCTTATAAATATTACTCAAGATGTTAATAGGAACTGGGAAAGAATATGACAACAAATAGAATGCGATGTTATGTTAAATATTTTTATTTTTTATTTTTTTTAATATATTTTACTGATTTTTCACAGAGAGGAAGAGAGAGGGATAGAAAGTCATAAACATCGATGAGAGAGAAACATCAATCAGCTGCCTCTTGCACACCCCCAGCTGGGGATGTGCCCACAGCCATGGTACATGCCCTTGTCCGGATCGAACCTGGGACCTTTCAGTCCCCAGGCCGACGCTCTATCCACTGAGCCAAACAGGCTTCGGCATGTTAAATATTTTTAATTTCAAAATTAAAAGTCACCTCTGTCAAACAAAAGTTAATGGAATCAAAACATTCCCAGAATAACAAGGAAAGCAACAACTATAGACTAATTTTAACAGTGATTGAATCTGGCTTCTCTATATAGTTTGGACTGAATCACATGAACCAGAAATAATTTAAAATGTTATTTTACTTAATGGAAATAGGGAGGAAAGGGGTCACCTCTTCCTATAATATGTCATCATTCATATTATTTAAAATAAAATAAAACATCTAGCCAATAAAGACATGCAAAATAAAGATGACAAACCAAGATCTCTAGATTAAAGTGGGACCAGAGGCTGAAATGCGAAAGGCACACTTTGGATCAGAAGACCCCAGCAGAAATGCACAGTGACTCACAGAATACAAACGACTTATATGACTACCTTCTTATTCCTACGGGGTTGATCCTGCAAAGTCACCTTTTAGGAAAATAACATTTAAAGCCCTTCAGAGCACCATTGGTTTTATCGGGGAAGATAAGAATGGGAAGGTAACATCCTAGAACTGACCCTAGGTAGTTCTTCTGTGCTTACCAACTGATACTCATCAATAAACACCAGGAGGAAGTATGAAGAGGGGAAAAACAGCCCAGGGAAAAAATGGGAAGCTATGCACTTGAAATTCCTGAAAGGTGATTTAGGGCATCACTTTCTAGGGATAAGAAAGTAAGCCTGACTGAGCTTCATGAAATTGACAAGAGAAAAGGCAAACATGATTATGGTGACTTTTAATTGACATGTTTCTATAATTTTTTTTTTAAAGACTAAGCTCTACAGGAGCTGTGCTCACCAGGACAAATTCAGATTTTTTTAAGTCTAGCTGAAAGCTTTCTTGGGAAAAATCTTAACTTCTCTCCCATTTCAGCGGACTGTAGCTGCAATGAAATGCACTGTTACTAAATAATTCATCACCCTCTATGTCAGGTCTAATCTTAATCAAAAGTCAATGTACTGTCAAACAGATTGACTTAATACCCCTAAATACATTAACATAATTTAAAACACACCTGTAAAAAGGGAGAGAGGGAGGAACAGTGGCAAGAAGGAAGAAAGGAGGAAGGGAAAAGGGAAGGAAGGAGATTTCCTTAATAAAATGAATGAGATATGGGATTAAAAATTACAAATTCAAAGACATTGTCATTGATATGAAACTACAAGAAGTATCTCAGCCTTGTTGAATACCTTTATCAACAACAACAACAACAAAAAAAAACTCTCCATAAAGCTACCTTACATCTACTATTTTTATTAAAAGAGATACATATTGTGTACTGTGAATGCTGCCTATAACTATTGCAACCTAATTTTAGAGTACAGTTTTATAAAAGCACTAGAGTTGTTTCCCAAAGACTCAGGTAGAAATCAGCAGCAGCAGGTCCCTCCCGCTTGCTTTCTGTCACAAAAGATAGAGTGTCTCAAGTGGCCTCCACCTGAACTGATACATTATAGTTCCTCAAACACAGAGTCCCTGCAGGGGCTCCTGCATGTCACTGGATTGGTAATCTGTCAATCAAGGGTAACTCCCAAGTACTCCCTGGGTGCATTCAAGGGAACAAACACATTCACAGTAACACTTCAAAACTAGGAATTATTTTTATATACATCTACATAATAAAGTCGAACACAGAGTGAGAGGCAGCAGAAGAATGTGAAGATACTGAAAAATACTTGCAGGAAATACAAGTACCATTCGCTTAGGTGGAAAATTTCACATCTTCTTGAATACTGAAACCACTGCCGGGTGGACCTGCCTTTTAGAACTCGGAGGGCTGATTTGAAAGAAATTGGTGTTGTTATACTCATTTAAAGCAGTGATGAAGCAGAACGATTTACCTACTACAGAGGAAAACAAAAAAAGAAAAAGAAGAGCTTTGGCAGGCCTCTTCTACACTGGCTCTGTTGTGCATTGACTGGAGAGCAGGAAGAAAATGAATGGCAGTTCTATTGCCTCAGGCAACTTAATATGACTAAGGGCACAAGGAAGGTTCACCACGATTTGCAAGTCTGCTTTACAATGAGTCATATAATAAGGTACATTCATTTCTTACAGCCCTAAGACTACACACCACTTAAGAATATTAAACTTTATCCTTATTAATTTGGTTTATAAATATCAGACTGCTTTAAAATATTTCTCTGAGGCTTAGACGAGAAAATTCAATGTTGGAATTCTAGTTATAATTGCTTTCACACTTTGCACTTTCTAATACAAACGGTTTATTTAACAAATAGAACTTAGACTTGAAGTCAATTGCATATAATCAGGAAATCAATAGGGGACTTAAACCTTACGCAGAAAGCACTGCAACTGAAAAGAGAAACCTAGCTATGTTATCTGGAGGAGGAACTCTAAAATAAAGGACACCATGTCATTGGCACTTCAAACATGCCTATCTTTTTCAAAGTGTTGTATTCAAATCATTTTCAATGGCATTCAATTCTTTTAAGAAAAAAATGCCCCATGAAAACTGAAGACACGCTACAAAACCTGAATTAGAATCAGTTTAATAATAAAACTTGAGCTTGCATCTTTCAGAAATCTCCCAGGCAAACTGCAAGTGCAAAACAGCTCTTTAAATCAGGTTTTTCCAAGATATTACTATCTAAATTGTCAAGAAAGCACATGCTTTAAAAAAAAGTTATGAAATATTTAAGAGGGAAAGAAAAGCTCCTACTTAAAAAAAAAAAACCCAACAACAACAACAACAACAACAACCTGTTTTTCCCATAAGACCATGGCGTTTCTTATAGAAAAGCACAGGTAGAACAAAGTGAAAGCAGGGCTGTTTCACCTACCGTCGAACTTCTTGTGCCTGGACACGAACGTGGTGCGCACAAAGTGACTTGTCTCTTCCACGAGGTTTTCAAACTCCAGTTTGCTCTGCTGGCTTAGCTTGTCCTCCATTTCTGTGGTGCAACAGGTATATTCTTGAGGACAGATTCTTAAGTGCTCCCCTGCAAAGACAAGCAAAATGTCAGCATGAAACAATAAGGACTTAGGGGAACTCACATCTCTCACATTGCCCTCAACTCTGGGGGTGTCTGTCCCCTCAACCCCTCCAGCCATCCCCATGAACTTGATCTGCACCTGCATGTACTTAACGTTGCAAACATTCTGGACTTTGGGTGAACCAGATGCTATGGTGTGAATGTTTGTGCCTCCCCTCTCTCCCTACCCATAATTCATATGTGTAAACCCCAGTGGTTAGGTCATGAATGGAATTAGTACCTTAGGAAAAGGGACCCCAAATAACTAATTAATCCATCCCTTCTTTCAGCAAAATGCTGGCATTTGTGAACCAGGAAGCAGGCAGCAGTCAGCAGACACTGAGTCTGCAGCATCATGACCTTGGAGGTCCCAGCCTCCAGAACTGGGAGAGATCGCTGTGTGCTCTGGATAATCCACCCAGTTGATGGTATTCCTGTTGGAGCAGCCCAATACTTAGTTCCTGTCCTTGTCGAGTAAAGACTTCAGAAGACCACAGTGATTTTCTGCTTTTATTTGAAAGGTACCAAGTAACACCAAATGACAAGAGATGCAAGACAGTTGTAAGGGTGATTCTTTGGAAACTACAAGTAAGGCAAAGACAATCAGTCCCATCACTGTAGTCTCAGACAGCTAGGTCGAGAAAAGATGGGCATGGGGCCCGAGTTCTCTGTCTGCCTATCTATCTGTCAGAATGCATCAGCTTTTTGTTGGGTGAAAGTGAGTGTGTTTTTAATGGCAGGTCCCAGGTGCCACACATTCTCTCAGTTGACATTTCTTGTCAGAGAGAAAATGTTCGCCTACAAGGAGGAAGGCACTGATGGGATTAATTAATGGTTATAGTGTATAGAAATGTGAAGTAAAAGGTAATGAAAGTCTTGTATTCAATTCAACAGATTTATCTCCGGGTTTACCAGGCCACTTGTTTTGACAATATTGCTTTCTTCAATCTTATTTGCAAGTAGGAGCCAAACCTTGGCTTCATGAAATTAAAATGGTCTGAAATGAAAATGTGAGTTTCCAATTGATGCAGCTCCTTTAGTGTCAAAAATGTTTAGCAGAAGCTGTGGTGGGAAGAAAAATCCACCCAGCATCTTGCTAAGTAAAACCAACACATTGAAAACTGCATATAATTGATGGGACCATTAAAATTCATTTCTAATGTTTATCAATAATTATATAATACTATGCCCTGTGATCCTGTGTGATGGGAACCTCATGATTCCTCATGTAATTCGATGTCTCAGTACCTACTTAAAGCAACCCCAGAATTAAAAATTATCTCAGTGTGTATTAAAGTTAGATCTCACAGAATTCCTATAAGACCGTAAAATATCATGTGTATATGTTTTAAATGGGAATGAAAATAGTTGTACTTGAGAATGTTGAACATCAAATTCAAGATAACAGTTCCCTCCCAGGAGGAATGAAGATTTGAGAGACATATTCAAATACTTGTATCTATAATCTTTTATTTCTTAAGTTGTTTGATGGATACATGATGCTTACTATATTTTTAGTTTCTCTGTACATTTACACTATTTTGTAATAAAAACTTGGAAATATGCCACTAAAATGAAGTAGCCACTACAGTTGTGGGAGAGAGGAGAGCAAAGAGTAGATATTCAAAAAGAGAAGCAAACTGTCCTTGGCATTCAGAAGCCAGCCTGGCATTCATGGCTAGGTCACCACAGTCCACAAAGTCTGAACAGACTCACAGAACATCAACCTCAGACAAGACCCTCTAAGGCCATAATAAAATGCAACAAAACAAGG
Organism: Antrozous pallidus; assembly: GCA_027563665.1. Classification (NCBI taxonomy): domain Eukaryota; kingdom Metazoa; phylum Chordata; class Mammalia; order Chiroptera; family Vespertilionidae; genus Antrozous; species Antrozous pallidus. The sequence goes on along the minus strand of CM050519.1, from coordinate 56,473,453 downwards.
CCACTTCAAAATTGTGTCTAAGCCCAGACAAAAACAAGGTCACCATACCATCTAAAAATGCCTCTTGTCTGCTTTGTCTGGGGCAAAATGAATGTGTGGTAGGCCTTTACCTTTTACAGAATGATCTTCACACGAGCCTCCCTCCTTGTTGATCAGATTTTACTGAGATGCCTTATTATAGAACTGGCTCTGCTTTCTGACAGCACCCAATGTAGTTTGAAGCCCTGCTTCTTTGACTTCTCCCCCAAATCACTTAGCCATAACCCAAATCCTATACTAGACCCCTTTGAGAAACCATGGTCCATGGTGTATTCTCGTCGGCTGCAGTGAGAGATAACCCAGATGGTTAACCTGCAAATGAGTCCCTGATAGGTTCTGATTTGTAAGTGCTGGTTTACCAAAATGGAGACAGATAGGACAACATAAATTTTGAAACAATGTCCCCAAATAATTCAGATACTGTGATATACCCCACTGAGAAGCATAGTTCTAAAGTTTAAGATACTGAGAATGGAATAAATTACCAAAAGCAATTGGTTCACAATCACTAATTTTCTTTATAGAGAGAGGAAGAGAGAGAGAAACATTTTAATGTGAGAGCAGAACATGGATTGGCTGCATCCTGCATGCCCTCTACTGGAAACGGAGCCTGCAACCCAGGTATCAGGCTCCATATCTGGTATATGCCTAACTGGGAATCTGCCCGGGAACCTTTTGGTGCCCAGGACAACACCCAACCTAACTGAGCAACACCAGCCAGGGCTCACTAATTTTCTTTTTATAAATAGGAAATCTAACCAATAAAGATAAAACTTTATTCAGAATGAACGGATATTTAGTATTAACAACTTTGCAATGTGTTTCCTTTTCTGACCTGCTTGTAAACTGTTTTTGTAAATCCCCCTATACTGTTTGTTATTTCCTCCTGTTCCATTTCCCACTCTGTATGTACAAGTGAAATGTCTATATCTTACAATTTTGAATGTCAGGCTGCATTCCACTTCTGAATCATTACAAATGAGTTTACACCAAAATAAATGCACAGGGCATTTTGTTGGTTTGTTTTGTGTTTGTTTTTTTTTCTTGTTGTTTTTTTTTTTCCCAGAAACTGACTAAAAGAATATAAGTATTTTATGACCCAAGGTATATTTTTGATATTTGTGGAAGAGACCCTGTGGATCAACAGTCATAAAATTAAGTTGGAGACATAATCTCCAATCAGCCAAAGAAAATCACTATTTTATGTTTTGATGAATAAAAACTTAAAGATACCTACTTCTTAATGAGACAGCTTTAACCCAAAATTATTTTGTGTGTGTGTGTAGTATGGTAATGGAGGTATATGTAAGATGTTGCCTTACTAATTCAAAGCAGTTTCAGCCTTTTTATAGAACTGAAAGTGTCCCCAACAAGTTAATTTCTTTCTCTTCCTCTATGGGTCCCTGGCAGAGAGAAAACTAGGGAGATGGAGAGGCAGACATGGACAAGCTTGGAGACAGAAAGTGAATGGATGGGTAGATCATTTGAATGTTGAAGAATCCTGCTATAGAAAGAGAAGGTATTTCCTACAATGTCCATCAGCTTTCCCTAGCACACAGGATTAGGACAGATGGAAGGTATGGCTGATTTGGGGATGAGCCTTCCTTTCTTTTTCACCTATCCTATATAATAAAAGCCTAATATGCTAAATGTCCAGTCATACAATTGCCTGTTCAACCAACTGAAGTGCAATATGCATGACAGATGTTCATTTTCACTCCAAGATGCTGAGATGACAGCAGAAATGTGATTCTGCCATACCACACTCCCTCCAAGGCCGGCCCTTGTCTGAAAGCTGCGAGGAATAGGCTTCGTGAGTGGCATGTGGGAAAGAGCAGGGGACAGGCGGGCCTCATTAACCAAGAAGCAGCCTCTGTGGGTCTGCTACAGCAGAGACTGCCTTTGGCAGTGACATGCAAGGACCTTGGAATATACATTCCAAACAAACTAGCAGCACTGAAGTGTCCATCATGAGTCACATGTCATAGACTACAGCCAGCCAAACTTGGCTCTCATAGAGTTTTAGAGTGTGGAGGAAAGTTCCCACCCTTGCACTTCCTGAAGGTAGGTAGGAAACCAAAAACGAAAAAGTGAAAAGAAGATGGCAAGATCTCAAAAAAGAGCACATCAATTTCTGAATCTCCAAATTCCATTTGATTAGAATGCAATATGTATTTCAGACTTAGTCTGCATTAGAGTGTATGGTCCTTGCCAGAGTTCTCCCATTCTGAGACTATCAAATTTCTCACAGTCAATTGGTTGTGTCGGGTACCAAGCTTGAATCTCCTCATCTCTTCACACATTGTCTTAAATAACCATTCAATTTGTTCCCCTGGTATCTAGAAAGTTGACTGGAACAAATAATCTAAGGTAACTGGTTTAGGGAAGTAAAATATTCTAGAATGAGTTATCTTTTACCGAGAGTTTCTGATAGCCAAGATAATTTAAATTGTGATTAATAGTCCTGGATTGTTTTTAGTTTCATAAAGTTCCTCTGCAGGCTAATCTGGAGTGGCAGATTGGAGATAAGCAGCATTTTTTAAGTGTTATGTTTTAGTTCATTTCTTTCAGTTCAAATTCTCAAACCCTCTGAAGTACCAGTTTGTTTTTTTTTTCCAGATGTTTCAGTATTAAGCTGTGTTAGGAATAATCCTTTTATATCTGTGAGGGTTGCTCTTCTCTGGTCATGTTGCTTACGACCACAGTTAGTAATGTTCAAACTCTCACATGAGTTTTAAGAAATTCAATGAATGTTCTACTTCAATGTATCTTATCACTCTAATAACCTATATTAATGTCATCATTTGATGTTGTCAATTTCCTAATAAAGACTTTGAATATTATTTATTTTAGTTATAAAATATTTGCTCTGCATTTGCAAAATAATTCCTTTGAAAAGACCAATAAGTTAAATGTTTAACTGTTCCAATGGTTGCATGAACAGGATTTCAAACATGCTTCTCTAGATGGTAGAGATCACAGCTCCATAGCTCTTCTAGTATTTAAATTTCCTTGCCCCCCTTTTTTTTTTATTTCAAAGAAGCTGATAGTTAGGGGGTGGAGATGGGCAGAGAAGAAAGTGTGGTCAGAATTAATAAGGCATGAAGATTAGGTGGGACGGGGAGTGAGAAGAAGACGAGGAGATAATAAGGCAAGTGGAGTAAGAAAACTTGCCTATCCTTTTTCTCACATCTAATCTGGCTCTAATGAAAATTTATTAAACTTATAAAAACTGATCATTTTTAAATAAAGGGGTTCTCCTTGTCATAAAATAAATATATCTTATTTAATTCATACAAGTAACATTTTGAGACACTTAATAAAAGCAATGCCTTAAAATTATTATCAGTAATTTGTATGTGCAGATATACACACACATATACACACATACATACACACAAGAATGCATAGAATTTTCTCCAGTAAAGAATAGAAAGATCTCAGAAGAAAATTTGAATTGCTACAATTTTTTTTCTTCTACATAAGAAACAGCCCAAAACATTTGTTGTTAAATGTCACAGGAACAATACCAAATCTTAAGAACAATGTGACTCCATGATTTAAAGTATGCCACAAATTGGCCACTCAACTTACTAAAATATTTTTAAGAATCAATGAAAAACCAATGTAAAACATCATAATCTATATCATAAACTTAACTGATAAATCTAGTAATGCAAGTGATAATTCTACATCCATAAAAGGAAGAGTGCTTAGGAATAGGAAAATATTTTGCAGCTAGGTCATTGCCAAAGATAAGAAAGAAATTATTGTTATCACTTGAATTTTCCCAGCCTCTTCACCCCATAGCTCTGCACTCCTTGTTAAAGGTTTAATAGAATCTGTAAACAGAGTGGACAGTGACCAAAGCATGTCTGGTGCCATGTATTACACCCCAGAGGTACACTGAAATTAGATTGGGAGAAGATGGAGAGGGGAGAATTAATGGGCATGCTTTTTCAATAGATTTATCTATAGCTATTCTGATAAACTCAGCAACCTCCCAAAGGGACCATTTCTTTCCTATTTTTTGAGGATTACACTAACCAAGAAATATGCCCAAATATAAAATTTTCAAATAAGAAGTAGTTAAATGACAATACAATGTCATCAATATCCAAAATGTTAATATGTTGGTTCCTTAAAACAGTTCTCTGAGAATTCAGACCAATCTTGGTCTCATTATTTCTGGATTTCAAAATCAAACTAAGGCTATACTAATATAGAAACTATAGCTATAATCTATAGGAATCAGAGGAGCAGATAAGCAAAACACCAAGGCAAGGACCTCAGCTTTCATCATAATGTACACCTACTTGCCCAACATTTTTTGAGCACTTCCTAAATGCTAGCAACTGTGAAGTAGGTATTTGTATCATTTTTCATTTTACAAACTAGGAAATTGAATGTTAGAAAGATTAACTTAATCTGTCTCCAAAGCTCATCCTTGTAACCACCGTAGGTTGTGACAAGACTGACTGGAGCACTACAACAAATGTATGGGAGGAGGAGTGTCATAGGGTATTTTAAATTATCAAGGGAAATTCCACATCTGTGGGAAATTGCACAAACTAACTGCTGGAAGTAGTTCAACGTGAGATTGTGATACATTCCTTCAATTATATATCTTTACAAAGCTGGGTTTTCCCTTAATTTTCATTTTACTTGTATCATTTTACCATAGCCATCTTCTCATACCCCTGTTGTTATAAACCAAACTTAAATTAGGAGTGCTAGTTTATTTACCTTTGTGGGTCTCAGTGCCTTAGCATAGTTCCTGACACATAGGTAGTTCTGTAACAAATATTGAATGAAAAGCATCTGACTCTTTTTGCTTTCTCACTTATTCAGGAATCATTCAATAGCACCCAAGCCACAGCTTAATTTTACGTTTGGTGCTAAGGGATAAAAACAGATTCTGTGCTTAAGAAGCTCAGATTCCAGCATGGAAAGATGCTTTCTATGTGTTATGGTCCACCTGATAGATAAGCACAGTTACTACAAAAGTACATAATTCTAACCATCCACCCACTTCCCCAGACTCTAATAACTCTTACAGAAACAGTATTGATTATAGGACCTCTTTGATTATAGCTTTGCCTACTTCGTTTACAAATAAGCAGTAGTATTGCTTATCTTTTTTAATTTCAATGACAAGCAGGAACATCCAGAGAATGGTTTCACCTATTTCTTTCACTTTGCCCCTGACTCAAGTATCTTTCAAACTATCCGACCTTAAAGTGCTTTAGCAAGCATTTGACTTTAATAGAATAGAGTTTTCAGAGCTTACATGAGTTGAGGATAAGTGTTTCTTGTGAAAGTTTCACCTGCCACCATTGTATATATTGTGTATGCATTGGGTTGCAATGAACAATTTTATTTCGTATTGTGGGCACAAATTTTGGAAGCCAAATTTCAATATGATGTGCAAGTGATGACAGAAAGAGCAAAGAGCCCACTTACTAATGCAGAGTTGGAAACCATCAGCAGCCAATGCTCCATCAGGTAAGTTGGACTGCATTAAGGTATGTTTTTTCTTCAATAATATTAAGATGTCCTCCCTGGATGTTTATTTGACATGTCTCATCTTTACAATGCTCCCTAAAAATTTTATACAGGCTTATTTTCCACTTGTATTTCATCAATACATTGTTTTGGGACCCATAAGAATGATGATCTGCTAACCAAGAAGAGAGAGATTTAAGCAGAATTCATAAGTATGTTGTGAATTTTTGCCTGCTCACAATTCTTTTGCCACGCTTGTTTTAGGAATTGGCAAAATCTTCATATTCAAATGTTCAAAGATGTCTATAATTCTGTAGTCTGAATAGCATATTTATGGGCATGATTGGTTAGATCTAGTTAAACTGCTCCAATACTGCTTGCCAATTCCAGGCAAACAGTAATTCACCAGTTCCCAGTGACCTTCTGCAAGTCATCTGAGCAGAGATGACTTACATCTTTCTCTTTCTGGGGCCCATATTGCATAAATCAAACCAATGGCCTTCTACAAATTCCCTCAGAGATGATGATCAATTTTAAGTTTACTGCAGTTGTAATCCCACACTCATCTTTGCTTACTAAAAATTAGCCATTTTCACAATTGAATGTGATGATTCTGTGGTGATATATAATACACTAATTTAAAAAGTGATTGTTTTTTACCGTGATATAGCAAATCAGCATTCATACTCAATTATATGACAGCTCACATGAGAATTTAGGATTTACTATCCAAAGCTGTAAACTAGTTCAGACCAATTCAGTAAAGGAGCTAAGGTTGGGTAAGAATGATTCAGAACTTAATCAACTTAAACTGCATGTAAGCCTTTGTGAAAAATTATTTTTCTTCTCCACAAAATAGTGCAGTTTTAGTAGGCATCTGTACAACCATGGTTACAACACTGATGGTTCATATAGAGTAAAGTAATAAAAAGCAAAGTGAACAGAAATGTTACAAGATCTATGGTATAGTCTAGTCCATGAGTGTATATTTCTTAAATTGTGTGCCTCCATAACAATGAAATTCCATAATATCTAATCTTTCACAACTCATAGAGCCATTAATTTATAATAATTACTTTAATTCCCACTAATCACTAAAGATGGATGCCCATAGGTAAATATCACTTAGTCTATTTCACAGGTGAGTGATGGGAGGCCTATGAAAGGAAGGTAGTCCTTTCCCCTTGGCATTGCTTTTGCAATTAATAAAGGGCAAGAGGTATCTTTCTAGAATTTGTCTATGGGGACCTGAATTTTAAGATGACCCTACTTCAAATGCTGTAATAAATCCTAGCATTCCTTCCATCCTGGGGCTTTAAAAAGTCAGTGTTCAGGTGACAACAGCATAGTCAAGCATTTATCATTAAAAATTACATATAATTAAAGTTCAGCTATGGTTTCAAACAAAGAGGAGAGCAGAACCTCAGAAGAGAAAAGAATAAAATCTTCCCTGAAATTAAAGCACATACCCTTATATATTTAAAAGAGAAATGAGGGGCCAAATTGAATTTTAAAAAATATACTGCATAAAGAAAACTGAAAAATGCCTTAAGCCCTAGTGCATTTGGCTCAGTGGATCAAGCGTTGACCTGCAGACCAGAGGGTTCCCAGTTCAGTTCTGGTCAAGGGCATGCACCTTGATTGCAGGCTCCTTCCCAGCCCTGGCCCTGGTCCAGGCTCCTGCAAGAGGCATCCAAATGATGTGCTTCTCCCATAGGGATGTTTCTCTCTGTCTTTCCCTCTCTCTTCCCCTCACCCTAAAAGTCAATGGAAAAATATCCTTGGGCGAGCATTAACCAAAAGAGAAGAAAATGTCTTGACAAAGAACAAAATGCTTTAAAGAAATACCTATTTCTAACTTAAAACAAATCTCAATAGGGTTTTAAAAAACTGTACTTGGGGATTCTAAAAACAATGGCAACATTTTCTTCCTTATAATCTCTTAGAGATATTTTTCTTAGACTTGCCTCAACGGAGGCAAAATCCATCACTACCTATGTCCTTTAGTGAAGATGGAAACTACATGTAGCTTTGCTTTTATCCAGCATTAAAAATCCAAATATGTAAAATAACTGATTAAGTAGCTATCATTTAACCTAAGAAAATACTGCATTTATGAGTTTGGCCCTTGTAGAGTAAGATATTAATAGAAAAAAGATTTCAAACTAGGTCTTAGTTTTGATGAAAAGACTAGAGTGAGATGACATTTGATCTTTGGGAGGCATATGTTGTTTCAGAAATTAAACTTTAGCCTATGTGTATGCATCTCCACATGGTTATTTCTCATTGCAAATTACTTCCTCTGTGGTTAGACTTCCTATATTAAACATTGCTGTATTGGGAGAAGAGAAAATATAAATAGATAATTAATAGTTCACATGAAAGCTAAAGATCCAACTTAGCTCAATTTATAATAAATGCATAACTCCTTTGATCTAAATTACTGAGTTTATCTTCTCAGGACTTCTGACTAGCTCCTTGGGTAAAAAGTATTTGGGGAGGGTAAACTATTAATCCTTTAAAAGTTCCCCAAATTTAAATAATTTCTCCTCTAAGAAACTTACTAATAAATGTATCACCTTGTAGAGGTTAATGTACATGCCCACACAACTGCATTACTTTTGGTCTATGCATTTATTACAGTGCTCATTTCAATACATCTAAGTTGTAGTTATTTATAGAGAAAGCTATATTTCCATTCATCTCTTGCCACTCTCCTTAAGTTCTATGCCAAATAGAACTATTGGCAAGAAAAAAATATCATACTTTGGACCATGGCAATGCTATTCTCTCAACATATAAAGATATGTGCTTCTCTTTTTCACCTCCTCATCTCCCCTCTATCCCTTCTCACCTTACCAGGTCTCAGCTTAAACACCATTTCTGAGTCTTCCCTTATCTGGAGTCTAGGTGAGGTGTTACTCTGCTTCTTAGTAACCCACTAGAGGCCAAGTGGCACTTGCGGGGGTGGTTCTCTAAGCCCAACCGACACCTTCTCACAGTCATGGAGTTCTTGGAGGATATCCAACTGCTGCGGAGACAGGAGAGGCTCCTGCCACCACCACTGTGCTCATAGCTGTAAGCCCAGCTCAGGGCTTCTGGATGAGTGGAGTACCCCCTGTGAAAGTGCACTGGTTATGAGGGGGCAGCTCCTGCATTGAGCGTCTGCCCTCCTTGGTGGTCAGTGCACATCATAGTGACATTCAGTTGATTTGCATATTAGCCTTTTATTATATAGGATTCTATCTGCATATGGCACTGTGTTATAGCTATGACTGCACTATAATGACCAGTCTACCCATCCATGTCCCTTGAAGAAGCATGGCCTGCTTAAGGGATAGGACTGTTATTGCATCAATTACACCACTATTACATGGCTCAGTGCATGGCCCAAAATGATACTCTATACATTTTGGTTCAGCAAATAAAAAAAATAAAAATGAATTGATGTAACAATGCAAGTGGTGAACTTTGCATTAAGAAGAATAGTAGTTTCACTCAAAAATAACAAATTCAAGAGGAACTTTGTTGACTCCTGGCTTATGCAAGAGACATAACATATCCAGGGGAAGACAGCAAAGCTAATAAAAACACCAGTAACTCAGTCATAGAAATACAAAATCTGTACTGATTTTCAAACAGATTAAAACTCAAACCAGATTTTTAAAATAATTTGACCTCCCACTTACATTACTTTAAAAAATTCTCTCGGTAATATAACTAACACTTGAGTCATGATCAACCCGAGGCAAAAGAAGCAATCTTTGGATTATAGATATTTTACCCATATGAGCCATCACCATAATCACAACAGTGACACATACAGATATAGAGGTGTGCTGGATGGGCATGGCAAGTGTTGGAAATGGCATAACTCTCAGTAATGAGATTGTGTGAAAAAAGAACAAGTCTTCGTAAAAATCTCCAAATCAAACAAATACAATATTCTTTTTATTTTCTCCATAGTAATATTCTTAGGAGAATCAAAGTATAATACTTTATGTTTACAGTAAAATGTTTACAGATGTTAAGTTTCAGGCTTAGCCTATATAATCAAGAGATATGCAAATTGACCCTCACACCATTGCACAAGATGGCCACCCCCATGTGGTCAAAGATGGCCATCAGGGGAGGGTAGTTGTGGGTGATCAGGCCAGGATGGTAGGGTAGTTGGGGGGGACCAGGCCGGCAGGAAAGGGCAGTTGGGGATGATCAGACTGGCAGGGGAGCAGTTAGGTGTCAATCAGGCTGGCAGGGGAGTGGTTAGGGGTGATAAGGCTGGCAGGAAGGTGAGTAGTTGGGAGCCAGCAGTCGAGAATTGTGAAAGGGATGCCCTACCACCCTTGAGATAAGGCCTAAACTGGCAGTTGGACATCCCACAAGGGGTCCCAGATTGGAGAGGGCAGGACTCGTGGAGCAGTGGCTCACAGAGGTGAGCTACTTATGCACGGTGGTCTGGGATACCACCAGCATGGCGGTTCTGGGGTTCCACTAATGCAGCAGGTCTGGGTCTTGCATGATTTCGTACACTGAGACTCTACTTTTATTATAAACAATATGTTTTACCCATCATAGAATTCAACAGGATGTTATGTAGAACACTGGATAATACTTCATTTTAGAAGATCTGACTCATGGCAGAATATCTTAAATCATTGGTAACTGACTACTAGTAGTTGCAAGTCTAGAATGTTATAGAAGAGATACCTGCCCATGAGGAGAGTTGGACTACAAAGTTAAATTTTTTGCCTCTAGGACTCTGCAGTATCATACCTAAGATAATTATAGAAATTTTATGTGAGAGTAGAGAATGAGCCATTGAACTGAAACCAGTGTGTGTGTGTGTGTGTGTGTGTGTGTGTGTGTGTGTTTAGTCATTGATTCATAGCACCTGCACAGTCATCTACCTATTCTTCAATCCTATAATGAATGTCTACTTTTACAAAGAGGTCCCTCTAGCACTTACAAATAAATAACCAGTTTGAAATTTCCTAAAGAAAACAACCTTGCACTCCCATTTGAAAGTCCCATTGATTGATGTTAAATTCTTCCATCCTCCAAGGTGTATTTCTATTGAATACTATGAGGTAGACGGTGAAAAACAGGCCAAAAACTACTTCAGTTTTCCCTTTAAAGCACCTAGGAAAGTCCAATCTTTCAGAATTCATAATACCGCTAACTTCCTGGAGAAGTACTCAGAAGTATGTGAAACTCTACAAACCTATTAAAGAACATCGGACTTTTTTCCAGACAAACTCCTAGAAGCTCTATTTTGCTGATTCTTGGGTTCATTTCCTTTTCCAAACCCACGTTCTTAGACAATTGGTTTTTGATAGCACATTTTGTGAGAAGAATCTTTAGCTACCTCTTGGGGAACATGTTCCTGACACTTTGCCCAATACACCGTGGAGAGCAAATGGTATGGCAAGGATTTGTCTCATCACCTCACTGTGCAAATGGCTATAATTTACAAGTTTGGAAGCATACTTCCTCTTGGGATTCACAGTAAATTCTCCTTTATTCTTTCTCTAAATTAATTTTGTTTTTCATGATTACCCTGCCACAGAAGAGACTCATTGTATGTACAAGAAATAATGGAATCAAGCCAGGCTTGCAGCTTCCATAGGATTCATCCCTAAACAAACCCTGCTGAGACACTACAGCTTAGTTTGAGCCAGCAACAAGATAAGAATTTTGCCATTAAGAAGGTTCTAAGTCATTTACAACAAGAAGAAAAAAAAATGAGTTTCAAATGCTCATTTCTAGCTCCTTTGAAGCAGGTCTTCTGCAGAACTAGCACCTTTTGCAAAATTATTTTAATGAGAATTGCATCAGCACATGGTGAGGAACATGCACACACCCAGGGCTGGCCTGAGGAAGGGTGTCCTATTCCTTCATACTGTGGCAAAGACTTAAAGACACAGGGTTTGGTGCTTGAAAAGTTGTAATGGCTTTAGTCCAACTACAGTTCACAGAAGTCTACAAGGAGCCATGCTCATTGTGTCTTCAAGTTTCAAACATAATGGCCCCTTTCTCTACAATAATCTTTGGGTGTAAAAAAAAAGTCTTAATGTTTAACAGACTGTCTCAGAAGTTAAGAGTAATGACTTAAATGACTTGAATAAAAGGAGTGCACAAGTAGGAGAAAGGCAAGCATGGATCTCAATCTCCATAATAAGGGGTAGACTCTGTAAACTTGTCCAAGGTTATGGTCCCTGCAGACAGGTTGACATCAGGACTCAGGCCATCAAAGGAAATATTACCCACAGTCTGTGCTTCTCACCCTGCAAGCTCTTCTCATTTAATCTTCAACCCGCACTTCACAGTAGTTTTAATTGCACCTGCTTATTCATCTGTACAGGTGAAGCAACTTACTGCCAATGCCCACCCCTTCTAGAAACTGCCTTCATTCAGCAAGCATACTATTTTTTTTTCTTTTACTGCATGCTTATTTCTGGCAATTTGTTGTTAAGAGGGCAGGTAGAGATACTGGGGCCAGGGCAGGGTAAAGCTGCCTGAAGTTACCCCTTAGTGCTGTAACTGGTTATTTCAATCCCTCTTTGCCTAAAAGAGTTGGGTATTTTTACCTTTAATTTTTACTAGATTAAGAAAGTAAGGCTTCAGCTCACCTAACTCCTTGGTATCTCTACCAGAATTGAAAGGAAACTGGTTTGCTCTCACATGTATTCTCTGTCATTTGTGACTTCCCTTTTTCTTCAACTAAGACTAACAGAAGGGCCTCTCTCTCTCTTTTAGGAACTGACAATGTTTTCGCCCAGATTATCAAAGGCTTGTTTCATTCTGGCCTCTCCCTCCCAAATCCAGCAGTGTATCTGGTCTCTGGGAACACATGGATCCCTGTACTAATTCTGAAAAAAGATATTCAAAGTTAGACAAAAGCAGAAAGTTTCAAAAGTTTGTCCTTATAAGAAGTAAAAAGGAACAAAGATAGAATACTCTAGAAATGGAAAAGTTTTAGCATGTCAACATTAAGCCTTTTGGTCTTTGGGATGAAGGTATGAGTTGGAATGCTTATACTTCAACTTAGTGAGGTATAAAATTGGGCATGACAAAGTACCCACAATGGGCAGTTCCTGCTTTGAGCATCAGTGCACGTCATAGTGACCAGTCATTCCACTGTTCAGTCAATTTACATATTAGCCTTTTATTATATAGGATTATGGAAACACATATTCATTCTTTTCTTTTTTATCAAAATCCATGGAAGCAATAGAAAGATAATCTTCTCAACATCAAATCCTTTGTCCCTTTCTCTTCCTTCATCCCTGATATTAAAAGAAACCAATGGAATGTTCCAAGTAACCATCAGCCTGCAAACCTCCAACTCCTCTTGTTCTAGGCTCCTACATATGGGCTTCCACCTTGTTTCATGCATGGCAAGCATGGACTTGCCTCACATCTGCTAAATTCAAATTAGATGGTCATGAGCTGTCTCCAGGTTTCAGCCTATTTGCAGAGGACAAAGAAAGGAAAGGAAAGATGAGAATTGAGTTATCCACACCACCTATATCCACAGATTTTCTGATGACTTAGCAATCACTATCCCAGAGCATGCTCTTTCTGAAAGCCAGATCTCATCATTTACCTAGAACGACCAGAACAAAATATACAGTGAAACGTGTATCCAAAATTCCTGCCATAAAGAAAATATTGTCCAAGGATTGCATTTAAAAGAGGGTATTGCCATGATTCCTACAAATGTAAGATAAACATTACTCAAAGATCTTACTTAACTAATTTATTAATGGGATAAGCAGTAAGATATTATAATTGGTTGAAAAGTGAATTTGAATTTTCACACATATGTAAAAATAATAAACACTGGAGTCACTTTAAAATGGAGTCTAGTGGCCTTCCTTATCTCTCCCAGAGGAACTGCCTTGCAGGCCTTACTCCTGGAAGATAAGAAATCAGGTATTATGACTAATCAAATGATGACTGCCAGAATGAAAATCAAAACTCTGTTTAGGGTTACCTTCACTCTGTTTGCTTATCTGCATGAATAGACATGCTTTTCTTCTACTGATGTCATTGTCCCCCTTCCTTTTCTTACAGATGCCCCTTGCTGCCTTCTAATCAGAACAGTACTTGGGTTTCTGCCTGAATCAGTGCTTCCCAAATAGCTATTCTTTTAATTTCAAATAGATGCTTATTGACTTTTACTTCAGCCTTTTATTTTTAGATTAACACACATAATAACAAAAAATAATACTGAAATAATTAAAAATAAATGTATTTATTCCAGAAAGATGATTAGCAGTAGGAATAAAAGCTGAAAATCAATTGTACTTCCTTCCACAAGATAAAATTAATTTGTGTGTCTATGGACAGGAATCATTTGCATTGTTATCAATTATTTACAACATACAGAGTTTCGAAATAGCTTGAAGATAATGATCATAGAAGAAACCCTGAAGAGTCAGATAACCTAGAGGGCCTCACTGCTTTTCCAATGAAGACCCCTAGGAACTCTTCTGATTCACTTCAATGTTTTTCACAACTCTTCCGAAAGTATAAATTGAAATAAAATTAAACAAGAAAGCAAAACACAATTGAGGATTATTTTTAAAGGAATGTTAAGAGTAAACATGACATAAATAAAATTTAGTCAGTCTTGGGAATATTGTACAGATTAAGAAATGAAAAGGAAAATCTATACCAAAAACCTAACATGTGATAAAATAAACTGCACTTCCTGTCTTCTGGCCATCTTTTGGAACTATTCCATATTAACAGCCTAAAAACACATTTCTTCCTATATGTCTTTATTATTTTTCACACGTAGCTGGCCAATGAGCTCAACATCACTGGAGAACTGACAGAGAAGCTTCTTAAGTAATGTGTGCCACCAATACCCAATCATGTCTTATCTTACTATTTGTCACAATTTATAACATTATTCAGGGGTGACTGTACTGTGTTAAGAGCCACGGAGGCCGATGGGAATCCCTGCAGAAGTTGTCAAATAGAAGTGAGAACTATAAAAGCAATAGCTAATCATCCCCCAACATTGTCCACTGGCATACACAGGCACCTGCCAACTTAGAACAAGCAAGTACATGCCCAAAATACATCACTGCGGTAATACCCAATGGCAATTTCACTTAAGTGACTGGAGTTAGTTTATTGGGTAGCTATACTAAGTGGACTTCTCTATTAGCATCAAGACAATTCTACTTAGAATATACATTTTCACCTTAAAAATAAGACTTCTTTATCTCTCTTTGATAAGAAATGTAATATTATTCGAGTTTAGGACATAGAAGAGATTTAAGTTCATCAAACCTTTTCAGAAAGGTGCTTTATAGGAGATTGTTTTCAGAGTTTTATTCTACAAAAATATTTCCTTAAATTACCTAACACTTCAAGCCCTAATGAAACTATTTCTCAATTATAAATATAATACATATATATGTAAATAGATATTCTTGTTATATCCATTAAAATAATAATAATTAAATGATTAAAATTCAGATATTTCGATGTAAAAATATAATGTAGAGATTTCTTCATGTTACCTCCACATTATATGAATAAACTGTAATGTGTAATGTCCAATACATTAGTTCCTGGCTAGAGGCAGACAGGTGTGAGTCCCTGCCTCCTGCCCTACCCCATCTTACAATATGGTTCTCTCCATATCTGCATCCTTTATCTCATCCACATAAATCACCTACTATGAAAGATGCTCCAAATTAATGACATGTTTTCTACTTTGTATGTATATCACATTCATGCTACTCATTTGCAGAAAAGTACATGCTATTAAGAATTAAAACACAAAGAACCTTTACATCTTAAGTCAATATTTTCAAAGATTTTTGCTATTTTTAAAAATATTTTTTCATCCTCAAATTTTTGAAAAGCATATTTCAGCAAATTCACTGTTGGAATACTTACTCATTCTTCAAAGCAAGATTATTACTTATTAAAATGTTCCTCATCTGCAACTGGTCTTTTGATTAAAAAGAATTAATGATTTTTTTGAAGAAAGTTACCTGTTAACAGGTCAATCTGACATCGGTAAATAAGGAATCTATAACTCAGATGCTAATGTTAAAAAACAGCCTAGGGCAGGAAGTAAAATTTGTAGCCAACCAGTGTTTTTCAAAGCAAGGGAGGTAGATGGACCATCTATCTGGTTATGGAATTGGACAATGCCATAATTCTACACAGTCATAGTAATATGTCAGCTGTGCTCTGCAAGTTGGTGGTATTCTGCTAATACTTTAACTTGCTCCCAAAAGCTGCAAGCCAAAACTTTTTATGGTCCTTGAAAATGAAAATTAGAGCCTTCCCAATTGGCCTAGTGTGTCTTAAGCATTCACAGTAAAGCTTACATACTAAAGTTTGGTAAAAAGCTATATAATGAATAAGGCCAGATACTTTCCATGTTCGAATAGGCAAGAAAATTAAGATGTCAAATATGTCTTGCAGAGGATGGTTACATTGTTTCATTACAAAATTCAATTTAATACATTTCCTCAGTTTCAGCCATAAGATACATTTCAGTTTTAAACTCTACAGAAATGTGTTCTTTAAAGTCTGAATTTTCACGTTTTCTGTATTTCACATGAAATACTGAGTGACTCGGTGATATAATTTTTTTCTTTTTCTTTTAATTATAATTCAAATAGGTTGTGAAAGGGCCTCATCTGTTAGTTGTCTCACTAAGGAGCGGATGCCATCCCCTCTCTGAATCCATCAGATGAGAATGCAATTAAATTAAGACATTAACTATAATATTTAGATGCACTTTGGTAGATGCATCCTTTTAACTTTCATCATCATACCAGAGAAATAATCTACTTAAGTGCAAATTAAAGTACTTCCATTTTATTTTTTTCCCTCCATCAACTAAGAGATCATTATGCAAAAAGTAATTTTGAGGTTGAAGATTAAAATTTTGTTTAGTGTTTATAGCATGTCCTTGGACTGTGATATATAATTTAAGTCCTTGTTATATTGATAATGTGTAGAAACTGCCCTACTTTTACAGGGGAATGCTGGAGGAGGAGGTGCGTATGTAGAACACATGAATGTACATGGGTGCCTGTGTAAGGAATTATACAGAGAAACAGAAAATGTTCATTAAACTCATTACAGTTAAAATAGATCATATCCAAACTTGCAAATTTATTTTACTTTTTCAATTGTTTAAAGGTAGTGCATTTAATCACCACCATTTCCGCTCTTACAAGCATAACAGGAATGTATGAGCTCCCTGTCTTTGGACTCCCTTAAAGGAATCTTTGTTTCTCAGATAGAACTGAAAAAAACAGTTTTAAAAATGAAAAGATATGACATTTAAAAAAAACCATGAATCTGCCACCTAGATGTAACAGACAAAATCTTATAGTTTTACCTCATATCTCTCAAAAGTTCACACACACACACACACACACAATGGTCACTATGTGAGGTGATAGACATGGTAATTAGCTTGATTATGGTAATCATTTCACAATATATGTGTATAACAAATCATTATATTGTACACCTTCACTATATACAATTTGTATTTCTCAATTATAGCCCCCATAAATATTTATAAATATATAACCTGGATAAAACAGGGGGAAAACAGTAAAATAAATGTACTCCTCAACTGAATCACTGAATATTTTTGAAAACTAAAAGTAAAAATGGGCATCTGCTAAAAATGAAAGTACCCACTGCCTTTTAAGCATTAAGTAGATGAAAATTGTTGATTTGTGTCTTTCTTAAAGAAGAACCATGCCTAACTTTGAGGCAATTTCATGCCACATTTTTATCACTCTCTCCAACAAAAGTTGTTGTTTTACTTATCTGAGTTATCAAGAGCTCTTTTTCAAGTACAGGGACAGGTGAAAACCCATAATAAGTTAGTTAGAACACATATATGACATGGTCATTTTGTAAAGTAAAATTATGGGCTAATGTGTTAAACTAAAAATAAATGAATGAATGAATAAAATAAATAACAACAGCCTCTAAAGTCTAATTGGAGATAGTTTTTCTCCAAATTCCCCAAAGTAACCAATAAAGAACATAAAAATGAAGAGTACCAAATGTGAATGAATTAATTACAGCAAAAGGAAAAGAAGCTATTTCCAAACAAATGACTAACAAAGCCTCCACAGAGTGACTCATATCATGCAAATTATAGCCATGAACTTCAAAATTAAATGTTAAGTAATTACAACCTAAAATAAATTAATTTTTCCAAATAGAGGACATGAAAACTTCGCACATCTTATCAAGGTGCCTAAAGGAGAGTGAACCTTGAAAACACATTGCCTTCAAAGTTCCATGGAAAGTAAGTATCAATCAGGGAATAACATTATCCTACATTTTGTTCCACCAAAGACTATGCACAGACTTCTTTAGATACTCCATCGTTCTTTTAATGAAAGAAGAATTTCCTAGGATATAAAGAATAGTAGGATAAGTAGTAGGTGATTTGCACCGCCTTATTAAAGCTCATATTCCCTTTTAGAGTTTGGTGACCATAGTATAGAAGAATTCACTCTGAATATAAATGCAGCTAAAAATAATGGCTGAGCTCAAAGTGCTAATCATTTAAAATCCACATTTGTTTTGCAAGTGAGGGAGAGCTATGCATTGTCTGGTATAGCAGATTTATTTCAAAGTCCCATGTATTAATGGGTGGCTTTGGTCCCTGGTTGATCTCTTGATGGTAACGATCCTCTTCCAATGAGATTGCCATACCTATTTACCCACTCCAAATTCTACAGGTGATTTTATAATTTAGACATTCAGAGGGCTCAGAGACAGCTGAGTTACTAATTCTTCCATTCCCTATATCAAGTCCCTTTCCACCTGCTATTCTTAGAGAGTTAGGAAATATAACGATGCAAAATAAATACCTATTTTGCTTCACTTTGTTTGGTGCAGGACAATATCTTTTTTTTTTTTCTATCCTGAAAGCATGCTTCTCTTCCTAATGTTGTAACTAAATTTGTTCTTATTTCCCAGCACTGGTTCCTCCCTGTTGTTTTCTGGTTTTGTTCAGAAACCTTTCACAGTTGTTGACAGCCTATAACTGCCCCTTGGAAAATGTATTCAGGATGTTTCCAATTACCTGTGCCCCACTTCCTGGCCAAAGGCTTTTGGTAATTTGGCAGAA
Source organism: Antrozous pallidus (assembly GCA_027563665.1). NCBI lineage: Eukaryota > Metazoa > Chordata > Mammalia > Chiroptera > Vespertilionidae > Antrozous > Antrozous pallidus. Next base: position 56,454,759 of record CM050519.1, on the reverse strand, counting down.
CAAGAACCTCACTACCCAGGGCACTTCTCCCTGCATATTCCAGAGTGTTCTGACTCCATGATCAGATATGATGAATAGATTGAGCTCAGTGACTTCATTACCAGGGTCTTTGCTCTAGTATTTGATGTTAAGTTTAAGCCACGAGGTTGCTAATGAAACATGAAAAAGTGGGTGTGATGCAGAAAAGCACACATCTGGAAAGGGTGGATAGCATGAGAGTGCTATGAAAATTTCTCCTTTGATGTGAGGTCTTCAGTCTTACTCTCTGCAGTGCTGGGCTGGCCACTCTTCTTAAAGTCTTAAGACTTTTAGGATTCCAAACTGGGTGCTGATGAATTTTTCACATGGCAAGCTTTGAGAGCAGTAGCATTCTGAAAGAGCTTTTGCCAATGTTGAAAGGAAGTAAAACTGTTTGGACAAATTTTGATGAAACCAGCTCAAAATATAGCCTTGGATTTATAGAGGAGATGACTTACTTGAGCCACTGAGTTATGTCATTCAATCTTTGCCTTAGTTTTTTTTTCCTATGGATGCTTCCAGCTTACAGTGATTTTTCTATAGATATATCATCATGAGAGAATTCAGTACTTATTCTGTGCTTTCCTAATAGTGAGTTTTACACTGTATTATATATATGGGTTGTTTGTGTGTTCATATCTTCTACTAGATACTCTAGGACAAAAGCATTTATTTCACATGATACCTGAACCTATTCCTAACTAATAGAGAGAAGGGTAGGAATGAACATATATTAAGTACTTATTGCCTTGGAAATTCTGGTAGGTGATTTATGCGCAATGAGTCATATATCCTCAGAAAAAATACCTGAAAGTGGTATTGCCCTCATTTGCAGTTAAAGATATATGGGGCTCAAAAGCTTAAATAATTTGCGCAAGTTTCTGAACCTAGTAATTTGTAGAGCTAGATTCCTAACCCACCTCCAAAATGTTGCTAGATATGTTTATTAAATTTATTATAGAAATAAATTTAAGCTTCTTTGGTAACATGTGTTATCTCATGCCATTTTAAAAAGCTATAAAAATTGTAACAGTCAGAATAAGGAATGTCACGTTCATATGGAAAATAGCCCTAAAAGCAAGCACACTAAAACTATATGTCCAACGTGTGTTCGTAGGGGGCTCTGCCCTTCATAGCCACTCAAAAATTCAGGCTGACCATTTCCATTCTCAAGGTCAATCACACTCTGGCTCTTATAACTCCTATCTGGAAGCAAGACACTTCATTTAAATTGACATTTCTTAGAGAAATAACTCATATAACCCTACCCAACTTAAAAGAAAACAGTGAAATGAAATCCTACCATGTGCCCATAAAGAAGAGAATCAGTATACTTATGAGCAGCTCTAAAGACCACTGCATATGTCTATCTTTGACATGAAATACAATGGAAAGCTAAACTATACTCATCGTGCATTCACATTTCCTGCCTAGAAAGTTATTTGTTTCAAGTAGCTGCTGGCTTCTTTGTAAGCACTTGCCCTAAGATATTTAGAGTTTATTTATTCTTGGTCTATGAGGTTATGGAGTGGTTGTGGGCCTCATTTGTTTGGGAGTATATTTTAGAAAAGGGTGAAATAGACCTTGAGACTTTCAACAGCTGACCCTTTTCTGTATTTTGTGATTCAGTGCACTAGGTATCTCTAAACCCACAGAAAGTCTCTGGCTTTCAGCACAAAGACCTCAGCTAGACCAATCCACTCAGAGAATCCAGGTCTCTGAGGTTACTATTTGAAAGATAAATGTGCCATCATTCTGCCAAGGACTCATTCCCTATTTTTGTCATGGGATTTCAAGCCTCTAGTGTTTGGCTGAATCATCAATGAGTTTGATTCTTCACACATTGAAGGCCTTTATTCTTAAATACAAAATATTAAGATTGCATGGAGTATAGATTTAATTAGACAAGCTTAGCAACACACAAACCACAGGACTGTGCTCTCTGAATGACTTTAGAGATGACAAAAGGGCAGGAGGAGCTATTGAATAATTACATAAATCCCAAATCTGGGCTTTTGTTTCAGAATCTCTCTGCTGCATTTTAATGAACAAAGCAAAGCAGAGCATGGTAAGATTCACTTTGTAAACACCAACATTTACTGATTACAAGGCACAAAGGAAAAACATGGAATCCCAGCATTATATGATGACAATGGTAAAATTGCAATTAATTTTCAAGGCAAAGAACACCAATATGATTTGGTTAGATTTATGTTGAACACATGCATTTTACAATCATACAATTGAAGGAAGGCAGAAGGTGAAGAAAACACAAAAGCTCAAAGGTAAATGTAATTGGTTTATAATCCCAGGGACATTTGGGGACTGGGGTTAGGTGGCAAGAATTCTATTGAGGAAAGTATAATGTAGACTAAAAGCTCAGCTTCATTAGAAAAATAGGAGGATACTACACAAAGTGATAATCTTGCCCTTGTTAATTCCCAGTACAGTCTACATTGAGGAGAGAAGTGGGGACAAGAAAAGATTCGCTATTACTGTAGGGAATCAAGTTCTTAATCTAGTCTAAGGCAATGGCTCCCTTTTCCCCAGGATAATAGCTAACAAAGTCAAGTCCTCCGGGCATCTGATGTAGGTCATCCATGAGCATCTAACCAAGCTAATTTACTCAAGTTAAGTGGACACTTTGTACTGTAAGTTTTATAAATTTGCCTTTCAAATATTCTTAGAAAAGGTAGCTCACTGTCCTATAATATATGTGTAATATAACAGACACCTGCTTTTTCATGTATAGAAAATCCTTCCAGCATATTATTGTCTACCATCTGGATAATGCCAATTTTTTAAACAACCTACCATTTAGCTACAAATTTAATTTCCTCCTAAAATTGATCCACTTACGGTAACCACATAACCTCAGAAATAACTAGCATGTTCTTCATTTTTTCTAACCAAAATTATGCCAAAATAGATTTAAGGGAAAGGAAAAAAGGGAGCAGAGCTGAAAAGGAAAAAAAAAGGGGGGGGGGGCATTCAAAAGAATCCAGTATGTTAACAAAAATATGCCTTAAAGTGTAAATTACTTTTTCATGAAAAAAAATTCAATTTCTGAGTCAACAGAAAAATCTGGGTGGTGGGCAATCTGAAAAGTCTGCATCCGCATCTGCACAGGCTCCTCAGAATCCAACAGGAACCCGCCCTAACTATTATGCAAAGCAAAAAGGGATAACAAAATAGGCAATTTCCTAGAGCAAATTAAAATGCAATCGCAGGCATTTCATGAATATTTGAGAGTTTTCTTTTTCTCAATGACAAGCACCTGCATGTCTTTAGCTACTTTTTCTGTTCAAAACACATTGAATAAATAGTGCTAAACCTTTACTCCAGAGGTGCCTGGGAAACACAACAAGGACACTCATGTTGGAGGCAAGTTGCCTTGCTATTCCCACACATATTTAGAGAGCAGTTTTGAGAATATAATAATATTTATAGGGAAGCACATACTCTGCCAGGACATTCTAATAACATCGATGGAATGCATTATGCTTTATAATGGGCTGGCTCTCAGATCCTGTCATGAGTTAAATGAAGATACATCCTTTCTTCTGTACTCAATGGCAATTTGGGTCCAAAAACACACACACACACCCAACAGATCAGTGTGTGGGTCCATGTTAACTACATATGTTATTTAGAGAGGCCAAGATAACCAGTTCTCATAGTTATAAAGCATAGCTACAACATTCAGGAAGAGGATTCATTCCACATCGCTCTGCCACTTCTGCTGGGTTCTCGATATTGTATACTCTACATGCAACACCTTCTCAACATAGTCATCAAATTATGCCTTCCTCTCAAAACCATCAAAAGTATCCCATCTCTCAGCATAAAATCTAGGCGTTGTGACCAAGTGTGATTCAGCTTCTGTTTTATTTCTGACTTCATCTTGTATTATGTGCCTCCCTCTCTCTACTCTATATCCTTTGGTCACACTGGCCTCCTTGCCATTGCTTGCCCATGCTCAGCATGCCTGGCCCACTCGGGGACTTTACATCATATACTTCCTTTCCTGGAGTGCTCTCCTCTCAGGTTCTGACTGAATGGCTTGCTCTCCATTTATCTGTTTACTGCTCACATGTTTCCTAGCAGTGAGGTCTTCCTAAGTCTAAATCACAAAGCATACATTTCCATTCCCATCAATCCCTATTTCCCTGTCCTGTATTTTTCACAATATTTGTACATATTACCAACTGATTTCATATTGTGCATTATTCACTGTCCCTTCTAAAATCACATGTTCCATCACTTTTCCCTTTACACTGCTTATTTTTCTTCATAGTATTTATCACCAGCTGACAATCTATATGACTTAATTTGTTTAATTTCTTTCTCCACCTGCTAGAATATAAGCCTTCAAATCCAGAAACTGTATTCCTGCTTGTTAAACAGTGCCTGACAAAGAGCCGCTCAATTAATATTGTTGAAAGAATAAATTCTATATTTAAGTTTGCTGTCTTCTCTACTAAGTCTCTTAGACATTTAACTTACAGAGGATAATTTTTAAATGAAGAATGTAAGCAGAGTACTTGATAGAGAAAAACTAGTTAATCAGTGGATTACAAAACAGAAAAACATTTAAGATCCTAACTCCACTAAGAAGAAAGATTTTCCACATAGTTTTAAAAGCATTCTATTTGCCAAAGTTGAAAAAAAATCGTTTGAGAATATAAATTCAAAGCATACTAGGAATATCTTATATTCTACAATATTGGCTAACCAAAAAGAAAACAAGAGACAAACTATAACAGATATAGGATGTCTGTCACACTTAGGTATTTATTATCTACTAGAAACCTGGTGCACAAAAATTTGTGCATTTGGGAAGGGGGGTGACCCCTCAACCTGGCATGTACCCTCTCACAGTCCAGGACCCCTTAGGGGATGTCCAACTGATTGCTTAAGCCCACTCCCCAGGGGATCAGATCTAAACTGATATACATACCTCTGGCAGTCTGGAAACCCTCAGAGGATGTCCAACTAATGGCTTAAGTGGGCCTAAGCCATTAGTCGGACATCCTTAGTGCTGCCTTGGAGGTGGGAGAGGCTCCCGCTGCTGCCACTGCACTGGCCAACCATGAGCCAGCTTTTGACTGAGCTGCACTCCCCTTATGGAATTTCACTGACCACCAGGGTGCAGCTCCTGCATTAAGGAACTGCCCCCGGTGGTTAGTGCACGTCATAGTAGCCGGTCATTCCTAGTTGTTCTGTCATTAGGGTCAATTTGCATATTATCCTTTTATTATATAGAATTATTATATAGATTAACATTGTTCATAATCTTAAAAAGCCACTTCCTACTTCTTGGGAGGAAAAAACAATCAGTTGGCTTATAGAATCTTTTAATAGCTACTTTAAAATGGTGTTGATAATAATATCAAGTATCTGGCTGGATTTGGGGAAATGAGGAATTGGTTTATATCTTATTTGGTTAAAGGACAGAAAGATTTGATGTATCCCATCTAAGCTCTGATGTGTGACAATAAAAAGTAAAGAAACTGTCATCAAATTAAGAAACAATCAATTGAAAGAAAGAGGAAAGTGGAGTAGACTGCAGCCTAAGCCTGATCCCTCAGATGTGATGTAGAAAGTTTGAGTGATATGATCAATGCTTCCAGGTAGAAAATGGCAGAGCTGCTCTTAGAATCCCTTTTTCCACCTTCTCACTTTGATCTCTGTCCTTCTCTGGGGTGCTTCCCACAGAGGGATGTAAAATGACCAGGCCTGAACACACTGTAGGTAAAAATACATCTTTACCATATGAATGTAGAGAAAGTTAGAGCCAGTGCACTTAAATGAAACCACCATGCTTATAAAATGAACTACAGAACCATTAATTGTCTACAGAGAGCCTCAATTTTATAACCTCTAGGATACCATTTCAAAAGTCAAAGCTTATAAGATGCACTGGTGTCCTGGGAGAGTTGTTATTATGGCCTCCAGAAATGCCTAACCTTCCACAGAGAAGGAGAGAATGCACATGGGGAAGCGGCCTCAGATAGAACAGTCACTTTTACCTCTTTCTTTCCTCTGGATATGCCAGTTTTATGATGTTTTAAATAACCTTCTAATTGCTACCTGTTTAGCAAACTCTTAGTTTTACCTATAGAAACAAAGCAAGGGCGATATTTCTTCCCAAAAGAAAACAAATTATTTTACTGGCTAACTTTAAGTTTTTGAAACAAACTATGAACTACACACTTAACAAATTTTGCAAGTCCTCAAAATGAATGGACTCATTTTACAGAATTCTGTAGGCTTAACTGAGAGTACCTACCCTTTGCTTAACCCCATTAGATCTCTCCAGGCCCTGGAGTGGGCTATGGCATAAGCAAATAAGCTAGTGCACCAAATCACAGCCAATAAAAAGGTTTCTCTCCTCTGAAGAAACAGGCTATTGCAAGGCTATACTGGCCACAGAAAGTGAACTGGGCAGTAACAGCTGTATCAAAGAAGGAAGGAAGGCAGGAAGGAAGGAAGGCAGGAAGGAAGGAAGGCAGGAAGGAAGGAAGGCAGGAAGGAAGGAAGGCAGGAAGGAAGGAAGGAAGGAAGGGAGGGAGGGAGGGAGGGAGGGAGGGAGGGAGGAAGAAAGGAGGGAAGGAGGGAAGGGAGGAGGGAGGAGGGAGGGAGGGAGGAAGGGAGGAAGGGAGGAAGGAGGGAGGGAGAGAGGGAGGGAAAAGGAAAAGGAAAGGGAAAGGAAGAGAAAGGGAATGGAAAGGGAAAGGGAAAGGGAAGGGAAGGAAAACAAGATAAAGATGAGTAACCATGTGACCCAATTCTCAATAATAGAAACAATGAGATTTTATAATGGAGATATGGTGGATTCTCATTAGTTGCAAATTGTTTTCAAATTTGCCAATGGCTTAAATTTATTTGCAATGCCAAAGTCAATACATGCGCCACTCTGAGACATTCACAGACTTGCAAGAGCAGCAAAACCACTTAAGTTACCTGACACAAGTTCCCAGCCTTGTTCAGGTCTCATATTGAAAGAAGTGTCCTTTTTGTGTTCTAATTGGTGCCACTGTTTATTTTTCGTATTTATAAATTTTGGTTGGTGATCTGGTTTTTTAACATGGCCCTCAATTGTAGTGCTGAAGTGCTGCTGTCTGGTGTCCCTTAGGGTAAGAAAGCTTGCACTATTGAGAAAATATGTCTTAGGTAAGCTTCCTTCATGGTGTTGTTGGCCATGGGAAGATCAGTGTTAATGAACCATATATACATACTAGAAGCCTGTGCACGAAATTCATGCATGGGGCGGGGGGGGGGGGTGGAGACAGGGGATGTCCCTTAGCCTAGCCTGCACTCTCTCCAATGTAGGACCCCTTGAGGGATGTTCGACTGCCCGTTTAGGCCCAATCCGGGTAGGATCGGGGCCTAAATGGGCAATGAGACATCCTTCTCACAATCCAGGACTGCTGGCTCTAAACTGCTCACCTGCCTGTCTCCTGATTGCCCCTAATCACTTCTGCCTGCCAGCCTGATAACCCCTAACCACTACCCCGCCTGCCTAATTGATGTCTAACTGCTCCCCTGCCAGTCTACTTGCCCCCAACTTCCCTCCTCTGCCGGCCTGGTCACTTCCAAATGCCCTCCCCTGCTCGCCTGATAGTCCACAACTGCCCTCCCTTGCAGGGCATGAAACCTCCCAATGGACCTCCCCTGCTGGCCATCTTGTGTCCACATGGGGGCAGAATCTTTGACCACATGGGGCCAGCCCTCTTGTGTGTTGGAGTGATGGTTAATCTGTAAATTACTCTTTTATTAGATAGGATAGAGGCCTGGTGCATGAGTGGGGGCCAGCTGGTTTGCCCTGAAGAGTGTCGCAGATCAGGGTGGGGATCCCCTTGGGGTGAAGGGCAACCTGGGCAATAGGCCTGTGGAGGTTTGCAGGCTGGCCATTCCCCCCAGCAGCCCAAATGGAGGCCCTGGGATCTGGGATTGATTTATGTCTATAATTGAAACTTTGTAGCCTAGAGTGGAGCCAAACCTTCTCCTTGCTCCGTGGTGACAGCCATTTCTGTTTGAAACTTTGTAGCCTAGAGTGGAGGCCTAGGCCAGCAACGGCAGGCAGAAAGCCTGGCTTCCTCCATAGCCAGGGAAACCCAAGCCTCTGTTCTCTCCAGCTCAGTGGCTGCTGCCATTTCTGTATCTTTTGTAATTGAAACTTTGTAGCATTGAGTGGAGGCCTAGGCCAGCAACAGGCGGAAAGCTTGGCTTCCTCTGTTGCCGGGGAAACCCAAGCCTTCCTCCTACTCTCAGTAGCGACAGCCATCTTGGCTGGGGTTTATTTGCATAATCTGCTCCTGATTGGATGGTGGGCGTGGCTGTGGGTATGGCAAAGGTGTGGTCAAATTTGCATATTAGTCTTTTATTAAATGGGATGGTATCTATAAATAGGAACATACATAAAACAAGGTTATGAATTAATGATTGATGAAAATGTTGAGAAAGAACTCACAGGAATCTAACCCTGCATTTCCCCTAGAAGCAGTGATTCAGTATTCACTAATTCAGTGTGTATAACTACTTTATAGAATATAACTACAGCAAATAATGAGACTGAATCAAGATCAAAGGATTATTTCAGGCCACAGCTAATATGAAATGGTAGCTAGTATGCTAGTGTAATTAAAGGTAGCAGTATAATATTGTTATAATTACATTACTTCTCTTCTTAATGAAATCTTAATTCCATTCAACTACCTCTAAATTCCTTTCATATCCATTTCCGTAAAATGTGTCAGGCTATAGAATTATCACTGAGGACACATTGGTGAATAACATCACATTTTCAAACACCAAGAAAGTTATAATCCAGTTAGGGAAAACAGAAAAATTATAAGTATTATTTTTTACAATTAAGTGTCATAATGTTATGGCACGTATAAAGAGAATTCAACAAATTACACAGAAGGGGGAGAAGGGACTATGGGAATGTAGTTTAAAAATGTCTTTCTGTAAAAAGTTACCTTTAACATTTTTTTATGTGGAAGTAGAAAAATAGGAAAACTCAATAGGCATTTCATACAAACGTGGTGCCTACACAAAGACCAGGGAACAAGAAAATAAAAAATGAGTTTGGAGTCTTACAAGAACTTCACTATGGTTATAAAAGAGTTAAAAAATTAAGAAGAAGGAGCCTTAAAATCCACATGGCACCAGCATTGTTTGTATCAGTTCTTCCATTTGCATAGTAAAAAAGAAATGAATTAAGTGAAATAAGGTGAAGGGGGGGAGAATTTGTTAAATTATATGCTCCATTAATATTTTCTAGTTTAATGACATTGGCAACTTCTAAAGATCCAGAACTTCCATGTTGCACTTAGAGTAAAAGGCACTTGGTGAGGGGACTATAAGAAGGGTGCTGTCAGGGGTGCTGCAATGGGCCTCTGCCCTGGGATTAGCCTGAGGATTCTAAATTCCCAAGGCATGAGGATGGTGCCAGAAATGCTCATCTAAAATTAACACCATTGACTTCAAAAGTGACTCAGACCTCACTCTGAATATCAAATGGTCTTTGGCTGCACTCAAGGAACTTTCAAACTAGTGATCAAACTGTTTCTCTCAACCGCACTGTTCATAATAATAAGATCACAATCTATATAACAAAACAACCTGAAGTAAAAAACAAACAAACAAAAAAACTTTGGGATTTTATATAGTATATCTTACCTGCAAAAATCTTAAGGAGAGTTGAGATGCATTTTATTGGTTCATTGATACTATACTATTCAGGTTCATCACATCTATACCGTATCCAAGTACAGCCAATCTGCTGGGCCAGCCAGGCAAGAAAGCTTTTCTGATGAGTAAAGTGTCTCATTTATAGGAAAGTAAGAATGTCTGTTTGCACCATAAACTAAGCATAGGGTAGAAAAAAGTTGATGTTCTAAAACTCAACTAGACATAGTTTGGAATTTCTTCTGGATCTCCTTCATGATTATTCATTTGGCCCTTTCAAGATTGAGCATCTCCTATGTTTTACCATTTCCATAAAATACAGTCTTTTTTTTTTTAGTGCACACATGTGCAGAGGGGCTAGTAAAGGTGAATTCAGGACTACTTTGAGATAGTATACAGTTAAAATAGATCTGAAATCTTAAGGACTAAAATTAAAATCCTTTGTTGGTTCAGTTTGTACACAGTCCATCCATTACTTGCTCATTTGGAAAACAGCTATAGTAAGTGATTGGTTTGTTACCATTTTACATTATTTCGAAGAAATTAAATAAAAAGCTATCAGCCTCAGAATGAAAGTGGTGGTTGTAAAGCAAATGCTTGGAAAAATTTACATTGGGCAATGTTCCAAGGGACAAATTAGAGGAGCTATTCATGATCACAGATAGTAGGGGCAAATCATATGCAGTCTGAATATCTGAAGAATAATTGAAATAACGTAGTCTCCTCTTATCCATGGGAAAACATTCCAAGACCCCCAGTGGATTCCCCAAAAACTATAGACAGCACCAACCTCTGGATGTACTATGATTTTTCCTAGACATACATTCGTACAAAGTTTATTTATAAATTAGGCTCAGTAAGAGATTAATAATAATAACTAATAATGTAATAGCACAGGATCATAACTATACTAAGATAAAAATTACATGAATGTGGTCTCTCTCTTTAAAAATATCTATTGAACTATACTTACCATTTCACTTTCTGGTTTCTCTTTGGCTTATCTAAACTACTAACATCCCTACTCTTGTACTTTGGGGCCATTATTATATAAAATAAGGGCCACTTGAACACAAGCACTGTGATACATTGACAGTGGATCTATTAACCTGGAAGATGACTAAGTGACTAAGAGCCAGAAGTGTCTACAGTGTGGAGACGCTGGACAAAAGGGTGATTCATGTTCCGGGCTAGACAGAGTGGGACTCGCAAGATTTCATCACACTACTCGAGAAGTGCCATTTAAAACCAATGAATTGTTTATTTCTGGAATTTCCGTTTAATATTTTGCCATCAAGCTTCACTAGCGATAACTGAAACCATGGAAAGTAAAACCACAGATATGGGGAAACCCCTGTAGGAGCAAAATAACTCCAAAAATAGAGCAATTACAAACAAAGAGAAAACATGTATTTCTTTCAAAAATCAATTGCTTGTTTAAGAATCATTAGCACATATTTTTGAAATGATGAACTATTTCACACCTACTCAATGAACTTAATGAATGTCAAGGAGATCTAAAATTCTTATTGCTTGAATAATTATTATTTAAAAAAGATTGCTATTAATTAAAGCTAATAATGAAAGCAAATGGCTCTTAAATCATTTTAATACAAGATCAAGAACTATTTTCGAAGTCACTAAATTGTCTACTCTGAGCAGATGCATACATTATCAATAGCTCTTTCTTTGGAAAATTTTGGAACTAATATCCTGCTTTTACAATAGGAACAAAATGACAAAGACCACAAATATGACTAAAACCTTAAGGATAAACTCAAACATTAAATACATGCATTTGCAAATTACTCACTTAACAGAGGCAAGTGTACTACTTGACACTAGAAATTCTTTGTGGTATAAGGATTAAATTTTTAATAATATTACATCAATAATTAAAAAGATCCTCTATTTTTATGTATTGTGTACACAGCAAGAGCAAAATATTAAGATTATATGATTCTTAATTTCTAGTTACTTTATTATCAGGATAAATATTCTAAATTTTTAATTTTCATTTAAAATTTAGAAGAAATTTTGGGATGAATAGATTAGCAAATTCCTTGGGAACATAGTAGAGAATAACTAGATTATAGTTGTAAAACACTATATGTATCTTACAATAAAAGCTGTACAAGTTCATCATAATTTTCACTGTGGGTGTGCTTTTAAGTAATCCATTTTTATGCCCGTCATTTTATGGAGTAGTCCATACTTGACAACCAAAAAAGAATCATAATATTTTTAGTTCTTAAGAAAGAACTTGTATGTAGATTTCCCACCCAAAATAGCAAAATAGAAAGTGAATGAGTCTAGCAAAAGCCATTATTTGTAATCAGAACCAGAAAAGGGGTTTCCTTATCTCCTTGTTTAAGAGATACTATAGGGAGAACAAAGAGGGAATAAAGCATTACACAGAAAAAGAAGATGATAAATATAGCTCAAGCTAAAAAATATTGAAAGGCTCAGACAATTTTAGAATACCTTCTATTTGAAAATATTTTACCTAAGACTTATATTTTCTATATGTGCTATCCTCCCCTTCTCATTATTACCTGCACATTTGCATGAAAACAGACTCCATTTTTCAATATTTATCTAGCTCCTGGGGCTTAGTCTCTACCTGAACTCTTAATCCTCCCTTTGTGACATAAATCCAGTCCTGCGGAAATCATTCCAATGCCACTAACAGAGGATTATAGCTTCATGTGGGAAACAGGCAGCCAGAATAGCAGATGAATACTTAGCAACCCAAAGTCTATAGCAGAACATACTGGGAAAAGATATCACAGAATGGTGAAGTCACGGCTACAACAGAATAACAGTGATACTATAGTTAGGATATTTTGAAGCTGATATTCAACAAATGATTTCTTTACTAGTTTTTCCTTTATTTGATGTTAAATTTGGTTAACATCAAATTACCACTAAAATATGTATAGGCATATCATAATTATTACAAGGCTACCAAGTGTGGTAAATGAGTTTTGAGTATCCCTTGGCCTGGGTAAAAATTCAAACTCTTTCACAAGCTATGAGATCTTGAACCAATGAAAACAACAGCATTCATTTTACAGGACTGCTGAGTCAAAATAAGGCTGCAATTCAAGTACCCACCTGTTGGCCCAAAATATAGTGAGGATTCTAATCTGGTAGTATGATTAACTATGGAACACAGAAGTCATCTATCATTTATCCAGGAAAGTGCCCATTCTTCCTAAGGTATTCTTGTTAAGTTGTGTTCATCTGTTAATTTAGGCATCAAGCCAGTTGTTCCTCATTATCGATGGATTCCATAATGTGAATTTTTCACTTTGCTAAACTGTATTTTTTTACCTCAATACCAATACACATAGCACTCTCATGGTCATATGTGGACATGGAGAAAGGGTTGACAAATTTCTCACCTGCTACCCATCTTCCAAACTGAAATCAAACAAGGCAACACTCATACTATAAACAAGGGTTCTTTAGCTATATATTTAGTGCCATATTTTTTTTCTCATCTTTGCTTTCTTGTTAGTTATCTCATTGTATAAAAAGTAGTTTTTAAGTGCTGTCTCATGGTCCCAAGCACAAGAAGGCTGTGATGTGCCTTATGGAGAAAATATGTGTTAGACAAGTTTCACTGAGACATGAGTTACAATGTAGTCCCTGTCCGTGATAATGAATCAACAATAGGGTACATCATCAAAAGGAAGAGCAAATTCTCAGATATGTATGTGAGGCTAGTTTAGAAAGTGCTAAAGTAACAACAATAGTGGCTAAATCTGTGGATTCCTGAGATCACAAGTGATTAAAAAAGTGTAAGTGACAACTTTGTAGTTTGAGAGATTTAAAAAGACCAAAAAAATGTATAGCCATGTTTCTGAAGGTCAAAAAAATATTAAATCCATATTGTCTAAGGTATAAGGAAATACTATATGTAATTAATTAAGGAACCTTTGGAGAGAAATTCACATAAAATAAGGTTATTTACTGAACAGCTGACAAAAATGTTGTCACCAGAGGGTCACAGGAACCCAACCTTCTATTTACCTTAGAAACAATCAGTGGCTCAGCATTCACTAACTTAGTGTTTGTGGTGACTTTATACAACAAAAGTATCACATATAATGAGAAGCAACTATATCTAAAATCTATAAAAACTATGCACAATTCAATTCTAAACTACAGGAATACCTCAGACACTGTGAGTTGGGTTCTTAACCATACAATAAAGCACATATTGCAGTAAAAAGAGTCAGTATTTTTTAAATTTTCCAGTTCATATAAATGTTATGTATTCTAGTAAGTGTGCAATAACATTGTGTGTTTTTAAAAACTATGCACATGCTTTAATTTTAAAAACACTTTATTGCTTAAAAGTGCTAACCATGATCTGAGACTTCATTGACTCATAATCTTGTTGCTGGTGGGGGATGATCTTGCCCTAGTAACAGCAAAGATCACTAATCAAGAGGAGAACCAAGATGGTGCCATCGGTAAACACCTGCATTTGCAGCCTCTCACAGCCACATCAAAATTACAACTAAGACAGAGCAACTATCATCCGGAACCATGGGAAATTGAAGTACTACAACCAGAGAGGTAAAAAAGAAGGCAAATTGACACTGGTAGGAGGTATGGAAACGTGAAACAGGTTGGCACCCGGCTGCTTTTTTTAACAGGGAGAGAGATACAAGTTTCTGCTTGCTCTGATCTCCAGTGCCAGGCAAGACTCAGGGAAACCCAGGCATATACAGGGAGAAACTCTACTGTCTGGCATCAGGGCAGGAATGCAAAGGTGCCTTTCTTTCAGATGGAGGTGCTCGCAGCGATCATTGTTCCTGCACTAGGAACTGTCTGGTGCAGGGCTAACTGCAGGTGCAGGGCTAACTGGAAGCCATTGCTGTTGGCTGCACTCTGGTGATTCCCTGGGACCCCATCCTACCCAATTTACAACCCCATCCAAGCTGTGTGCAGTGGCTTTTGAATATGAATGGCCTGTCCTCTCTCAGCCTAAAATCTGTCAAACAGGCAGCAGCTGGGTCAGGGAGTTCCAAAGCTATTAAAAGAAGGCCTGCCTTGCTTCACAGCTGGGCCTCCTCTGGGCACTTCCAACCCCCAAACAAAGAGGAGGAATATGCAGATCTCTCTGTAGCTCCTTCTGTGTGGCCCCAGGCAGTGGCTGAGATCCAAGAGCCAGTGTAACCAGTGGTCAGTGTGAGACCATACCAGCCTACAACTCTAAACATCCAGAAGTGACACACTCAAGGGGCAGACTCAGTGATCACCAATGCCCCACTGAAGCAAGTCCTGACCCATAAGGATGTCTCCTGCAAAGCAACTCTTCCACTGTAGACACAGCTGGTCCTCACAGCCAATTGGCCTGGAGATCAATTCCTCCCAGTGATGCCAATAGCAATTAAGGCTCAACTACAACAAGACTGTGCACACAGCCCACAAAGGGGTGCAACAAGAGTGTCCATCTCCGGTGACTGGAGAGGCTGAGCCACTGGGCCTTAAAGGACACTTACCACACAAGGCCACTTTATCAACTCACGGAGACTTAGGAGCTACCCAATACATAGAAACAAACACAGGGAAGTATCCAAAATGCAGAGACAAAGAAACATGGCACAAATGAAAGAAATGGAAGAAAGCAAACTACTTGATATAGAGTTCAAAACCATGATTATAAGGTTACTCAAGAATCTTCTAGAAATATCTGAGGAACTTAGGGATACCTTCAAAGATCTTAATGAGAATGCCAAATAGATAGAAAAAAGATCAGTCAGAAATTAAGCATACACTGACTGAAATAAAGAATAATATACAGAGATTCAACAGTAAATTAGAGGATCCCAAGAATCAAGTCAAAGATTTAAAATACAAGGAAGCAAAAAACACCCAACTGGAAGAGCAAAAAGAAAAAAATAATCCAAAAATATGAAGACACTGTAAGGAGCCTCTGGGATAACTTCAAGTGTACCAACATCATAAATATGGGGGTGCCAGAAGAGTGAGAGAATGATATTGAAAACTTATTTGAAGAAATAATGACAGAAAACTTCTCCCACCTGGTGAAAGAAATATACTTTCAAGTCCAGGAAGCACAGAGAATTCCAAACAAGAAGAACCCAAAGAGGAACACAGTGAGACACATCATAATTAAAATGCCAAGAGCAAAAGACAAAGAGAGACTCTTAAAAGCAGCAAGAGAAAAGCAGTTAGTTACCTACAAGGGTAACCTGCAAATCTTAACCTGAGTATCCATATGAGTGTCAGCTGATTTCTCAACAGAAACTATGCTGGCCAGAAGGGAGTGGCAAGAAATATTCAAAGTGATGAATAGCAAGATCCTACAACCAAGATTACTCTACCCAGCAAAGCTATCACTCAGAATTGAAGGTCAGATAAAGAGCTTCATAGACAAGAAAAAGCTAAAGGAGTTCATCACCACCAAATCAGTATTACATGAAATGCTGAAGAGTATTCTTTAAGAAGGGGAAGAAGAAGAAAAAAGTAAAGATAAAAAATTATGAATAACAAAGTGACAACAAATACATATGTATCAAGTGAATCTAAAAATCAAGTCAATAAAAAATCTGATGAACAGAATAAACTGGTGAATATAATAAAATCAGGGACATAAAAAGAAAGTGGCCTGACAATTCTCAGGGGGAAGGGAATGTGGGGGTGCGAGAAGAGATTGGACAAATATCTTATACCTATGGACAAGGACAGTGGGGGGTGAGGGCCTGGGGTGGGTAGGAACCAGGTAAAGGGGAGCTATGGGGGAAAAAAGCGGAACATCTCTAATAATCTGAACAATAAAGATTAAAAAAAATAATAAAAGATCACTGATCATACATACCATAACCAATAATAATTTAAAATTCTAAAATATTGCAAAATTAGCAAAATGTGACACAGACAGTAAACAATATTGGAAATACGGCACCAATAGATGCACTAGATGCAGGATTGTCACAAATCTTCTATTTGTAAAAAAACATAGCAACTGGGAAGCACTCTAAAGCAAAGTACAATAAAATGAGGTATGCCCGCCCCCAAAGGGCATAGATTTTCTGGATATGGATATACACATACAGCTAAATTTGAATTTCAGATGAACAATAAATATTTTTAGTATAATTATGCCCTGACCAATATTTGAAATTCAAATTAACCAGGCATTCTGTTATTTTTATTTGCTCAACCTGGCAACCTACCAGGGCAAAACCAATTCTTAACCTGCATATCTAAATAACAACTGCCCCTGCTCTCATCACTTTCTGAATCTTTAATTTTTAATACAATATAATTTTCAAGTTAAAGGTATCTTTTTATGCTATTGGATTGGCCAGTTTTGAGGATTTAATCTCCTTAAAATGCAAAATACAAATTTTCTTCCTGGGGAGACAGTATATTTCAAAGATAGGTGTTAAATCTAAACAGTTAATCTTATTTTTCAGAAATTACAAGTGATTACAGATAATATATTTCATTATCCAATATAATAAAAGGCTAATATGCAAATCAACTGACTGGCTGAAGGACTGGTCGCTATGACATGCACTGACCACCGAGGGAAGACGCTCAATTCAAGAGCTTCACCCTGGTGGTCAGTGTGCTCCCATAGGGTGAGCACTACTCAGCCAGAAGATGGTCTCACAGTTGGCAAGCACAGTGGCGGTAGTGGGAGCCTCTCCAGCTTCAGCGGCAGCTCTAAGGATGTCCAACTAATCCTGAGAGCTCCTGGACTGCGAGAGGGCACAGGCTAGGCTAAGGGACCCCCCCACACACACCACCACCACCACCACCACTGAGTGCAAGAATTTTGTGCATTGGGCCTCCAGACTTAAATATAAAAATGTCACCATTATCTACCAAGAAAATGTAGCAACCAGTCTACAGAATAATTAATTATATTTAAAAACATGACACATAACACATAGTCATTGAACTTACAGCTAATAAGTTCCACTTGCTGATTTGATAGAGATGCGAGCTTACTTCACTAGCTTTATGACTCGAGCCTTAGAATTCTTATTAGGCTCTTCTCTGGTCTGAAATTGCTTTTCCACAAGATTCTATTGCTATCCCTCCAGAACTACACACAAAATGAATAGGCAATTATAATAGGCAGTATAACCATTCACCAATATCCTTTTTGCCTCTACTACCTGGCATGTGGGAGGTTCTTCTTCCACCCCTGTTGAATTATACATGCACATATGACTCTCTGCAGCCATTGCAATCAGTGTGGAAGTGATGATCTGTGTCATTTCTGGATGCAAGCATTTAATTGCTGGTGCTCAACTCTCCAGCCCACTCTTGCACTGCCAATTGCAATTACGAAACGAGGTTTTCTCATAGGGAAGTCAGGAGATGAAGGTGCCTGAGAAGCTAAGCCAGCACATGGAAGACTCCTGTCCAAGAGCAGGGGTCAGCAAACTGTGACCCATGGGCAAAATACCACTAGTAGACTGTTTTTATATGGCCCATTAGCTAAAATAGATTTTTATGCTTTTAAATGTAAAAGATGAAAACGACTCATCCTTTCAGCGGGAACAGTTAGTCAAATTTGACCCCTGGTTACAGAGCTTAAAATATTGACTCCCTGCCCTTTTAAATAAAATTTTGCTACACTCAGCCCTGTATATTCTCCCGCCTCCACAGCAACTTTTCTGTGAGCAAGAAATAAGAAACAACAGAGATTTGGTATTTGTCATAGCAACAGTAGGGACTTCAGTTCCAGTATTGTCACTCAGTCGTGATAAAATTATCTGAGGTTCAGGTGCCCCATTGTCAAATGGATGCACATTAAAGATAACATATATGCAGATACAACTGAAACTCATAAATGATCTAGCAAGTGAGACTGAGTAAACCAAGTTGAGCTGTGCCGAAGGGAGATAACATAATGCATTGATTAATTATACAAATAACTTCTACCTGCTTCACAATTTTACCCAAGTCCAGCCTGATCTACAGCATGTCAGTACATGTTTAAACTCTTCTGTTTAAGTGAAACTTTTTAATTTTTATAACACATCTTTCACTTTAATATTTAGTAGGCATCACTATATCAGTCTCGTGATCCAACACAAACATATCCAAATGAATCAAGTCATGCAAAATTTAAAATGCAAAACAAACAACCACGCATTTTTCATATCATCTTTGACAGTCTGAAAACTCAGAGATTTCATCTGAACATGCTGCAAACAGATTCTGTCCTATAAATGAATCTATGGGAACATAAGCCCTGATTCCTTTAGAGAAGGTATTTTTCTCACCACTTCTGGTTCTCTGCGATTTAAGAAGAGATATTATTTATTTATTTGTTTGTTTGTTCGTTCGTTTATTTATTTATTTATTTATTTATTTATTTGCTGGGTATAGTTCCTGGTAATTAGTCCCTGAGTTGCTATTTCTCTTGAGAGGAGTCTACATCAAATTATTGCCCAGAATTTTGGGATTTATATGCCTTGTATAAAATACCCTCTGTGTTTCAAAGGCCAATGTATCTACCTAAACATTTTCAGGTTTAACAGTCCTATCTATTTAAGCAATATGTTGGTCACAGAAAATAATGTGGAGTGGATTTCATTGTAGTTCCTATACATCACTGATGATAGGTAGAAAATGTAAAACTATACAGAATTAAGTCCTCCTTTAAGGAATGGATGTTGGCATCTCAAACAGTGCAGAGAATGTGCATAAAGTAAGGAAAGGTTCTCCTTCATTAGAAGGCATCACAGACTCAAGAGTTAGGTAATCACTGTTTTCTGGTGTAATCTCTAACACATCCAGATGGATTAGTTCCTTCCGTGAGACATTCTGTAGGAGGTTTTTCTGTGGGAGGAGATTGGTCAACAGTATTAGGAGAAACAGGTTAAAATGCTGTTGCAAACTTAATGTTCATAGTGCTTACCATCTATTTTTAAGCACAATACTGCTTATGCTCTTTAAAAAGTGATTATGTGGAAACCCTCCCACTGTTCATAAGCAAGATTTTCATTATGGAAAAATTAAGTTTAATCAGAACTTTGAAAAACTTTTGAAAATATCTGTACTTCCAGGATGTATCCCCTAATTTACATGTTATTCCAACTAAAACATACAAGTTAAAATGCTGCAGATGAGTTCTGAGGATGCAAAATAGATATATGCCCATGGAATATTGAGTAATATACAACTACTTTTTCAGTTTAAATGCCTTTTCTGTAGAAATGAGTTTTCTCACTACTTCACAGGAGCACAAATTGAAATGTTCTCCACCCTGCAGGCCCTGTTGCTCAAATGCTTCCTTATCTCAATGTCTGAAGCTCTAAATTTATTCACTCACCACAACCTCCACTCCCTTCCTCCAAACTTTCAATGTTTTACTTTCTGATTCTTCTCCAAGTTCTTTCCAACCCCAGCCCGTCATCAGAAAAATCTCTTATTACCACAGCTACCCTCCATCAGCACCTGTCACTCCTCTCTCCTGTGCCCTTCCTCCCTGCATCTCACACCAGATATCACCCTGGAAATCATTTGCTTCCTGTATCTTATCTGCTCGTGGTAGCCTAAAGCATGTCAAAGAATGCCAAGGAATTAGAAGATCTGGCATGGAGAATCAAAGAAGGGAATGACAAGCAAATTACAGTGAGCACTAAGGAGCAATGACTTCCCACGGAAAAAGTAGGTCAATGCTTCATCAGGGTGCTCAGCCTGAAGAGCAAAGAAGAGTTTTATGGTGAAGATAAAGTTGGGAAGATACTGGCAAAATTCAGTGCAGGCACTTCTCTTTGTACATACTGTAACATTCAAAACAGTTACAATGTACCCTACTAAAATCTCAAATTCAATTATTAATACCAGAAAGATGATCTGGGGCTGTAATAGCCAAACAGGAACAAAGCTAGAATAAGAATCATAAGCAATGAGTGATGTATTTTTGTTTTGTTTTTGTTACTCAGATTCTGGAAAGCCAGATCCTAGTCCATTCATAGCCTCTTCTATTATTGACTTAGGTCAAAGAGGACATGTGTCCTAGCCCAATCTTATTTCACAATGTGCTCAGAAGCCAGGAGGAACAGCCCATTCTAATTAACTAAATGTGTATATTAAGGTGAAAACCTCAATGGCAGTTGAAGGTGACCTATGACCTTAACAGGACATTCAAGTGCAGTCTAAGAAATTTGCCCTTGCCCTAACAAATTTCCTTTTGCCACAATAGGAATTTTTAATTAAGAGTGGGTTTGGGTCCCTGATAACATAAATCTATAAACAAACTGTTTTCTTATATTTGAACCAATAGGTCACATTCTTAAGAAATCCCTAAGAATCACATGGAATAATCAGGTGAACTTGCTCATTAATAGGCATTGTTGAATATTGTAACAGCCTCTGGCCTCAAAATGAGTGTGTGTGTGTGTGTGGGTGTGTGTGTGTGTGTAAAGAGATTAAGGATTGTGGACAGCATTGCATTAACTGCTGGCACCCTACTGTAAATACATTTCCAGGACCAATAAACAAATGCTGAATGAATAAGTACATGAATGAATACAAAATAAAATTAAATACAGGCATTTCTACATAGATAGTTTAGATCATCAGCCCTAAATCCTAACAAATAACAAGAATGCTGACAAATAATTCAGCCTAAATGAGCATCTTGAAGAGAAAAGGCTCTGGATCAGGTTTTTGAGGCATAGACTCAAAATCAAAGCAAGTCTATGCTATAAAGAAAGTGGCATATACACTTCTACTAATGGGAAGAAACAATAAGACATTTTAAAGTGCATACTCAGGGACAAAAGCAGCTCATGTGACTACCCAGGAAAAAATCAGAAGATGGGCAAGTCACACAAAGTCCAGTCCTAGACAACAATTGATCAGTAACTGTACACACTGCCTAGCAACTTCAGAAAACTCACACAGAGTTAGAAAACCTTGGCAACCAGCAGAAGGGATTCCACACCATAGAGCTAATCTGAAGCATGGCCAACTGGGGTAACTAACCCAAGGAAGCAATGGTAACATAAAGGGAGATGGCACCCTTCTTCCTAACCAGAACTAAAAAATTAGCAACTTCTTTGAAAATTATTTTTCTTGAATTCAGAGAGGAAGGGAGAGGGAGAGAAGCATTAATGATGAGAGAGAATCATTGATTGGCTGCTTCCTCCATCCCCCCCATTGGAGATTGAGCCTGCAAACCAGACATGTGCCCTGACAGGGAATCAAACCCTGACCTCCTGGTTCATAGTCAATGCTTAACCACTGAGCCACACTGGCTGCACAAAAAATTAGTGACTTTTAATGATAGAATAGCCAACATCTCTGAGCCTACATTTAACTTCCTCTAACCCCTCTAATACAACTTCTCTGGGCAGATATTGATTAGAACTTCTTTGAGCAGAATTCCCTATGACTAGTCCTGGCTCTCTGTGACATTAAAAAAATTTCTTCAAATGACCTTCGGTTCACCCATTTGTCATGATCATCATTACTGGTTCTCTAGCTCACAGAGTGCCAACAACAAATTAAGTTTATATAGATTTATTCTTTAGTCCAAGACGCTGGCTCTGTTTCCCAACAATTTTCACATAAATAATTTAAGGTTCTGATATGATGTTAATTGCCCTTCAACCTCTAACTATGTCAACATTGCATTCTTTAACATACAAGTTTCATTTTTAGTCTTTTATTTTCAGTGATAAATGGCCATACATCTCTGTTAACTGACCAGGATTACACAGCATATGGAATGCCAAACCTTCTCTCTGTGAAATACAATTTCCTTTTGGCTTTTTGCCTAAATGCAGTTAAGCAGTATTAGCTCCCCAGGCAGACCTCATCGCCTTTGAGTTAAATACAGTAAGAAGTGCTGATGCTTCTATTTCACTAATATCTTTGCTCTATAATCTTTTATTTTATGACCTGCCCCTGGCTGCTCCCTGAGCTAAGAATTTGCTGTTCATAAAGGAGGTGACAAGTCTCATCATATAATGATAAACAAAATGGTGTTACTTTAGCTTGCACATGAGCAAGAAGAACACACTGTGTGCATGTAAATGCTCTAGGCTAATATCTGATCCAATTTGTAAAGTAAAATATAATTTCATGACATGCAAACAATCTAACTTTTTCTTGTTTTAGTATTTTTTTTTTCATAAAAGAGCCACTGAAAGAATCCATAGATGATGGTTTGTGTCATCCTTTCATAAGCCTTTTGAGCCTTTCTTGGATTAGCACTCCAAAAGCACATCAAACAGAAATTCAGTTTGGATTGGTATTAATTCTCAAATTGCTTAGCAGTGTTCAAATGAGGAAAGAAGAAAGTAATACTTCTGAATGCTTCTCCCTGAAAGACCCATCTTTTATTTATTATATTTAGCACATACTGCTTGTAGAAGAAATCCTCTGTGCCAGGCACATTTAAGTGCTGTACAAATACTAACTTACTAAATCTTTATAA
Organism: Antrozous pallidus; assembly: GCA_027563665.1. Classification (NCBI taxonomy): domain Eukaryota; kingdom Metazoa; phylum Chordata; class Mammalia; order Chiroptera; family Vespertilionidae; genus Antrozous; species Antrozous pallidus. The sequence continues at coordinate 56,431,586 of CM050519.1, read as the reverse complement.
CAATTGCACAGAGTAGATCCTAAATTACCACCAATTTTTACAGATGAGGCCGAGGCACAGAGAAGTTAGGTAACTGGCTCAAGGACACAGAGCTTATAAGGGTCAGAGCCAGACAATCTGGCTCCCAAATCTATATACTCCCCCACTATAATGGGTTTCCTCTCTATATAAATCAATGTTGAATATAAACATCAGCTTTTATAACCGTTGATTAACACTAGTTAAATTTTGTTGAGAGAGAATAATAGTGGACCAACTCAAAATATGGATAAAGAAAAAATAGTATATAGTTTTTACTTAAAATAACAACAACTTAGCAATGTGATGAAGTGAAGAAGACAGATTACAGATCGTTGTCTCTAAAATCTTCAATAAATGAAGCGGATTCAAAATCTAAATTTAATTTAAATTTAAATTTGGTTTTGATAAGTTTCTTAAATGACTACTGTTGTTTCCCCTGGGACATATTGATTTCACATCTCATTGTCTGTTTCTAGAAAACAAAGAAAGAGGAGTATCTGGTTTTTAAATGACTATCCCACTTCTCTCCTGATAATGGTGCTATGTTCAAATAAAAATGATATAGTGAAAGAAAAGAAGCATAATGGTTTTGGATGGGTAAGATAAATGATCAGTGTAAACTCTCTTAAATCAAGAACTTTGTTGTCCCTCAACTTCCTATCTCTTGCCTAACCCCTCACTCCTCCAAAGCTTTGCTCTATACCCATGTTACCCATCTCTACTGTCCCCAGATATCAAACACCGTTTTCACACTTAATTTTGGGGCGCTCAGCAACTGACACCTTTGATTTTTAATCATTCCTTCTCTCTTCTATCCTCTCTACTGCCCTTCCCCTTTTAAACTAAAGAAGGGTTTTTACATGCATGTATTCCTTTGATGATGGCAACAATGATATTTAATAGATTCATAACAAAATGTTACTGCCTGGCACTAAGCTAAGTGTCTTGCATAATGACCTCTTTTAAACTTGCTAACAGTATTGCAAGGTTAGGTGGGATGACAGTCAAGATATTTAACATCAATTAGAACAACCACTGGCCATAAACAACGGGGCAGGCCTAGAAGTGTGCAAAATGCTGAATATCAACCTTGCAATAAGTATGTGGATTATTTTCATTTCACAGAAGAAATAGCTCAGCTAACTTAAGTAATGTGTCTACAATCATACAACTAGATAATTCCATACCTCGAAATCACACCAGGATGTTTGACTTGGAGATGACCTCCAATACTGTGGAATTAATACATCTTTGAAGATAACCATCAGTTGTCAAATATGTTTAGGAAACACTGCATATAAAAATATTTCTTGTTTTGGACATGAGTATTAGCATATTTAAAGCTCTAAGGTGCCCAGAATAGAAATCTGCTTCACTTCATTGAATCCAGAATTTTTTAAACTTTATTGGTTAGGAAACCATTTCTTTCTGCAACACCTATTAAAGCACTCCCGAAACACAGAGTGGGTCTAACAGTGTGAGTCTAAAAACATAGTTTCTTGGCCTTTGAAAGCCTCGAACAGGTGGATGCCATAACTCTCTTTTCCTTCTAATGTACAATAAATTATGTTTTGTTTCTTTTCTCTTTTTGTAATGTGTGCTTTTGTTTTATATTCCTAAGCAAGTGATTTCTCAGCCACTAATTTAGGCTAATTAATCAGGGATATGAAAACTTCTAAATTTAAGAATATTTCATAATGATACAGATTACTCTTGAGTTGATTCATAAAAATTCCATTGTGTTATCTGTTAGTGTCCTCCATTAATATATTTTTAAATTAATGGTACTAGGATGCAACTAATTAGTTGACATCTTATCTTTGGTGAATTACTTTTTTAAAGTCATACTCTCACAAGGGCAATTAAGCAAGGAAAAGAACAAAAAATATCTAGATTGGAACAGAAGAAATAAAAAACATTATTTGCAGATGTGTGAACCTATACATAGAAAATCCTAATGAATCCATTAAAAACAAATAAAACTAATAAATGAGTAGAACAATGTTGCAGAAGACAAAACTGATAGAGAAAGCACTTGTATTTATAGACACTAACAATTACGAACAATGTTAACATTAAAATAAGGTAATTCCACTTACAATAGCATAAAAAAGAATGAAACACAATAAAATAAATGTAACAAAAGAATGTAAGACTTGGACACAAAAACTATCAACAATCATTGAAAGAAATTTAAGAACATCTAAATAAATGGAAATGTACTTAATGGATGATAAGACTTAATATTCCTAAGATGATATTATTCTAACAATCCCTAAATGGGTCTATAAATTCAATGTAATCTGTACCAAAATCCCAGCTGCCTTTGTGGCAAAAATTGACAAGCTGATTCTAAAATTAATATGGAAATGCAAGGGAACCCAAAGAGCCAAAATAATGTTGAAAAAGAAGATGGGAGACTCACATTTTCCAACTTCATTTCTTACTACAAAACTATACTAACCAAGACAATGTGGTAGTAGCAAAAGAATAGAGAGAATAGAGGAATAGGCTTCAGAATCCATAAAAGTGCTTGCAGTATGGTCAATTAATTTTTAACAATGATACTAATATCATTCAATGAGGTAATAACAGTCTTTTCAACAAATTATAGCAACACAACTAGATATCCTAGAAACAAAAGCATGAATTCGGACCCCTGACTAATCCTATCTAATAAAAGAGAAATATGCAAATTGACCATACCTCCAATCAAGCCACACCCATCAGCCAATCAGGAGCAAATTATGCAAATAAACCCCAACCAAGATAGCTGCAGCCACTGAGAGCAGGGAGGCTTGGGTTTCCCTGGCAATGGAGGAAGCCAAGCTTTCCGCCTGCCCTTACCAGCCTAGGCCTCTACTCAATGCTACAAAGTTTCAATTATAGAAGATATATCCCAACAGATATGGCGGCAGCAACAGAGCTGAAGAGAGCAAAGGCTAGGATTGCCCAGGCAATAAAGGGAACCAAGCTTCTGCAGTCCTAGCGCCTAGGCCTCCACTCTAGACTACAAAGTTTCAATTATAGAATTTAAATAAACCCAAACAGAAATGGCTGTCACTATGGAGCAAGCAGAAGGCTTGGCTCCGCTCCAGGCTACAAAGTTTCAATTGTAGAATATAAATTAATCCCAGATACCAAGGCCTCTGCTTGGGTTGCTGGGGGATATGGCTAGCCTGCAAACCACAACAGGCCCCTCGTCCAGGCCACCCCACACCCTAAGGCAACCCACACCCTGCTCCAGGACACTCTTCAGGGCAAACCAGTTGGCCCCCACCCATGCACCAGGCCTCTATCCCATCTAATAAAAGAATAATTTGCAGATTGACCATTACTCCAACACACAAGAGGGCTGCCCCCATGTGGTCAAAGATCCTGCACCCATGTGGACACAAGATGGCCACCAAAAGATGGCCAGCAAGGGAGAGCCGTTGGGAGGTTCCAGGCCTGCAAGGGAGGGCAGTTGGGGGTGATCAAGCCTGCAGGGGAGGGCAGTTAGGGGTGACCAGGCCAGCAGAGGAGGGAAGTTGGGGGCAAACAGGCTGGCAGGGGAGCAATTAGACATCAATTAGGCTGGCAGGGTAGTGGTTAGTGGATTATCAGGCTGGAAGGCAGAAGCAGTTAGGGGCAATCAGGGAGGCAGGCAAGTGAGTAGTTTGGAGCCAGCAGTCCTGAATTGTGAGAAGGATGTCCGACTGCCCCTTTAGGCCCGATCCTGTTAGGATGGGGCCTAAATGGGCAGTCGAACATCCCTTGAGGGGTCCCAGATTGGAGAGGGTGTAGGCTGGGCTGAGCGACATCCCCCGCTCTTGTGCACAAATTTTGTGCACTGGGCCTCTAGAATAACATATAAAAATCATTCTAAAAAATATAGCTATAAAGACCGAGACCTAAATGTTAAGTATTAATATATAAAACTCAGAAGAATACATAAGAGTACCTACTCATGATCCTAGATTAGGCAGTAGTTTCTTAGATGTAACATAAAGGCACAAATGGGAAAAAATAGATAAAGACTCCATCTGAAATTTAAAATATTTGTATCAAAGAATATCATCTAGAAAGGGAACAATTGACAGAATGAAAGAAATCATATATCTTTTAAGGGGCATATATTAAGAAATATATAAGTACATAAAGAATCACTATGCTCAATTAATATTTGACAAAGGAGGCATGAACATACAATGGAATCAAGACAGTCTCTTCAACAAATAATGTTGGGAAAATTGGACAGATACATGCAAAAAAAATGAAACTAGGTCACCAACTTACACCATACACAAAAATAAACTCAGAATGGATAAAGGACTTAAACATAAGACAGGAAACCATAAAAATACTAGAGGAACCCACAGGCAGCAAAATCTCAGACATATGCCGAAGGAACTTCTTCACTGATACTGCTCTTTGGGCAATGGAAACTAAAGAGAAAATAAACAAATGGGATTGAATCAAAATAAAAAGTTTTTGCACAGCAAAGGAAACCATCAATAAAACAACAAAAAAGCCTACTGCATGGGAGAACATATTTGCCAATAACATCAAGGGTTTAAACTCCAACATATACACAGAAGTCATACAACTTAACAAAATGAAGATAAATATCCCAATCAAAAAATGGGCAACTGATTTAAATAGACACTTTTTGAAAGAAGACAGAAGGAAGACCAAAAGACATATGAAAACCTGCTCAAAGTCACTAATCATCAGAGAGATGCAAATAAAAACAACAATGCGGTACCATCTCACACCTGCCATAATGGCTATCATCAACAAATCAACAAAGGACAAGTGTTGGTGAGGATGCGGAGAAAAAGGGACCCTACTTCACTGCTGGTGGGAATGCAGACTGGTGCAGCCACTGTGTAGAACAGTGTGGAGTTTCCTCAAAAAGCTAAAAATGGGTCTCCCATTTGACCCAGCGATCCCACTTCTAGGAATATATCCCAAGAAACTAGAAACACCAATCAGAAAGGATATATGCACCCTTATGTTCTTAGAAGCACAATTCACCATAGCTAGGATTTGGAAACAGCCTAAGTGCCCATCAGCAGATAAGTGGATTAAAAACTGTAGTACATCTACATAATGGAATACTATGCTGTGGTTTAAAAAAAAGGAGTTCCTACCATTTGCAACAACATGGATGGATGGAGATAGAGAGCATTATGCTAAGTGAAATAAGCCAGGCAGAAAAAGATAAATATCTCATGGTCTCACTCATTTGTGGAATATAATGAATGGCATAGACTGATGAACAAGAACAGCTCCAGACACTGAGAAACACCAATCAGAATGTCAAACTTCAGGGAAGGTGGGGGTCAGTAGGAGTAAGGGGGAGAGATCAACCAAGGGACTTGTGTGCATGCATATGAGCCTAATCAATAGACACAGACAACAGGGGAGTGGGGCATAATTGGGGGGTGGGAGGTAATGGGGGAATAAGGACACATTTGTAAAAAATAAATAAAATTAAAAATTAAAAACAAGAATTCTTAAACCTCAAAAATTTTTTTTTAAATCATCTAAAAAAAATGGGCAAAGGATCCTAACAGACATTTGTCCAAAAGAGCAGTACAACTGGCCAACAAACACCTGAAAAGTGTTACTAACACTTACTAACCATCAAGGAAACACAAACCAATACCACAATTAGGTACCACTTAATAACCACTAGGATGGCTATATCCAAATGGAAAAACGATAATAGTGCTATCAAAGATGTAGAAAATTTGGATCCTTATACATTGCTGGTGGAAATAGAAAGTGACACAGCTGCTTTGGAAGATAATTGGGCAGTTTCTCAAACGGTTAACCATGGAGTTCTCAAAATGATCCCGCATTTTTACTCTTAAATACATGTTCACACAAAAACTTACGTATAAATGTTCAAAGCACCATCATTCATAATAGGCAAAGAATGGAAACAACCCAACTAGATAAGCAAATGGAGTATCCGTACAATGAAATATTATTCAGCAATAAAAAGAATGAAATTCAGGTGTGTGCTACTATGCGGATGAACCTAGAAAATAAGTAACAGAAAAAATACATTTATATGAAATATCCAGAACAGACAAGTACATAGAGACCGAAAGTAGGAGTGATTGCTAATGGGTGTGGGGTTTCTTTTGAGTGTGATTAAAATGCTCTGGAAAGAATTAGTTGTGATCAATGCACAGTCTTGAAAATATACTAAAAACAGACTGTTTCCTTTAAGATGGTGACTTCATTATGTGTGAATTATATCTCCATAAAGTTGTTATTTTAAAAATTAATCACATACTCTTCCCCATATGGCTGTTTTTCTTTAAAGTCACCAGTTTAATATAGCTTGACAACAAAATAAATAATTGGGCTACAAAACCCTAGTTTATATTATCCAGCTCAAATTTCTATAATTTCAGCCACTGGAAACAGAAAATACAACCAAGATAAGAAGAATCATTGTACTGATTAAATATTTCAAAGCTACACCCTTTAAGGAAGTGTAAGTAAAGAAATTACCATGATGTCTTTCCATGTTGTACTGAGAGTACTATTAAGGAAACAAACTCCAAGTCGATGGATATATATTATAGTTTAAAATGTTAATTAGTTTTTATCTAAGCATTAATGTCCCTTGGAAGACATACTGACAAAAGCCACAGGTGGAAATGAAAGGAACACCGCTTATCAGGAATGAGGAATAATGTCTAAGTTGCCAAAGTAACCAAATTGTCTCATAAGAAATGCATGATTTGACATTCACTATCAATATTTCTAAAATGCAACTCTTATCTTGCCTTTGTTGTAAATTTCATTTCCTTGTAATGACTTCACAGATTCCCCTCTTTATATGCATGTCTCATTTATTTCTGCTTCCAGGAGGGATTAAACTAGAGAGATTTGGCCCAGGCACTATCTCTCCCTCACTTTCCATGGGGAACAAATCATTGTTTTCATCCAGAACACCATGTGATATGATAATTGCTCTCTCAATTTTCAGTCTTCCACCTGAACCTCTCTTATAATGATTCCCAACTCACAGAATTGCTGATGGCAAAGGATCCTAGCAATAATCTAGCTCAGAGTACAAAGTAGATAGATGATCAATAAATATTTGCTGAACTAAATCCTTTGCTTTTTAGTACTAATCATGCCCAACCTCCCAGTGCAGCGATGGTTTAAACTCCAATGATGGGAAACACACAGCCTTAGGATATTCTACAGCCCATTTTGAAGATCTCTAGTTATTAAAAAGCTATCTTCCTATGCACTTTTAACCTCCAAATCCTACTGTCTTCTGTAGCCACATACAATCCTGCTTTTGTGCTTTCCCTGTAAACATTTAGATAAGTTCACGTCTGATGTTGCTTAGATATTGTTTGTTTGTTTGTTTGTTTGCCTGTTTCCAAGATCAGAACTTTACAATTCCTCTTGTGCAATTCTCAAACTGAGCTCACCAATCAAGTTTGAAAAGATGATTTTTGGAATCCCATTCTTGGATCCTTTTTTGGAAATATACATAGGCTTCCAAACTCACATTTCTTGAATTTATGATAGATTCTTGACACATAATGTTATTCCACCTCTCTTATAAACAGATGTGCTCCTTTTAAGCAAAATGTGGCTTTATTCTGGTTGCAAAATCTATCCTTCAGAGTCTAGATGTCATCTGGTTCAACTAGCCTCTAGGCAAATAATTATTTGTGGTTCACTTGCTCCAATTGATTGAGGTCCAGGCCTGCAAGGTAAAACCTCCCTTTCTGATTACATCTATGTATCCCACTATAGAACTTTTTTTATAACTCCCTCTCCTTAAAAGGCCCAACATACCTAGGATTTAGGAGTCTGCAGAGATATGTCCAAGATTACTCTGATAGTGTCATTTGTCCTTGTAAGTACCAGTGAAACAGATTGGGATGTACAGTTTTGACAAGTTTTGGAGAGTTTTCCTCCATATTTCAGCTACTTTCATGGAAACATATCATGTTCTGACTGGCCATTTCACAGAGATGTAACATAATTTCCCCGTATCTTTTTTTTAGCAACATCCCCCTTATATCTCTATCACCACCATCATCATGTCTTTCTCAGCCAATCCTAAGTGATCTCACTCTGAAATTCTCCTTATTATACTGTGGATCTCAAAGACATGGATAAACACAGTCATTCTGAGTAACTGGGCCTCATCTCCAAAGTTCACTTATTCAGTCATAATCACAATTTCTCCTGTAAACTATATCCATGTTGATGTAATCCTGACAGAATGATTCATCCTCCTCTACATCAGACTGATATGTAAATGAGGATCTCAGGAAGTCATTCATTCTTAAACACATTTTGTTCTTCTTAAACACATTTTGCATAACAAGCTCTGTCTTAGGTTTAGAGAAAAGGATTAAAAAATAAATGCCTTCAGGGCATGGGTTATTTTTTTATTGACTTTTATCACTGAAAACTAGAACAGTGGCATGAATTATTGACTAGTTTACTTAAAGTTTAATTCATTGATTGCTAGGCTAAATTTTCTAATAAATGAAATCATTTTTTAGCCAGGTTTAATGGTTTTCCAATATCTAGTGCATAATAAATGTCCCCAAAATGTTAAATAAATTAACTCTAGTTATTCTAAAATTCCCCATTTTTATAAGTTGTAATAAGAAAAATGTATATATCCATAAATAGACAATCCAAATGGCATTAAATATCTTAAATATTAACAACTCTAAAAAAGTAGCTCACATACAGTAGCATGTTAAGACTAAAAGTCTTCATACATTTTTTTTATATTAAAAAGAACATCTACTGTTAAGGCTATACATAAAAAACACATAGTTAAGGATGAAGTAATTAAAGGAACTTTTGAAATCTCAGCATCCTAGGATACACATAATTTTCTTTAGAAAATAAGTCAGACTTTACTCACACTTCTATCCCTAACTCAAGACATGAAAATTCTCTTTAAAAGTGTACTGACTCTTGGCTCTATAAATTATATTCACATTTTCAAATGTTTCTCTGATTAGATCATTTTTTATTTCAAAGTAAATAAACAATTTCCTTGTGCAGTGTTTGCTTATGATAGTTGAGTTAACTGGGTTTTGATGGTTCTCTAACATGCTTCAGAAACTTAACCACTCATTCTCTTTAGTTTTCTTTGGAAGCATGAAAACTTGTTTAAGCATCATAAAAATATGCCATTATCAGCCAAAACCAGAGGGGATTTGCAAAATCAAAACTGTAGAGAAATGCCTCTAGCATGAGAATGCTACATGAAACACCATAAAGCCAAGATGTGTCTTTATTTCTCCCATTCATGGAAATAATAGTTCATTTGCTTTAAGAATTAAGGTAATTAGATTTTCTGAATTAACCCAAATTGTCTTTAATTCTGTGAGCTTATTAAAACTTAGGTTTTCTTCTCTCAAACAAAATTAAAGTAATATTTTAAAATCTGGGATGCTTTAAAATATTTTTTGTTTTTCATAAATAAGAAGTTTTTAATATAAGCAATATTAAATATAAAACCACTGGGGTAATGGGTCATACATTCATTCCACACCAATTTTTATAGCTAGTCAGAAAAAAAGTAAGATGTTATTCATCAAAATTTTACTCAGAATATCTAGATGTAATTCTTATAGATACTATGTAATAATAAACATTGATTTCAGTTCATTTAGAAAGCCAGGTAGATCATAATTTTTCTCCTACATTAACAGGATAGGCCTCAGGAAAATAATCTTATTGCATAATCACATGTTCATATTATGGTATACTTTATTTTTTAATGTTCTATATTTATATAACCCAACCTTTTATTCACACAGTATAAGTGAACAAAAAAAAATTGTATTTTTTAAAATACAGATGTGTTTAATTTTTAATAACTAGCTATAAAGGCACAACACGGTGAAGGAAAAAAAACATTTACTAAAATGCCTTGAAATGTATTTTTATTTTTCCTAAGTTATAGCTATGTAGTGATAAAGGTACACAGATTTTGTAAAAGCACTTCTACTAATAGATACTGTGTATTTAGAACTTGCTCCACCATGATAACTCAAGCAAGATGGAGTTAAAACCTATAGATGACTTTTTTTATATAATTAATTTTTTTATTGTTTAAAGTATTACATATAGTAGTACATATGTCTCCTATTTTCCACCACTGACTTCCTCCTGGCCTCCCCCACACCCCAGTACATGCCCTCACATACCCCACCTCCCCCAGTGTCTTGTAACCATTGGTTATGCTTACATGCATGCATACAAGTCCTTCGGTTGATCTCTTACAGTCCCCCCTCACAACATCCCCTGCCTTCCTGCTATTGCCTGACAGTCTGTTCATTGCGTCTTTGCCTCTGTATCTATTTTCCCCCCATTTTTTTTAATCTTGCATATGCAGAGTAGAAATAAACATATAATAACAAACAAAAAAATGTTTGAGTCCCAATTTCAATGTCCAACAGTTCAGAGTCCCAGTTTCAATGTCAAACAGTTCCTTATGTATACATGTCAGCAAAGATATCTGGATGGTAGACACATGACGACTTTAATATAAACTGATGTTCTTTCTGAACTAACACAGCACAAAAACACTAAAGTTCAATAGTTATTTGACAGAGCTTAGTCAACTGCACTTTGCGTGCTATTACCATAATAAGCTGCAAATATGCCAATGGATGTCTGTACATTGAGAGAATACAAGTCAGGAGCATTTTTTAATACCAATGTTTATATTTACATCATTTTGTTGCTTTTTAAAAAAAGAAAAAAGTGTCATATTCATTTCCATTTCAGAAAACCATAAATGTAAGTGTTCCAATGGACGTCTTTCAACATGTATTTTCCTATTGCATCAATGTTTGAGAATGTTGAATTATGATAATGTTCACGGTGGCAAGAAACCACATCAATGCTCTTATTAGGTTAGATTTTTCCAATAATACATGGAGAAACCTATTAATAAGACAAAATCTGCCATGTGACTATCACTTATAGTTTAACAGTACTCATATATATTTAATAGAACATGAGTAAGGGAATATTCTCTTGTAAAAGAAACTTTAGGCATTCTCAAAATCATAAAAAATAATTCTCCCAGACTATCTTATCAGCAACATCATGCATTATACAACAGAAATGCTTGTTCAAACTGTTTTTTTTTTCTGATAAGAAACACTGCATTTTAAAAAGCAACCTCTATTTTAATATTTAATATCTCAGCATATCTAGCTCTCCAAGAGTAGCAAGCTATTTAAGAAAGAAGTGCATTTCTTATCATGGTAAAAGCATTGCTGGCATTTTATATCACCTGCTTTTTAATGACTATATTTTCTTAGCATTAAAAATGAATTAATCTCTTCCTAAGTACTCTTGAACATGGTGAGAGAAATAGTTCAACAGGTTAGTTTCCCTTGTAGAAGCCACAGAGCACTGGTCCTGAACCTTTCTGATGCCACAACCCTTTAATACAGTTCCTCATGTTGTGGTGACCCCCAACCATAAAATTACTTTCCTTGCTACTTTATAACTGTAATTTTGCTACTGTTAATGAATCGTAAGGTAAATATCTGTGTTTTCCGATGCTCTTAGGCTCTACAGCAGCGGTTCTCAACCTGCGGGTTGTGACCCACAGGTTGAGAACCGCTTAGCAGGGTCACCTAAGACCATCGGAAAACACAGATATAGTTACATTACGATTTATAACAGTAGCAAAATACAGTTATGAAGTAGCAAGGAAAATAATTTTATGGTTGGGGGTCACCACAACATGAGGAACTGTATTAAAGAGTTGCGGCATCAGAAAGATTGAGAACCACTGCCATAGAAGTTGTTGCCCCTCTTTGCACATGTATATTAAAAGCAAAACAATTGACTGTACATCCAACCCAAAGCTCATCATCTTTTGTAGGGTTTTCAGGACACAAGATTTTCTTAATTCCCATTGATCATATTGATTCTAGGATAGAGAACTGTACAACAAATGAAACATGATTAAGATACTGTCTATACAGTTTCATCCAACAAAAAAAGTCAAAATTTTATTCTACAGTCTTATAGTAAAAGTACTGTAAATAAATTAATATTAGCAATTTGCAGAGGCTATACAAAATGCAAATAATTGTCACACCAATTTTCCATAGGCACATTGGAGTTACTAAGTAAAAATGCTAATTCTATTGTATTCTGACATGTTTCAATCACCACAGTATTAGCTCTATATTAACTTAAATCACACTGACTGAACAATAGCATCTTGATGGAGGATTGTTTTAAAAATAAAAAAAAGCATTGCCCTAATCAGTTTGGCTTGGTGGATAGAGCATTGGCCTAAGGACTGAAAGGTCCAGGTTTGATTCCAGTCAAGGGCATATAACTTGGTTGCAGCACATCCCCAGTAGGAGGAGTTCAGGAGGCAGAATGTTTCTCTCTCATTGATGTTTCTAACTATCCCTCTCCCTTCCTCTCTGTAAAAAATCAATTTATATATATATATATATATATATATATATATTTTTTTTAAGTGTGGATAGTTCCAGTTCTGAGTAAGGTGGTAAATAAACAGTGGCCTCTATTTCTCCCACTGAATGCAGATGCCAGAATGCAAGAAGCAGCTATCTAAGGACTCTGAATACCATCAGGCAGAGTAAAGAACCCCAGGATTTGAAATACCAACAATCTAATGATCAGTTTACTATTTTTCCCCCTGGCCTGAACACAACACACTGGCAGTAGGCACCAGAACACGACTGGAGCAAACTCTAGGGAAAGCCCTAAAGTTTTGGGTCAAGGATATGAAAGGCATACTCCAAATGGACAGAGAGGATACAGAAATATATCATGTTCCCTCCATTCTCCATTGTCCTGTACCTCAACCCATAGAAATCTGCCATGTCAGCCATAGCCAGCAGCAATGAGACCTTGTAGAAGCCAAAACTTTGAAGGAGAACTGTGCCCTTCATTTGATGAACTATGGCTACAAAAGAGTGGGACCAAGCTCTACTTGTTTCTCTCTGCCCTCCCAAAGCTTGGCCTGGGATCCTGCCCCAGTTGTGGAAGTGCATGGCTGAGAAAGGTAACTAAAGCCACAGTAATCTGTATGGAGAAAGGAAAGCATCAACCAAAAGGACATGCCTGGGAACATAACAGAATGAGAGGAGCTTGAAGAAGTGACTTCATAAAGTCGTTGAAGAACACCTAGGCTCATCCCAACTGCACATGTGTAGATTTGATCCTATTCAGCTTGTCAAAATCTTTGAGAACTGAGGTCACTGATACACCCACACACAGTCTCAAGTTTGACCACTGAGTGGTGCAAACATGGGACAGATTCAAACGACATGAAATGATTTTAAAACTGAGGTGATGCTGGAACTATAACCCACAGAAAGTTGAGTTCAAATCATGTCCTAAACCTAGCCAACTTACATTATCATAAAAACTGACATATCAACTGTTTCTACAGAATTGAAACTAGATCCAGGGCCTCATATAATATTTAAAACATCCAGGAAAAAATCAAAAATTACTTAGCACAGGGAGAACAACAAAAATTTCAATAGCACAGGAAAAGATATTAAAGAGACAACCTTCCATAATGATAAAGAGTCAAATCACCAAGATAATTGCTTCCCCATCCCAAATGAAAGTAGCCATATACATGAAGCCAAAACCGAAAATATTGACAAGAGAAATAGACAAATCTACAAATGTAGTTAAACATTTCAATACTTCTCTCTCAGTAATAAATAAAGTATAGAAAGTCAGCAAAGATTTATAATAAATAAAAATTACCATCAATCAACTGAATATAATTGACATTTTAGATTACCCAATCCAAAATAGTAGCATATACATTCTACTCAAAGGCAACTGAAACAATCCCCAGAATAGACCACATCCTGAAACATAAAACAAATAATAACAAATACAAAGTAGTGACAATCATATACAGTATGTATTCAGACCATAATTGAATTAAACTAAAGAATCATAAACAGAAAAATAAGAGTAAATTCCCTTTAAATACTTGGAAGTTAACAATATACTTCTAAATAATCTATGCGTTAAAGAGAAAATATCACAGGAAATTAGAAAATATTTTAAACTGATTGAAAATAAAAATACAATATGTCAAGTTATAAAATATATCTAGAGTATAGGAGAAAATTTACAGCATCAAGTGCTTCTATCAGAAGGAATTAAGAAGTCTCAAGATTTCCATTAAAATAACTACAGAAGGGAGCAAATAAATATAAAGCAGGTACAGGGATGAAAAAGAAAAGCAGAATACAATGAAATAAAAAAATGAAAAACAATAGAAAAAAAATCAATAAACCAAAACTGATTTTCAAAAAAATCAACACAAATGATACGCCTTTAGCAAGGCAGAAAACACAAAGTACAACTCTCATTAATAAATTACCACAGACCCTTGCAGGCATTAAATGGGTAGCAATGCAATATATGAACATTAATGCACACAATTCCAATAATTTAAGTGAAATGGACCAATTCCACAAAGTCTGAAAACTATAAAAACTAATAATCCTCTATTAAAAATTTGACTTTCAGAGAATATAAAACTTTTGAAAAATGTCTCCAGGTTCACTTAATTTCACTGGCAAATTCTACCATTTAAAGACATAATACCAATTTTATACAAAACGTGTCCAAAAATTCTCTCAGTGAACTAAAAATAGAAGAGAACTTCCTTAACCTAATAAAGAACATCTAAGACTTAAATCTCTTATATTATGAAAAAAGGCTGAATATTATCCTGGGTAATCCTAACCAGTGCAATAAGTCAAGTTAAAAAAAAAAAAGCCATACAGATGGAAAAGGAAGAAATAAATGTTTCTCTATTTGTTGATGACATCGTTGTTTACATAAAAAACCCTAAGAAATGAACACTCACAAATTCTTAGAACTAACAAGTATGTTTAGCAAGGCCACACAGAAAAATACCAACGCAAAAAAACTTTTTTTTAAGACTACCATATATAGTATCTCCCAAGGAAATACTTAGGTATAAATATAACAAAACTTGTATAAATATCAAAAATCAAAAATACCTAAGAAATGGAGAAACCATGTTCACCAACTAGAAAATTTACATAATAAAGATGTCAATCCTTTCTGAATTACCTATAAATTTAATGACATTATAACCAAATCCTCTGCGGGCTTTTTCTTTTTTATTATATAGAAAAATTAAAACTGATTCTAAAATCTAATCGGAAAGGCAAAGGATCTAGGATTACTCAACATTTTGGGGGGAAAAGAAACTATAGTTGGAGAAGTTATATTATCCAATTTTAAGACTTATTTTTATAAAACTAGAATAATCAAAACTGTATGAAATTGGTATGAAGGTATACAATAGAATAAAATAGTCAACCATGGTAATAAATCCATCCCATGGTAGCTATTAGATTTTCATCAAAGTTTCAAAACCATTGAAATGGTATTGGGACATCTGAGGACCCACATGCCAAAAATAAAGGAAGAAATGAACCTTTATGTGGAGCTCATACCTATGTAAACAACTTAAAGTGGATCATAAATAGAAATATAAAATTTAAAGCTATAAAACTTTTAGAAACCACAAAAAAAGAAAATCTTTGTGATTTGGGGTTTAGCAAAGATATGGCACCATAAGCATGATCTATAAGAGGGGGGGAAATTGATAAACTGGGCTTCATAAAAACTGAAAATCATTTGTTCTGTGAAAGAGACTTTTAGAGAATTTAAAGACAAGGTGCAGACTGGGGGAAAAATTATATAATCATATATCCAATGAAGGACTTTCATCTAATGCCATATCCTGAATATAAAAGTGATCACCGAAATCTCTACTTCTTCAAAGTCCTAGACCTGTGTGCATGCACATGTGCACACACACAATCCTTTTAATTCCATAATTTTTAAAATAATACAAACTGTTTAAATAATGGAGTAATAAACCTCCCCATTATATTATTATTTTAGTAAGATCTATGGTAGAGCCACATAGTGCTAAATCTAGCCATTTTTTATATTTTCTCAGATAATGCTAAAAATTATCTTAATTACCTTGGAGATTAATCACAGAAAGTAATGGATTTAAGTGGAGAACTAAGCCTAAGAACTCTGTCCTCAGAGAAAGCAAGAACCAAAAAAGGTCTAATTAGTGTCATTTGCAATGAAATATTTAAGTGGTTAAATGTCACAATGCTGGGTTGGTTTTTTTGTTGTTGTTGTTGTTTTTGACAGTTTACAACCAAGCCAAACTTTTAATTTCATGCAATCTAATGAAACTGTCTATCCTTGCATAGTGCATTAATTAGAAATAATCCCAGTTAGTTATATTTACAATATTAATGTTTATGTTAAATTTAAAGTCTCCTTTCAGTTGTCCTGCATGTTATGTATACTCTTCTTTAACACTGTGTATACTGGTGAATATCACCCCTACGGCTGTTTTTTTCTGATTCCTGTAAACAGGAAAAACACTATATTTTTTAAAAATACAACAGTATTCTGATAAACTAATTTAAATATATATATACATATATATACATACATATATATATACATATACATACATATATACACATATATATATATATATATATATATCCTATATAATAAAAGTCTAATATTGTAAGTATCCGGTCATCCAGTCATCTGTTCAACCAATCAAAGTGCAATATTCTAATGATATGCTAAGGCCATTCAACCGCTCACTATGGCGTGCACTGACCACCAAGGGGCAGATACTCCAAATGGTAGGTTAGCTTACTGCTGGGATCCGGCCAGTTGGGACTGAGTGAGACAGGCTGGACATGCTTTGTAGCTCTCTTGCAATCCCTCCCCAGCTGGTCAATCTCCCGGGGCCCTCCTGGCCCTGATCGTGCACTGGTGGGGTCCCTCAGCCTGGCCTGCACCCTCTTGCAATCCGCGACCCTTCAGGGGATGTTGGAGAGATGATTTCAGCCTGATCCCACAGGCATAAAAGGCTAACATGCAAATTGACTGAACAGCAGAACGACCAGTCACTATGATGCACACTAACCACCAGGGGGCAGATGCTCAATGCAGGAGCTGCCCCTGCTGGTCAGTGTACTCCCACAGGGGGAGCACCGCTCAGCCAGAAGTCAGGCTCACAGCTGGTGAGCACAGTGACAGTGGCAGGAGTCTCTCCCGCCTCCATGGCAGCACTAAGGATGTTCAACTGACAGCTTAGGCCTGAGGGGAGCAGGCCTAAGCAGTCAGTCAGATATCAACCAAGGGCTCCCAGTCTGCAAGAGGGAGCAGGCCAGGCTGAGGGACACCCCACCCCAAGTGCACGATTTCATGCACCAGGTCTCTAGTGTGTGTGTGTGTGTGTGTGTGTGTGTGTGTGTGTACATACACACACACACACACACACACACACACAGAATTCTATTTTGCTTCTTTATTACAATAAACTACATAAGATAAACTACATAAGAACATCAAATCTTCAATTTCTATGTGGAGGTTTTACTTCAACAGATTTATAACTATTTTTCAAAAACATTCAACAGTCTCATTTGGATAAAGAGATAAAATTTCTCATTCGGAGACATAAACCTACTAGTAAGGTAGGTGCACTAATCCAAACAATATCTTAAAATTCAATAATCCCAATTTATTCATTACAGACCAATAACCATTAAAGTCATGACCAATTATTGAAGATATCTGTCATATATGTGAAAATATACTTAACAGTTTTACAGGCGTTCCTCAGAGATACTTCAGGTTTAGGTCCAGACCACTACAATAAAACAAGTTTGAAGGTATTACTGTAATAAAGCCAGAATTGTGATAAAGACCTTTTTGCTGGTGGAGGATCTTGCCTTCAACTTGCAAAAAACCCCACAATACTTGTGAAGTGTAATATGGCAAAGCACAATAAAACGTAGTATGCCTATACTTGCTACAATCCCCTTTAATGATCTGAGGACTCAACTAAAGATTCAGGCTAAGAAAAGTACCATGAACCACACCTGTCATTGGTCATTTAAGGAGTTTCAAGGGAGGAATTGGAGCTTTCTAGCAGGGCAATATTCCAGTTTCTTTGAAGCAGTCTACACTGTTGCTCAGGTGCAAAAAGAAGACAGGATACACATCAATAGGCATAGGAGTCACCTGGTGAAAAGTCACATGTTCGTGGGAGTCCATTTCTACTATAACAACTCCAAAGGCATAGCTTCCAAGGCATCCCTCCTGGACATATCATTTATAGGTCACCATATATGGAAATCCCAACATAATAGCAACTCTATTGGGTAATAATATTCATTTATAATTCTTCTCAGGACATAGGCAACTTACCAATCAGGGGTCATGGCAGAAGTAATATTGCTAAGCAATTGAGTTGGTGTGCTATCTTTAAAAGGCTATCAGTATTCAAAGGTAGAGAATTAACAAAAGTTCAAATTTTCATACAGAAAGGAAAAAAGTGTTTGCTAACATTTTGCTTAAGATTTTTAAGTGAAATTCTGACCGGTTTGGCTCAGTGGATAGAATGTTGGGCCATGCACTAAAAGGTCCCAGGATCGATTCCAGTGGAGGGCATGTACTTCATTGCAGGCTCGATCTCCAGTAGGGGGCGTGCAGGAGGCAGCTGATCAATGTTTCTGATTCATCAGTGTTTCTAACTCTCTATCCCTCTCCCTTGGAGTTAGAAAACATGGGTTTGAACTTTGCCAGCTGCAAAACATTGGGGAAATTATTTACCTCTTGACTTTTCTTTACCATTAAAATGTAGATGATAACTGATATATTTTGAGGATGATTCCACAGGGCAGATTTGGATTAATTTAGAGTTAAATAAATGTCTTAAAAAATTACAACTGATGAAATAGTAAACTTACTGTAGGCTGATCCACAGTAATACTTGATCAGTATAAGAGAGTCAAAGCCTAGAGTTTGACTGTTTACTGTCAGCCGCTAGTATTTTCCTTCCAATCACTCCTCTATCTGCATGCCCAAGTCTTCTACTTTTTAGAAAACAAGGATAGTACACAATTCTTCAAATTTCCCCCATAGAATCAAACTAAGTGCTCAATAAATTCTTGTGGAATAATCACTAACAGAAAACCAAACTGTACCTTTTTAAAAAGTTAACTTATTTCCTGGGGGGAAGAGAAGGACTGGGTGGAGATGAGCAAAGGGGGGGGGGGGGGGTGAAATACAGGACATCTGTAATATTGCCAACAATTAAAAAATAACTCATTTCTATAACATAGCAATACAGAAGATCCCAATCCTCATACACTATCATTGAAACTTATTCAATAAATATTGCTTGAGCCCTTACCAAGAGTCAGAGATGGTGTTAGAAGCCGGGAATAGAACTCTTAAAGGCTACACACAGATTTGCCCTCACAGACAGCTTACATGACAATTGAGAATGTTTTTGAAAAGTGAGTAAACACTCAAAATGTAATTGTATATTGTGTTAGTTCTGCGGTGGAAACAATATATGTAGGCTAATCATTTTATACAATGGAGTCACAGATGCTGTCACTTTAGCAGAAATTTGAGGACTTATCCAGGCAAAAATTAGAGAAAGAGAAGAGGTCAAGGTAGAGACCCTGAGTTATTAAAAAAAAGAAAAAACTAGTATATTTGAGGATGGATAGAAGACCATGTTTGGATGATGGCCTTTCAGTTTATTCATGAAAAAGAAGGGGTAAAGTATAGTGGTTTACTTACAAGGCCACATTATTTCAAAAAGTCTGAGTGTGGTTCAGGTTAATTAGATTTGTTGTCCTTCAAATGCTAACATGGTCTCTATTGCAAACGACAAAGCCCTACACTGGTATAGGGTGGCATGTAGAAGATTACTAATGAGATGTCTGCACTAAATGGTGATAAAGGTCTACTGTCAAAAAACAAATCTCAACTCCCAAAACATGACAACGACCTGAGCTGCACTACAGCCCTTTAACTTTAAGCAGCTCTGGTAATTAGACCAAGCCAGCAACAGTACTTTACACCCAAATTGAATCAGGAAAAAATGAAGATCCAAATGTTCAGCTCTTGCAAGATTTAATATAATCTATGTCCATCTGGTCTTCTGGTGGAGCAGATGAACTGTGGTAGCCATTTGGCAAACCTCCATTAGACACAGATCTTCAGATGTTATCTCTTTCTGCTCTCCAACAAGCACCAGTGCAGGGCCTGATGTTGTGTGTACCTGATAAAACATTCCCATTCCAAGTAGGAGGTTTTTAAAAGTATGATTTTAAATCAGGGATTTGCTAAAATAATAATAATAATAATAGTAGATTACACTACAAGTACTTTAATTTCTAATCTGAAAGTATGCGGTGGCCAGAGTGATTTATACAACATAAGATTTGTGTTGAAACAGAATGTGTTTTCCATAAGCACCTGAAATTGGAGCACAATCTTTTCTACTTCAGACAAAGAAGAGTGTCCTAATTCTTAAATAAAATGATTTGTGCGCACACTGTCATACGTTGGGCAGGCTTTAGAAATGTGCTCGGCAGTATTTTGAAACCTTAGAAGGCAAACAGCAGGAAAGTAGAGCAGAAGCAGGACAGAGGGCAGGAGTAAGGAAAAGGTAGGACACAGGTGACACCCAGACACTGCCCGGCCCAATGAAGTTGCTTGGTGGCCTATTGCTCTTTGATTATTTTCTTCTTACGAGCACAGTGCGCTTGATGATTTTCTGCTTCCACCCAGGGGCGTTTATTAAGTTAGCTGACCTCTTTATTTTAATGACTTACACAAGTCATTCTTACGTAATTTATATGTACTCAGCAGTTCTCTTTTATTCCTTAGTTGTTGTTTTCTTCAATTTTTATGAAATTTAAGTGAAGATTTTTTTTCTTACAACCTTTACAAAAGCTAGAATGCATTGTCAAGCTTGAGTTTCTTGGCTTCTTCATCTTTAATGTTAAATTCTTTTTTAAATATATTTTATTGATTTTTTACAGAGAGGAAGAGAGAAGGATAGAGTCAAAAACATCGATGAGAGAGAAACATCAATCAGCGGCCTCCTGCACAACCCCCACTGGGGATGTGCCCACAACCAAGATACATGTCCTTGACTGGAATCGAACCTGAGACCTACCCTTCAGTCTGCAGGCCAATGCTCTATCCACTGAGTCAAACTGGTTAAGGTTAAGGTTAAATTCTTAAAAGAATGACCATTTCTTAAAAATATAGTTGTGAAAACTGTCTTCCAATCCTGCTGTAATATTGGAGAAGAGTAATTCTAAAGCTTTATCTCTTCGTATACCAGTGGCTTCTTAGGCTCATGAGTTATCAATGTTTAAAAGTGTAGTGTCAGTAGAAAACTTGCTTTTTTTTCTCAGTAATGACCTGTGATAGGTTGGCAATCCTGATTAGTCTGTCATCCTTAGGCATCTGATCCTCATCATTCTCCGTCTGCTTTCTATATGCTCTATGAGTTCTGAAGAATCTTTTCAAGGATGATGAGGGATGGAATCTTTCATAAAGTATATTTTGAATCTCATCCAACAGAGATGACACAATAAATCTTCAAGCTATTTTAGACCATATGTCACAACTCTTGAAGGCAAACGAAGGCTCTCACAGCTTTAAGAGATTACTTAACATTGACAGCTGTTGAGGCATTTATCCTGATTTTCCTTCTTCCTTTCCATCAAGAGTATCTACTTAAGATGGCATGGCTTGTGAGCTGGATAATGTGTAATATGCTTGATGTATTACCTGAAATCACATAAATGTCCAATGATCCTTCATGTTTATCCATTTTAGTTCACTCACAAATATTTGTACTGACTGTGCCCAGGTCTTAGGAATGTAAAAAGGGATAAAACAAGCCATTAAATGTATACTGTAAGGTTTCTTGGGGGGGAGAGGGAGAATGATTACTGCATTAGAGGAAATTGACAGGAGACATTAAGCTGACAATGACGTTATCCAGATTTTAACAAGTGTGACTTAAGACAGATCATCAAACTCCTCTGGGTTTCAGTGACTTTGAATATAAGTTGTATGGCTTCCTTATATTTTGCAAATCTCCCTATATAGTTTAAAAAGGCAATGGTAGACTGGGTCTATTGTATGCCACAGTTATATATCTAAACAGTATGTAGGTACCCTTTTGGATATCAATGAATTTTAACGCTACTGTAAAAGGATGAAATTCCTTAACAAGGAATTTCTTAACAAGCTTAATAAATGTATTTGTAATCAAAGAAAAAAAGTATTACCTGGCCAGTGTTGCTCAGTGATTGAGCACCAACCTATGAACCAGGAGGTCACTGTTCAATTACTGGTCAAAGCATATGCCTGGGTTGGGGGCTAGGTCCCCAGTGCGGGGGATATAGGAGGCAGCCAATCAATGATTGTCTCTCATCATTAATATTTCCACCTCTCTCTCCCTCCCCCTTCCTCTCTGCGCTCTCTCTCTCTCTCTCTCTCTCTCTCTCTTTATATATATACATATATATATATATGTATATATATATATGTGAAAAAGATATTTAGATATTTTTATATCTAAAAGTTCAAAAAGAAAAACTTGAATCAAGTCACCAGCTACAAGATTTTTTTAATTTATAGTTTTGTTAACTGTTTTCTGATTCTAAATATTCAGAGAAAGATCAGTAGAAAAATTTGTAGTGATAGAAGAAAATTGGGATAATTTTTGAAAATGTTAATGCAGACATACCCTCACTGAATATAGTATTAAGTCCTTCTTCAGTAAGCAAAGATTTTAAGAAGATATCAGAGATGTAGTGTATGCTTCTACATGGGCAGAGTAAACCTTGCAATGACCTTCCCAGAGAATATGTACACGGCTCAAAGTTCAAGACTTGCTGCTGAAGCAAGTGGTTGAGCGTTGATCTATGAACCAGGAGGTCAGAGTTCAATTCCTGGTCAGGGTACATGCCTGGGTTGCAAGCTTGATCCCCATGGGGAGGCATGCAGGAGGCAGCTGATCAAACACTGAGCAACATTTTCTCTCATCGTTGATATTTCTATCTCTCCCTCTCCCTTCCTCTCTGAAATCAATAATTAATATATATACAGACATACACACACACACGTGTGTGTGTGTGTGTGTGTGTGTGTGTGTGTGTGTGTGTGTGTGTGTGTATTTTTAACTGGCTGCTGAGGCTAGGTCACTGTGCCAGCTAATACTACTTGTTCAGACATAAACTGAATCAGCTCCTGATATTCCCAAAGGTCTATTGTGGATAAGGGGCAGATGTGGATAAAAACAAAAAAGGTCTTACTGATGAAAGACTGAGTTGTAGAAATACTTTTGCCTAGTGAACAAACTTCACATAATCTGCTTGGCTTCAGGCCCAATATTGGTTTCTAAATGCTAAACTTTCATCTGCCTTTATAGAAGTTGAAAAAAGTACCCACTGTCTGAAACATCTATAAAGATTCCCAGTCAGCTTTGGGAAGGGGAGATAATGTCCTGGTTACATTCACATCTTACTTGCAATTCTTTTTGGCAGAACTAAAAGTTAGTTCCTACCAGTTATTGAGCTGTAGACTACTGTGTGTTATAGAAAAATTAAAAGCTGTAGCGTGAGTATTATATTTTTCAGATAATTGATATCTGAGGACAACAATACAAAACGAAACTCTGAGTCTGTCACTGCCAGATTCATTCAACAAGTGTTTACTCTCTACTCCTTATTGGTGCTAAATTAAGTTTTAGGAACATTGGGAAATAAAAACTTCAACAATGGATGGAATCTTCATTGTATAAAGTGCTCAGTTTTAATCATAAATTCATATACACATTACAATATCAAAACCAGTAGTAGATGACTTCATGGGCAATATACACATAAAATATTTTTAAACCGTGTTACTCAATACTGAGTCTAAATAAGAAATAGGACACTAATGAATTCTAGAAGGGTGAAATCCATCATAAGAAAATGTATAATATTAATTATTCAGTTTATCTCATCAATATAGAAAACAAATGATATAATTTTGTCCCAAATTGTTTTTTGACCATAATCTTCCAAAGGAAAGACTCACTACTTTTACTTTTACAAAATTATTACATTTTCATTTTTTTCTAATAAATCAAGAACTCTACTTTTCATTGAAAAAATTAAATAATCATCTTGCTTATATTTATGAGCCAACAATGGAATTACATCATGGATAAGTTGGTGACTTTTAAATAATTATTATCATCATCCTATATAATAAAAGAGAAACATGCAAATTTGACTGTACCTTCGCTCCTGATTGGCTATGCTACCAGCCAATTAGGAGTGGGGGTGGGGCCAAGTGGCACAAGCACCAGGCCCTGGGGGTGGACATGAAACGGCAGTGGCGGTGAGCACCCAGTCCCCAGGCGCTGTGAGGAGAAGCGGCTACAGTAGCAGTGGTGGTGGCAGCATCAGGGAGCACCTGGCCCCTGGGCGCTGTGAACGGAAGTGGCGGCAAGCACCCAGCCCCCGGGGCCAGGTGGTCACAGGCAGCCAGGGCTGGGCTGAGCTGAGCAGGGGGATGGCAGGCTGGGGGTGAGCCATCAGATGGACATCCCCTGAGGGCTCCCAGTATGTGAGAGGGGGCAGATTGGGTAGAGAACCACCCACCCCCAGTGCACAAATTTCATGCACCGGGCCCCTAGTTAAATATAAAATAAAATGCAGTGTTCTCTATTGAGTAAATGTAAATGTTGTGCAATTTTTAACCTAACTTTATTATATAAAAGTAACCAGAAGAACATATGAATTTAAACCTTTAACTTAAAATATTAGGGCCAAAGGCTCTCTATTTCCAAACTGTCAAATATAAAAACTGATATTACTGCCAGAGTTTTCCCCAAGGTTGAAGAACCAGCAGTAATTAAAGAACATTTATCCAGTCAAAAAACAGAGACACAATATACAGTATGACATCAACTTGGCTGCCACAGTCTCTCAAGGTCAGGAAATCCATCACAATGACAACGGCTCATAGGGAGAAACAGGGCAGAGTGACTCTAATGAGTAAGAAGCAAAGATAGTATTTTGTAAAGAAGCCAACTAGACATTACAGTGTAGGAAAGGTGCCACCAGAGACTCCCTGAAGTTATTTCAACCCCACCATGGAGACAGACGCAGATAAAGCAGATAAGGGTGAACACATAGCCGAAGCCAACAGAACAGAGTCAGTCCTAAGGTCTACTTAAATCCTGAACAAATGGCATTGATTTAGAAGAATTTGTGTGGTTCCCATGAGATTTCATACGGCACAACTTCAGGGGATGCCATTTACCTAGAATACACTGACATTACATTTTGTGAGACTTAAAAGTCTAGTAACACTATATTCTAAAATTATAAATACTGACCCCCGAGTGTCAGAAAACCTCAAGGAAATAGCCAAGACAGGGCATCTAAAATAAAAAATTACAGAAGAATATAGCACCTACAAAATCTCAAAAAATGACACTGTATTACAACATCCTGTTAAATATAGGAACTGACAATTGTAGCTTAGAAAAATCCCAGGTCCAGTACTTTTCCTAAACTCTATGTAAATGAAGGAATAGTACTTGGAGAATGGGGGTTGTAGTGCAATGACACCTCTATTTTTTACTGTCAGTTGCTGTCATTTGAGCAATCAATGAATCTTTTCATAATTATTTCAATGTATATTATTAGAGAAAAAAGTTAAGCCAAATAATGCTTTTATCTTTTATTTATAAACAATACTCAAGTGTTTCTTTTCAGATATTATTTTAATCAAGTTGTTTCCTAAAAATATAGATGCAAAACTTCTTCCTTAAAAAAATCAGTAATAAAATTCACCACTTAATTTATCAAAGAATTATTTTACTTAATGGTTTCTACCAAAATTCACTAACCCCCAAATTAACCTACAAATATAGAGTCGGCAAGTGTTAAATCAAGGACCCATTGGAATAATTCCACTGTCACTAGTTGGCATGTATGTATTTTTGGACATAAAATGTATTGTTTCTGGAAAATAATATAAATGAATATAATTTCACAATAAATAGTATGTTGTCACAGTGGCCTCAGGAGAAATGCATATACTATGGAATCTAGGAAAGAAAATTAAGTTGTTTTGAAACATTATAAATGTTTACATCATAAACCTCTAGTTCACATTACCCAGGATTTAACAGTGATAGAATATTTTCCCCAATTTCTTGACTTTTGCTATTATATTATTCTAATTGCAATACTTATTACATTGATTCATTCCATACATTATTTCCTTCAGTAAAAGGCATGTATTATTCTTAATACTGAGGTTACAAGTGAAAAAACAGAGCTAGGTGTCTGCCTTCATGGACTTATCTTTGGGTAGGAGGAGAAGAGGAAGACTTGCAGACAATGGCAGGAAATGTACAAAACATGTAAACTGATTAAAAAATTGTTGGAGTGTGATGAATGTTATGAAGGAGATAAACACAATGAAGGCTGATATGATGGTAAGTGGGGGACACTTTGGGAAGGGAGAAGTTAAATAGAATCTTTACACCAAAATTCTTTCTACCTAGACATCGTATTTTGTGTATCTGTGTCTCTGCTGGGCAGTTTATGTGATCATAGTGCTGTAACCTTTGAGTCCCGCCTTTCTACAAAAATATATTAGATGAGAGAAGCCCCCCCCCCCACACACACACACACATATACACACACATGCATGTTCTCTCAGCCTCCTACCATGGTTATCTGTGCATGTGTATTACCATAGTGTATCAATAAATATTCTTAGAAATGGAATCCTGTCCCTCTCCATGATATAAACTAATGTGTCTTTTATTCATACATATAGACCTCCCATTTTCATTGTAGGAATAAATCTTCACTGAGTGAGGGGGAAGCAGAAAAGTAAGACTAATTAACAGTTCAACATCTCAAGTCCTAGGCAAGCAACCTTATTTAACCAGATAGTTGCAAATCTTTTCAAGACTGCATTATAGATGTCCACTGTTTTTGAATATTCATCTTTGGGTAAAGATATGTAGATAAAGTTTTATTGCTTTTCATAAATATTTCTGGTTTTCTTTCTTGCCACCACAGGGAAAATTACATTTCCTTGCTCCTTTGAATTTAGGGGACAAATGTGACTTATTTCAGTCCATATAATTTGAGCAGAAGTGACACTTTCCAATAGAGACAGTTTTTGTTTGTTTGTTTGTTTGTTTGTTTGTTTTTTTGCTGGCTCTAGGCCTTCCAATACTCCATCCCCTTGGCCTAGAGACCACAGAAGCACATGCTACATGTAGGCCATCAAATGATGGTGGAAGACATATCTGGATTCCCTTTGGAGGTTGAAAGAAATGAAACTTGGTTGTTTTAAGTCACCAGAATAGCCTATGCCAGTGATCAGCAAACTGTGGCTCTGTTGACTAATGAGTTTGCCGACCACTGGGATAGGGGCTTAATCACAAGAAACAACAACAGCCTATAATTACTGCTATCAAGAGTCTAGGTCAGTGGTAGACAAACTCATTACTCAACATAGCAGCAAACCGCAGCTAGTGATCCACAGTTTGCTGACCACTGGCCTACACTAATTCTTAGGCATGGAATCCTGTCCCTCTAAAATTCATATGTTAATATCCTAACCCAGTCCCTCAGAATGTGACTTTTTTAAGAGATGGGTCACTACAGAAGTAATTAGTTAAAATCTTTTGGAGTAGAGTGAGCCTCAAATCCAATATTATCAGTGTTCTTATAAAAAGGGGAAAACTGGACACGGGCACACAGACAGCAAGGACACCATATGCAGATGAATGCAGACAACAGGGTTTATAGCAGAAGCCATGGAATGCCAAAGATAGCCAGCAAACCACCAGAGGTTGAGAGTGAAGTCAGAAATAGATTCTCCTTCATGGGCCTCAGAAAGAACCAACCCTGTTGACATCTTGATCGCAGACTTCTGTCCCCTAGGACTATGAGACAATAAACTTCTGTTAAGCTACCCGTTTTTGGTACTTTGTTATAGCAGCCTGAGCAAATGAATGCTCTGTCCCAATAAAACTATATATTGTTTCAAGAAGAAGAAAGTTCATGTATGGGGAAGGGATGGCACAACTAATAGTGCAGTAGCTAATACCTTTATGAGGGAATCCAATCTATATGACATTAGAGGCCCAATGCACAAAATTGGTACAAGAACAGGCCTTCCTTCCCCTGGCTGCCGGTAGGCACCTGGCGCCCAGGCAGCCGGCATCGGGGCTTCTCTCGCAGCCCTGGCTTCATTCCAAACGTCATTCGGAATGACGTCCAGTCTAATTAGCATATTATCCTTTTATTATCCTAGATAATAATAGGGGCCCAGTGTATGAATTTGTGCACCTTGAAAGGAACTGGGGGCTGCCAGGCTGTGATGGGCACAGAGGTGGATCTCAGCCCATCCTCCATACACTAGCTCGGCCCCTCCCACCACAGTCCCCGGTCCCGTGTCTACCAGCATACCCCAATCCCACCGCCGCTGCTTCCACACACTGCTGGCACTGGCTCCACTTGCACCTGCTGATGGTGCAGAGCAATTGGGGCTGGTACCAGCAGCAGGTGTGAACAGCAGCTGCCAGCTCCAATAGCCTTACAGAAAACAGGGGGAGGAGAAGCCCTCAAGGGCAACTCAGCCTAGCAGCCACCATTCACACCCACTGACGGCTCTGAGCAATCAGGACTGGCGCTGGGCACCAGCTTGGGTACTAGTGGTGACTCCATCACTAGCTGCAGGTGCGAGCAGGGCTGGCACTGGCAGTGAATGTGAGCACTGGGTGAGACTGCAGCATGTGGTAGCAAAGAATATTCAGTAACCACCAGAGTCTCAACCCAATGACAGTGACCAGCATTCCACATTGGTCTGAATCTCCTGCTCACCTGTTCCACCATCCCACCACAGCCAACCAGTTGTTCAATTGTTTGGTTGTTCTGCCATTTGGTCTATTTGCGTATTATATATATACTAGAGGCCCAGTGCACAAAATTCGTGCACGGGGGGTGCGAGGTGCGAAGGTCGGATGGTGTCCCTCAGCCCTGCCAGCCAGGGCGGGCCCTCCTGGGCAACTAGAGTGCAGCTTCCACTTGGCCAGGGGCGGGCCTGCAGGGGCAGTGAAAGCACAGCGTCCACTCGGCTGGAGGCGGACAAACCAGGGCAGTGCAGCTTCCCTGCAGCAGCTGGAGTACAGCTTCCCTGTGGCCTGGGGTGGACCTGCCGGGGGCAGCTTGAGTGCAGCTTCCACATGGCCAGGGGCGTGCCCACCAGGGAGGCGTGAGCACAGCGTCCACGTGCAGCCTGGGGCAGACCAGCTGGGGCAGCGCGGATGCTGCGCTCGTGCCGCCCCAGCCGGCCCACCCTCTCCCTTCCTCCACACGGCTGAGCTCACGGCCCTGGATGGCCCTTTCTCTCAGTGGCCACAGCCATCTTGGGGTTTATTTGCTCCTGATTGGTTTGTGGGCATGGCTTGTGGGCATAGCAAAGGTACAGTCAATTTGCATTTTACTCTTTTATTAGATAGGATATATATATATATATATATATATATATATATACACACACACACACACACACACACACACACACACATACATACATATATACACATAGTGGTCATTTAAAATGTATTTCATTTTTATCTCAAAAGTGGGGAGAAATATATGTTTGATTTTTTTAAAAAACTAAGAAAACATACTTATGTTCAAAATGAAAGTGCCCACACTTAAATAAAAATAAAGTTTATTAAATTTTCTTGGAAGCTTGTTGCATATTTACAAGATCATATTCTGTTGTTCGTTAATTACAAATGCTAAAGCTTTTAGCTTCAAAGGAACTAATATGTTTGCTATGAATGATTAAGGGTTCAGAAAGTGTTTACTAACACATTAATCTCCAGGTGCAGAGAAGTCAAGACACTTGTGAAAATTCTCTAGTCCTCACACAGGTTGCCTCGGGAATTAGGGTAAACAGCTAGAGTGCGAGCTCCCCAAGATAGCACCTAAACCCACCAACTTCAAAGAAATACTGTCTAGACAAAATAAATATTCTACTTTCAGATAGTTGGCCTGGAAAATATAGAGAACTTTATAAGACTCTTTCTGAAATGAAATACTCCATGAACATCAAGTTTATGACACAAAATTTAGAAACACGGGAGATGCTTGATATTTGAGCAGGCTGTGAACCCTACTCCCTTGCAGAGAGCCCTAGGGTTCCCCAGGGAGACCATTTTGAGACTGGGACAAATGATGAACAGAGACACAATGCAATGTCTCTGATAGGCCCATGACTAGGTCCTTTCATGAGCTTCATCTCACATACCTAACTCAACCACAATGACAATTCTTTTCTCTTAGAATGCCCCTACTTCTTGCCTTTACAGATGAGTACTATCATTTCCTTTATACATTTTTTTAGTTTTTCTTTAGATGCCTTTCCTTGCTCTCAATTTTTGAATCTACCTCTATGGAGATATTTATCAAGTGCTTATTCCTTACATCTTTATTCTTTCCTATATATGTTCTCTCATGTTTTCCTCTCTCTCTCTCTCTCTCTCTCTCTCTCTCTCTCTCTCTCACTTTCTCACTAGCCAATCTGGAGCAAGTATGCAAATTAAGCCAACCAAGATGGCTACAGCCACAGAACAAGCAGGAGGCTTGGGTTTCCCCAGCAATGGAGAAAGCCAAGCTTCCCACAGAGCCTGGCCAGCCCACGCCCTCCACTCAAGGCTATAATTTTCAATTTTAAAAGATAAATAAATCCCAACAAAAATGGCAGCAGCCACAGAACTGGAAAGAGCAGGAGCCTTCGGGAGCCTTCGGTTGCCTTCAGCAATGTAGGAAGCCAAGCTTCTGCAGCATAGGCCTGCCTTGGCCTCCTCCACTCAAGGTTACAAATTTTTAATTATAGAAGATAAATAAATCTCAGATACCAGGGCCTCCACTTGGGTCACCAGGGGGTGTGGCCAGCCTGCAAACTACCACAGGACCCTTGCCTAGGCTGTCCCATATCCCAAGGGAACCCCCACCTTGATCTGGGACACCTTTCAGAGCAAACCAGCAGGCCCCAACCTTGCACCAGGCCTCTATCCATCTGACCCTATCTAATAAATGAATAATATGCAAACTGACCGTCACTCCAACACACAAACTGGCTGCCCCCATGTGGTCAAAAATGGTTGCCCCAATGTGGACAAAATATGGCAACCACAAGATGGCCAGCAGGGAAGGGCAGTTGAGAAGGACCAGACCTGCAAGGGAGGGCAGTTATGAGTGATCAGGCCAGCACGGGAGGGCAGTTAGGGGTGACCAGGATGACAGTGGAGGTAAGTTGGGGGCAACTGGGCCTGCAGGAAAGGTCAGGAGGGGGGTTACTCAGGCCTGAAGGGGAGAGCAGTTAGGGGGAACCTGGCCTGCAGGGGAGGGCAGTTAGGGGCAAACAAGCTGTCAGGGGAGCAATTAGGC
This sequence comes from Antrozous pallidus, assembly GCA_027563665.1. Lineage (NCBI taxonomy): Eukaryota > Metazoa > Chordata > Mammalia > Chiroptera > Vespertilionidae > Antrozous > Antrozous pallidus. The sequence goes on along the minus strand of CM050519.1, from coordinate 56,400,114 downwards.
ATCAATCAGGCTGGCCGGGGTATAATTAGCGGGTGATCGATCAGACTGGCAGGCAGAAAGGGTTAGGTGCAATCAGGAAGGAAGGCAGGTGAGCAATTGGAAGCCAGCAGTCCTGGATTGTGAGAGGAATATCCAACTGCTCATAGGATCAGGCCTAAATGGGCATTTGGAAATTCCTCGAGGGGTCTGACATTGGAGAGCGTGCAGGCTGGGCTGAGGGACACACACCCGTGCACAAATTTGGTGAACAAGGCCTCTAGTGTTTAATAATTCAGGAATCAGACAATGTCTAAAGCTGAAGAGTGTCCAGGAAATGGACGTCTTTTGTTGTCTTGGAAAATGTATACATGAATTTATTAAGCCCATTCCAATAGTTTACCCTTTAGGATTTACGTAACAAAACAGCCATGACACACACCTAGATGACATGAGATAGGCATATAGAACTAATTCACATAAAGAAAGATATCCCAGCTGGAGAAGGGCTGGCACATTTCAGGTGCTGGAGAAATGATCAATAGCAAAAATGGGAAGGGTTTTGGAACAGGGAACCAAATTAAATTCATCTATAGCACGGGTTCTCAATATCTACTTTAATTCAAGTTGATCCACTGTTGTTTAGACTTTTAATATAAATAAAAGAGTAATACTAAAACAATGAGGGCAATGGGCCAAAGTGTTGCCACTCTTGATCATCAGTAGAGAAAAAGAAAATTCTAAAAATCTTTGTAAAACTTTCACTTGATACTTACTGTTTCATGATCAATAATCTTTCTAAACATTTTAGACTTATGACACTTGTGTAGATATGACATCAGTGATTCTTAAAGAAGCTGTTAAATAGAAGATACTATGTTTTGAAACAAATGCCACTTAATTTCAGAGTTGTCAAATTAAAGGGCAATGCCTATGAAATCATCCATTGTTAATAGGCTGAGGAAACAGGTTAAGGAATCAATATCTGATGTGCTTTCTAATATCTTATGTACTCTAAGCAAATTGAACAAGTGTATATACAAGACTCATGCTTTGTATGCAGTAGAAACATCTGCCTCAGAGTATCAGGCCTTACTTATAATCCTGAAAATGATATATGATGCTAGTTGAAAAATAGTTATTACCACGGTTGGTTGGATAAAGTTATTTTTTTCTAAAAGCAAATTGGCTGAAGCATGAGTGCCAACCAATTTCAGCTCTATCAGCTATCACATAGCACATAGGATCATCTCACTACATAACACATTCTAATAAAGTTACTCTAACATAAAATACTGCTGCATACCTAATGACATTGCAAGTTGAAGCTGCCCAGAGAAAGCATTTGCTATTACATTTTTAATACTAGCATAAAGATAAACCCAGCTAAATGCCATCTCTATGTTTCTTTGGGTTTTTTTTTTTTTTTTTTTGCACCTGGATAATCTATATCTTCTCTGAAATACACTTCCATGTTGTTCTGGGCTATAAATATTGGAAAAAGTCAATACAAATTAAGTGCATTAATAAGTTTTACATTGGAGCATCTGGCGGCTGGCGTAATCATAAATCTGAAAACCCAACCAGAAACGTGAAATCCCTCGACTAGAATGCTATTACCTTTTTTTTTTTAAGAAATGGTTTTTAAATTTAAGATTGTCAAACTAGAGGATGAAACAATTTTTTAGCACAGGTATCAGCATAGATTTTTCTAAAGGACCAAGTAGTACAAGTTTTAGGCTTTGCAAGTCATAGGTCCATGTTGCAACTACTAAATTCTGGGGTCAAAATGGAAATGAATCATATACAATATGTAAATGAATGAACATGATAGTGTTCCAAAACAATTTTACCCTATGGGAACTAAAATTTAAATTTCATATTTTAATTTGCTGAGAAATGTTCTTTTTAAAATTTTTTATTACAAACATTTTATTTTTTAATATTTTAATCTCTATTGTTCAGTTTATTAATTATATTGTTCCCCCTTTTTCCCCCTATACCTCCCCTCCACCCAGTACCCATCCCACCCTCTGCCCTTACCTCCCCCCCACTGACCTTTTCCATAGGTGTAAGATTTTTGTCCAGTCTCTTGCTGTACCTCCTACACCCCTTTTCTCCCCAAGAATTGTCAGTCCATTCCTTCTCTATGCCCATGATTCTGTGATATTCACTAGTTTATCCTTTTCATCAGATTTTGAATTCACTTGATTTTTAGATTCATTTGTTAATAGATGTGTATTTGTTGTTCAAAATTTTCATCTTTACCTTTTTCTTCTTCCTCTTCTTAAAGAATACCTTTCAGCATTTCATATAATACTGGTTTGGTGGTGATGAACTCCTTTAGCTTTTTCTTATCTGCGAAGCATTTTATCTGTCCTTCAATTCTGAATGATAGCTTTGCTGAGTAGAATAATCTTGGTTGTAGATTCTTGCTATTTATCACTTTGAATATTTCTTGCCACTCCCATCTGGCCTGCATAGTTTCTGTTGAGAAATCCGCTGACAATTGTATGGGTGCTCCCTTATAGGTAAATAACTGTTTTTCTCTTGTTGCTTTTAATATTCTCTCTTTGTCTTTTGCTCTTGGCATTTTAATTATGATGTATGTTGGTGTGGTCCTCTTTGGATTCCTATAGTTTGGGGTTCGGTGAGCTTCTTAGACTTCTAAGTCAATTTTCTTCACCAGGTGGGGGAGGTTTTCGGTCACTATTTCTTCAAAAAGGTTTTCATTATCTTGCTCTCTCTCTTTTTCTGGCAACCTTATAATTCAGATGTTGGTATGCTTGAGGTTGTCCCAGAGGCTCCTTACACTATCTTCAATTTTTTTGGATTCTTTTTGCTTCTTGCTTTTCTGGATGAGTGTATTTTGCTTTTTTGTATTTCAAATCTTTGAATTGATTCTCCGGGTCCTCTAGAGTACTTTTAGGTCTCTGTATAATATTTTTTATTTCAGTCAGTGTATGCTTAATTTCTAATTGGTCCTTTTTCATATCCTTGAAGGTCTAGTTCATATCCTCAAAGGTCTCATTAAATTCATCGGCCTTTTCTAGGAGCCTCTTGAAAAACCTTATAAGCATGGTTTTGAACTCTATGTCCAGTCATTTTTTTCCTTCCATTTCTTTCAAAAGTGATCTCTTTCCATGTCTCTGCATTTTGGCTGCTTGCCTGAGTTGGTCGATTAGCTTTGTGTGGTAGATGTCCTCTAGAGGACAGTGGCTCAGCCTCCCCAGTTAGCTGAGGTGGATACTCTTGGTGCAGCCCTTTAAGGGTTGCACAGTCTTGTTGTAGTTAACCCTAGATTATTGTTGTTAGCATTAGGAGAGTTCCACCACCAGGCCAATTGGCTGTGAAGATCAGCTATGTTTACACTGTGAGAGCTATTGTGTTCAGGTTAGATGGGCGGAAATCTCCAGGCTGAGCAGGCAGCCTTGATTTCCCGTCAGCTCCACCCTATGCAGCTCCTTGGTCTCTGTGCCTGATTGTGATGGCTGCACACACCTCTGAGAGAAAGCTTCTGCAGAGCTCCAACCACTGCCGGACAATCCAGCCTCTTCCCAAATGAGTCTGCACACCCAAAGTTTCACCCAAGGTTGCAAAACAATGCAGACTGGTGGTTTCCCTTCTTTCTTATCTTTTTTTTTCCCTCCCAAAAAAGAGAGCAAGTCACAAGTCCTCTCTGCACACTCACGCGCTTCTGCAGTTCCCAAGTTTATGCACCCTCTCCCCATGCTCGCAGGCCTCTGCAGCACCTGAATTTCAGCGTGCTTCCTTCTTATTGTCCAGTTTCACCCTGTATGAGTGTCGGTTCCCCGGACCTCGCCCAGAACTGGGGAATCAGTGCAGTGGGACACCTTTGTCTCCCAGTTTGAGAAAACCAACCAGGTTTGCAGCCGCCCGCCCTCTCCGCTTGCTCGCAGCTCCAAACCTCTGACTCCGCGCGTATCCACAACTCAGCCTTCCGCAGCTCCTCTGAGTCACAGTGTCCTATCTTTACTTATATTTGTGAAATTTCCACTCAGCCAGCTTTCTAGTGATTCTGGATAATGTCCATTCTGTAGTGCAGTTGTAGTTTTGAAATTGTTGTGTGGGGCAGCAGGACAGGTGTTTACCTATGCCAGCATCTTGGTTTCTCCCAAAAGAGTCACAAACATTTTAAAATGTAGAAATCCTTGTTCATTTCTACATTTTTTAATGTTTAGGATACAAACTAGACCATAGGCCATGTAAGCTTTAGCACATCATGTAAATGACTAAAAGTACCTAGAGGAGGAGCTACACAGAGAGCAGGGGCTTTCTCACTTCAAAGACTTGCAATATACATAATCTTTACCTTCAAAAAATATAAAGATTCAACATTCATATTAAATAGGTGTACATATTTTGTGAGTAATTTAAACCATTTTTCAGAGAAAGTAAACCCATTTCCTTTCCCCCACAAACCCGATCCTCTCTCTACAGGCTCTCTATCTCAGTGAGATACCCAATTGCCTAGTCCTTCATTTATCTCTTTTATCATTTATCTCTTTCTCTCTTTTGAAGCTCTCATCCAATCAATCACTTGCTCCTACCATTTTTTTCCTTTTATATAACTTACCAAGGTATCTATAATGACTACACACTGAGGTAGGCTACCATCATCACAAATTTAGATTACTGTAATAGCCTTTTCACTGGTTGACACAGTGAATTTGTTGCCTACAAAGTTTCTGTTGAGAAATCAGCTGACAGACTTATGCTCCCTTATAGGTAACTAACTGCTTTTCTCTTGCCGCTTTTAAGATTCTCCTTTGTCTTTACCTTTGCCATTTTTATTATGATGTGTCTTGGTGTGGGCCTCTTTTGGTTCATCTTGTCCAGGACATTTTGTGCTTCTTGGACTTGTAAGTCTATTTATTTCTCCTGGTAGGGAAAGTTTTCAGTCATTATTTTTTCAAATATGTTTTTAATTTCTTGCTCCCTTTCTTCTCTGGTACCCCATGATGCAAATGTTGTCCCAAATGCTTGAACTTAGTGAATACTTAAAGGAACATAGTGAGAACATCACCAACATAAAAAAGGACCAGTCAGAAATGAAGGCTACACTAACTGAAATGAAAAATAATTTACAGGGAATTAACGAGAATTGAGTCATCAAACTAGAGATTTGGAATTATTTGGAATACAAGGAAACAAACAAACAAAAAAAAACTCCCAATCAGAACAGCAAAAATAAAAATGAATTCAAAAATATGAAAACAGTACATTTTTTCATTGCAGCCGGAGCTTTTATCTTTTCCTACCTTAAAAGTAATCATATTAGCATTTCCATTGATGCCAATGGCTTTCTACTGTTTTCAGGATAAAAAAAATGTAACGTCCTTATCATGGTTGCCAAGGTTTTTTCACAAACAAGCTCTTTCCTAACATAATCTTTACCTTGCATTCTACTGAATGATACAAAGTTATTACAAAAAGAGGGAAATAATGGAGCTCCAGCAGTTTCTAGTCCCTTCACAGAGGTACACGTTCCCCAAGCCAATGAGGAAGGTGAAAGAGATACCATTTCTGTCTAAGATACAAAAACACAAAGAAGAAATATTCTTAACAGTACCCACCCTCCTGCCAAGAAGAGGATGGTATTGGGTGGAATAATAGAAGGCAGCATCAAGTCCTTGAGAGAGTTTCTCTAGATTCATAATAGTTGAATGGCATTCATTTTCTTCATTTATAAAATAAGAATGAACATGTATTATCGAGTTCCAAACTGACATAAGCATTTTGGGATCACAGATGAGAGGGCTGCCATAATTAAAAGATATGCTGAAATTACACCATGAAATCAGGGCATTGCTAAGAAACAGAAACAAAGGGCTGCCTTGTTATTTGTGTTCTCTCTGGAATTGTTAACTTTTTATTTTATTTTCTCTGGCTTGACCAACTGTAAATATTTAGCTCTTGTGCTAACAAAGAACAAACAGCAAGTCTGCGAAGCTACTAATGGGAAGTGAGAAAAAACCTCAAGTGATAGATAAAATAAATAATACTAAAGACCTGTGACAGAACAAAACATGATCCAGTGGACACAGCCCAGAAGTACAGGGAAGGGATGGGACAGTCTTCCTAGTCAGTGGAAAATTTGATCTGCTCTGTTTAGTCTCAATATTTAATTGACTCTTCTTATTTAAAGGAAGTGTTAATATGTGCATCCATGGAGTACAGGAGACTGAATTTGTTTGGAAACTGACTAAGACAAAAATTGTTATATTGGTGAAAGCATAAATCTCCCCATCTGACCACCAGGACCCTCGCAACAATGAGCCCTCCTGTCTTGCACACCCTTCTAGACACTCTGAATCATACTTCATGCTCCAGAAACACTAAACTCCCTATATTTCCACACCACTAATCCTATAATGCATGGTAGGCACCTTCCTTCTTTCTTACTCTTTTTTAACATTTCAACTCAGACTCTTCCATAATAAATGAGGGAATCCATCTCATCTGCCTTTAGCACAACCTGCATGGGCATTCTTATTATGGACATTCATTTCACAAATTCTTAAACATTTATTCTATGCCTGGCCGGGTTCTAGGCTATGGGTATTCAATATCTACATTGAATTTATAAGAATTCAATGTCTCCATGTCTTTACAGAGTCAGGTCCTTGAAGCTAAACACTTTGCATCTTTGTATATGTAGTAGGAACTCAATACTGTTCACTGAATGAAGAAGCAGATTAAGGAATGAAATAAAAGATATGCATAGAAATCTTATTTTGATCTTGTTGTTTTAAGAGCATGAAGGTAAGAATCTCTCCTGGAGCTTAATAAAAGGAGATATTCTTTCCTGAATCTCAAATAATTATTTATTACTTCAAATAACAGAAAGACCTGGTTGGAAACACTGTTTCACATATAACAAAACAATTCCATTTAGATATAGAAGACAGAATAAAATCAAGCCCTGCTGCAAGTCACCAAATTACATTATAGTACTCAATCTTGCCTGACAATGAATATTTAGAGTGAAGACTCTTACTTACATTCTTATTTGAATATTTCAATAATGGTTCTAAGTGATCCTTTGCCCATGGTGATATTCACACAGAATAATATGACATCCTCTACCTACATTGCCTTTCTAAGAAACTTAATATGCATATGATTATCAAGTTATCATTAACTTATTCTCCATAGTCTACTCTAAGGAAGTTGATTATAAATAAAAGCCATAAAACAGCTGGTTAAGAGAAAATATAGCAACAAATTATGGCAGAGATGGTCATTGGTGCCTCAGCTCTATGTACAGAATCATGTAATAAATTAATAAAAATATCTCCATGTAATTTTTATCTTAGTAATGAATAATCTTTAGTGACTAGAAGTGTGAAAATACCTGACTATGTGGGGATTAGTTCATTAATGCCAGGGCTAACAGACTTAACTCTGTTCCGAAAAACCTAGTTTGCTAATAATGATCCTTAGAAACTATGAGAGATCCTTAAAAACTAAGAAAACAGTACAAATAGGAGCTGCATTCTTCCAAGGCATCCTCATGAAAATTGCACAGAGAATTTTATAGCCAATATCCATGTTATTGAGACATAAATGCATCTGATAAATGAAAGAGGAATGGTAACTCAAACTATATTGTAATAATAGATGTGTGTTTCTCAAATTAAAGATTTTAAAAATAATAAAAAATAAATTTTAATTTGATTTTTGAATATTTAGTATAAAAGTTCATTTGGGAAGAAGAAATTGACAATTCCTTAATCAAAGTACTGTGCTCCCCTCTATCTAGGAAAGGGATCCATTTCCTCACCATGGAACTTTGGAGAGAAGGATCAGAAAAGACACAGGGATTCACATATAGTCTAATTAGCCAAACCAAATTTAACCAAATGTTTGTACTATTTTAAAAAATGAATTATACTTTAAAATATTCTATGCATATACTCATGATGGATAAAATCAGAAATACTTTTACTGACCATCTCCTAAACATGGCAACAGAAGTCTTCTACATTTTAGCTTTAATTTGTCTTTGAATCCAAAATATAAACACTAAAATATAAATACTGAGGCTGAAAAAAAACACACGAAGAAATTCATAAAGAAACAACAAATTCCCAACTCTATGTTCTAATTATTTTACCAATAGCATAAGAACATGAATACCAAGGGTCACTTAACAGCAGCTGAAAGCAAATTTTGGTGGCCCATCAATGGCAAAAAAGCCTGCAACCATGAATCTTTTTACTTCCATGATTGGATTCTAGATTCAGACTTCACTTGATTCTTGCTGTGATGGAGGGCAGGTTTCTTAGCCTCTCAAAGACTGTTTCCTTTTCTATAAAATGGTGATAGCAATAGTGCATTGGATTTTTGTAGGGATTAAGAGGTAATCTATTCAAAATTCTCAGTAGAGAACCTGATTTAGAAAGCTCCTGCAAAATATTAATAAAATGCTTTATATGTCTGTTAATAATACTGACTTAAATTTTTTTTAAAAAAACTCAATTCACCTTCATAAATCAGAATCTCATTTTTTTTAATGTAATGACAGTAAAACCTGTAATGGCAAGTTAAAAAATAAAACTGGGCCAGCACCGGATAAAAATTATCCTTTTCCAAGTACAGATTGCTAAAGGAAAAATAAGCACTAAATCAAATAGGAAAAGATTTCTCTATATCTGTCCATCATATTTTTATCTCCAGGCAATCTGAACTGTCTTTGAGAAACCAATGTTTCTCATCATGGAAAAACATTTGAAGGGAATTAGGGAAACTGGATTACTATATAGTTATCATGCCAGATCTACTCCTGTCAACAGGCCACTTTAGCTGCTTCTTAATATGAACAAAAGATGGTTTGTAATGGATAATAAAAATACAACTTGGCAGTAAAATCTTATTCTAGCTTCACTGATCATTGTAGAAGCTTCTAATACCTTACTACCCAGAGTAACTGAAAAGTAATTTGTGACTGTAATATTTCTGAATGACAACTCATATGTCTCAGAGAGACAGTGAGTATGTGGAGTTTTTAAGTCAAGGAATCTTACAAAGAAATTCTGGACTAGGGGCCACAAACTAAACATAGCATCTCTGAGTGTTAGTCAGTGAAAGAAGCACAGCAGTGGCTAAGGAGGACTCATTCCAAACCAGCTACCACATGCAGCTAGCTTACCCTTTTTTTTGCCTTTCTTTCTTTTTTTTTTTTAGTTTTATCTATCTTTATTGATTTCAGAGAAAGGGAGAGAGAGATAGAAACATCAGTTAATGGGAGGATCATTGTTTGGCCTCCTCCTGCACACTCCCCACTGGGGATCAGGTCCAGTGATCCGGCATGTGCCCCAAGCAGGGATCAGACTGTGACCTCCTGGCTCAAAGATGAATACTCACCCACTGAGCCACAGTGGCTAGGCAGATAGCTTAATCTTGTGTGCGTTTCAGAAACATCTAATACAGCTTACACCACAGAATTCCAAAACCAAACAAGGTGTCTAGTTTAGTCATAAAGCCAAAAAGACTGACTCCTTGAAAGACTTTGTATTATCTTGTATTAGGTTAACATGATTACCAAAACACTACCTATTCAGATTCTGTTAGACCAGATCTCTAGTCCTTTTCCTCCAACTATCCTTCCCCCCTGCTAACTCTGCCCATGAAAGCGTATTTCCTCTGGCTCTGACCCCAATGGAGATAAAGAAGAACACAATTTTCATGGAGGGTTCCATATATAAGCATCCACATCCATTTTAAATCAAAGTTTAGCAAATACTAACATTTATTTATTTTTAGCATGTCTTTCTTTTTTCTTTAAATCTTTATTTTGGAAAGCATTACATATATCCCCAATTTTTCCTCATTGATCCCTTCTAGCACTTTCTTCCCCCACACCCTGCCTCAGGCCCTCACTACCCCATTGCCTGTGGCCATGGGTTAGGTATATACACATACATGGTCTTTGGTTAATCTCTCCCCACCCCTTCCCCACACATCCCACCTTCCTTTGAGATTCCACAGACTGTTCCATCCTTCTATATCTCTAGATCTATTTTGTGCATCAGTTTATTTTATTCATTAGATTCCACATATGAATGAGCTCATGTGATACTTGTCTTTCTTTCGTTCCTCCCTTCCTTCCATTTACTGAATGTCTGCTGTATCCATGACAATATGTTGGTGCTAGTAAAGATAAATAAGACTCCATTAACAAGTTCACAATTCAGATTGGGAGACATTCATTTCAAAGTCACATGGTTGGTGGTACAATCCTATCTAATAAAAGAGTAATATGCAAATTGACCATACCTTCACTATACTCACAAACTACGCCCACTGGGCATGCCCACCGGCCAATCAGGAGCTAGGGCAGAGCAGGCCAGGGCTAAGGCTGGGGTTAGGGGGGCAGAGCCAAGGCAACCCCCAGAGGCAGAGCTGAAGTGGCTGACGGCAACTGCATGGCTCCCGGGGCCAGGAAGTCACAGGAAGCCAAGACTAAGGCCTGGACCTGAGCTGAGGCACCCGGTGGCGAACACAAAGCTCCCAGGGGCAGAGCCAAGGCAGCTGGCAGCAACCATGCAGCCTCTGGGGCAAGGCAATTGCAGGTAGTTGGGGCTAAGGCCTGGACCGGAGCTGAGGTGCCTGGCGGTGAGCCCGAGACTCCTGGTGCCAGGCAGTTGCAGGCAGCCAGGCTTGGGGGGCAGGGGATGGAGCCGAGGTGGCAAGCACAGGGCCCCCAGGGCTGGACAATCGCCAGTGGCCAGGGCTAAGGCCGGGGCTGAGACGAGCAGGGTGATGGCTGAGTGCCCAAGCCTAAAGCCTCTGCCTCTGGCTGAGACTTTAGGTCTTGGGCAGGCCAGGGGTGAGTGGTCAGTAGGACATCCACTCAGGGCTCCAGTATGTGTGAGGGGGCAGGTTGGGCTGAGGGATCACGAACCCCAGTGCATGAATTTCATGCACAGGGCCCCTAGTAGATTATATAGTGTAGAGTGGTGAAAATACAAAGGATGAAGGAGACAATAATTCGCTGTGCAGCAGGATGAAAGAGACAGTGAAGAGTACACAGAGTCTTGAAAGAAGGAAACATCTTTAACACTATGCTGAATTATTGCTCCCTTTGAAAACAGCAAAACTGACTTAGATGTGTCCAACATTAGATTCTATGTTTAGCATGCACATCACTGAGGGAAACAATCCTTAACAGCCTGAGTAGGACAGCATTAGGAGGGAATACTCTTCATCTATAGCTTCCCATTATAGAAAATGAGCTTATATGCACTCTGGTAACTACTCCAAAAGATAATGGTATTATACTCACTATTACCTAAACACAGACTGAGTATTAAAGGGGAAAAAAGCCTTACTAATTCAGAGAACTGTATATTGTACTTTTCCTATTTTTCTAATACTCTCTACACTCTAACTTTACTCCATACGGAAATATAATTGAAATAACAAGTAGGCTTATTATAACAGAAACCTATTATAACAGAAGTCTATTCCTACAAACTCAGAATAGACAAAGACTAAATGATAGATGAAGAGTTGGTATAGTTTGTAAAGATAAGTTATATATGTTGAGATGAAAGACTTAATAAAATCCTATTGTTTCTAACAGTAAATGAAGATCCTGAGTTCAAGATTTAGTGAGATGAAAGCATCATATTCTGTACTTCTACATTTTTTTCCCAAATATAACTACCTAAAATACCAGTCATATTTGGAAATGTGTGTGTAATGAACTGCATATCATACACAGAAAATAGGGAAAATATTAAAAGGAAATAATTATGTTGCCTGTCAAAACTAAAATGTAAAATTCAAACCTTTGCATTAAAATTTTATGAGAACTTCTGTCTTAAAGAAGAGATATTTTAAAGGATTAACTGTAAATATATATTGCTCTGGTTATATCATAGTTATGGCATGTTTGTGAGAATGGATTACTTTTTAAATTAAATGGACCTTGGAAATTAGATAGCAGTACAGTTCCAGTGTCCACATCACCACTCAACACCTGTTGACAACAAAAACAAATAATTGCATTTTTACATTTTGTTGGAAATTGTATGTTGTGTACCCTCAAAAAGTATACTTTAATAAAACTTTTTAAAACTATAAACCTTCATTCAATAAGTAAATTCACTAATAAATGTTTATAGTTATCTAAAAAAATTTTGAAAATCTGAAAGATAAATTGAAGTAGTGAGTTATGTATATGTGATCACTGAATGAAAATGAAATCCCACAGTACCTTCCAAGTGTATATAATGATTCCCTACTATTTTAAGCAGTTTCTATTTTCCCAAAGCCATGCTTTACAGCATCATTACTTTATGTAGCTGCCTAGATCAAACACCACTGATACTTCCCTAATCTTCAGAATAAAGTTGAAATTCCTTAGATTTTTATTATTAAGACTAGAGGCCCAGTGCACAAAAGTCGTGCGTTGGGGGGGGCGGGGGAGTTGAGGGGTATCCCTCAGCCCAGCCTGCACCCTCTCCAAACTGGGACCCCTCAAGAAATGTCCGACTGCTGTCAAACATCCCTCTCACAATCCAAGACTGCTAGCTCCAAACTGCTCACTTGCCTGCCTTTCTGATTGCCCCTAACTGCTTCTGCCTGCCAGCCTGATTACCCCCTAACCACTACCCTGCCAGCATAATTGATGTCTAACTGCTCCCCTGCCATCCTGTTTTCCCCCAACATCCCTCCTCTGCCATCCTGGTCACCCCTAACTGCCCTCCCCTGCTAGCCTGATCACCCACCACTGCCTTCCCTTGCAGGCCTGGAACCTCCCACTGTTCTCCCCTGCTAGCCATCTTGTGGTGGCCATCTTGTGTCCACATGGGGGCAGGATCTTTGACCACCTGGGGGCAGTCCTCTTGTGTGTTGGAGTAATGGAGTAATGGTCAATCTGCAAATTACTCTTGGTGCATGGGTGAAAACCGAATGGTTTGCAGTGAAGGGTGTCCTGAATCAGGCTGGGGGTTCCCTTGGAGTGTGGGGCAGCCTGGGCAAGGGGCCTATGCTGGTTTGCAGGCCAGCCACACCCCCCAGCAACCCAAGCAGAGGCTCTGGGATCTGGGATTAATTTATGTTCTACAATTGAAACTTTGTAGCCTGGAATGGAGCCAAGCCTTCTGCTTGCTCCACAGCGACAGCCATTTCTGTTTGAAACTTTGTAGCCTAGAGTGGAGGTCTGGGCTAGGGCTGCAGAAGTTTGGCTTTCTTCATCACCCCAGCAACCCTAGCCTCTTCTCTCTCCCGCCCCATGGATGCCGCCATTTCTGTTGGGATTATGTATCTTCTGTAATTGAAACTTTGTAGCATTGAGCAGAGGCCTAGGCCAGCAACGGCAGGCGGAAAGCTAGGCTCCCTCCATTGCCGAGGAAACCCAAGCCTCCCTCCTGCTCTCAGTGGCAGCAGCCATCTTGGTTAGGGTTTATTTGCATAATTTGCTCCTGATTGGCTGGTGGGTGTGGTTATGGGTGTGGCTTTATCAGCAGTATGGTCAATTTGCATATTACTCTTTTATTAGATAGGATTATTAAGACTACTCACACTTTAATTTCAATCAAAAGTCCTAGCTTTCCATCCCACCATCACTTTTTAATTCCTTGTATCCCAGTACCTGAAAATATTATGTTTTAACATCAGTAATCTCAGCCTACTATATCCTTGATCTTCCTTCTACCACTGAAATCTTTAGTCCCCATTTAAATAAGCCAATCAGAGAAAGATAAATATCATATGATATCACTCATTTGTGGAATACAATGAACAACATAAACTGATGAACAAAAATAGATCCAGGGACAGAGAAATATCAAAATGTCAAACCTCAGGGAAGGTAGTGAATGGTGGGGGTAATAGGGAGAGATCAATCAAAGGACTTATATGCATGCATATAAGCCTAATCAATGGACATAGACAACAGGGGGGTGGAGGCATGAATGGGAGCTGGGGGGGGGGGGCAGGTAATGCAGGAATAAGGACACATATGTAATACCTTAATCAATAAAGAAATAAAAAAGAGAAAGAAATAAAAAATATATATGTGTTGTTGTATCTCCAAGTTTGACTTCTATTAAGTATGTTGTCAATCTGCCTGTGTCCCTCGAAAGACTGTATATTTCCTAAAGACCAAAATTATTAGCCTCTTTGTTATCCACTGACAAGAAATGTGCTTTGCACCTAGTAGGTGCTTAATAAAATCTGTTTTAAAGAATTCAGTGAGAATATATTATCTACTTAACTTTGTTCATCTGGCCAGACTCCTTGTTCAGCTACTTATTTTGCTTTCATTTATTCAATCAGTTTCTCAAAATACTCCTAATGATAGCAAAGTCCAGTCAGAAAAATAATATTCATGATTTATTTCTAGAAATAATTTTGAAATATGATTCACATCATTAAAATTTTTAAACATCTGATAAAATCCTTCAAGAGCTTCTCATTATTAATATTGATTTTTGTAGCATTGGCTGTCTTATATAATATATTTAAAGAAGAAAAAAGGCATGTAATCTAATAATAAACAAGTGAACTGTAAGAAGATTGTGAATAGGATTTAGATTCTCTGAGTAGCGAGCACTGTTTAAATATTGTTCATTAAGCTATAAATAAACAAATGTTAATATAAAGGCTTCCACTTGTTTTCCACAAAGCTCTTAAAGCAATTTTCAAAGAGCACATACACAAGTGATTTAAGCAGCTAAAACTGAAATGCTAATACAATATTATACACCAGTGTCTAATTTCAACATAGCCATAGTTAAGGGATAAAGAATCAATAGGCTTTATTGACTATCTTCAAATATATAGATAGGTATAGTTAGATATAGATATAGATATAGATATAGATATAGATATAGATATAGATATAGAGATAGAGATAGAGATAGAGATAGAGATAGAGATAGAGATATCAAATAAATGTCCAAAAAGAAAAGGTTATACTTTGGTAACTCAAAGATTGTTTTAATGAGCCTTGCTTTTCCCAGAAAAGGATTGTGTATCTAATACGTTTATAATGTACTAGAGGCCCTGTGCATGAATTTGTGCACAGGTGAGGTTCACCTGACTCAGCCCATATTGGCGGATCGGGGCCAGGCCTGTTGGGAGAAGATGGCTGGAGGTTGGCCAACCAGCCTGCCTCTTATGGGACCTGATCAGGGCCAGGCCAGCTGGAGGGAGGGGCCATGGGCTGATTAGGGTGGTGGGGGCCCAATGGGGGGGAAAGGTTGGCCATGGGGAGGGGTCATTGGTAGTTGGCTGGCCAGGCCTGCCCATGATCAGGGGACAGGGGTGGAACCAAGCCGAGGGGTGGGGGGAGGAACTGCAGGAGGTTGGCCAGCTGGCCCTGCCTCCTAGTGGGGTGGGGGTGGGGGACAATCAGGGGCAGGGTGACCAGGAGGAAGGGCTACAGGAGGTTGGCCTGCTGGCACCACCTCATATGGGGTGGAGGTTGATCAAGGGCGTGGCCAGCTAGGGGGCACCGGTAGAGGGGAAGGACCACAGTGGGGTTGGCTGGCCAGCCCCACTCCTGATCAGGCCACTTTGCTGGCCACAGTGGGTATCATAGCAACTGATTGTTATGATTGCTACTGCATTCTGGTCACTGGCTTTTTATATGTATATATTTGGGAATAAATAGATATAGATAATCACAGCAATCACGGAGCATATCCATCCTGTAAGATACTGAAACATAGTGCTATCAGCTCTTGGCAATGTGGATAATAAAGAAATATTTTTATGTAGTTTATACTGGGGGGTGGAGAAGAGGTGGTTGTTGGCAGAGAGAGAAGGATGATAGAAAAATATATAAACAGATTGTCATCCTAAGGAATATTCACTTATCCCAGTTTCACATGTAATCTTCCAAAGACACAAAATGTCTTAAATCAAAGTCTTCTCCATTTCCGCCAGCACCACCCTGGCTTGGGATTGCATCACTCCAGCCCAGCATTGCTGCAACAGCAACTTAACGGCTTCTTTGCTTACAGTCTTCCTTGCTCCCATTCCACCTGCAGGATTCATTCCAGATGCTGCTGGAATAATCTTTCTAAAGTCCTTCTCATTGTATCTTTCCTTTGCTGAGGAGCTGCTGGTGGGTCATTTTCACTCCTCGAATAAAATGTACTCTTCTCAGGCTGGATATCAGCACCCTCCATTAATCTTTCCCTCCTCTCCCAATAAGGAAGACCCTCTCTTCCAGTGTCTAAAATCAAACTGAGTTCACATTGTTACTACTCACTCCACTCTTTCTGCTCGAATGTCCACACTTTCCTGTTTAAAATTTAGATTATTGCATCCAGAGGATTCTGCAATTAGCCATCCTAGAGTTATTCTTAAGAATCCCAGAGGAAATGTTTATTCCCAATGCCCATTACTGGTCTCTACTGGTTTCCTAAAATATAATTCCCTGCTCTCTATCTAGTCCTTCAGTCAAACTGGGAGCTCCCCAGGCCAGGTGAATGATCTATTTTTGATACCCTACCTAATATCTGGCAGAAGCCTCGGTGCTCAGCACAGACCTATTGAGGAATAATATTTTCTGTTTTGCCATTTCTATCCCACTTGGTTCAACTTCCTTTGCAAGAAAAATGTTAACTTAGACTAGCCATAAAAATAAAGACAACAATGTTTTAAAAACCAAAACAGCCTGGCCAGTGTCGCTCAGTGGTTGAGCTCCAACCTACGAGCCAGGAAGTAGCCAATCATGATTCTCTCTCACCATTGCTGTTTCTAACTCTCCTTCTCCCTTACTCTCAAAAATCAATAAAACTATATTAATAAAACAATTATTTAAAAACTAAATCAGACCAGCTGGTGAGGCTCAGTGGTTGAGCGTCACCCTATGAACCAGGAGGTCATGGTTCAATTCCAGGTCTGAGCTCATGCCCGGGTTGCAGGCTTGATCCTGAATAACAGATGTGCAGGAGGCAGTGGATCAATGATTCTTTCATCACTTATCTTCCCATCTCTCTCTCCCTCTTCCTTCCCCCTGAAATCAACAAGAAAAAAAGAAAAATCAAAACAATAAAACTCATAGACAAAAATCATCATTTCTATGTGTTTATCCATTAAGGCCTCTCTGTACAAGTGCCAATCAGCAGAAACTCAGCTAGTAACAAAACCCAGATTGGGACAGGGAATTCTAGGAAGCATAAAAGTATTCAAGCACTTGAAGGCACACCATCTATTAAGAAGACCTTGACAATCAGAAGCAGAATATGAAGAAGCTTTTATTTTGAAATTCCTTGGCCTTGACTATTATGCTCCAGGGATCATGTGGCCATACAGTGCCTGAATTATGTGTTAATTAACTCACACACTGCCTGAGCCAATACCTGTTATACTATACAGCATATACATAAAATAATGTGTGGCTGCTGTTGACTGACTTGCCATACACTAAACACCCTAAGCATTCACTAATAAAAGATATATAATGAATCTATAAGTTATATTGTGTCATTATCATGATTTTGGAGATGATGAAACTGAGACTTAGAAGAGGGTAAATAACTCTCCGAAGGACACAGAACTAAGACATGGTGGAGAGAAGGTGCCAACAAGGTGTATACTATAAGAAAGTCCTTAAACTCTGTACCAAGTCCTATATAAAATATATTTCATATCTGAATCCTGAACTGGTAGTCAACCTACTCTAAACTTCTTTAACACATTTTGTGCAGTTCTGTTCAGAACATAAGCCTTTGCAGTGCAGTGCTATATTAATCTGTAAATATGCCACCATCCCTAATAGGTAGGCAGCATATTTCTGGAGGGCAAAGGATTTTTTCATGGTTACCAACTGTTTGGATCACAGCACGCAAAGAAAGACTAAATACATGGCAGAGATATATGGTTTTGTGTTTATACAAGCACACAAAAGTGTGACATTCAGATTTTTTTAACCCTCTATACATTGGACCTTCAAAAACTACACCCAGCATTTCTATTCCTTTTCCATTCCTTAACATTCTAATGCCCAGTATTGCTTGTCAGACCATTTCAGCATCATTTGAAAAAAGTTAAACACATATCAGTTTGGATTTTAGTCTAGCTGTCATATGGTAGTGGGAAGGTACACCATGTACTCAGTGTGGTCTGGGGAGAGCATTACATAGCACAAGAAAATCTCTGGTTTCTTGTCCTGAGAGTTATAAATACTGTCCAAAGCCTTGCTCTTCTCTTTTACCATTGACAGTTGATGTGCACATGGTTTCCATGTCTTATTTACAATGACATTTTCCTTCCATATGTATTCCACAGTCTTCTGTCTTGCAAGTTCATTTCCATGATCATTGGGGCTTAGGACCTCCATTCTATCTTTTATATGGAATTGACATAGTCACTGTTGGCTTCTATGTTACATACATGCAAATCTCTTCAACTGGACTTGTCCATGGGGATTTACTTAAGCAACACAATGTACTTACAACCAAATGTGTAGTCAAGGCTCCTCTGGGAGTGTGATCAGCCCAGGAGGTGGCCTTCTGGGAACATCAAATGCAGGGATTAGTGATGAGCCAGGAAATCTAGATCCTGGAGGTATCACCCTGTCTGTGTCCATCTTTCTACAAATACAGTCCGCTAATGTCTGCAATCCAAAAAGGGAGTCTGTTAGCTGAAAAATTTCCCATCTGATCTTTGCATCTGCCTTGCCATCACAGTCACTTCATTTCAATTGTCCCAAATTGTACCTCCACTCACTACTGGGCTTGTGAGATTAAGGAATTAATACGACTACTGTAGACTGAAGAGCCTTCCAATATTATTGGCTACCTTGTGTTATCAAGCTGTTATCAAAACCTTACTTAAAATGCCTAGGAGAGAAGTTCTGTTTTGTTCTGGTTTTTCGCTCTTCACTTTGGGAAGTGTTTATGGTAAATAAAATGAAATGTTTCTGCTATTTGGGGCAACAGTCATATTGTAGTGACTTGCCCTTCTGGTATCTGTTTACCAAGGTTGCTGGAAGTGTTAAACATAGTAAGCCAACCAAATTAACCAAAACCAATAAACAAACAGACAAAACACTGAAGTGCCTTTGAAGCAAAATTTATAAGATGCCAACTGTATTTATTAACATCTTACCTTACATGTGTCATTGATTTATAAATAACCCTTTAGTTTCAATAAATCCCTATGGGAGAAACTGATTGTAGCCATCAAACCTATCAGGGAAATCAGAGCTAGAGATAAGCTATGTTATCTACAACCTCAAAGGGCAAAGAATCAGACCACAGGAAGATTATGTGCCAGGGACTTTCACTCCCAGAACAATACATATTAATAGGATCAAGCTAAATAAAGAATCCTGTGCTGGTTTCTTCTTCCCAGATTCTCCTGGCCCACAATCTATTTTTTACTAATTTCTTTACCCTTTTTAACTCTAAATAAGTGTCTAATCTGTCTGGACTCAACAGTCTGGCCTTTCTTTACAACCCCTCTCCCTCAAAAAAAGCAATGTTGTACACACACTTCTCCCGTCCCCCTCCCCCCAATTATAGACAAATTATTCTTTAGGATGTGTTTTATCTGGTTCTCCAAACCTAACGTTCCTTTGAGAAGATTGGGAAGCTTCAGGGACAATATCAGGCTATATAGACCATACCATATTGAAACTGAGCAGAAACAATATAAGACCATTTGCCATTTCTGCAGGATGTGCCCTTATGTTTGTGGGTTGTGGGTCTATGAGAATGGACACACGGGCAAAGACAAAGCCAGCAGTGGTATGACATCTGGATGCCACTCCAAGAGCCAGGACAGTCTTTGCATGTCAGACAGCAATATCAATCAGCAACTGAGGCACAGTAACCACCCTAAGGTCATTTGACTGGGAACCTAACTCAACTTCTATTGTCTATATAAAATACTAATTTACTATATTGGTTTGAATGTCTTTCTCTGGATGACACTTTCTATGGTATTCTTGTCATCAGTTCAACATTAAGTCACATATTCTTTTGTACTATTTCAGGTCTCATATCTGCTACATCAGTAAAATATAAGGCAAAGACTATGTTATGATTATGTCCATCACTCCTGTCCCCTGGAAAACCCACAAGAGCCCAGAAATCCCTGGAAAAATAGCTCCATCTCTACCTCTGTGTCTCTCTAGCTCTTTATCTTCTATCTCTCTTCTTTATTTAATGCTATTATTGTGATAGAGTCTCCATTTCTATATTTTAAATAAAATTTGCTATAGCCTAATCAACATGGCTCAGTGGTTGAGCATCAACCTATAAACCAGGAGGTAACCATTCAATTCCTGGTGGGGCACATGCCCGGGTTGCATGCTTGATCTCGGCGAAGGGGTCAGGGGAGGGAGGAAGGGGAATGCAAGAGACAGCCAATCAATGATTCTCTCTCATCATTGGTGTTTTTCTCTCTTTCTCTCTCCCTCTCCCTCTCGGAATATAATAAAAATATTTTTAATTGCTATAAATGTGCTGATGATTGAGAAATACATAACTACACATTTATAGCACTACATTTTCAAATATATCAGCTATTCAATATTCAAAAATTTCCTAAGTTTTAATGTCACCTTAGCCTGTTGCTGATGTAGATCTACATAAATTTAGAAAAGGTTCTTGGGACTCTCTGTGAACTGGATTACAAATATAGGTATATTTTAAGTGGAAAAAAAATCCAGTTTCCAAATATAAGCTCTGAGTTTTGTTTGTTTACTACCAAAGTCTCCATCAAAGCTCTCTTTGTCTTTGTATTCTTACTCTGAGAGAGTTATCAATGCTCTTTGGGTTGCAGATTGGTTAAAAAGAAATTTTAATGAGAACAAGGGAGATAAATATCTTTAATTTTCTACCTCATTTTGTCTTCACAAAATATAGGCAAGCTCTGCTTTACTTTTATTTACTGATTGTTTCAGCTAGGTAGTAAATTACAGCATACTTTTAGCAAGGGAGCTACTTGAGATACTTACACTGCCAGCCTACTTTAAACCACACCTTCTTGAAGCTTCATTCCCTAGAAGCACAGCTTAATATGCTTCAGGAAGACTGCACCTTTGAAGATATTGTTTTCATATTACATTACACAAAACCACCAAACTTCCAAATCATTTATTCGGACGTCTGCAATTCTTGTTCATCCTTCCTCTACAGTCTTCCATGGCCCAGCTCAAATATCACCTCCTCTTAACAGCCTGACACTCCATTTCCTGTGATGTCAATATATTTAACTTATAACTTTATTATGACTCCTCCAACAATTTGGCTGGAAACATTGGGATGCATGGACCTATCCATAATTCTTACCCAGTGCCACCCCTCCCCATGTTCCATCTTCACACACTGGACTTCGGACTTTCTAAAGACAGTACTTATACATAATTCATTGCATGTAATTTGTCCTTATTAAAGCTTGGCATGGTGTGATCAATAAGTATTAGGTAAATTAAATTTGGGAAAACAACTTGTTTCTCATTATGAATCAGTCTGATTATATATCTCATCTAAGGATTCTGTATTTGATAATGGTATCCAGCGATACACATAAGAGTATAGCTTTCTTTATAATCTTCTAAAAGCACGTTTTGGGTGAAAGAACACTGAACTTCACAGGACCCCCGTGGAACATTAAACAGGTTAAAAAAAATGATGCATGACTATCTCTTCTTCAGCCGTTATTAGCATCACAATATCACTAATATCATCCGTTTGAGAAAACAAGTTTAATACATCTTAATTTCAGGAATAAAATAACTCTTTGTGTAAATGCTTAAAAAAAATCTGTCCAGAATTATTCTCAAAGCAAACACTGACCATCTTTTTCTTCATTCCAGATCATTAACAGCCAGAATCATTGCATATACTTTTATCCTTCTCAGATAAAAGCATCAGAGATGGCTTTCATAAAGTACATATAAGGTTTGAAGAGTTTAAGCCTGTGTTTTGTATACGATTAAAAAAAAACTGAAAGTCGATATTTCAATTGAATTGGATTTTTGACTCCCGACTGAAAGGACTTCAGATAATTTTTCCTATCTTTCATTTATCATGCCATTCACATAAAACTGTATGTCTTACATATTAATTTGCTTTACTTTTTTATGTATAGATAGAATCTTTAAATATTTATCATCTTAGTTGTTGAAGTTTAAAAGTGCTTAAGGACTTTAGGAAGACCTCATATAGCCAAATCTTATATTTCCACTACATTTTATATATAAATCTGTTCTTTCTGACAATGAACCTCTCCTCCCAATCTGGCTTAAAATAAACACAAATTCATTAAGGGTATAAATCATGTGTTGCATAGAATTTGACTCCATGGTTAACACAAATGCTCATGCAAATGTTATGTTAGTGTACTAATTATAAATGTGTTTAGTCTTGCATTAAAAATATTAGTACCTTGAGGGGGAGATCAACTGAAGGACTTGTATGCATGCATATGAGCATAATCAATGAATGAAAGACACTGGGGTGGGGAGGGAAGCAGGTGGGGACGTGTGCTGGGGGGTAGGGGAGGCTGGGGGGAGAATAATGGGGGGAAAAGGAAAACATATGTACTACTATTAAATATAAGTTATACTGCAAAAATTAAATTAAATTAAATTAAAAAAAGAAAAAATAAATAAAATAAAATAAATATTAGTACCTTGAGATCAAGATAGTTAAAATACCACTTGTTTTATAAAAGTATCAAGAGATTTTCTTGGATTCAGTATAGTATTACAATATTAAAGTTAGTTCTTTCTTGTTAAATAGGAAAAAAAAACACCCAAAGACTCATATTATACTCAAAACACTTACTGATAGAAGTTTCTAACACAGAAGTCTAGAGATACTAGTACTTCTAATTTTAGCTTCCTCACTAGCAGCTTTCTAATATCTGCAACTGTGATGACCTGCAGCTGAATTTTTTGTGTAATTGCTGGAACAGAGAAATCTGTTCCTTGTCAATACCATTTTATGATAAAATCAAAAAAGTTCCTCATTAGTTTCAAGAGCAGAATAGATAGGTGATTATACAGCTCTATTATAAGAAACATATTTTTTTTAAAGAAAAATGTAAAAACTCCATAAAAGAAACACTTTGCAGGCTTTCTTGAGACATAAAGAGCAAACTAGTAGGAATTTGATAGTAATGTTTGATGTTCTTATTGATACAGTCTGCCAAGAAATGTCTGTGCCCAGTATGGCTGCTCGCCCTGGTTCCTATTCACACCCAGGGCTCAGACTCAGAGCTGCTGGGCCTGTTCCAGAAGTTGTTAGGTCTGCCTTATCCCTCTCCATCTGCTATCTGCTATGCCATCTCTTCCCAGCTAAGCTTCCTACTAATTGAACTTCCGCAGTCACTTCCTCTTTGCTTTCTTCAGGCACAGATCACAGAGTGAATTTCACAAATGTTAAAATGTCACCTTCTATCCACTTAAGCAATTTCCTAATTTCTTTTCTTTCACTTTTCATGTTTGAGATTAATATTATGATAATGATACAGAACATAATAATAGTGAAGATAAAAATGAACTCTTTAACCCTAATTATATATTCCACCTCTGCCTCTTACTTTGCATTAGGAAAAACAAATCTCAAAGGAAGCTAAAAAAAAAAAAAAAGTACCATTTAATGTATGACATGTGACCAAGAAAAGTATTAATGACTCTTTTATCAGAAATGTGACTCACATTAATTTTTCTTTTTCGCTTATTTTTCTACCACAAGTGCTTCCCTTCCCCAAAAGAATTCTTCATGCTAAGGACTCAGTAAAACTATCACAGCGCTCTTGCCTGCAGCCTTTGCTCAAGGTACACCCGAATAAGGAATATTTATATGTATTAGCAAGCCTGCAATCCAGCACAGCTAAGAAGAAAAAGCATCCCTGATGTTCTCACATATTGATCAAATCCTAAGCCTGAGGATTTGATCCCACAACTGTTTCCATAGGCAGCCTGGATTTCTGAGAACACGCAATCTTAGTTCACAGATGTTCATTTCTTTGGTGTGAGCCAGGGCACCTGTGCGTGACAGACAGACTGTCTGTCAGTCCACAGGATTGCACTGCTTTTTGTCAGACTCAAACTTACACTATAACAGAGACCAGGAGAAAACAAGAATACTGAGAACTCAACAACAAGGCAATTAATTGATTGTTCCTTTTCTTAAAACAGTAACCAACACAGAAATGGTAACCAACCATCATTAAGAATGATGGTAACCAATCATCATTAAGAATGCCTAAGGACTACTTTTCTGCCATTCTCCTGAATAACAAACAAGTGTTTTAATCAGCTGCCTAGTTAACCCAACAGCTACATGGACTGGCAGGGTGTCTAGAGACAGGGAGCAAAGGGAAAGACCAAAGCAATTATCAGGTGTTAAGAAAAATAATCAGAAGCTGAAATGTTTGCTCAGTCACTGGACTCTCAGTTAACAAGCCTCCCAGACAGGTTTATTCCTCACCTGTGGTCCCCATTGCTAATCCAAGCACTAATGTCAAGTTCTCATTTTACTGTAAGTAGAAATACTCTTCATAGCCTGAGGTGGTGATAAAACTGATGGAATAAATGAATAAGTCAAAACCTCATAAATGAAAGATTTTCTTTTCTTCTGAAGAAACTCTGAGAAACAAAAAAAAGTTGATATATACGTGTGAGGACTGCAGACCATCAAAGATATTAAAATTAGCTTTAGGGGTGTGTCTAGCTTGTTCAATGGCAGACTTAAAAATGCCAGTTCATTTTGGCAAAACCTTAGATCCCCTCTGTTATCTAGGTAAATGGGGGTGCCTAACATTCCAATCAATTCCATATGGATTTAGGAGCACAGCCACTGTACCAAGGTGGTTAGGTTTAGTTGAAGGATTCTGTGCTGAGAGAAGATACACACTTCAGGTTCATAGGAATGCCAAAATGACTCATTCTGGTGCCGCTAATAATCAACAGTGTGACTTCTGGGCCTACGATTTCTTATCCATAAAATGAGTGAAATGGAATTAGATCTGTGATTTTCAAAATAATAATTTTTTCTCTAGTATGTAAAGTATTTTGCTACGACTCTGTATGGGGAAGGGCAGGGTTCATTCAGGAGAAACACCTAGTAACAATTCCCTCCCTGTTAGATTCCTCAGGAACCTCAAAAGAACTCTAGACAAACAGCCCAAAAGATATGATCTCACGATGATCTAATATATCCCTATGCATCTCAGGGGTGCTATTCAGAACATACTTAAGAACATACAGTTTTATGCAGAGAGCAAGAATATAAGTTAAAAAAAGGGGGATTAAAAAAAAAAAAGACACGATAATAACAACAACAAAAAACAGCTCCTCTATTTGTCTCCAAAGCCAGGAAATAAAATATCCACCTCTAGAGTGGAAAGTTTTTAATCTTCAGGCAGTGAACATTGCAACAGATGATATTAGAGCCGAGAGAATATAGATTTTCATCCCTGAGAGACAGAAAGAAAAGCCGATGCCTGTGCTCTCTGGATATATTGTAACAGCAGGAGGCGGATTTCTGTTTGTTTGATGCTCCCAGGCCAGCAGTGAGGTCTCTGTAGTAAGTTCACAAATTGGTAACTGCTCTCTATGAAACTAGCAGGACCAATTTTTTTCATAAGATCATCTTGGACTAGTTTGCAAAGTATCACTGACTGGATGATTAGACTTTACATACTAGAGACCCGGTTCACAAAATTCATGCACAGGTAGGGTCCCTAAGCCTGGCTGGTGATCAGGGCCAATCTGTGGGGTGACTGGTGAGGTGATGTGGGGGAGCCTCTACTGGCACCCACGTTGGCCAGCCTAGTGCTGCCCACTCGCTGGCTCTGCCCCAGCCACCACCTACACCAGTTGTCTCTTTCTGTGGGGTGACCGGCTGAGTGATCAGGGGAACTCCCGCTCACATCAACCTTGGCTGGCCTGGGGACTGCAGGCAGCTCCTGCATTGAGTGTCTGCCCCCTGGTGGTAGGTGCTCATCATAGCAACCAGTCTTTCCATGGGTCAATTTGCATATTAGGCTTTTATAATATAGGACTATTGGAATAGATCACATAGAAATCCTCAGTAGAATCACACATCTATTTAATTGCTAAATGTATTCTTTTTTTCCTGATCAAAATAATTAAAATAAAATCTTTACACTTAAAAAAATTTTAATAAAGTTATCAGAATTTCTCAAAACTAGGATTGCAGAGAATTTAGACCTCAGTAATTTTTTTAGCTATGTTTGAACTAAATTCCATTAGAGCACTGCTAAAGTTATCCTGGTGTGAATAATGATTTTGCAAATGAAAATTCATTGCATCTTATTAAAAGTTTTACTCTCAAGGACCTTCACATCACATAAAATGTTTTTAAAAATACGACGACTATGAATTTGTATGTGTATTTTCTGCCTATGTATCAATGAAATGCACAAAATACCTGTGTTTCTACTCACTCTGGCTGATCACAACCATCTATGCATTCATTTTTCACTCATTAAATTGTATGTACCCATCGGTGTCTATTGCTATGTTAATGGCTAGTGGCATAAACATGAACAGAGCTTCATGCAGAGTTGAAGGCTCTAAAAGTCTTTATTTATTTATAGGTCAAATGACAATATTATGAAATATTACAGTATGAAACAATAATGTGATAGTATGAAACTGTTCAGATCAAATAAAATATCACATTTAAAGCATTCTCACATTTCCTAGCCAATATAAATATTTTCTATTATAATAGTTTTCATTAGTGCTAACATTATTACTTAATAACAAATAAAAGCCTATTGGGAGAAGAGATGGAAACATATAACTATATGGCAATAGATTGGGTTGAAAATAAATAAGTTTTTGCAACTGAACCTGGAAGAAGTGGTAAAGGAAGTGCTTAGACATTAAATCTTGCCTTAGGAGTAGTCATTCTCCAAGAGGAGAAATCTGAGAAGAAAATAGAAGCAAGCACAGGCTGCAGGACACCAACACTAAGACTGGGGAGTAGAGAGCGGGCTGTGACTGGAGCAAAAGCTGTTTATATTTGTGACATTTTGTAAAGGTGAGGTTAGGGAGGAGATGAGACATGTAACAGCTATGTTTGTGAAGGGCTCTGGATGCTTCATTGAGAAGTTTGGAATTTATTCCACAGGGAATGGATAGCCTGGAGAGCCCACTACTCTTTCTCCTTGCCTTTGACCCCAGGGCGAGTCCCAGCTTTGAAGCAGCTCAATGACTGGGATTTGACCACTGGCTGTGTCCCGGAATTGATTTTTTGGTGAAGCTCATCTCATCCTCTGGTACTCTGATTTCTACCATGTGCAACCCAGACACCAGCTGTCACCTCCCAGAGGTCTGTTTTGGACGGTCATTTCTATAGGGTCATCCCCTATTATCCACAGGAATTGGTTCCAGGACCCCATCATATACCAACATTCAAGCATGCTCAGATCCCTGATATAAAATGGTAGAGTGCAAAACATCCACATACTAAATTGATATATTAAAATATATTCCTTTGCCTGACCAGTGTTGCTCAGTGGTTAAGAGTCAACCTATGAATCAAGGCCAGGGTTTGATTCCTGGGCCAGTGCACCTGCCAGGTTGTCTGCTCAGTCCCCAGTGGGGCACATGCAGGAGGCAGCCAACCGATCAATGATTCTCTCTCATCATTGATGTCCCTATCTCTCCCTCTCTCTTCCTCTCTGAAATCAATAAAAATATTTTAAAATGAAGCACATTCCTTCTATTATGGTATTAAAATTACTAAGGTATATCTGCATTGATTTCATCTGAGGCACATATGGAACTGCTCATGCAATCAGGTCCACCAATCGGAAATAGATTTATCAAAATATGTCTAAGATGTAGCTAAAGTGACCAGTGCCCAGCCAAGCCAAGAGGAAGCTAGATTAAAATTTAAAAATCGCTAATATTGTTCTGCTCTCTATTGAAAAGTTATATAAGTTATTCATTATAAATTTTATCATTAATTTTTATTTTTTTAATATTGCATTAAAATATCACTTCTTTTGATTACTCTTTAAATTTGCACCAAAGGTGAGTGCCTTATGGTCCAGCCCTCACTCCATCTCGGAAAGGGGCAGAGATATCAAAAACACTGCACACTGGGGTCTGGCAGGCTGTGTGATGGGGGGTGGGAAAGGATTGTACACACTGTATCCCATAACCACACAGCCATGGAGAAAGACTAGTGTTGATGGAGAGAATGGCTTAATGTTTCCAGTAACTTCATAGTTCTGTCCCATGTGATCCTGTTTCCATATCCTTTCCTTGAAACATATAAGACATTTTAAGTGTTCATTTTAAGTTTCATCAGCAAAATTAAAATGGAATAAAATAATGAAAATGTTTGACGAATAAGACCCAAAACTTCTATCCTAGATTTTTTTCTTTTACCTGTAGACAAAAGAATGGATGCAATCTCAGTATTACATGCATTTTAAAACTTAATATTAATAATAATGTCAGTTTACCATTTTTACTACTAGAATCAGATTTTATTGGATTTTTAAA
The DNA here is from genome assembly GCA_027563665.1 of Antrozous pallidus. NCBI lineage: Eukaryota > Metazoa > Chordata > Mammalia > Chiroptera > Vespertilionidae > Antrozous > Antrozous pallidus. The sequence goes on along the minus strand of CM050519.1, from coordinate 56,371,640 downwards.
ATTAGATGGAAATTTAAGAGGTCGTCCCTCAGGCTGCACTGTGTTGTAGGTATGGTAGTTGGCATCCCCAAATCCCCTCCAAGGTGGATAAATGAATGGAAAGTATGATTTCTCAGGTACCAGCAGTGTTCGTGGCTGACAACTCAGAGCTGAGTCTCTGACCAGGACCTGACCTTAGCTGACAAAGATGCTTTGCCTAAGCTTATGCCCTAACTCTAGAGCACCCAATAGCTAACCGATCCAAAGTCTTATCCCCCCCCCCCACCTTTATCTGGGACAACTCTAAAGAGTCATTTTTACTCCAGTTAGATGCAGAGATAAAAAGAGCTGATGGCCATGTGACAACGTTGGGGAAGTTCAACTTTCCCGCTCTTCCCAATGCTGCTTCCCCCTCTACCAGAGAAGTGCTGTTCTCAAGATAAACTTGCCGAAAGCAAATATCCATTTCAGTAACCCAACATGCAATATACTGCAATTCTTTAAAACGTATCTGGAAGGGGCGGGGGGATGAATCAGAGCTATGAGTGAAAGCAAAGGCAGACATGATATTCTAGCTGGTGAAGAGAGTGGTTTTTACCAGTTGTCCATGTTCTACTGTGTCTCAGTGTCACTGTGGTCATGTGTCAAACATCCCTTTAACATGGGCAGGTGTTTTGCTTGTCAGCTACATAAACTGTCCCAAGTTTCTCATTAACTATCTCTGTTAATGAGATAGTATACACTGAAGCACTTTCTATTGATTTAACTAAAAGGGCACGCCAGCGCTTCTCATTATTTTATAAGGTCAAAAGAGAAAATGACCACATCTCCATCAGTCAAGGAAATATCAGAAGTCTGTTGGTGGTGCATGGTGGAGGTGGTAGAACAGTCTGGGCAGAGAAAAGAATGCTCAGGAAAAAACAATTCCCAGAAATACAATCAATTGCAACTCAACTAATTTACCAACCAATAAAAAAATAAAAGCACATTTCTATAACTTTGAAAATGTTAACTGCTTAAAATTCCAATTACTGCTCTATGAAATAACAAAAGCATTTTTACTTAATGAAATTTCTGGATGTAAATAGAAAAGGTTTGTGGTGTTTTTTGTGTGTTTTTTTTTCTGAATGTAGTGTTTCTGAGTAAATTCTTTCAATATTAAGCAATGAGAAATTTATTACTCCATACTCAGAGCTGTTAACTTTTCCTTTTACAAATAAGGGAGCTTAAGATGCTTTTTTAGCCCTTTCCCAAGTTTCTGTCCTGTTTAAGTAACACATTCTCTGATTTATTCATAATTATATGGTTAGGTACACATGATTCAGTCCCATTTGATAGGTATTATTAATCTACTAGAGGCCCAGTGCATGAAAATCCATGCACGGGAGGGGAGTTCCTCAGCCTAGCCTGCCCTCTTTCATAGTCCAGTAGCCCTCAGGATTGGGAGGTGGCCAGGCAATCAGGGGAAGGCGAAGCTAGCCCTGGTTACCTAAACCTTGGGCAGTTCTGGGTGGCTGAGCAGCCGCCATTGCAGCTTGCCTGTGACTCGGGCCAGCACTGGACGGCTGGGGGGCTGAGGGGACTGGAGAACTAGGGACTCTGGAGGCATGTGTACAGAGCAGCCAGACTTGCCTGGGGATGGGCCCAACTGTGCTGTGCCTGCCGCCCTGGTGGGGCTGAGGGGACCGCCATCCTGTGGCTGTGGGCGCTGCAACCTTTGAGGGTGTTGCAGTCAATTAGCATATTCTCTCCTTATTGGCTGTGGGTGCCGCCATTTTGTGAGGGTGCAATGGTCAGTTAGCATATTCCCTCTTTATTAGGTAAGACTAGAAGCCTGGTGCACAACATTCGTGTACTGGGGACATCCTTCAGCTGGGCCTATGCCCTCTCGCAGTCTGGGACCCCTCAGGGGATGTCCACCTGCCAGCATAGGATATAATATTTAGCTAAAGACCCAGCAAGTCCATGGGGAACAGACCTAAGCAGACAGTAGGTCATCCCCTGAGGGGTCCTTAGCGCTGCTGCGAAGGCAGGAGAGGCTCTGGCCACTGCCTCTGTACTCACCAGGTGTGAGCCTGGCTTCTGGCTGAGCAGTGCTCCCCTTATGGAAATGCTCTGACCATCAGGGGGCAGCTCCTGCATTGAGCGTCTGCCCCTTGTGGTCAGTGCACATCATAATGACCAGTCTTTCAGCTGTTCAGTCAATTTGCATATTAAGGTTTTATTATAAAGGATGCCCCAGAAACCAACAAGGCATGCATTATTTCATCAAATCCTTACTAGAATCCTAAAAAGCAGATACTACTGAATTACAGGTTGCTTTAAAGATGAGAAACCTGAGGCTCCTAAAGAGGTTAAGTAATTGCCCCCCCACCAATCAGGTAATAAATGGGAGCTGGGTAGATCTGACCACCATGTCTGTGCTTCAACCAGTGTCTGGTACTGACTTCCAACAATAAAATAAAACATATCCCGAGCAACCAACATTGCCTTTTTAGAACAATTTCTCTGGAAAACAGTCTTTAATTAAATCTCTACTCTGCATTTTAAGGCCTTCATTTAATTTGTGGGAGCATATTGTCTCTTATGTTGCTAACTAGATCCTTCAAGTTAAGGGCAGACAGCTTTTTACTGAGAATGCCTTTAAGGATTCTTTTTTAAAAAAACTCTGCTATCCTTAGGATAGTAAATACATTACAGGGATATTTTCCTACTATAAAACATGTTTTAAATACCAGTTCATTATTGGCTTAAATATGAATAATCTGCCAGATAAATCTGCCTGTCTTTTATTCCAAGGAAATGTTGGTACCCATTTACTCATCTTCAAAACTTTTTATATTAAGCCGAGACCGGTTTGGCTCAGTGGATAGAGCGTCGGACTGCGGACTGAAGGGTCCCGGGTTCGATTCCAGTCAAGGGCATGTACGGGGGCTGCGGGCACATCCCCAGTAGGGGGCATGCAAGAGGCAGCTGATCAATGTTTCTCTCTCATCAATGTTTCTGACTTTCTATCCCTCTCCCTTCCGCTCTGTAAAAAATCAATAAAATATATATTTTTTAAAAAGAATAACTTATTAAAAAAACTTTTTATATTAAATTTAAGTTAAAATATTATTAGACACAGAAAAAAAATGAAAGGAAATACACCCTATATTACCATAATAGGTTGTAGATGATTTTTATCTGAATATTTTCTTATTTTATCTCTTAAAATTAAATAGTAATAACCATAATTTTAAACATGTACCATATCCCTCCAGTGGTAAAGAAACTATTCAGAACATCATTATGGGACTGTTTAATCTGTGTTTGATTTGGAAAAGGAGGCAAATGAATTTTAAAGGCAAACTATACATTTAGAGTTTAAAGACAGAAAATCTCACTTGTGAACACAGCATATCATTAAGATCATTTCTCTAAATGAAACATGGCAAGGACTGAATTTTGCAGTGATTTTATTTTGAGGGTGTGACTTAGAATTATTTTTTAATTTAAAGAAAAATAATCTTGGTATTTTTCGAGGCAGAATGATTCTGCGGAAAAAGCATCAATCTGGTTCAACCAATGTGCATTTATTGTTTACTCTGCCTAGGCAAAGCGGTTATGGGAAATGGGGACAGCACAAAGGTCTTCTTTTTTGGAAGAGTGATAAGGTGGATATTTCAGCAGAGATTTTCATATCTGATTATATTTAACTTTATTAATAACAAAGAGACTCAAAAATTCTATTAAAATGTAGTGCTGAAAACTGCAACTATAATGTAATTGCACCATGGTCGGTATAAAAATATTCTATTAGTTGGGCTGAGGAAATCAATCATCCACTGTGCATATGAAGCAAATAGCACATACTCCACTTAACATCCACTTTAATAACAGTTCTGGAACAGGTTTTCAAGCTAATGAAAAATAACTTTTCCTTTCCAATAATTTTCACTTTCTGTTCAAATAATAGCCAAGCTGGCCATTTTGGTCATTCTTCTGAATGTTTTCCACCAGCTCCCATTCAAAAGAATGTTATCTGAAACCAACTAGACACTAGGGTAATTTTTTTTAATTTTATTTACAATATAACTTATATTTAATAGTAGTACATATGTTTTCCTCCCCTCCCAATATCCTCCCCCCAGCCTCCCTTACCCCCCAGCACATGTCCCCACCTACCCCCCTCCCCACCCCAGAGTCTTTCATTCATTGGTTATGCTCATATGTATGCATACAAGTCCTTCGGTTGATCTCCCCCAGCATCTGCCTCCCCTCCACTCCAGCCTTCACCCTGTAGCTTGACAGCCTGTTCGAGGCCACCCTGCCTCTATATCAATCACTTCCCCCTGTTTCTTTTCTTCAAAAATATCTTGCCTCTGCATACTGAAAACAAACATCTCCACATTAGGATTTTCAGGTGAGTGCTATAAATGTTGTATTATACGTCATTTAAAGCAATACTGCTCTATAGAGTAGGAGGAATTTTCCCCATGTATATGGCTCATTTGTGGTTTTTTTTGTTTGTTTGTTTTTTTAAGAACAAGGAAGTCTCTGTTTGCCTTTATTCATTTTGGAATCCAGTAAATTGCTGAGCAGAACATCAAATTCCTAACAATTATCATGACTAATTGTTTCTTAAAACAACTAAATGATGATGATGCTAAGAGCCGGTACCCCACCCCCATTTTAACAAACTAATAGGAAAGAGACAATGATGTTCATGAATTAATTGCATTGTACAGTGACTGACTGCATGTGGAGAGTAGGGCCCCCAGCGAGTTGGATCTATCCTCTACTTGACCCAAACATACACAAATGGTTGCCACAGCACCATAAAGTCCTCTTCCATCTTTCCCTTTCTCTCACTCCATTCCCACTTGCCCAACAGTCTCAAAAGAAATGACATGTTTTATATGGTGAGGCCCCTGCTGACCTGCCCCAGGACTGTGATATCCTATCATTCAGTCCCTCCAGCAACAACCGTGCTCTTTTAATTCCAATTTATTCCACTCTCAGGGCCCTTGCACTTGCTCTTCCTTTGCTTGGAATTTCTTTCTCAAAATTCTCTCATGTCTGGTTTCCTCTAGTCATTCAGTCTCCACCATGACCATGACACCCATTTAAGCAGACACACCTCTCCACTTCATTACCAGTTTTATTGTGTTCATGGGACTTAACACCAGCTGAACCTCTTGCACGAAGCAAAGCTTTGCGTGAGTAAAGCCCTTACCTCTCTTACTAACCTTAGTATCCCCAGGACTTACTGCAGTGCCCTAACATCTAGTAGGAGCTCAATGGATTTTCACTGAATGGATAAGCATACAAGCAAGCAAATAAATAAACAACTGCACCAGCATCTTTTGTTCAAATGACTGTAAAGGTCTCTCTCCCTCTTTTCTCCCAAATATGAACAAGAATATTCCATTCTCCATATAGAAACAAAGAGGATCTCTCTAAATTAAGCATGAGTCAAGTGTCACTTTTCTGTTTCAAATATCCCAATTGATTTCTAATCAATTTTTGTAACTAATAATCTGAACTCCTTGTCATAGTCTTCAAGGTCCAAAATAATCTAACTTCTACTTCAACCATATCATCCTCCCGTCCTACTTCCCCTTCCCTCATCCCCATACTAAACTCAGCTCCTTTGAGAGCTTTTGTATTTGCAGCTTTTCTTCTGTTTCCAAAGCTCTTCTCCTAGTCTTGGCATGGAAGCCTGCTTCCTTTGGTGATCCCTCAATTCAAATAGCACTTCCTCAAAAACCTAACCTGGGCACTCAACATGTCTGGAAACAGATACACAAATAGAACTATGGTTTTAATTTGAATACACATATTTATAAAAGGCCAGGAAAAGTAACTTTGACTAGGATGGTTAAGAATATATTCTATTCATATTTATATTCAGCTTAACTTTGATAACACTGTCGGTGCTGTTTATGTGTTACTCTTTCTAGACTGTGGCTTTCCAATTCTATAAATTATAAATATTTTCTCTACAACAGCAATTTTGGGCAAAAGTAGTATCCTGTACTGTGTGTTTGGAAGGGTATTATGAGGCATTAATCTATTTATTTGAGTTACCTTTATTCTCCTTTTTGCCTTTAATTAAACAAGTATTCTTTCCTCCTTATAACCTGCTCTACATTGCTTTTTCTCTCCCAACATAATGCACACAGAAGAGCACAGGTGCTTCATAGCTGTAGTTTTGCTTGAATTTGGACTTACTGTAATTTTGAAATTTAAAACTTAGTGTCATCTGTAAACACACCGCTTACTATTCTTAACAAGTAAGGCAAATAAACACGATAAAAGGAACATCTCATCAAAGCAGGATGGCTGACATGAAGGAACTAGTCCCTAGCAGGAGGCAGGTATACCCTCAAAGGAGAGCCTCACACAACTGTTGCTAATGTGAAGTTTCATTATATCAAAGGTTTGAATTCAATCTGTATAGAAAAGTCATTCTAAAGATCAGTTGAAAGGCAAGTGTGAGAATGCAGGTTTTCATTAATTTCCATTGGTTTTCATATGAATAAAAATTCCAAGGACCATAATGGCAAAGTAGATAAAAGATTTCAAATGGTAGCCAACATGCAGAAGCTCAGGTGCATATATAAGTTTTTCCTGTTATTTGCCACCAGCATAGTGTTTTAAATGCAATAAATTTTCTTAATATATGAAGACACTCAGATTTTTCAAATAATTTATATATGTAACTGAGTCATGTAAATTTGAAAGATATACACTCAAAGTTATTAAATCCAATTCCATCTTTTTTAATTTGGTGAGCTACCTTTCCTATTACAATACAAAAAACATACCTATGTATTACAATTATATTCTCATTTTTACTCAGATTTGTACTTTTCTTTAATAACCAGGATCAAATGTTTCTTCACAGACAAGTAATCTATGATCAGAGCAATTATACTAAAAAACATCTTTTAATCCCATCTAATAAAAGAGTAACAAGCAAATCAATCATCACTCCACTAAATGCACAAGCCACACCAACTAGCCACGCCCAGTAGCCAATCAGGGGTGAGTATGCAAATTAACCCAACCAAGATGGCTGCAGCAATGGAGAGAGCAGGAAGGAGGCTTGGGTTTCCCTGGCGATGGAGGAAGCCAAACTTTCCGCACACCCTGGCAGGCCCAGGCCTCCATTAAAAGCTACAAAGTTTCAATTACAGAAGATAAATAAACCCCAACAGAAATGGCTGCTGCCAGGGAGGGAGCAGAGGTTTGTCTCTGCTCCAGGCTACATAGTTTCAATTGCAGAAGATAAATAAATCCCAGATACCAGGTCCTGTGCTTAGGTCACCGGGGGTCATGGCCAGCCTGCAAACCATGACAGGCCCCTTGCCCAGGCCGAGCCACACACCAAGGGAACCCACACCCTGATCTGGGACACCCTTTAGGGCAAACAAGCTGGCCCCCACCCATGCACCAGGCTTCTATCCTATCTAATAAAAGAGTAATGTACAGAATGACCATCACTCCATCATACAAGATGACTGCCCCCATGTGGACAGAAGATGGCCACCACAAGATGGCCAGCAGGGGAGGGCAGTTAGGAGGAACCAGACCTGCAAGGGAGGGCAGTTGTGGGTGATCAAGCATGTAGTAGAGGGCAGTTAGGGGTGAGCAGGCCAGCAGATGAGGAAAGTTGGAGGCAAACAGGCTGACAGGGGAGCAGTTAGACATCAATAAAGCTGGCAGGGGAGTGGTTAGGGGGTGATCAGTCTGGTAGAAAGAATGCTTTTGGGGCAATCAGGAAGGCAGGCAAGCAAGCAGTTGGAAGCCAGCAGTCCTGGATTGTGAGAGGGATGTCTGATTGCCTGTTTAGGCCCAATCCCACTGGATCTAAATGGGCAGTCGGACATTCCTCGAGGGGTCCTAGACTGGAGAGGGTGCAGGCTAGGCTGAGGGACATCCCCTGTGCACGAATTTCATGCACTGAGCCTCTAGTTTTTAAATATTTTTGCTCTACGTGGCTATTAATAAAAGAGAGGAATTTGGAAATCTTTGGATACTCAAGTATATTTTGAACAGTAGTTTTATTTCTAAGTCCAATAGAAGTGATTTTGTAAATAAGATATATCTATAATAATAAAAGCATAATATGCTAATTAGACTCGACAGCCTTCTGGATGAAGCTGGGGCTGTGAGGGAAGCCCAGGGCCCTGGTGCCAGAGGGAAGCCGGTGCCAGCAGCCAGGAGAAGGAAGGTCTACTCTTGGGCAAATTTCATGCATCGGGCCTCTAGCATTCTTATAATGTATAAAAGCTAATCATGAGTCTATAAATCAGCAGGTAAAAGGGAAGAGTAGAAAACAAAACAAATGCTATCAGAGATATTGTTCTCATCTAAGAGGCTTCTGAAAGGAAAGAAAGACAATTTTTCCTCCAACCCCCTCCCCCCCAAAATAATAAGCATATAAGAGTATAGAGGATTTATGTACATATATGTAGATCTTTAATCCATCTCAGTTCCATCTGTTTTTGCAAGCATGATATCTTACGTGGTTATATATTTAACAACATTGCCCATGAACAAGAGTTTTATAAATTCACAGCTTGGTCATCCTTTCTCTCTTCAATTATTTAAATATTCAATTATTCTTCAAAAGTTTTCAAAAAATACAGAGATCCTGCCCAGTCCTGCCTCCTACCCATTTGTTATTTCATGAAGGAAATAATTCAGCACAGGAAAACACAGACTGGAACAAATATATTCTACCACACAAGGGCACTGGTCCTCTGCGTGATGGCCTCTGGGTATGAGAGCTCAAGAAACAACCGAAACTAGTGATGGAAAAGGATTCAGTACTATGCTGTGCCCAGGAGACGAGCTATAGAGTTTAGTTAGTCAAAGAAAGGCACCAGAAATAAATGAGGAGAGAACCTTCCATGGGTATTCATTAAAATCCCTTCTTATGACGGACTTGACATTACCCCAAGGCCATGTAGCTAAAAATAAATAAATATACAAAACAAAACAAAGTGCGAAACCAATTGAAAGTGAACCAAGCCCTGTGAATACCATACATATTAAATAAAGCGAAGATTTTTCTCATGCCATTATTTTCCACTTTCCATTATTAAATTGAAACCAGCATTTACACAGACAATTCTGAAACATATGTTTCTAAAACAAGACAGACACAACAAACACAGAGGAATGAAACTTGGGAGCTTTACATGATTGCTTCTCACTAGAATTAGAACCCCAGTGGCTTAATATTTCCAAAGAAGGTGAAAGCACATATTTTTCTATGTCGATTGATTTAAATATCAGGGACTAGAGGAAAAAAAGCACTAGATTCAAAGATGGAAGACCTGGGTTCTACGCCAGTTTCTGCAGTTTATTAGTTATCTGAATTCTGGGCATGACTTAACCTCTCTGAGCCTCTGTCTTTACTTCTATAACTAGAGGCCTGGTGCAAGAAATTCTTACAAAGGTAGGGTTTCTAGACCTGGATGGTGATCAGGACCAATTCGAGGCCTTCCTTCCCCGACTGCTGGATGAGGCCTTCCCTCATTCCACACCACCCCCTGGTGATCAGCACACATCATAGAGAGCAATTGAACTCCCAAGGGGACACTTTGCATATTAGTCTTTTATATATATAGATAACAGAGGAGCTTCTCTGTGTCCCTTACAAGGTCACCTACCATACAAATCAAAAAAGATTATGCAGAAAAGCTCCTGCGAAATCTAAAATAGTAGGCAGTATGTTTATAAAGTGAGCTTCCTTCATCTCTGTCCATTGAAATATTTGCAATCCACAATGGAATAAGGACGATCTTTAACTTACAATGATTTGACTTACAATTTTTCAACTTTATGATGATGCAAAAGTAGTAAGATAAGATAAGGTCTGATATGATAGGATGTTTGATAGGGTAGGTGTAATAAATGCATTTTCAACTTGCTTTATTTCCAACTTAAAAATTGGTTTATCTAGATGTAACCTCATCTTAAATTGAGAAACAACCATAATAGGATAATGTCATTCACAAGTTGTTGAAAAATTTAGTTCAATCATATGTCATATATTGGTCACCATATACAAAATCTTTTGTCATTTCAATAAGGACACAATACCCAATCATTTAGAAGTAGGTGCTCATGCCATCAATTTAGTGCTGAATAACTGTCTTACTAGATTGTCATAAGCCAAAGTCAAAATTAAGGTATGAATCTGAGGCAATCTACTGAGTTGCTTGACAATTTCAATAAACCTTAAATGATTAGGTTAAACCATACAAAGCTACTGTTCTACAGGTCAAAAATTATGCAATATCGTTAGTAATTGAATGTTGATAAACTGAATATATAAAATACTTAATATAGTAATTCATTTTGACTCCTTGAACTCTCATAATTATGTTTCTGTCACATTGAGAGCATAGGAAAGAGCAAAAGTAATTATCCTTTCATAGAAACAACTAGGTAGGATTCACAGAGTTTGCAGCATCTTAGCTAATAGTAGAGGGTGAGCAAAGTTTGGGAAATTGAGAACACTGTTAAGGACCTAGATAGGAAAAACACAAAGCACAAAGATGCAGAAGTACATGGTTGACATAGGTGGTTAACCTGAACCAAATAATCACTCAAAGCTTATGAGTAAAGCACACTTCCCAGCCCACACTCCAGGTAGAAATGGTTAATAACTAGCATAGAATGTAGTCCCTAAACAGCCTTTCATTTTGTTTGAGGGATGCTGCAGAGGGGAGGTTTATTCTTTTGGGTGTGAAATTATCAAAATCAGTATTTTCTTCCACTACTATTTTTGTGTCACAATAAAGCTAAGTGACATAAAATAAACTCGAAAAGAGTGAAACCCAAAATAATTTGATTTTTACTACACACGTTTTTAAAGATATTTAAAAATATATAACAAAATACGATTTTCCCCTTTTATTTACATATAAAACTACTCAAAGTATAGCATTTTAAAATTGTTTTTAAATCAAATTTTATTTTGGAAAACCATTCAAGGAGCAAATTAAAGGGGAAATATTGGAATGAAGGAGAAGATTCAGAAAATAATATCCCATCAGTGTATCTATAGTTTCCATTATTGAAAACTAGAGGCCCAGTGAACGAAATTCGAGGGAGGTTGTCCCTCAGGCCAGCCTGCACCCTCTCCCATCTGGGACAACTCAACAACTCGAGAGATCCTACTGGGATCGGGCCTAAATGGGTAGTCCGACATCTTTCTCACAATCCAGGATTGCTGGCTCCCAACTACCTGCCTGCCTTCCTGATTGCCCCTAACCCCTTCTGACTGCCAGCTTGATAACCCCTTGGCTGCCAGCGATTCAGAGCTGAGAAGGATGAATAGTGGGCCACAGGTGACCTTTAGGGCAATGAAACTATTCTGTCTGATACTACATTAATGGTACATTTGTCAAGACCAGAAGATGTGCAACACAAAGAATGAATCCTAATGTAAACAGCAGATTTTACATTTGTTAATAATGTGTTGATAAAGACTCATCAATTGTGTTAAATGTATCACATTAATATGCTAATAATAAAAGAAGCTTTAATGTAGTGCGGCCGGGCCTCGGGGCGGCGGAACGGGTCTGGACCCCCTGTTGCCTCTGGGGTGGCCAAGGGACCCTCGCCGCCACCTAAGGTTTGCCCAAGCCAGGCCTCGGAGTGGCAGCAGGGGTCTGGACACCCTGCTGGCTCTGGGGCTGCGATCGGACCCCCGCCGGCCCAGCGGCCGCCTTGGTCTGCTGGAGCAGAGGGGGCCCACCCGTTATTTTGGCTGGGGGTTAATTTTCATATTTTTCCTATTGGCAAAGGTACAGTTCATTTGCATGTTTCTATTTTATTAGATAGGATGGGTGAAAATATCCATTCACCCATCAATATTATTAAGATCATAGTATTTCCCCAAAATACATCATATGGTTTCACTATTAAATCATACATAAATCCATTAATTTCTTAATTTCACACTTATATCTCCATGTAAAAATCACTATTTTGTAAAAGAACTAGGAGATGAAAGTTAAGCAAATGCTCACCAATTTCTGCTGCTTCATATTCTCAGCTACATAAAGTGCACAGTTGGTACTCAACAAATGCTAGTGTAATTGGTTCACTCAGGTAGTTACATATATAGTCATTTACTAAAATAGATTTTAAAAGGCTCAGTTGGAGAGATATCGATTATTAAGCATTGAAACAATCACTGCCATCAGATACTCATTAAACATTCCTTTATAATGTGAAATAAGCATTGGAGGTTTTCCATCCACTAGGGTCACCTTAAGAGTAGAGAGAAACATGTTTTTCTTCAGAATGCTCACTAAATATATCCACTACCTAAGGTTTTCCTGTGTAAATAACTTTTTGTTAAAAAACTCAGATCAACAGAACATAAATTTATTTTATCACTGATAACCATATTTTCTTTTTTCGGCTCTGATAAATAACATCTAGCACCAATTCTCACAAAAGTAACTCCATACCTGTATCAAGATAGAAATGAAGCTAAGTATGTGCCTGTTATACAAAGGATCTAGGCAGGTTTCCAGATATAGTTTATAAAAGGACCTGCCACTTATTTTCTAATCATCACGGTTTGTTAGTCATTGTAGGTATATTTCAGGTATATGGAAAAGGGTAAAAAGTGGCATCACACTTTCACTTTAGGATCAAATCGCAGTTGTCACTCTACTAGCCAACATATCCTGCTAGGCTTTGCTTAATTTTGTTTGAATAACACATTTTTCCTGGGGTAATTTTTTTCTTTTTCATGAGTCAGAAATAACTTAATTAATAAATTGGCATGTTTTATGAAATATTTCTTAATGGGATGGTATCTCTGATAGGTACACAAAACTGGAAATTATGATTGTTTTGAAAAGTTGAAGCCTATCTAACTTTCAACAGGACACTGAAAATGCAGGTGACTGGCATAAGTCAAGAACGATATATACAATGACGCTGGTGTTAACCACCTTTCCCCTTATAAAAGTAGAGTCTATCCTCTTATTATTTATATCTCTACTCTCCACATAATGAGTACGTCAAGACAGTAGAGTTGTGCAGAATTTTTTAGTCTGGTCATTCCTAAATAATGGAGAAGAGAATGCAATGACTTTTCAGTCACACTTGCGTAGAAGCTTTGTCAATAAATCTTTATTACAGAGGCAAGAAAGAGCTGTCCTTTTTTTTTATTTATTTTCTCTTGTAGAATTCTACTAAAAAACAAACTTTTAGGAATGTGCCTAGAAAAGCACATTGATTAGAAAACAATAATAATGGTAATAATCAGAAATGTACTGTGCTTCTAACTGCCTGGGAACTTCTTATCTGTCCACTTCTGTCTGACTGCACTAAGTGGGTCTTTCTCAATCAGCACTTGAAAAATTTCACTCTCTGCTCCATATCTTCAGCCACTACGATAATCAACCTGACATGTAGTGCAGCCAAAGAGTCTGCCTTGGGTGCTGGGAATAAATGGATGTGGACAGACACTGTCACAGCAATCTTTGCATCTACACTGTATGGCACATTGGCTTGACAGTGTGGGCACTGAGGAGGCAAACAGGTCATTAACAGACACCCTACACCTACCTCCTTGTGCCCAGAAGGTTGGGGTCTTTTGATGAAGACTCCAACAAAGGTAGGACCATATCAGCAGCTGAATTAAACTCTCTCCCACAACTCAAATATCAAAAAATAATAGTAAGTTTTGGGCTGCCTCAGGTTGCTATGAGAACCTTAAGTTAAAAGGCAATAGATCTATATCTAGTAGGGAGAGTCATAGTGCAAAAGATGGCACAATATCTTTGTGGCAGATAGGAGCTTATGCGATATGGGAAACACCAGGAGTCAGTAAAGTCTTAATGGTAGAGTATACCATTGGCATATATGGATGCAATCACTGCAAATTTGGGTGGTATAAAACTCCCATAGCTTAAATTTTCCTGGGACTATTTTAAATGCTTCTGAGTATCATTTCTCTTGAGAAAAGAGACGCTCTCTAAAGTAAGAATCCAGTGACAGTCACTCCAGAGAGATCTGTCATTGGAAGAAGTTTAATATAAGAATTATAATTGCTTTTTAGAAGCTGCATTATGAGCCAGAAATTCAATGGATGTCCAGGAGTTCTAGGATAGCACTTCATAAGTTTCTTTTTTACTTCGGATGAAAAATAAAATCCATTAATTTAATATACTCTGTAGGTCCATTTATTATACAGTAGTCCTTGAAACTAAAAGGAAAATTGACTTGACAAAAATAAATTTGTATCCCAACTGTCAGAATTCACAAATACTGTCTTCACCTGACTTTCTTTTCAAAGTATTATCAGTTGAAACTATGTCTAATTTATTTTAAAAATTGATCTGTATTCTTTAAGGCAAGACACAGTTCTAATGCAGCCCTGCTATTCCTATTAAGACCCGTGATCATGTCATTAACTTAGAATACTTCACCAGCTGCTCTTTCACTGGACGTACATCCAAAACCTTAGCCCTAAGTAAGAATGATAATGAAGTTAGGCTTTATATTTAGTAAAGATAAATGAGTATTGATGGAAGTGCTTTCCAAAACTGCTTTTTGTCAAGCGGATGAAAGAATATAGAAGTATAATCTGTAGTTGATGGTTTTATATTGCAACCTATGAATCATTAATTAAGCCTTATTTTACAAAAATAAAAGTTTTAAGTAAAGAGAATCAACTAAATATACCTGTAGAATAAAGTTATTAACAGGTCAGCAGATTTTAACCCAACAAGAAAGAGGTTAAATCCATGATCTGAGGGCAATCCTTGCCACACCATTTCATTCATTCATCCGGTGACTAATTTTCTTAGTCAAACACCAATAGGTGATGTTCTACCAGGTTGGGTTTTAGAAATGGGAAAGTGGGTCTTATTTGTTTTTGTAACTTAACACTTCTGGCTATTTTCTTAAATTATTTCAGTTAATGTCAATACTCCATCCCAAATTTGAGTCTTAAATTTCACTTGCTTTTAACTATCTCTCTTTCTTAATAGAAAACACTTATGCTACATAATAAAAGGTCAATATGCAAATCAACCAAACAGCAGAACAACCAGTCACTATGACATGCACTGACCACCAGGGGCTCAGCCAGAAGCCCTAAATTGGGCTTATGGCTGGTGAGCACAGTGGCAGTGGCGGGACTAAGTCATCAGTCAGATATCTCCCTAGGGCTCCCAGACAGTGAGAGGGTGAAGGCCAGGCTGAGGATTCCCCCTCTCCCTCGCAACCCCGGCCCCAAAGTGCATGAATTTTGTGCTCCAGGCCTCTAGTATTTATATAACTCTTAACATTTTACATGTAAATTGCTTACTTAGCCTAGGACCTAACAATAGTAAAAGCTCAACAAATATTGGCATAGGTATTCTTGTTAATTTTTTTTCTTTTGTAATTGACTACCTCACAGACATCAAAAGGTTTCTGGTTATATGGCAACTGGTACAGAGTGCTGAAATGACTGTGATATCTCATCCAAGATCAGAGGCTAAGTAGGCACTGGTTGCCATGGCTTCAGGATAGAAGATAGACAGCACTCAATCACCATCCTTAGTTTAGACAACACTTGCCCTTTTTCAGCCACAGAATCAAGGCCCAGACTGAGGAAGTGAGGCTCCAATACACAGAGCCTGTACACTAAAGATAGAACCAGAACTCAATTCCAGGCACAACTTCCAATCAGGTCATCTCAGAATTAAGTACTGTTTCTTCCTTGCTATAGCTATTAAGTTTCAATGATTATTGCTTATAGTTCTTGAAGATTACTTTAGAGTAAATAAGATCGCTGTATTCTTTGTCCATCTAAATCACTAATGTGGGGTAGTGCAGCTGCCAGCTGGCTGACAGTATTGCAAGGGGACTGTACACCAAAATGCTGCCTGAATTAACTAGAGTGAATGGAACTGAGTAATCATTACAAGAAAATGCACATGTGAATAAGTAAGAAGCTTAGTAGAGCAAATGTTTTATTCATTTGAACTCCATAGGAGTTCTGTCTTCTACATTCTCGCTATTCTGATCATCTCTTTAGTAAATGCACATGGCAGGAACTAGTGATAGTGATCCCAAATGTACTTAATTTGCTGTCCCCAAATTGAAGAGCAACTGAAAGTAAATCATCAACTTTCTCCCAAACCAGTTTCCAATTATTTTGTTCATCACCTAGGTTGGAATTTTTTATTTACTTTTGCCCTCTAGCTCAGAAACGGCAAATACATAATACCATGTTATGTGTGCTTGTAGAGTTAAACTATGCCCTAGGCAGACATCACTAATCAATCGCAGCCCTCATTAACTCCTACCTCCATGGAACCTGACTCCTTCTCCTACCCTTCCCTAATGATGCTTTGCTAGAGCCTGTATGTCAGAGCTGAACACTCATCTCCATCCAAAATTCCCAAGGGAAGTTCTTGGCTGGTCTTTCCTAGTATAATGCTACCATGCATTCCTTAGTTTCCAATTTAATCATTCTACTGTCAATCCGCAATTCGGCAACCACTGGTTTCTCCCTGTCGGCCACAACATGTTAACTCCAATGAGTTTTGCACTGCTTTCACTGTACTTACAAAACAACATCGCTCAGTTTCCTCCAATAGACAGGACTCCAATTATATCTCCTGTGTCACCATATGAGAATTACTCCCAAATACATCTGAACACATAATGAGCATGCATACAGGACTTTTTTCCTCTGGTCCCCATTATCTATACAATGCCTTCTCAACCCTGTTACACAAGATCACGTGTCACCTCTTCTACTCTAACTGTACAGAAGGCTTAGCCTTCTCTAAAAGAGTTGTATTTTTATAAAGTATTAAACACAGTTTAGAATAGCTTTCTAATTATTTCATATGCTCTCAACCACCTACAACTCTAGAGCACAGAGTTGGCACAATCTTTACATAGATAACATAGTCAGGAGTACTTTTTCTATCTAGGTCTCCTCCCCCAAAACCAATCTTACTTGAGAAGAAAATTAATAGTTGTTCAGGAGAACAGGTTTGTCCAAGTACGGGTAGATTTCTCTTAGTGTTATAACACAGATAGAGGATATAAGTTTACACAGACTCCAATAAGAACAATGTCTAAATAAGTGCAAAATGAGGAAACACTACTTTAGCTCCACAGCACAACAATCCTCTACAAATTTCCGAAATTGAAAACTTAGATGGGATAAGCTGTTTTCAGTTAGGTAATTAATTCTTACACAAGCCATATGAGGTAAACCAGATTAGCATGTTCCACACAAGTTAAAATAACTTGCTCAAAGTCATTCACAGAATCTGGGCAGAATGAAATGAAACCCTTGTCATCCAAGGCTTCTGGCAAAATATATAACTCTGTGAACCATAAAGCCCACATAGCATACAGGCAAACTTCAACATCGTTTATTATAGCATATTACAGTTTCAACTTGGTCAACTTTTCTATCAATTACCATATTCAAACAACTGCCTGTACTTGAGATTTCTCTCCTTGTGTATGTCTGAAAGTAAAGAAAATGTGCCGTTTTAGAAATGTAACATACTGCAATTGAATTCCTTTGAATTTAATCATACAGTTGCCATTGGATACTTTATCACAGCTCAAAGTCAGGCATGATCTGAGCCACAAAATACAAGTTGATGACTTTTTCCCCAACTTTTTCATTTAAAAATTTTTAACCTTCAAAAAATTAAACATATAATGAAGATATAAAGATTTATCACTTAAATTTGTCAATTAATGTATGCTTTCTCCTTCTAGTACTAAATAAGATGTATATGTATACATACATTGTGAACATATGTATGTATATATCTTTGTGAAATTTATATCTTTTTAAGATTTCGGAATAGCTAATTTGTGAACTATCTCATGTTCTGTATTTGTCTAATTGTTTCATAATTATTAGACTTGATTTGGCAAGAAAGCTTCATGGGAGATGTTATATCCTTCTCATGGTAAAACATCAAGAGATATACTATCACATGTTTACATTATTAATACAAATGTGATCACTTTGATCTGAGTTATACCATTGGTTAAGGTGATTTCAAAATTGATAACACTTAAACCAATGGTTTATGTCATGATTTAGAAGACACATAATACATGATGACACTGTTCAAACCTGACAGGATTCGTATTTTTAGAAACTTTAGTGATAAAAATAAGTGACTTTTCTAACATAATCTGAGAAATTTTAAAGAACTGACCAGAAGTGAGGACAGAGAGTGATGGGGAAAGAAAAGATCCTGGATTGAAAGTCAGGGATTCTAAATTTTCCATCAAGGCTCTATCAACAACTCACTACAGAGTCCATACGGCAGATACATTTCATTCCTCATGGCAATTCTGATTGATTTGTGGTGGCTGCCTGGAGCACTGTGTTAAAAAAGATTTTAAAGCTGCATACTAACTTGGCCAAAAAAGTGTCAACTAATTATGTGGCATGGGTTTTGGAGGAAAAAATGATAGTCTATATGTGGTAGACAAAACATGGCCACACATTCTTTGCTACTCAACTAATCAGGATGGGGACTCAATTTTGCCCACCCTTAAAATAAGTCCTTTGTCTTGTGTTGACCAGAATAGTGTAGAAGTGACATTTTGTAAATTCCAGAACATAAGCTTCATGAAGCCTTCCAACTTCTGTCTTCACCTTCTTGAACCTCTGGGTTAATATTGCACATAAAGAAGCCAGTGCAACTGCATTATGGGAAATACTAAATTTCTGATGTTTCAAAGACAATAAGTTTTGGGATAGTGTTTGTTTTTTTCCTACAATACTAGATAATTTACATAATATGCCCTATTTTTTTTTTTATCTTGGTCAATATCTCCTTTAACTGTCAGTCATCAGGTTACTCAACTATGAAGAAAAACTGTTCTATTGAGTTTAAGGAGCCTTCCAGTAGTAACATTCAAAGCTAGAAATAAATGGACATTTCCAGTTCCCACTTCCATTCAAGAGAACTCACTCTAGTGTCCTGGACAAGATGATAAAAAATAATTACAATAGAAACTGAGAATGTTCTACCTAGAAAGGATCTTATAAAGTGAGGTGTGAAATGATTTCTCTAGTGCCATACAAAAGCTAGTGTTAAAGTCTGTTACTACAACTTCTTCAAAACAGCTGCCAAAACACAGCTGGATCTAATCCATTTTTAATGCCCATTTCTTTGTTTACTCTGATGGCATTTCCACTCAATTACTCAGCTTCCCAATGAAATACCTCAGCTCCCACAATCAAAATGCATGACCCAAGAGACAGAGAAACACGCTGGGCTTGGGAAGAAAGGGGGCTTAGAACATATACAGAGCCCACAAAAAAAACAGGTCAAAGGAGGGGAAGGAATTTTATAAGGAAATAGTAAAGAATGCTATGCATTCCTGGCTAGCTATCCTTTTGTATATTTGTTTCTTTATTTTACAATCCAGTTGTCCTGGGAATTCCACTGGCTCACAATGGGAAAAAATCCAATTGATACCAAGAGAAAAATAATAATCCACACTATAATTCAAATAGAAGAACTAGGTTCTCTCACTATTCATTAATTTTCATATTTCATTAAAGAACTTCCCATGCTTAGTCTTGTCTTGCTATTATCCTCTTTAAATATTGAATTAATGAGGTGATTAACCAGAATGGGCTTTATATCTTCTGTGTGATAGTGTTTTTTTAAGAAACCAAGACTGTAAGAAATGTTATTGTTGTTAATAAAAGTAAATGAATAATCATATTTAGAGAATCCCACTAGTCTAATAAATTCTGAACCCAGTACTGTTACCATATAAAAAAAGTTTTATAGAAAAGAGGAGCTTTATTACCTCCCTCAGATAAATAATTTAGCAAAAGATTTCAGTGAATTCTGAAAATTTTCCTGAAAATCATAAATCATTGTAATATTCACAAGTATATCCAGTGAAAAATAAGGCTGATTTTAAAATGTAACTTAGGAAGTCAATTAAAGAAGCAAACAATCTACCAAAAATCATCATTTCTACACAAAAGTTAACAGGATGCTTATTTCTATTTTAAATGAGCCTCTGCTAATATAATTTAATTTTATAACATTCATTGGAATAACAAAACTTATACCAATATGAAAAGTTAGAAAAATATGAAGAATTAACACTTATTCTGATCCACTGAGATAGTCAAAGCCTAATCCAAAGTTTGGTGAGCCTGCTCTACGACTTCAGTGTTCCTTAATTATAGGTTGGTTCCCTTGGTGGCTGAAGTTTTGTTTGTTTTCCTTTTTTCCCCCCCTCTCAGACCCACTGCACTTCCTAACTCTCCCTAAAAATATATCAAATCCGAGAACTTGAGTCTTAATCATAGCTCATAGCGGGGATTTTTTTTTCTCTTTAATTTCTGTTGAGGTTAATAATATTCAAAAACAAAAATAAAGTTTAACTGTTGTAAAAAAAAAAAAAAAGGCAGATCTAGATGGAGATCTAGAACCACAAAATTGTCATTTGAAGGAAATAATCCCTTAGCTCACAGAAGAAATCTGAGCTGTCTTCCAGAATAATGCTCCTCTCCCTCACTCCAGTAGAATAACTTCATAATTTCTAGATGAGTACATGAAGACAAAAAGTATTTTTATTTTATAATTTATCAAAATTATACCAATAAGAAAGGTATATTAAGAAAAAAGTATGTTTAATAAAAGGGAAGTTTTATATATACTTGTTTTCAACTAAAATGCTCATTTTGAGTTAATTAAATATATAGCTCATAAAACTACTTTAGAGAAAGAGAAAAGGCAATTAGCATGATTAAGCTGATAAAGAAAGCTCAACTGCCTTTAAAAAACATTAACGCAAACTAATGAGATTTTTTAAGATATGTATATTCATAAGTCCATGATTTCCAAAACCCAATTAAATTATCTGGGAAACCATAGACATGGGAAGTGATCAAATGTCCTATTTATTTCTATTATGTTGGAAAATGAACCCCATAAGTAAGCTTATATTTACTTCTGTTAGAGTCAATTATATGTGAAGCACTGACCCCCCAAAAAAGACCAAGAAGAGCAAACTGGTTTTTTAAAAAGGGGCTCATTTCACATGCATTTGAAGATTGTTAATTGACTAGTATGGAATAAAACCTAGGTTTGTAGAGCTTCCCACAAGTAAAGGTCCACGGTGGCTACAGTTGGTAGAGTACAGTGCTGAGAACATGAGCCGTGGATTCATACCACATGGCCACTCCAGTTTCTCCAATATTTCCCAACCCTTGTGTATTTTGTGCATCAATATAATCAACTTTATATTTCATTGAATAATGGAGATAAAAAGGGACCCCAGAGAACATCTTATCCAGGGCCCTCCTTCTACAGATCAAAAAATCATTCAGTAGGAATAAGAAAGGGAAGGTCTAACTACACACCTGGGAATGGAGAGTTTAGCACACGTGATGACTATTTTGAGTGCTCTCTCCTGTCCTGCCCTAGTGATTATGAAATTGGCTTCGTACTTGGATAGTTCATTAGAAGCAGTACTTGATGGATCATCTTTTAATGGAAAAAAAGCAGTAATGGCTTAGGGGGTCATAAGACCTAAGTTTCATACATACTTGCACTCTTTATTAGCACTGCTTTTCCTACAAGCTGCTGAAAATTCCCCAGAAGCTGTATGATATGATGAAAAAGACCACAGATTATAGGAACACCTAGCCTTGCATCCAGGCTTTTATCTGTTTTGTGACATTGGACCACTTCATTAACCTATTTGAGATTCATACTTTCATCTAATTAAGGAAAATAATGCTCCTTTTCTCAAAGGGTTTTGTGAAGATTAAATAACACAAATATGTAAACTACCAGATACATGGTAGACACTCAGTTGGTAGTTTTCTTCTCACAGCCTTATTGTTAATTTATTAATGTGCAAAATAAAAATGGAGCCTACTGTATCTGACTAGTGTTTCTTGTTAATGGGTATTAACCTAAGGGCATGTATATAAATAAATAAGTAGATAAGCATAATCATTTACAATATATACAGACAGTAAACCAGCCAATGCTTTTTAAAAGCTCATAATGGAATACCTTTCATTTAAAAAATGTCCATTCATTAAAGAAGAGGTAAAAATATTACTGAGAAGTTGATTTCTCTGCAGCTCCTTGACACATGGATAGAGAATTGCATTAAAACTTTTCTATCCACTCTTTCTCTAAGTTCTGTTATGCTGTGTTTTTATAGAACCTAGCATAATGTAACTAAAGATAAATTACGCTAATTCCTTATTGGGGGTAAAAATGGTGGTAACTTAAGTCAGATTCCATACTTAATGCAAGGTTACTCAGTTACAAAGCAAAAGTGTTCTGCTTCACTTTGGATAAAATCCTATATCCAGAGCATGGTCTAATGTGACCCATATACCCGGACTTCACCTTCTCTGCCATCCACCATATGCCCTGCTCTCTCTGTCTCACTGCATTCACCATGGTCCAGTCCCACTGACTGTGGACAATATCAGGAGCCTATTGTTTGTCAGGTGCTATTCTAGGTACCAGAGTTAGTGCTATAAAAAAAGCATGTGTACATACAATACAGGTAAATAACTCTGCACTCATAATGCTTATAATACTATGAGAGAGCTCTGGCCAGTGTGGCTCAGTTGGTTGGACATTGTCCTGTTCACTGAAAGGCTGCCAGTTCCATGCCCAGTCAGGCTCCATGCCCGGGGTATAGGCTCGGTCCTTGGTGGGATGTGTGCAGAAGGCAGCAGATATTTCCCTCTCATATTGATGTTTCTCTCTCATCCTCTCCTGTCCCTTCCTCTCTCTCTCTAAAAATTAATTTTAAAATATCTTAAAAGAAAATACTATAAAGACAATAAAGAAACATAAATAATTTTAGTTTATATTATGTTAGATTTTGAATAATGCTATCACAAATAAAAGCAGGGAGAAGGGTGAGCTGTGTACAAGGGTGTTCTTTTAATTACTACAAGGAACTTACCTCTCCCTGCCCCATGGGCCTTTTAATGGCTTGTCCTTCCCCCACCCTCTTATTTAATTCCAACCAGTCAAACTGGGGCCCATCCTTCAGTTCTCAACTTCCCAGATCACTATCAATCCTTGTTAGAATCTTTCACAGCAAACTTTGTATTTTTCCTTCAAGGCCATTATCACAATTTGCAATAATTTCTATGATTACTCCTTTATTTGTTGGCATCCTCAATGATTATAATGCTATAAAAGCAGGGTCCCTGACTATATTTTAAAAGAATTATTTGATACCAAGCTTTGTAGGCACTCAATAAAATGTGCTGAATGGTAGAAGAAAAGAAGAAAAAAAGGGATGAAGAAAAAAAGGAAAAGGAAAAAAAGGAAGTTTTTTAAAAAAGTAAAATGTCCCAGACTATCACCTGAACTGCTACAGCAAACTAGATAGAATCCAAGAACAGACCAGGAGCATCCCATATAATAAATCGACCGAATGGTGGAACAACCGGTTGCTGTGAGGTGCACTGATCACCACGGGGTAGACATTCAATGCAGGAACTGCCCCCTGTGGTCAGTGTGGTTCCACAAGAGAGAGCTGCTCAGCTAGAAGCCAGACTCATGGCTGGCGAGCACAGCAGCAGTGGCAGGAGCCTCTCTGTGGCAGTTCTAAGGATGTCTGACTGACAGCTTAGGCCCACTAGGGCTCCCTGTCTGCAAGAGGGCACAGCCTTGGCTGAGGGACCTCCTGGGTGCATGAATCTTGTGCACCAGGCCTCTAGTTTTAAATAATCACAAAGCAAAGAGAGAAATCAGAACTCAGGACCCCTTTACAAGGATCTCTGTGACTTGTGTGAGTCACAGGCGCTCCTGGAAGTTCAGTACAAAGTAAAGAAAATCAACTGGCCCTAACCGGCTTGGCTCAGTGGATAGAGTGTCAACCTGTGGTCTACAGGGTCCCAAGTCTGATTCCAGTCAAGGGCACGTACCTCGGTTGTACACACATCCCCAGTGTGGGGTGTGCAGGAGGCAGCTGATTGATTTTTCTCTCTCATTGATGTTTCTAATTCTCTATCACTCTCTCTTCCTCTCTGTTAAAATCAATAAAAGGTATTAAAAAGAAAATCAGCTGGTCAAATTAAAGTCAGCCACACCTGGCAAGTCTATAAGGAAAACATCATGAGACTCCAGGTGAGAGAAGGTAAGCGAGGAGACAGAGTTCAGGTTGTAAGAGCTAACCTTTGAAAACTCACCCAATTGGGTCCAAAGCCTCCAAAGGGCTAATTGCATCTCTTCCTGCACTGAATTTAGGCTTCCAGGCCAATCTTTCCCTAGCCAGCCCTGAAATGTTTAATTAGACTATGCTTTCATGTGGATTGGCTTTTGTGATTATTTCAACTTACTGAGTTTCACATGCATAAAATTACAGTGGTAACTTCTGAACTTTTAGCCAGGGTCCTAGTCACCTGAAACTCTAAGTTCTAGCCAGTTATTCTCTCCTGTGAACTAAGAAGCTTCTGAAATGCACATGCAGGCCTCTCCAGAGAGTTCCAACTTCCTTGGATAAAGGCCTCTAGGAATCCTTGATTGGGGAATCTGGGTAGGTGTGAGTTGCCCATCAAACACCACCTTGAAAGAGCGCTTGCACACTTGAAGAAAAGTCAAGTTCATGTCTGGACTTAATAGGGACATAAAGTCTTCCTTCCTGTGTAAATATGCTCCACAGCTGGAGGAGCAGAGCCATGAGTCACGGTGACACACCCTCTCCGTTCTTTTCCCCTAAGTCTGGCTGTTCACCGTAATATCTAGTATAGGTGGAGGAAATATTAATAATGATTTTTGTGTGGATATGGATTCCTGTGTCCCAGCCACTCAGAGAACTCACACAATATTTATTTATTTGTTTCACCCAATGTGGATTTACTAAGCACTTGCCATATTCTTGGCACCAAGTTAGGTATGGGTAGATAGCAGAAAACAAATTTAATGTGGACTCTGCACTTACGTAGGTGATAAGAGAGGAAAGAAAGACAGTATTAAGTAAATAAAAAGAGTAAGATCACAAAATGCAACAAGAGTGATGTAGAAAAGCAGCATATGCACTTTGTAAGGAGACTCATTTCCCCTGTGCAATATTGCTTGTATGTTTCCAATCAAAATAGCCATCATTAAAGGTCCGGGACATTTAAAATCACACATGAGAGATGAGAAGGCAGAATGAGAAACCATGGTAGACTCGAGGGAAATTCCCACACATGTGCATGCATGAGGAGATGGGATGAAGAGAGAATCCATATCCACACAAAAATCAAGCAACAACCGAAGAAAGGCTTCTCTTTCTCTTTCTTCCATGAAGTGCTTATTTGCAACAGTGGCCAGTGGGGACCGGTGTGGCCATAGATAAAAGCACTCTCTCTTGAGAGAACTGATTAGTACATGGTCAATACCCTCAAACATACTCAGTTTAGAATCCCAACCGTACCACCTCGTGGGCATGTGATCTTGCAACATTGTCCACTCACCCTGATTGTTTTTAAAATGCAAATAATGACTATCTGCCTCTTAAAGTTAAATGAGAGAATTCAATGAAATAATCCATGTCAAATATTTAGCATAGTGCCTATTTATCCTATAGTTAGATCTCCGTACATGTGAGCTGCCATGAATTAATGATGGTTCCACACATCCCACACACCTGGATATAGTCCTAGCCTCTAGGACTACAAATAATCAAGTGTCCTGCTGGGGAACACACCTGCACTGAGCTGGCTGCTACTCTAGCTCAAGTGAAGGGATGCAGACGGCCCCCACCCCCCTCAGACTGGATCAGACTTTGCATGCTTTAGATTCCATTCAAATTACTCTTGTCCTGATATTCCTCCCTTGCCACAGCCAGAGGATGATGCTAAAGAAAAACAAGGTGTTGGATAGCAGGTTTCTGAAAGCCAAGTGGAGTCTGCAGAATATGAGAGGAAGTGCACCATTTCTCCAATCACCATTACTCATTCTGAGCAGACATACCTCCCTAAGGTGCAATCCAGTCCAGACCGGATCCCGATCTGACTTCTTAGTTGAAAAACCCTGCAGGCAAGCTTAATGGGGGAGAACTGCAGATGAGATTTGTGAATATAAAAGGAAGATCTGAGTTTTTGCTCCAGTGGACTCAGTCTTTCTTGTAGGTGGTTCTATTAATGTTATCTTTCCTTCTGCTTATATTATTTCAGTACTGTTCTATGCTCTGCTGTGTTTTGGGACTGATCCAGGGTGTACTGAAAACTGTTCTCTCAATGTAGTTTCAAAGTGCCGAAATAGAGATTGGGACAGCGCAACTCAGAAAGAAACCCAGAACAAATGTACTATTAGCAAAATAAACATTTAATCCAAAATTTTAAAACCCTCTTTTGGTTCCATATAATCTTTTTCAGATACTTCAGCAGCATCTCAGAGTATTAGGGAATGTTGTCAGTTTGTGCTAAGAATATATATTTCACACTCTGTACAGGGTCACAAAATACTATATAATTATACTTGGCAAAGGACATGCTTCCAAGCTGAGGAGGACATTTCGGTAAAGAAATAGCTTCTGAGTTGGAAAAAAAAAATAACATGGATAGCGTGCAACAATGAGAATAAAATAGACACCCCTAGGCTGTGATCACCTGAAAAGTAAGACATAACAAGCAGTATATATGTTGGTGCCCGGCAACCCAATGCATAGAAATAATCAAAATAGATTATAAATATAAAATCTAAGGAGCCTAAAACTACCTCTTTCCTGGTAATCATTTACAAGCACAAATTTAGAAAATAATTTATTTGAACATAAATAGAAGCCTATGTTCTAATCGTCAAGAAACTCCTCTATTAGAGCTTGCAGGCAGTTTTGATATGAAAACCAGGTAACTTCTACTTAAAATATATTTGTTTAAATTTTAAGCCATGGAATAATATAATAGCAAATTATGCATATCTTCCCAAAAAGGTTGAAGCAAACTGACTGTTTTGTGGATGTCACTTTAAAATTAGTTCTTCCTGTTTTGTGGATGTCACTTTATATGAACAATTGATTGTTCATAGAGGGCCATTTTCCATCCAAGCCAGAGACATTCCTTTAAAATGGCTGCAGAACTTGGAAAAGAAGGAAGCACTGCCTGCTTGCTTGACTTGGTGTTCTCTTTTCCCCTCCCAGATAGCATCTGCTTCTACCACTTGGGCAGCGAATTTGACACTCAGCCATCAGTGTGTGCAGAATCTAGGAATTCCCTGGGATTTCCTTTCATAATTTTCTAATTGTTAACATCTTGCATTGGGGTATTTCTGCAAATTAGAAGATCTATTAGCTAGACTAAAGAAGATCAATAGTTAAGGGGACTCCTTAAGGCAATGCTGATGAGTTTATAGAAGAAAGAGCAACTGCACTTTGTGCAAATATCTTTTAAGAAAAAAGAGGATGGAGTTTCATTATTTCTGAATAAGCTCAATAAAGTAAAACACAATTAGGGGGACCAAAAATCATTGCTAACGATTGGCTGCAGTTGCCAGGCTAATGGTACAACTGGAGCTAAAGCTTTCAATCCCCTAGAAGAGCAAGCGGTACAGTGAAAATTGCTATGGATGTGCCCTTCAGTTATTGAACAGCCCCTTAGACATTTTGTTATCAGCTTAATTGAATAGGAAGCAATGAAGACAGAGAGAAAGGACTGCTATTTGATACTCTATGATTTCCAGAGAAACCTAAGTCTTCCATATCTAAGTGTTATTCTATTTTACTATAAATCCTGATCTAAGAAAACTAAGAAGTTGTTTCCTGCAGAGTAGCATCTGGCAACAGAACACCTTCTGTAACAGAGCTGGGTAATTTTACTGATATATAGCTCAAAAAATACAGCTGAGCAGCTGAGAAACTAGATGCTCAATAACCCCCCATCCTTTTAACTGCCAAAACACTATGAGGGTCCATCTACAGGAAAAAAGAGAAAAATATATATTAAAGAATCTGTTATAACTCATCTGCCAGAGCGAATGCAGCTGATGGGACATGCTGGCCAGTAGCAAGATGTGTCTCTTAGTATAAGCCATTAAACCTAAAAGCTAAGAAAAACAACAAGGAAGAAATGAAAACCCACTTTAAGGGGTGGCAGAATCACAAGAAACATTGAAATTCAGAAAGAGTGACTGCGAGAGGGCAAGAGGTCCAAATTAAGTTATCCATCCACGTTTTCTCTTTAGCGAAAACAAATACATATGGATGTATACTTACCTTAGTATATAAAACTAGGTTGAAATTAGAACTCTGTATTGTATGAAGTAGTCTCTCCTTTAAAAGATCTTTACATTAGTGTAAAGTCCTAGAACTTTTTGAAAAGCTAGAACATACTTGAGAAATATTTTCTTTCTCTAGTGACCAAAGATAACTGGCAATGTCATCAAGACTCACAAGCAATCGGATGCAGGTGCACACATTATGTGGGGGTGACACTGGCTGTAATTGTGTCATTTAAAATCTCTCTACCATGCCTTGAAAAAGGACCAGTTAATTTTATACTAAAGGCATGACTTTCAAGATAGTTATTAGAGCTATAGGAGAGGACAGTCTCTCTCTTAATAGCTTTCTATATTCTGTTTATTTCCAAATCGTACTGCTACCTATTGATATGGTGATATATTTCAGGTACAATGGCAACAATCTAAAATGAAACCTGCTTTGCCTATCCTATATAATAAAGAAGTAATATGCACATTGACCATCACTCCAACACATAAGATGGCCACCCCCATGTGGACACAAGATGGCCACCACAGATGGATGGCAGGGGAGGGCAGTTGTGAGTGATTAGGCCAGCAGGGAAGGGCAGTTGGGAGGGACCAGGCCTGAAGGAA
Organism: Antrozous pallidus; assembly: GCA_027563665.1. Classification (NCBI taxonomy): domain Eukaryota; kingdom Metazoa; phylum Chordata; class Mammalia; order Chiroptera; family Vespertilionidae; genus Antrozous; species Antrozous pallidus. Next base: position 56,342,811 of record CM050519.1, on the reverse strand, counting down.
GGGCAGTTGGGAGTGATCAGGCCAGCAGCAGAGGGTAGTTAGGGGAAACCAGGCTGACAGAGGAGGGCAGTTAGAGGTGACCAGACTGGCAAGGGAGGGGATTTAGGGGTGACTGGGCCAGCAGGGGAGGGCAGATGGGGTGACCAGGCCTGTAGGGGAGGACAGTTAGGGGCTACCAGGCTGGCAGGGGAGCAGTTAGGCGTTGATCAGGCTGGCAGGGTTGTGGTAAAGGGATGATCAGGCTGGCAGGAAGAAGTGGTTAGAGGCAATCAGGCAGGCAGGCAGGCAAGCGGTTAGGAGCCAGCAGTCCTGGATTGTGAGAGGGCAGTCAGACATCCCTCGAGGGGTCCCAGATTAGAGAGGGTAGAGGCTGGACTGAGGGACACACACACCCATACATGAATTTCATGTACTGGGTCTCTAGTATTATTATAATAAACTTGGTGATACAACACATAAGAAAGTTGGTAAAAGTTCCTTTTCGATCACCAGGCAAACAACTGTTAATAAAGTAGATCCCTTCTCCCAAAAAAGGATATGCAGTGGGGTGTTTGTTCGTTTTGTTTTGTGTGTCTTTTTTTTTTTTGTCTGTTTTAGTTGAGGTATAATTGACATAACATCATCCAAAGAGGAAACCAAGAGAAGTGGGACATTTAGTGACTTTTCACAGAGTTTTTATGAAAATAGTAAATAAAAATAGCAATGACCTGAGTGGCTGTGACAAAAACAGGCATGACAAGAGGACAAAAAGAATTAAGACACAATGTCCCCAAGGATAAAAATAAAAATAAAAATCACAGTAAGCAAAGAAAGGTACAATAACATTGAACATGTAAGCTATTTAAAGGTTATTTTTGAAGAACATGTTTTGGACACATAGATATTATTACACTATAATAATAATTAATATTCTGAGAGCAAATGATTAATAAGTAATGGTTTAGCAGACACATTGAAAATAATTGCCTTCAAAGGAGTGAATGCCACACACAAACTTTAGAGCTGTTCTTGGACACACAGTGTCTCAACTCCTGCACAGACCACACTGAAAAACAATGAACTTGATCCATTTTGTTGTGCTTCATAAGCCTCAGAAGCTACTTTAGCAACTCGGTTGGGTCTCCAGAATATACTATATTGATGGCTCTATTACCTTTTTCATTGTCTCTATAAGTTCCATTACTGAAAAGGAGAAAGTCCTAATGGAATAGGAATTCACCAGCAGCTAAAACACAGAGCTGAGCTCTAAGTAAATGCCTCCTTTTTCTCCTATTCACCAGCCCCAGTGAGTTGACCCTCCTTCACCATTATTACTCCCAGAACTGGTTATCAATAATCTGCACTCAATTCTGTAAGGCAAATTGGAAAGCTAAGCCTTGTAGTCAAAGAAAGAAGACAAAATAGAAATTTCAGCTCCCACCTCCTCTCTCTTTTCCTCAGGCAAGTAAGTCCTATTTTGCCCTCTGTGCAACACCCTCCCTCACTAAAGCATGCCCTTTGCTGAGAGGTGCAGGCATCTAGTAGAAAAAGAAATGCCTGAATCTGTTACAATGCCAGGCCTGCCATTAGAATTACACATCCTTTCTAACTCCTCGAATCCACTAATAGTAAAAGCTTGCAAGGGTCACCATTCCTTTTCTTGTCCTTTTCCCAGAAAATTCATGTGCAGTCTCATATTTTGTAGAAATCTATAGTTAAATGTAAATAAATGTCCCCAGCCTGAACTTACTGGAGATGGTTTAACAATATATCCCAAATGATTTTTCTGATAGTAAATATTTATTAATATTTATTTATTTAAAAAATATAAAGCCATTCCCTGCTGGTTTTCCTTTAACAAAAGGAAAAATAAGCTCTAGCCATTTTGCCTCAGCAGATTGAGAGTCAGCTAACAGACTGAAGGGTAAAGGGTTAGATTCTGGTCAATGGCACATACCTCGGTTGCAGGTTCAATTCCCGGCCCTGGTTGGGGCATGTGAGGAGATAACCAATTGATGTGTCTCACATCCATGCTTCTCTCTGTATCTCCCCATCCCTTACACTCTCCCTACATGTCAACGGAAAAAAAAATATCCTCCAGTGAGAACAAAAATTAAAAAAAGGAAAAATAAGTAATTAAATAATACATACATATATTTTATATACATATATTTAATGCCTATTAAAGGCAGTATTTCTATAGGATATCTAAGTAAATGGCAGCATGTATATGTATATGTGTGTGTGTATATATATATATACACACACATATATATACACACAAGAGGCCCGGTGCACGAAATCGTGCACGGGGGGGGGGGGGTGTCCCTCAGCCCAGCTTGTACCCTCTCCAATCTGGGACCCCTCGAGGAGTGTCCGACTGGGATCAGGCCTAAACAGGCAGTCGGACATCCTTCTCACAATCCAGGACTGCTGGCTCCAAACTGTTAGCCTGCCTGCCTCCCTGATTGCCCCTAACTGCTTCTGCCTGCCAGCCTGATCACCCACTAACCACTACCCTGCCAGCCCGATTGATGTCTAACTGCTCCCCTGACAGCCTGTTTGTTCCCAACTTCCCTCCTCTGTCAGCCTGGTCACCCCTAACTGCCCTCCCCTGCAGGATTGATAGCCCTCAACTGCCCTCCCTTGCAGGCCTGGTCCCTCCCAACTGCCCTCTCCTGATGGCCTGATGGCCCACAACTGCCCTCCCTTGCAGGCCTGGAACCTCCAAACGACCCTCCCCTACTGGCCATCTTGTGGTGGCCATCTTGTGTCCACATGGGGGCAGGATCTTTGACCACATGGGGCAGCCATCTTGTGTGTTGAACTGATGGTCAATCTGTGTATTACTCTTTTATTAGATAGGATAGAAGCCTGGTGCATGGATAGGGGCTGGCTGGTTTGCTCTGAAGGGTGTCCTGGATCAGGGTGGAGGTTCCCTTGGGCATGGGGCAGCCTAGGAGAGGGGCTTATCGTGGTTTGCAGACAGACCACACCCCCAGCGACTCAAATGGAGGCCTTGGGATCTGAAATTAACTTATGTTCTATAATTGAAACTTTGTAGCCTTGAGCACAGCCAAGCCTTCTGCTCACTCCATGGCAACAGCCATTTCTGTTTGAAACTTTGTAGCCTGGAGTGGAGGGCTAGGAGCTAAGGCTGCAGAAGTTTAGCTTCTTCCATCACCCTGGCAACCCTAGCCTCTTCTCTCTCCAGCTCCATGGCTTCCTTCGGATTATGTATCTTTTATAATTGAAACTTTGTACCATTGAGGCCTGGGCCAGCAAAGTCAGGTGGAAAGCTTGGCTTCCACCATTGTCAGGGAAACCCAAACCTTCCTCTTGCTCTCAGTGGTGGCAGCCATCTTGTTTTGGGTTTATTTGCATAATTTGCTCCTGATGGGCTGGTGGGAGTGGCTGGTGGATGTGGCCTGCGACCACCCTCAGGCACTGCCATTTCATCTCCACCCTCAGGCCCTGCGCTCAGGCCACTTGGCTGCGCCCCCGCTCCTGATTGGCTGGTAGCATAGCCAATCAAGAGCAAAGTTACGCTCAAATTTGCATGTTTCTCTTTTATTATATAGGATATTACAACAATCTATATTTATATGCAACTGTTGCTGCTTGCAGCATATTTATTTACCCACTCAGTCTTCCTACTGCTTTAGCTCACTGGTTGAATTCCATCCAATCATAATTATAACTTTCACCCCACATCCTTACACCACAGGAGAACACTGTTGCCCAGTCTTAATACCAACATTTAATCAGCATTTAGGGCTCAGTTAAGTCCTATAATTTCCTCAAAGTAAGTGAAGAAAGAAAACAAGTAGGTATGAATCAATCACTGGTTTAAGCATATTCACTCACTCACTCACTCACTCACTCACTCACTCAGACTTTGAGCATTTGTGCCAAGCCCTTTCCTACATACGGAGAATACAAAAGTGAAAAGGACAAGGTTCTGGCCCTCATGAAGCTTATGTTCTACTGATGGTCGAAAATAAAGGGCAGAATAAATAGACATAGAAAATGTATCAAGTAGGGATGAGTGCTACAGTAAAAATGGAGTGGCACAAGCAGACAGTGAGTGACAGAGAAAACAGGAGCAGGCTAGCTATGTTCCTTACAAAGGTCAAGAAGGCAGCTCCATGGAGGTACCATTTGAGTGTGAGGGCACCTTCCAGTCTGGCAAACACACTTGAGCTTAGTGAGATGCCAGTATTCACACTGCTTGGAGGTTTGAATCTGTATCCAAACTGATGCAGCTTCTAAATCTGCTCCAGTAGTAATGCTTGGGATGCAGGACTGGGTACTATAATGGACTAGAGGCCTGATGCATGAAATTCGTGCAAGAGTAGGCCTTCCTACCCCCAGCTGCCAGCACTGGTTTCCTTCTGGCACCCAGGACCCAGGCTTCCCTCACAGCCCGGGCTTCATGTGGAAGGTCGTCCAGAAGGACACCCAGTCTAATTAGCATATTATGCTTTTATTATTATAGATGAAATCTGGCAGAGTCCCAGTCCCATAGTGAGAACTATGGGATCATGATCATCAGAACTGAGACTGAACAAAAACAAAAACAAAAACAAAACCAGTAATATAAAAAGAACTGAAGCCTAGAATTTTATAAACATACATAAAAGGCAAATATTTCTCAAGCTCCAACTTAATTCTATGTCCTAGAACCAATATTCCAAGCCCAGTTAAATAAGAGTCATAAATTACAACCATATTTGGAAATAAATTTCTTTCAAAGTTTCCTTTGCAAGAGTTCAGTTGAGCAAAATTTTAATAACATTTTATAGTTAGATGAAATTCCTTCCATGATGAATTCTATTCTCTTACTAAATATATATAAAGATTTTTAGAAACTTAATCTTCTGACAACCCTATAAAGTAATTCTCTTTATTTTATTCTTAGAGGAAAGCATCAAGAATAAGTTGCTTCTTGAAAAGTTAATAAAATTAGGATTACAAAATAAAACCAACAACTCATGTGTCTTTGCTTCATGTCCTGAGTCAGTGACTATAGTGGGTCGAATAGTATTCCCCCAAATCCATGTCCATACAGACCTCAGGGTGTGGCCTTATTTGGAAAGAGGGTCTTTGCAGATTAAGTTAGGGATGAAGTTGAGATCATGCTGAACATGGATGGGCCCTAAATCCAATGAGAATGAGAGACAAGGACAGAGACTCGGGAAGAGACATGTGGAAAAGCAGAGAGTGGAGTGATATGGTCACAAATCAAAGAACTCCTGGAGCCCCTAAAAGATGGAAGAGACAATAAAGAATCCTTCCCAAGAGCCTTTGCAGGGAACATGGCCCTGCCAACACCTTGCTTTTGGACGTCTGGCCTCCAGAACAGTGAGAAAATATATTTCTCTTGTTTTAAGACACCATGTTTATAGTAATTCATTGCAGCAGCCACAGGTAAGGAATACAGTGGTTTTCAGAAATATTCAGTTCTTTCTATGAGCTATAATGGCCTCTGTTAGCCACATAGTTATTCTCACAAAACCAAGATAAGACCAAAAAAGAGAGGACGACAGAGGCCCTTTCTGGAACTTTTGCCCTTTCTGGAATGTTAACCCATTAAGGAGCTGGGTGGATTTAACCATGTTTTCTGGCCCTCGATGTGTACTATTAGTATAGAAACTAACTGGAATCTAACACAAAACAAAATTGGTTCCCAGGGGCTGTGTTTCTTCAATAAATTGTATTCCTGACTAGAGGAAAACGACAGGATCATAACTGCCAGTGTTAGAATGGTGTGGGAAATGTAGTGGGAAACAATAAACATTGTTTTAAAAAGCTCTAAGAGGAGAATGATCTATGTCAAAGCAGTACTGCTCCTGCGGTAATGCTTCTACCTTCCATTTAAAGACATTTTCCTTGACAGCTCTTAATAGCCTCTACAGTTATTCACTGAACTTGCCCTTAAAATTACAGAGTAATAAAAGGAGACTAGCATTGACTGACTACAGTCAAAAGGTGGGGTTTTTTAAATAAAGTGGCCATTTCATTTTACCCTATATCCAAGATTGTCCAATAAGGGTACTCGATATGTCTAAGGACTGAGAAATAGTTACAAGGCATTTTACATCACTACAATGCCATTTGACTCCTTCATTTATTTAGCCATTGAAAAGGAGAATATTTATCTTAACTAGACATCACACATCCACAAAGGAGAGAGGGAGGGGGTGAGAGACAGAGGGGAGAGGGACAGAAACATCAATGTGAGAAAGACACACAGATTGGTTGCCTCTTGCATATGCCCTGACCAGGGACAGGGCTTGGGATTAAACCTGCAACCCAGGTACATGCCCTAGACTGGAAATCTGACCCCAGACCCTTAGGTGCAAGAGCTGGCACTCTAACCACTGAGCAAAAAAAACAGCCAGAGCTCAACTGGTAACATTTTTATTTATCATGGCACCCAGTTTTTAGCCATAATATTTTTCTCTATGTGTTTATGTATGCATATACCAGTTTGAATTACTTTATTTTTTGGGTCTCCTAACAACATAGAATCTCCCTGGAGGTAATGACCATGTCTGTTTCCCTCAAGATGCTAAATGACTAACACAATGCCTGGCCTAAGGTCAGCAAATATTTTATGAATGAATAAAGAGTAAATGAACGAATGTATGATTCAAATTTAAGAAAATAAAAGCTAAAAAAGACAGTCTTTCTAAAACACACTAAGTCTTATCATTCCACCCAACTGGTTTGCTGCCTGCTCATGGGCATATACACTGAGTGGCCAGATTAGTATGATCTCTGAACACATAATACTCTGACCACTCAATGTATGTATGCATGTATATATATATTAGAGGCCCGGTGCATGAATTTGTGCATGGGTTGTGTCTGGCCAGGGGGAGGGGACATGGGCAGTTGGCCAGCCTACCTGCTGATCGAACTCCTGGTCAAGGAGAAAATTTGCCTATTAGCCTTTTATTATATATGATATAAACAGAGTAGCCAGATTATTATGTGTTCAGAGATCAGAATGTTCTGGCCACTCAGGGTACATGGACACAGTCCTTCCTCTTTTCATCACTCAAAGCTTCAAAAACTCAATACACAAACAGTAAATAACTTAGTATTAAATCTAACATAATATTCAGGGTTTCTGAGACCAGTTCAATGCTTTAAAGAATCATTTTCATTCAATATTTAATCACAACATCAATAAGGCATTTTTAAAAATGGTCCATTATATCAGTTTTAGAATTTAAGATAATCAGGAAACAAGGTATTAAAGTTGAGTGTCTTATTACATTTCATAGAACAGATGTACACACTAATGCACAGTTAAATGCTGGTCAACATCATCACTAGTAAGAATTTCTCAAAATATTAATCAGGAGATTGCCTTATGATCTTGTCCAACCACTGGAAAGTGAAACTGTTTCTTCAATGTGACTTCTTTAAGTAAGGTTTTGAAATATATCCCATACATATTTATCAAAAATAGTAGGGTCCCAGTGCATGAATTTATGCACCTTGAAAGGAACTGTGGGTTGTAAGGCTGCGGTGGCCACAGCGACAGGTCTCAGCCCATCCTCATGCCCCCACCTAGCCCCTCCTGTCATGGCTCCCAGTTCTCTCTCTTCTGGCAGACCCGCTCCCACCATCATTGCTTCTATGTGCTGACAGCACTGGCTCCATCCACACCACCACTGACAGCATGAAGCGATTGGGGCCAACACTGTCTGGGTGCAAATGGCGGCTCCTGCCCCAATTGCTCCTCAGAAGCAGGGAGAGGTGGAGAAGCCCTCAGGGGCATTTGGCACTGGCAGCTGCTGCTTGCACTCACTGATGGCACCAAGCAATCGAGATCACTGCCTGGCACTGACAGCAGGTGTGAACGGCTGCTCCAGTGCTAGCTGTGGGTGTGAGCAGGCCCAGCACTGGCCGTGGCTGCGAGAGGCAGGTGCCAGCCCCGATCGCCCATCATGAGCACAGAGAGAGGGGGGGTGGAAAACCCTAAAGGGCATCAAGACTGGCAGCCATCACTTGCACCAGCTGACAGCACCAAGCAATGGGGGCCGGCAGCAGGTGCGAGTGCCAGGCAGGACTACAGCATGTAGGAGCAAAGAATTTTCAGTATCTACCAGAGGCTTGTCCCAATGACAGCAACCAGCGCCCTGCCTTGGTCTGGCACTCCCACTCACCTGCTCTACCATCCCGCTGCAGCCGATGCCCACCATGTTCCCTGCTCTGCCACCTGCTGCCAACGCCTGCCATCTTCTGTGCACACCCCCTCATGATCAGCACAGTCATAGTGACTGATTGTTAGTTGGTTTGTTTGTTCAGCTGTTCCATCATTCAGTCTATTTGCATATTAGGGTTTTATATAGATAGATAGATAGATAGATAGATAGATAGATAGATAGATAGATAGATCCAATTGAAACAAGTTAAAATTGGAGAGTATGTCTTTGTTTCCATAAAACTACAGTATTTCAAATATTTCACTGAAGAAGATTCAAGAAATTAACACATTCCAAGTGGTTTATTAAGCTCTAGCACAATGATTGATAAGTAGCAAAGAAGCACTGAAATGTATGTAGAAGTAGATTGTATGAATGAATAAATGAACAAAGTGATATGGTGAGGAAACTCCAGGATTAAAAGTTAGGAGACCTACATTCTGGTGCCATTCCATAATCTCATGGAATGGTATTAGATAAGTTAGTGAAATCCATTATACTTCAATTTCTTCAACTATGAAATTAGGAAACTGAGGTACGGGATGTATAAGATTTCTAGTATTGCCCTTGCTGGTCTGGCACAATGGATAGTGGGTCAGCCCATGGACTGAAAGTTCCCAGGTTCAATTACAGTCAAGGACACATATCTGGGTTGCAGGCTTGATCCCCAGTGGGGGACATGCAGGAGGCATCCAATCAATGATTCTCTCTCATCATTAATGTTTCTATCTCTCTTTTCCTCTCCCTTCCTCTCTGAAATCAATAAAGATATATTTTTCAAAATTAAAAAAAAATGTCTACTATCACTGTGGATTCATTACATTGTACCAGACAGAAGGGAAATTTCATTGTATAGATGATTTGGTGAAAAATATTATACATAGCTCCCCTAATCAAGACAGTGGGAACAATGCTCAATTTTTATATCAGTAACCTACATATTAGCCAAGTCATACTGGTCCTCTAGATATTATATTAAAGAATTGATCATGATGATTTAATTTAGGCTATTTCATAGTACCTTCTTCTTACAATTCTCTTGCTTTTTGAAAGGACAGAATGTTAAGTTCAAGTCAATAGCATCATAAACAACTCCACCCTAAATCCTTTTAGTAAAGATATTGCCTTGATCAATGACACCCTCACTTATGAATAAGTCAGATCACAATGTCCATTATGCAGAAAAAATAAAACATCATATACAATAAAGAAAGGAATAAACAGTGACTTCAGGTATGTGAGATGATTCTAGCATTCTTTGCCAATATATTCCCCTTTTAATGTGAAATGATTTAAGGCTGATATAGAAATATAGTTTCTATTTTTTTAAAATTTAATTAACTTTACCATTAGCATCATGTAAATTTAAATCTTAAGACTGGTCTATAAGATATACTGTAATTTCCAATGAGACACAAGAGAAAATTTAGAATTTTTTTTCCCAAAAATGTCTCCGGCTACTGACTGTCTCTAAGGGTAGATACATCAGAGCCAAATCACAATGTTCTTTTTCAAGTATTGAATAATATTATCCTAGAAGTAACAAAGAATTCAATTTCTTATTCTCTAGATCTTTGAAGACAGGAAGAATAATTCAGTGAAGAAGCTTCTCTTTACACATCATACTGGGATGTATTCTAGAACATTTATATAACCCTAAATACTCTATTTTTAATTAATTTATTTATTTTATAAAAAAGAATGAGAGATTTGTTATATCACTTATGCATACATGGCTGCTTCTTGTATGTGCCTTGACCTTGGATTGAACCCACAACCTGGGTATATTAGAAAGGTGTTCTAACCAACTGATCCACCCAGACAGCATAATGACTCTAGATAGCCATATATTGGAATCTTTATTTCTAAATGTAAATAAATGCATCAGTCTATTCAGAATTTATCCTGGGCCCATTTTTCCAATATTCCCTGATCTTAATGCACTTCAGGGCTTAATTACAAAATCTATGTCTAGGTATTTTAATGAAACCAGTTTTTAGAACTCTCCTAAAATGGATTTTCCTCACCATGACTCAAACTTTTAATCCAATTACCTTAAATCAGTTATTTGGTTTAAAACTACCTTTCTTCTTATTTTTCTCATCAGCAATTTGTAAGCTTAAATAATAAACACAGGCGATAAGAGAGATTATTTCTCTTAAATATCAAGAGCACAAAAAACATGTAACTATTCCTTGACAATATTTTTCCACTTAAAAGAATCATGGAACACTAGTGGCCTGGTACATGAATTTGTACATATTGAAAGGAAATGAGTTAGAATAAATATTTTAATATCACTATTCGCCTTTTCTCTATAATAAAAGTGTCAAGTAAATTCACAATCAACAAATTGAAACACATGGGTGTGACTGGCACCAGCTAGAGCTTTATATGTATCATGTATGGGGGAGTCAACTTGGCCTTTTATGTATATAGAATAAACATGCTTAATTAGATTTGCTTTCTAATTTAGCTAAACTTTTTCTAGCTCAGTAAAGCAGCTCAACTTCTCTTTCAGGTTAATTGTCTGCAACACAGAAGTAAATATCAACACAAAGCAAATTATTATTGCAGATCATGCAGGAAGAATAACAGGTAAAATATTTAACTGCAGCAGTGTTTTACTACATTCTGTGCAGTGAGAAAATCTGAAGTCATTTTCAAGATCCTCCATTTCTTACTTCTTTTCAGTGGGTCAAGTTTCTGAGCTTTCCAAATCTCCATTTTCTGGCTAATGACAAGAAAATAGGATTCCATTGAGTCTCCTATCTACCTACTCCAGAACTTCTGTGAGGATCAAATGAGATGAGGCACAGGAAAATGCTTTACAGACATTTGGTTACAGTGTGAAATGTTTCTACTGGGCTATAAAGCAAGTCATGTTCTTGGGCTGAAGAAATTCCAAGGAGGCTAGTTGCTAGGGAGAGAAAGTGGAGCATTGCTATGTGACCTCATTACCTGGAGGGTTGGACACTTAGTATATTAGCATTTATATATATATATATATATATGTGTATATATATATATATATATATTACATTATATATATATATATATTACATTACCCCTGCTAGGAGATGGACAAAGAGAGACTTGCAAAGGATATTTTTACAGGAAGAATTAAGCCATTAATCTATTCTATAACTAAAAGAAAAATTTCTTGGCTGCTTCTCCAATTATTCAATCCCACTATTTTTAGGAACTATGGCACAATTTTGTGTCATTAATTATACTATACACCAAGTTCCATATTCTATAGGCAGTGTGTGGGATTAATAAAAACTATACGATGGTTTTCCCAATGCTTACAAAATTGTAGGTATAATAGCCCTTTTTTTAAAAAGCAACTAAAAAGATAATTCATTTGGATATTCTTTATGGATTTATGGTATTTTATGATGAGGAATTTCCTATGGGAACTAAGAAAAGTGGCTCAGAAAGACTGGGTATTAGATTCTCTAAATTCCAGGAGTATATCTGATGAACAATAATGACAATTCAACATGTATATTTATTTTTTTCATTTACTCCTGCTTCCTTCAAAAAACTAAGTGGATCATACATATGAAACCTAAATGCATCTATTGATACGTGGGCAGAAAACTGAGTAGTCACGCAGTTCATCCATCAAGTTATTTAAAGTTCTTAACAAATTTCTGATATAAACTAATCCAATATTTTGAGACACACTCAACTGAAACTAGTGAGTACTACACATCTGGCATACTAAAGGAACTCCCAGTCTGGTATTGCAGGCATGGCCATTTACTCACTGTATAAGTAGTGTGGTAAATGGTGAATTATACAGTTATAGGCTTGGCAATAATGCGGTAATAGTCTATCTCAGTTTGTCTCACTGGAGAAGATACTGTGGCCTAAGGTACATTTTGCAAATCTATAGGGAACATTTCTACCTCGCAGCAGAATTACTCCTGCGCACCTACCATTGAAAATTGTATTATATAAGTATATTTTTAAATAGTTTTATTTTAGTTCACCTTAAAGTTATGGGATCATATTAATTTTTAAATTACATAGGTCATATATCTAAGGATTTCATGTTTAGATAGTAACAGCACATTACAAAATGTTATTATAAAAAGAGAATTTATGGTCTAGGAGTGAGAACCACAAATCTAGAGGGATAGAGATGTAAACATATAAAGTTACAGTGTGAAACATATTAAATGTTAACACATCTCTATATACAAACTGCCAAGGGGACACAAAATATGAAGGAATTAAGAGATACATTACAGAGAAGCAAGTAAGACAAATAAAAATTCACAGAAGCAAACAGCAGTATGATGGTTGCTGGAAGAAAGGGGGTGCGGGGGTTGAAGGTAGAGGAAGTCAAGTGTATAGTGTCGGAAGGAGATGTGGCTTTGGTTGGTGGACACACAATGCAATATACAGGTGGTGCATCACAGAACTGTACATCTGAAACTTACATAATTATATGAACCAATGTCACCCTAATAAATTTAATTTTTAAAAGGGGGCTTTGAAACATAAGTAGATATTTCCAGGTAGAGAAATACAAAGGCCAGCTTAGGCTGGGGAAAAGCAGCAGAGGCACCAGATTATAGGAGAAACATAAAGAACACACAGTTGAGCCACAGAATGAAGTTAATTTGTGGCGCTGGCGCTAAGGCCCATATTTCCTTCTAAGAAGTTTCATGCTTATCAGGCAGGCAATAGTAGAAAGCCATCAAATTGCATAATAATTTATCTGGTCATTTCTGATTTCAAAAATATGCAATTATGTTCTTTTTTTTTTTTTTTGGCCAGAGAAATAATTATTATTCTTGATTCTTATATTTTGCTTACTATATTACTTCAAAGGCTTAGATATCAGCTTCAGGCTTTTAAAATGCCTTAAATGTTCAAAGCAAGCCCATGATTTTGAATGCAAATAAAAAGGAAACAAAAAAAAAGGAAAATGAGTTTAAATATACAGTGTAATTTCAAAAATATGCCTTTGAAATTGCTATTCCACATGAAAATTCTACCAATTTTCTTGAATTAAGTACACATTGTTTAACTTTTCAATTTCACCTTGTTGCTTCCTTTGTACAAGAGGTGTTCCTTTCGAAAGATAAACTTCATTTTGAAGCTTCCAGAGGGAGTTTTTATTAAACGTTTATTGTAGATAGCCAAAGTCTTTTCGTTCTCTTCCGCGGTAGATAAGAACGTGGGGTGAGAACACAACAGAGGCCTTCACATCAGGTTCTTCCCCAGGAGATACTCATGTAACATTTTACTCGCATCAAACCTGATGGCGCCAAGCAATGACATTAAAGTATTAACAGAAGGACTTCTTTTTCCTTCTCAGATTGTAGGTTAGAGCGGCTGCTGGAGTTTTGCTGCAAACAAAGGAGGCTCTAAAGTGATGGATTCCTCTTTGTTTTATCACTGTTTTCTCAAACCAGACCAATGAACTCTCCACCCCTGACCCTTACCACCAGGCTGACCCTCTCACAAACTAATCACTGTAGGGCTCATAAAAGAGAGTTGTAAAACGCCAACAGTTGTCCAGTCTAGGGGATAACTCAGTACCCTCCCAAGCGTCTTGCCTTTTCCTGACACCAAACACTCCCACTTTCCATCGTCTACCGTGGCCAGGGCATCCTCAGTGATTTTGGTCATGGCGACTTTCCATTCCTGACTTGAAGTTTCACACAGATTTCAGCTTAGGAAGTCATGGCAGATTGGCAGCGGAGCTCTGATATTTCTGAAGCCCATCCGGACCCTGAGTGTGCAGTCCTTCGACACTCCTTCCAGGACTGAGAAGTAAGCCTGTGTCTTTTCTGAGGTTATGGACTGACTGAGATAGTATGTATTTATAAATACACAGTATATAAATCAGTGTAATTTGGAGAGTTACTTGCCATCGAATACCAACCAAAATAACCACAGCAGTTAGACCTGCAGTTGAAGATGGCTACCCAACATTTATGAAGTTGTCGGGTATTCTCCTGTTTTGCCAAAGCTGGTCTATATTGCTGCTATAACGGAGATGACATAGAAACCTATGGCATACACCCATCCGCTATATAAGGCCCAAATGAAGCAAAACAAGGGGCTTGGCAGGAATTCCATGATATTTATCCTCATAGACCAAAGCAGCTTTTTGAGCAAAATGAACCTTTTTGATGTTAATTACTGGCATGTGAATCTTGACATGAAGTTAGAAAATCCAACCCTGAATGCATCTCTAAAACTAATTTTCTAAGTCTGGTACTGGACTCACTCAATTGTTTTATAATGACATGCTTTACATTATGGATATGATGATTAAAGGAGGTTAGGTTACAGGAGTTCAGTGAAAGCATCCTGTAATACCCTGATGCCATGACCTTTCCTAGCTCTTGGGCTCATGATCACAACAACCAAGACAGGGGCCAGTGTTCCAGGGAAGGGCTCTCTGTTCTTGCTACTTCTCCACATGTGTAGACAACATCAGCAAGCAGGCCCAGGAAAGCAAAGCAGACTTTCTCTGTATCCTCTTCCCCTTAGCAACCTCCCCCTAAAATACGTGCATAATCTGTTCTATAAATAAGTAGGGATTCAATCAGCTGTGTTCTAAGGTAGCCCACTGCCTGTGGCATATTCATAATGTACCAACAAGTCTTTGAGGTTATTTTTATTTTCAAAAGTTCTCAAATCATTCTCAAGAATGAACTGGAAAGATCCCTGGATTCATCAGTGATATTTTCCTGTTACTCTAGGGAAGTTGTGAAAAGGGAAAACCCACATTTCTGCCTCCTTGCATTTCATCCAACTTCTGCTGCCAATCGCAGAGAATCTGTCAGAGTAATTGGCCTGTCACAGGAAGCTGTGATGCAAGGCGGGCCACAGGAGGAAGGAGGGGCTGCCAGGAGCCCCTGCCCACTCTCAGGTCCCCTGTACAGGTTGGACAGCCAGGACAGCCTTTGGGCCCAGGGTTCTCTGAAGCTGGCATGTGAGAAGGGAGAGTGAGAAGGAGCCATTCTTCCCTGTGTTTTAAAATGGTGGCGGGATACACTGAAGGATTATCACAACCCACATCCCCCATTTCCCTTGTACTAGTATATGTTGTTGGGGAGGTTGGGCAGACCCAGCCATGTTCACACAGTCATGTATTAATATTTACCCATATCACACCACCCAATATTTTAGATAAAAAAAATCTCCTTCTGCCTATGGGAAAACACAAGTTCTTTAAGCAGTGCTCAGTGTTAATAGAAAAACCTCTCTCCCACCCTTGCTTTGCTTTGTTATTACATTCCTGCAGACAAAGATGGCTTCTGGTTTACCTCCCTTAAATCCATTGTTTTGTTTGCTCTTACGCATTCCAATAATAGAGTTCACATTTCAATGCCCTTTATTTCAGAGTCAAAAGAATAATCAGGAAAACAATTTATGAATCATTAATTAGGCCTCATATCATATTAGAAAGGAGCCGTTTTTAATTTAGAGGCCAGGATAACATGGATTTCCAAGGGAAAAGGGGCATGTAGCAATTAAAGAAACTGACTGATGGAAGAATTGATTGCTTATCAATGACTATATCATCACAGATTGGACTCCACTGCACTCCTCTAAAACTAGGACAATTAGTCTGGCCGGTGTGGCTCAGTGGTTGAGCAGTGTGGCTCAATAGTTCAACATCAGCCTATGAACCAGGAGACGGAGTCCCAGTCTGGGCACATGACCAGGTTTCAGGCTCAATCCCCAGTAGGGGGCATGCAATAGTCAGCTGATTAATGATTCTCTTTCATCATTGATGTTTCTATCTCTCTCTATCCCTTTCTCAGAAATCAATAAACACATATTTTTAAAAAACAGGACAAATAGAGATAAATGTATCATAACAATATAACATCTCAGGACATAGGGTTAATTTTCAATAGAAAAATATTTTCTGTTCGTGGGAAGATTAAAGTTATAGCTAAACTTACCTTCATTCTATGCTCACAGTAACAACAACATGGAAAATCTGATTATCCTACCCATACTTAAATGATGAAGATAGGAAAACTATAGAATTAGTTAATATTTGTATTTCATTATCTTTTCTCTTACTGATTTTTATTCAGCCTACTTCTAAAATAAAGGAGAAGATTTAAAAAGGGAGAATTATTGAGGGATGGTGACATAATTTCAAGTTTCCAAATGGCAGCAAGGGCCACATTGGGAATATTTAAGCTAAGCCACAGATAGGCTTCCTCTTGTCCTTATCTCCCCACAGCACAGAGAAAGATTGTTGCAGGAGAAGATGCTCTGGACAAACACCTAGAGAAGTATAACTGTGAATAACATTACCACTCACAACACCCAAGCTTCCACAGAGATGGGAATTGCATTTGCATATGGATAACGTTCTTATCCAAGACCCTTAATTCCAATTTTGCCTCTAGCATCAGCTCTGTGATCATGAGGCTTTCGTCTACAATAAAGGTTGTAGAATAGAGAGATGGTCTCTGCAGTCTTTTCCAGATCTGAAGTACTATACTTATTTCAGAAACTCCCAATTCTTTATCCCAACCACAAAATGCATGATAGAGGTGCTAAATTATTCCTACAATGGCAAGTATGTTACAATATAGATACACCAAAATAATATGTTATACATCTTACATTTACGCAGTCTTATATGTCAAATACATTCAATTACACACACACACACACACACACACACACACACACACACACACACACACACGGAATTCTGAGTGTTTATTGAAAAGTCAGAGAATCTGGAAAAAGTCTTAACTTAGAACGACTAAATCAGGACCTCCTGCTAGGACCACTCTGAATGAGCTTCTAAAAGATTCTAGATGGTTCTGATAAATCACCAGGTGATTCTGACAATGTCAGCTACTGCAGTAGATCCCTGATTAGAAACTTCTTGAGGGCAGCACTATATCCTGTGCCTCCTTGAATCCTTGTGGAGGGCTTGGGATATTAGAGGCACTCAGTAATTTAGCTGCCTGATGATTAAATATCTGCAAAACATAAATTGCACATTTTTTATTGTTACTGGGCTATATTGAAAGAGAAAGAGGATATGCGATAAAGGCAAAAGGGTATGTTTATTTAATTTCATGTAATTATAAATACACAAAACTGACCTCAACTTCAACTAAACAGCCTGAGATATAAATCAGAAATTAACAGTGGAATTAACATAAACTTTGAGTTCATTCTATTTTTTTTAATGGCTTTTCTCATAGGCATTGGTTTTTGCATTTGTTAATTTGACATACAGAGTTGATTAGTTTTACAGTTTGTCGCTATGGAGGACACACTTCTAAGTAGAATGGAGCATTGAAGAGAAATGTTCCCATGGATTCAACACATGGGTCATTCTAATTTTTTTTCATTATGTCACTCGCTATTCTTCCTTGCTTTGTTTGTTTTTCAGTTGCTGATTAAATGAAAAGTCAAAAATAAACGGATGTAAATTTGCCTCTGAATTAGATCCCTGTTTAGAGTTTAGCAACAATGTCAAACATTTCCTACTAGGAAGCTATTAATTCTGGAAGCAGAGGCTCAAAGTGAAGAAAGGGGTTGTGTATTAGTGTGTTTATTGCATTAGGATGTGCAATGTGCTCCTTTGCATTTAAATGGCCAGAAAAAGACCAAAGCATTAACTTGGGGTTCATTAAAAGTAAGCAGGGGCCTGTCCATTCATTACATTCCCCCCAAAACAATCCCCTCTGGTGAAAACAGATATCACTAGCACAAACAGCTGGGTGTGCGTGAGGCCATGCTGCCAGAATGCCATTGTTTGATAGGTTTAATGTCACTTTTGTACTATTATATACCACAGAGAGAGATGCTGAGCTGCATCCAACAGGGTGGCTAACATTCTGTAGCTAATTGCATACAGCTCCATGGCAGTACTAAAGGAAGGACGACCCTGTATATGTCTCAGGAGGGAATAGAAAGATATTTTGTTTATAGTCACCCATCTGTCTAGTCACAATAGAATTATATATGAGTACAAACCACAGTTTAGTGCGTCCTTCAAGAATGATTTCTCATTATATTCATTCTACCAGCTCCCACTCAGATACAGGTTACCAGAAACTGTTTCTGTCCTTTACTAACAATAATATATCTGATATTCTAATATTTCAGCCAAAGGAAAGTCCTTCTAATAGACTCCATAACCATACAGAGAATATTGCTTTGTAGAATAAATGCTGAATTCAAGTACAATTTTTTAAGAAAGATGTGGGAGAGGCAAAATGAAAAATCAAATGCCACATTTAAACTCTAACTGTGCCTGTTTTGTTCTATGACTAAAATAATAGAATACACACTAACATGCATGCGAAAGGATCTAAAATTGTAGCTGCCTATTATACTCATTGAATAAGTGAGGTTCCGAAAGGTAAAATAGCTTGCTTAATGTTTGAAGAGTGAATGACAAAACATAGATTTCCTTATATCTCATGCTTGCATATAAATGAGCAAGCAGATTCAGCTAAGAACCTGTTAGATGCATTTCTTGTCATTGTCACTGTAATCATTTAAAATGCTGAAACATGAGCTCAGCCAGAGTGGCTCCCTGTGTACCGAAAGGTTGCTGGTTCTATTCCTGGTCACGGCATATACTTGGGTTGTGGGTTCAATATCTGGTTGGGACACATACAGAAGACAGCTGATAGATATTTCTCACATAGAAGTTTCTCTCCTCCTCCCCCTCCCCCTCCCCCTCCCCCTCCTCCTCCTCCTTCTCCTCCTTTCTGGCATGTCCTCTGGTGAAGAATAAAAAATAATAATACAAAGAAAAATTTAAAAATAATAAAATAAAATACTGAAACTTTACTAGAGCCTTACAACCCAAGTTAGAATGATATCAAAATAAGAACAAGCAAACTAATGGTAGATAATTCATCTTCTTCAAAATAGTAGAATCTCTACTTCTCTTAGGGCATCTGAAACTCTCTTATTACTACAAATATTTCTTTACATATTGTATCTTACCAATTTGAGGGCAGTGTTTTTTGACAACCTAAGGGAAAAGAGATCTGTGTCTCTAATTAAATAGTCAGTTATTGTATATTTTTAAAATTCTTATGGCACACCAGTGCAATGCAGCACACCAGTTGAAAACTGCTGATATAGAATGTGCTAATTTGTTAGATCTTCTTCAGTGAAAAGTATTTAAAATACTTCAGTTTTATGGAAACAAAGACATACTCTCCAGTTCTGGAAAGTTTTCTCAGTGGTTAGAGCATTAGCCCACAGACCAAAGGGTCATGGGTTCGATTCCCAGTCAAGGGCACGTACCTCAGCTAGTTCCCTGGCCTAGGTAGAGGAACAATGGGGGAGGGAAGCAATTGATGTGTCTCTCTCACACCTCTCTCTCTCTCTCTCTCTCTCTCTCTCTCTCTCTCTCTGTCTCTCTCTTCCCCCTCTTCCACTCTCTTTAAAAAAATCACCGGAAAAAATATCTTTGGGTGAGGATTTAAAAAAAGACATACTCTCCAATTTTAATTTGCTTAGCCTTTTGATATACATTTTGATATGTCTATGAATATGTATGGAATATATTTAAAAGCTTTATTTAAAGAAGCCCTATTAAAAAAAAAGATCTAGTTTCCAATGTTTGGACAAGATCATAAAGCAATAAGACAATCTTCCTATTGATGTTTTAACTGATTCCTTACTAGTGATGACGTTGATCAGCACTGTAACTTAACTGGACATGAGCATGCATGTCTGTTCTATAAAATGTAATAAGATACTTAACTGTAATACTTTCTAATTATCTTACAACCTAAAAATGACATAATGGACCATTCTTTTTCATTTTCCATTGAATGTTATGATCAATTATTGAATGAATATGAATGTTTCAAAAATTTTATTTCAAATGAGTACTCTATCACATTAAACTTAAAATCTGACTTTAGCTTTTCTTCACTGATTTAATGTAACTCTTCATAATTTTTAATGTGGGTGTTTTCTATATTGAAATTAATGAATCTACTAGCACAAAATAATTTAATATCTATATTATTATCCAGTCGGTAATTCTGTGAATAGTCATTGGCAATTACGTTGTCGTAATTTATTAAATAGTACTAAAGAAAAAAATATCCAACTTATGAGCCATTTGGGTTTTGAAGTTTCTAGTAAAATCTTATAAAGACAAAGATTCTGTGCATTTGTACATCTTAATAATTGTCATGTCATGCTATTAGTATTAATAGAGGGAACACAATTTTTAGAAGCACATTAAGTTTATATGTCTAGAACTCTTTCTATAGAAATGGGTGGGGTCAAAAGAGGCCTAGAAAAGAGTGAGCACTCTACCACCCACCAGTAATAAGGCTACTCCTCCTTACATGTGACAGTGGAGGCCATTTGGGGAGCCAGAACTTCTAGTCATCATATTCCATGTGAACACTAATCAAAAAGTAAACTTCAGAGCAAAGAAAATTACCAAAGATATTACATAATTAAAAAAGGGTCATAAAGAACATACATCAATCCTAAATGTGTATGCATCAAACAATAGAACTGCAAAATATCTGAAACAAAAATAGAACAGAAAGGAAAAATAGACAACTGATAACTGCAGTCAGAAACTTCAACAGCCATCTCTCAACAATTAACAGAACAACTAGACGGAAAATCAGCAAGGATACAGAAGAACTCAATAACACTATCAAACAAATAGATCTAATTCACATTAATAAAACATTTTGCCCAACAACATCAAAATACACATTTTTTTTTCAAGTACCCAGAGTATGTATACCAAGATAGACCACATCCTGGGCCATAAAACAGAAAAACAAAAGAAACAACTCAACAAATTTACAAAAACATTCAGGGTGTATGCTCCAACCCCATTAGAATCAAACTAGAATTCAACAACAGAAGGATAAGAAGAAAAAAATCTCTAAAACCATGAAAACTAAGGCAGCACACCCCTAATCAATATGTGGGTCAAAGAGGAAGTTTCAAAGGAAATTTTAAAAATATATTAATCTGGATAAAAATCAAAGTAGAACATACCAAAAATTTTGAAATGCAGCTAAAGCAGTACTGAGAGGAAAACTTATAGCATTAAACATATACATTGGCAATAAAATCAATAATCTAAGCCCCCCCATCTTCAGAACCTACAAAAATAAGAGTGACTTAAACCCAAAGCAAGTAGAATAAAGGAAATAATAAAGATATGAACAAAAATCAATGAACTAGAAAACAGAATATAATAGAAACTATCAACAAAAGAAAGACCTGAATCCTTGGAGAAACCAATAAAATGAACAAACCTCTAACAAGATTAACAAAGAAAGTTTTGTCGGAAGGGAAAATTTTGTTAAAGAAGACACAAATTACAAATAGCAAGAATGAAATACAAGGTACCACTTGCTTCTCTTTGTGATATTTAATCCCCTCGTTGCAGGGTAACTGTAGTATAATCAATGCCATTCTCAAGAAGAGCTGAAGTTCATTCTGATATTAATTTAAAAAGTAAGCTCCTACAGTAGGGACTCCAGATATGCAGTTCTTTCTTACTAAGCAATGCAATGTTTTCAGTGGTGATGAAATTTTAAGGTTGGAAAGGATAAATAATGAATAAGCTCCCCAAGGGTTTGGATGTTTCTTTTGTAATCACAGTACATTCCTAGCATGAAGAACAGTGTCCACTGTATCTTAGAGACAGTCAATATTTGCTTAATGAATAATTGAAGAAATTAAAAATTGGAAGGCGTACAAACAGTACAAATTTTAAAAAATAGAGTAAGAGTTTAGATAAATGTTTGATTTATTTGATATTAGTTAAAAAATATATAAAACACAGCAAAAGTTATGGGAGGGGCAGAAATGCTGCAAGTGAAATTTGGCTTGAGAACAAATATGATGACATCAGTGGCTAGAGCATCAGCCTGCGAACTGAAAGGTCCCAGGTTCAATTCCAGTCAAGAGCATGTACCTTGGTTGTGGGCACATCTCCAGTAGGGGGTGTGCAAAAAGCAGCTGATTGATGTTTCTCTCTCATCAGTGTTTCTGACTTTCTATCCCTCTCCCTTCCTCTCTATAAAAAAAATCAATAAAATATAAAAAAAAGAACAAATATGACAAATTCTTGCTCAGGCTTTTCAGGTCCCTGCTGTATTTCAAACCCACTCAACTACCTGGATTGCATGTCACCGGCAATCTGCTCTATGTGAATAAGATTCTTTCCCTATTACAAAAGTTACAGGAAAATAAAGTGTAAATAAACTAATGTTAGTGAAAAGTGGGTTGGAATACATAATAAAAAGACTGAAAGAATGCAGGTGGCTTATTTTAGAAAATTAAATAATTTAATACAAGTGATAATTTCTGAAAAGGAAATTGAGCTCCAATGAAGCATGCATGTCCTTTACTACATTATCTGCAACAGTGCATGTAATTTGCACACATTTAATTAACTAATAAAACTCCTATCAGTAACATCAGATTTGTAAATGTCATTGTTGATAACATGCTGTTCCATCAGGCTGAGCTGTTTTTTGTTTTGTGAAAACTGAAGTACATACCCAAAGGTGCTGTCTAGCACTGCTACTTGCTTTCAAATATTTCTTGACATAGTTAAAATTTGTTGGGGTATCCATATAGGATAGAATTTAGAGAAATCTCTAAATACTCTGCCCTAAATAAACCATAATTCAAAGGAAAATTGGGGCATATAAAGAGAGCATGATTACCAGGGGGTTCACTCAACCACAGACTGTGTTCTGCTGGAGACAAATCAGGTTGCCAGTTTGACTGGAGATAACATAGTGTGTCTATTGCTTCACAACACTGATTGCTTCTAACCTTGTTCCTTGACATAGAACCTTATTAGGAGCTTATAAAAATTATTATGAAACTAATCCTGAAGACATTGGATAAGTATGAATAATATCTTTCCACCTATATTTCTTATAACATGGTAAGTTATAAATATTATATATATATATATTGAAATCCTATTTTTAGGAGATATATATATATATATATATATATATACACATACATATTGAAATCCTATTTTTCTCTGAAACTGAAAGAATCAGAAGAGCCATTTGTTCTCTATATTGTCTCATGGATATAGTGTTATGTTTGTCCAGAAAGAAATTTTAGTTGGAATCTGCCAGGTAGAGAGATAGAAGGCAATGCCATACATTGTCATCTATCCAGTTGCCTACTCAGAAGGACAATTGTTCTCTTAATATATACATACCTATCTATATCTATTTAGATAGATTAGATATAGATATAGATATAGATATAGATATATAGAGATAGAGATACAAATAGAGATACAGAGATATAGAGATATAGAGATAGATATAGATGTGTGTGTGTGTGTTTCATTTTTGAAAATTAAGGATTTTATCTCTTAACACTCTAAGAGACTGATTTAAAAGCAGTCATACATCACCCTAGCCAGTTTGGTTCAGTGGATAGGGTCGGCCTGCTGATCGAAGGGTTCCAAGTTTGATTCAGGTCAAGGACATGCACCTGGGTTGCAAGCTCCTCCCCAGCCTGGGTCCAGTAGGGACTTGTGCAGAAAGCAATCTATCTATGTGTTTGTCTCACATCAATATTTCTCTGTCTTTCCCTCTCTCTTCCGCCAGAGGGTAGGAGAGGCCAGAGGGGAAAGAAAAGGAGACATATGTACTACTTTAAACAATAAAATAAAATTTTAAAATAATCAATTAAAAAATATCCTTGAGAGAGGATTAAAAAAAGAAGAAATACAATGGACTAAAATTCATCCAATTTGTTAAATATTCATGAGCTCATAATGATAAAAAATAAAATAAGTAAGCTCCTTGACAGAATCCTAAGGAACCAACTGAGAAATAAAGGAAAGGAATCAAACCTTTAACGTGCCTTTAATAAAAATAAATAAATAAAAGCAGTCATATTTCAAGTAGGTAGGCCAATGATGTTTATTAAAATCTTACTGTGTACAAGAGAATGTGATTGTTGCTGTGCACTTATTTCTGTTGTTGATTTTTAAAGGCAAAATATTTGGCTACAAGCGTTGTAGTGAGAAAGTAGGCTTGGAAATGAAAGTTGAGGATTAGATAGAGGGTCTGCAAAGCCAGATCGATAGAGCTTGACACATGACCAGATAGGAGAAGGAATAATCCAAAAGAATTCTGTTGCCAGTAACACAGATCGGAAAATACCAAGTACTGATTTCATGTTAGGTGTCAGGAAAGGATGTCTGAAAAATCACAAGTTTGTACTGGAGGAATGAACTTGCAGTTGACTATAGATCCTAATGAAAACATGCTACAGGAAGTCAACATATTGGTCCATGGCTTAAACATAAGGGTTCTTGTCATTAACCTCTCATGTATGTGTGTGTGTGTGTGTGTGTGTGTGTGTGTGTGTGTGTGAACTGACATACACACACACACACACACACACACACACACACACTAGGGGTCCAGTGCACTAAATTCGTGCACTGGTGGTGGGTGGTCCCTCAGCCCAACCTGCCTCCTCTCACATACTGGGAGCCTTCAGGAGATGTCCTATTGACAACTTATAGAGGATTTCGAGCCCCCCCTCCCCAGCTCCACCCCTGCTCAGGCCTGCCCAAGGCCGAAAGCCTCTGGCCGAGGCTTTTGGCCTTGGGCAGGGGAGCCTTGAGATCCAGTGGTCCCTCAGCCCTCTGCGATTGCTGGCTCCATCCCTACCCAGGCCTGCCCAGACCCCTCAGATTGCTGGCTCTACCTCTGACCCCTCGGCTCTGATGGCTTACCACACAGTGACCTGGGTGGCAAAATGTTCCCCGGGACTCAGGCACTGGGTGCCTATGTATGTAAATTAACCACCATCTTTGTTAGGTTAATTTGCATACTCACTCTGATTGGCTATGAATGTAGTGGAGGTATGGTCAATTTACATGTTTGTCTATTATTAGGTAAGACGTTTTAAATTTCAAAGGTAGTTCAGGTAGTTCATTTATTTCAAACAAGATTCACTTAATTCATAGTGTTTACTATCCCATCACTTGCTAATGAAATAAAAGGGGGGAATACTAATAAATGTCATAACACAGCAATGTGTAGCACAAATAATTAAACCTGAATAGCAATTTTATTAATATATTTCCTTCATGGAAAGTAAAAACAGTAAAAATGCCTTAGCTTTTGAAAAATTATTGACTTACTATATATCACTGTGATTTTCTTACTAGCTGCTTTAGTTATATGACATAAATTCTCCATGATCTTTGCTTTTCAGCTCCAATTCCTACACATGATGATTAAACCAAATTTTTTTCTTTCATTCAACAAAAGTTATCTCTTTGTGAATTTTATCAGTGATATTTACTAAGGTACAAAATCCACTGACATCATTTAGTACTTACAAAATGTCTCAGTAGAGATGCTAGTAAATTTTGTAACCATTTAGAAAATAGCCATTCGTCAGTATAACTTTAATTCCTAACTGTCCTGACCTCTCTTTTCACCTAAAAATGAATACTTGCACAGCTAGGCTCAAATCAGTGGGGTGAGAGAATCTTGGAGACTCACATTTGTACTTGCTAAGCAATGCATTTATTTTAAAAAATGCAAGACGCTTAAAATGTTAATGGCCACTTCAGAACTCCCTGAAGAAACATTTATTTAGGACAAAATGTACCACAGTTGCTTCCTGAAGATTAGTAAAGTAAGTTAGGACATTAGAAAATCTCTTCTATGCAAGACCAAAAACATTTCTTTATTGATAAAGTCATGTCCAAATCCTATTTCCTCTTACTTCACTCAATCCAATTAAACTCATATTTATTTGGAATGTATTAACTGTCTTATAGTATTCCCAGCTGATCTCTATTATACACTCTGTTATTTTTTTTTAATAAAAGTGACTAAGACAATATATAATATATTTATGCACCTTTCCCTTGAAGTTATTTGGTCCTGATATTGTAGAAAATGGTTCCTCCCACGCTCATGTTCACCCCTTTATTGGGTTTATAGCCCTTAGGGATTAAAGAGACTTAATCACAGGTAATGAATTTTTGTGCATAAATAGAGAGTATATTGGGTCCACCAATTGGAAACTTAAAAGCAAAGGAGTTGGCTGAGAAAAACTAAAACATCCTGGATAAACAGTGATGGCTCCAGAATTACCCTCTCGGAAAATCTGATGTGAAGAGGCACAGGGGCATCCAGTAACCATACACAGAAAGTGCCTGGGTTTCACTTTGATTACTTATTTGTAGTGGCCAGTGGAAAGAAATCAGCAGGGCTATTATGGAGCTATTGAACCCCCAAAACACTGAACCTCACAGCATCCCAACAGCAAAGGTGATTAGTTACCTTATTTAGAACAAAAACAGGGCTGTCCTTTAACTGCTAATTCACCAGTAATTAATGCTTGAGGTGTGACATAATCATCTAGACACAGACAGATTAGCCATGGAGAGTGAACAAAACCCTCGGCTGCAATTCTGCAAGTGAACGATCTCTGTCTTCTCTCAGAAATCCACTAGTTGTGACTGGCCACCTAAACTGACTGCATCTCTGAAAGAACACTGGCCCAGAACTCTGCAAACTTCTTTGCCCTTACCAAAGTTGGGTCTTGATGTCCAAAGTCTTCTGCCTGATTGCTACTGCTGTTTCTGTAGGTTTCATCCATCTGTCTGTTAGCATTTGCACAATCCTACATCTCATAACAGAATAAAAGGCATTTCAATAAGCAACAAAATTGAGATTCTTTTCAGTAATATCTGTGGATTTTTTTAAATACTTTTTTTCATTTTCTGAATATATGTAGCATCTGCTCATTGTAGAAAGTTTGGACAATACAAAAAAAAAAGGACATATTTAATCTCATATAGTCCCACAATCCAAGGATAACAATTTTTAGGTCTTCATCTTATTTATATCTATGGCATAATGCGTATTTCCTTAGTTATGGTGTGCTTATGTCACAGGCCAGTCACATAGCAGGAAAAAAACAACAACTTTTATCTCAGAAGACTAGAAAAGAATTAGAAGCAAAGGTAAGAAAATCAGGCTTCCAAAATCTTCCTCACTTAAGTTGAACATCATAGGACTGTAGTGGGAAAAGACAGAAGCCACGTACTTTTGAAAGTTTCCCATATTTGAAACTCTGGTTGGAAACCTCCTATGGCCCAGGCACTGCAAGGGAGTTTCAGAAGTTCAAGCATACATAAAGGCTTACCATAAAGTCTGGATTCTGGTGGGAACCAAGGACACTGCAGCCTAAGATTAAGGGATATCCTCCAAAAATGTATACAGACCTTAATAGCTGATAACACTTAATTTTCACTCCTTTTCAGGTTCAACTGATTTAAAATAATGGGTGAAGCCAGACTAAGCTTCAAACAAAGAAAATGTATCCTAAAATGCCACTAGACTTTTTTTTATGCAGATACATGGAAGATGAAGTTTATGGTAGAAAACCGGAAACTGGCAACAAATTGAGGGCACACAAATACAAAACACAATGCTTCTTGATGCTTGTGATTCCACTTCAGTGCCTAGACCAGAATGGTCATAAGTTTGAAAATAGGCACTGACAAAAAAAAAAATCATCTCTGTAGATTCTTTTACATTTTTAAATGAACTGTATTGTTAAAGTGTGAATACATTTTGTGGTACACCCTGTATAAATCATGACCAGTTATCAAGATGGGATCTGTAGGACCCAGCCAGAGATCATCAACAAGAGAGAACTCCAATTTGAAGATTTCCAGAAAAAACGAAAGCACGATTTCAAAGGATACAATCAGACCAAACACTCCAAGTAGATGCAGCACCCACTCCCCAGAACCACAGTACCACCACACAGTGGACAAGACACAATCAAAGGACCTCCACAACCCTCTCAAGAGACTCCTAAGTCTTCCTCCATAAACAGATCTTGGGAAGGGAAGAAGGAGAGGAGTAACTGTGATAGGGAGTAGAACTCTGACTTTACTGGATAATTATCCAATAGAAAGTGTTTGGAAATCAAAAGCTACTTTGCAGGAGAATTCAGCAACTTGAGCCATGTTCCATCTTACTTCAACCATCTCTACCTAGATTCTCTTCTCCTGAATATCTAATTTGTAGGGCGTTCAGTTTTTATTCAGATACACATGTATACAATTCATAGCAATAATCTCATATTTTATAAATGTGTTTTATTATTATATGTGCATACAAGTCCTTGAATTGCATTAACCTTTGAACTATTGCAAACTGACCTCCCATTCTGTGTTGCTCTCCATATCTTGTTTTTGTATGTGTTTTGTTTTTTTATTGCTTGTCTCATCTACTCATAAATTCATTCTCAAGCCCTGGACACCTGTCCTGAGGGCCACTGCCCATACTGGCACCCCTGACTCCTGTCTCCTTTGCCATCCATTTTGATTTCTCACATTGGCAGATCCATGTTCCAGGCCAGTCTCCAAATCCCTACTGCAACCTTATGCTTGACTATTCTGATTCTCTAAGTGGTTTTCACTCTGGGGTTTCAATGAACCTTCTGCTCTCTAGTTTCTGCTCAATAGGAGACACTCTTTATCCTGCTCTGATGTTTTTAAATTGGAGAGAGTAGATTCTGAAATGATGGTCCTTTTCAGACTCCCACTAGGAGCAAGAAATTTTCTGTACAGTAATGTTTCTAAATTTCTCCTTTGAAAAATTTTTCTCTTTTCCCAATGACCTGGGGTAAGCAGCAAAAATTCTGTTTAACACAGGAGCAGAGGAGGGAGAACAGCTGGCATTTTTGGCTGTTTTTTTCCCAACAACATGTTTAAAGCTTTTAAAATATCTTTTTCTTGCCCTATTACCTATTTATTCAAGAAAGTAAAGCATATAGATAAAGAAATAAAATGTTCAAGATATTTGGTATCAACTTTGCATCAAAGACAATGACTTACAATATATACTATGTTTGCTATGCTAGGCTCATCCTACCTTCTTCCAAATAACTCATCATCCAGATAACCTCTGGCTCAGACCTGTCATGCTATCTTGAAATCTTTACTAACATTTATAGTCAGCTTTTGAATTCGTGTCTCCAATGCCTCAGAAATGTTTTCCATGTTTCAAAAGCACTTCAAAATGTACTTAATATTTTTTAAAATCCAGACATAATACCACTTTAATATGTAACCCTGATGCAGGTTGCATACCCAAGTATTTTCATATCCTATCCAATAAAAGAGTAATATGCAAATTGACCATATCTCTAATCACACCACGCCCACCAGCCAATCAGGAGCTGGGGTAGAGCCAGACAGCGAGCGCGAGGCTCCCAGGACCCCAGGCCAGGCACATGCTGGCTGCCCAGGCCGGGGTGCAGGGCCAAGGCGGCCAGCGAGCGCACAGCCCCCAGGGCTGGGTATGACTGGCAAGGGCAAAGGCCAGGGCCAGGGAGGTGGGGTGGGGCTGCGGCGGCCAGCACGCACACGGACCCTGAGGCTGGGTGCACACTGGCCAGGGCAAAGGCCTGGGCCAGGGGGCAGGCCTGGGGTGCAGCCAGCCATTGGCCCCATTTCAGAGTGATGGCTGGGTGCCCAAGGCCTAAAGCCTAGATCAGAGGCTTTAGGCCTTGGGCAGGCCGGGGGTGAGCAGTCAGTAGGACATCCCCTGAGGGCTCCCAGTATATATGAGGGGGCAGGTTGGGCTAGGGGATCACCCACTCTCAGTGCACAAATTCCGTGCACCGGGCCCCTAGTCTAATATACTCTTAATATAAATGTGTATCTATATCTATACACACTCAAACACTAATGTATGTAACTTTATTCTCTGCCTTCTCTCAAATTCACCGACTGCATTTTCACAATTAAAATACTCTGGCCAATTAAGTGTGTTTTCCACAGTATTGCATTGAATACAGGTCAGGGGGTATATCTGACTAGAAAAATCAAAACCTCTACTTTTATAAAGTTTTCATACTGCTGAAGTCACATGATATAAAATGAAACAGCTAAATTTATTTTCCCAAAAGACACGGAAACAACAATAGAAAAAACCAACTTCTAAAACAGATCAATTACTATTTGGAATGTGTTGGATGATGACTCCATGTTGTTACATGGGGGAAAAAAATGGTGGTTCAAATCTTTATTATTTACTTCAAGGTAGGTTTTTCAATGCAGCCCTTGGAGTCAAGCTGCCACTACTTTAAAAGCTGTGGAATCTTAACTTCTCCATGTCTCACTTTCCTCAGGCATAAGATAGGATGATAGTATTGACTACCTCATAGCCCTATAATGATTACATCCAAGAATGCAAGGAAGAATTTACAATAGTCTCTGCCACATTGTAAATTTTCAATAAATGTCCACTATTAGTCAGAGAATTGCAATCATGGATGTCTTTCTAAGAATGAGAATGTTCATTGGTGCTCTGTGCCCTGTGAGGAAGCCACTCACAGGTCACTTCTAACCAATCCCCTTAGTCTAAGACATACATGAGTAAGATTTCACAGATTCTCAGAGCACATCAACATGTATAAGTTCAACTTCTGGCACTACACAAAGAACTGTGGTATTCGATCATAGAATTTCTCATATTTTTAAGATAAAATACTCATTTTGCCCAGAGAATATTGTGGTGTCAGAAGCATTATCTGTCACTGGAGACAAGAGTCAAGTATTGAACGAACTGATGTTGTTAGGATTCTACGATCTACTTTTTCATCTCCTTTCTATTCACAGATAATTCAATAGCAGGTAATAAGAAATAAATTTCATTAGAGTTCCAAGTAACTGAATAGAGAGAGAAAATAGAGCACTGAAGCAATTACAAAATTGAACAATTTTATTTACTCACCTTGTTTAGTTTGGATATAGCTTTTTTTGAACTACACAGACACAACCTGCAGCATATACCGATCACCCAGGAGCCACCTAAACCTCCCACTTGCACAGCTTGCAGAAATTCAGTACACAATGAAGGTGATTCATTTCGAGGGAAATGGAATGACCTGTCTTGATTTCACAGCCACCAGAGTATCCACTGGAGGAAACAGGGTTATATGCTACAAATGCAAACAGCAGAAGGAATATTACTTCTGATTTCTAAAAATTTAGAATTGGAGTTGCCACTAAGACATCTGCTTCTGAGGACTCATCAAATTCTTCTAATGCTGCTTCCTGCTGTAGCCTGGCGACCCTGGATCTCATGCACAAACTCAGTTCTATATAATAATCAGATACGCATTTCATCCCTGCACCTGTACCCATCTCCCAACAAGTCAATTCTATGTACTGGTCTCAACACGATTACATTATTGACATTTCTCAGCTGAAAGAGTCCTGCAAATACCATCCAATTTTCTAGCTCTTTTGAAAAGATCAAAAGATACACCTTGCATAGTAGAC
Source organism: Antrozous pallidus (assembly GCA_027563665.1). Classification (NCBI taxonomy): domain Eukaryota; kingdom Metazoa; phylum Chordata; class Mammalia; order Chiroptera; family Vespertilionidae; genus Antrozous; species Antrozous pallidus. Next base: position 56,311,248 of record CM050519.1, on the reverse strand, counting down.
AAGAATTTATGCTGATGGCTGCCTTTTGTCTTGAATACCAATGCTGCTGGCAGTGTTTGCCTGGAGCTAAAGGTAAGTCTCTATGATAACTAACTACATTCAGTCAACTACAGCGACTTTTCCTGGACATAAAATATGTTTGTGCCTGTGAATGCCTTTTCAGCTTGAACAACCTTGAGGCAATGATCTTCAAGGCCTCCTAATTAGGGAGGTTGGCAATCAAATAAGAAACCTTGCCCTTGGAAATCAAATGCATGTCATGCTTGAAAAGGAAATGCCTTCTTCACTGATCATGGCTCACAGTCAAGGAAGAGTGGGCTATTATAGGCACAAAGACTGATGCTGTTTTCAGTTCTTGCTACAAACCTTGTTCAAGAAAATTATCTTGAACTCCTGCTCTACTGGAGACAAAAGAAGTGTGTTGTATTTCACAGTGCATTGCTTAAAGTCTGGGGTTTCTTTTAATCAGCTAGAAGATTAATTGTATAAATTCACCTGAAATCACTGTATTATTTTATCCAGCTTCAATTATTATCTTGGAAAAAATAAGGACCAAATCTTTTTCTGTACCTCTAATCTCTCTGCCAAGGCCAGAATCATAGCAACTGACTGTGAGACATTTCCAACTGTGTGTGATTCAGGTACAAGTACAGAATTAAATTCACTCTTGCTTGATTTAAATCCATTCAAATCAACTCTTGCTCTATTTTAAGTAAGACTCCACCATTGTCTCAGTCCCTTGTATTCAACACCTCTGTTCCAGAATCCTTCGGTTGGTTGGGTAAGAGAACAATCCTATTTCTCACATCCCAACATTTTTCTCCACAGTATTTCTCATATCCACCTCCAGGACCTCACCACTTCCAGACCGGACTGCTATATCAGACTATATTCTCTAAATGTTTGCATTTGTCTTCTTAAGGCACAATTCTAGTTACAGCACTTCTCCTGTTCCACTTTGTTCACTGGTTCTCAAAACAGCCTCTAGAGTTCAGAAACAACACACCTTGAACTGAGTCCAAGGGACATATCTGTCTGCCTACCCAAACAACTCTGTAACTTCTTGATGTCAATTCATTAGCTCATTTGATGCAACCACTGAAATGTGCACCTTACTTTATTCTCTCCATTACCTTCAAAACCTGTTAATCCTTTAGGACCAAATTCAAAGGCAGTCCCTTCCATGAAAACCCGTTTTGAGTGACCCAAATTCCTATGACTGCACTCACTTGAGTTTATACCTTGCTTTTGTCACCTCATATTTCACCTTGTATCTCATATGCTCTTGCCCTATTGTGTTAGTATGGTCACACAAGCCATTCCCCTCTAAGCAAAGTCATATACATCTGCTGAAAATTGCTTTTTACCCATAAAATACATTTATCTGGAGAACAGCTAGTGCTTATGCCAATTCAAACTAGGAGAAAACAGAAAGAAGAATGTTAACATACATGGTGCTATAAATACTGGTTGCTTATCTTTGGAAGTTAATGAAATGCCTCTATTGCCATAGTCATCTTGAGGGCAGGTGTTGTGATTAAGGACTCTCTCAGCATCCACAACTTTGCAAATAAAAGAGATGGTCAAGAATTACTTTTTCAGTTTGTTGAATTGGATATAATGGTTTTCACTAATGTTTTTCATTATAAAACCAGGGAGGGGAGCAAGCTGATCTTCAGTTTTCTCTTTCCTCAAAGTTCCCACCTGCCTCTTCAGCTCCCTTCTCAAATTCATTGACGCTTTAGTTTTATACACACACAATTGCTGAACAAAGAAATGCCAGTGTAGACCTCTTCACAAACTTAATGTCTTCAAACTCTAAACTAACTTTGGTCATTTAATATAAAGCACATGTTTGGATGCTTGTTTGTTTGTTTTCCTATTTTAAATCCCATCAACAAAAACACTTCTGATTATGACTTGCCTTTTAAATTATGTTAAGCTTACAGTGGTTAACAAAATCTGAGAGTCCCGGTTCCCTTTAGAAAACTCAGTTAGGGTTTGGCATATATCATCCTGCATTCTAAGTCATTCAATCCCCACAACTGTTATCTGCAGAACTTGGATTCTTGGGGTACAAGTAGAATAAACATTTCCAGAGGTCCTCAGGGAAGGATGAAGTATGGTAGAAAGTTTTATTTCCATGGAATCACATCCCTCCAGTAAAACTTGAAGCAAAACCAGTGTCCATAGTTTTCTTTCTCTGTTGGAGTCATGTCCAGTTCAATATCAGGCTAGTTGTCCTGCATTAGTCCATTGTGTCTGGGACCCACATGGCTGTGGGCAATGGGAGCTAATGCAGGAGAGGGTGCCCAAAGCAACAAGAGTCCCAAGGGTCACAAAAGCACAAAAGGAACCAAGAAAGCAGAAGGGAGAAAACGCATTTGTTCAGGAGATTAAATATCCCAAATCTTCCAGCATTTGCAGTGGTCACACCCATTCTGGCCAACCATCTCTGTCCCCAGATGTGATTGACAGCAAGCACATTCTTCACTAACCCTCCACCCCAACTGTACTGGGCATCCCTCTATTTCCCCTTTAATGACTCCCTTGGATATGTAACATTGTAGCTTTCTAGCTAAGCTGCCCAATGGCATGCCAATAATGTATGGCCAACACTTTGCTCTTTTCCTGTTATTAATAACTAGGTTAATTACAATGGTACTACAACCTCTGAAATCTTAAACTTAAATCTCTGAGATATAAATGAATGGTCAAAGCAAACATTTTTTAAAAAAAATAAAGGCCTAGGATTTGATTTTTGAGTCTTGTTTCTCAATTCCTGTCTGATCCTTAGGAAAAAAGATCATAAAATAGTAAATCTAATTTCCCAAATCAGGTCCTTGGAAAACATGAAGAGTTCTATTTGTTTCCGCCCAGATTACTTACCAAGAAACATATCTTTGTGACTAAAAGATGTTATCTTTCTGTCTTTTTAGAGATGCATATGAATATTGTTAGACATGCAAGAGAAGAGGATTGTGAGTATTTACATCCTCACAAGATGTTATTAAAGTAGAGAAAATGGCAGGGTACATTAAACATAACAGCAAATACTCCCACCCAAGTTACCCAGAGCACTTAGGTGAGTAAAATCACACACACACACACACACAAACCCACTGATCTTAACACGCCGCAGAATCACATAAATCTAGGAGTCCTAAAAATGCCAAGTAATATACTAAGATAAAACAAGCCGTTGTTCTTTTACCAAGAGGCTTACTTTTGAACACCTTTTGAATGCCAGCTATGCTCTCACACTGAAGAGCTGAGTGTAATGGAGGAAACAAATGAGTGACCCATTTATCTTATGACAGGTTCTTAAGTTCTTTTATGGTATCTACACTTGGTACTACAGGTGTTCCTAATTATTATCCTATAGCTCCACTTGGGTCAGTTGTCCTCTTTGGATGCTCCTCTTCTTCCTGAGGCTCAGGGCTGAAATGTTTCAGATCTCACTTCTGAGAACTCATTCTGCTCTAGTTACTGATTCTCTGGGTAATCTCATCTGGTCCCATATACCATCTTATGCCAGTGGTTCCGACATGGTGTTGTAATACAATATGTCCAGATATGTATATCCAACTCCTTCCTTATGTGCCTACAGGCACCTCAAACCACATTGTCCTAGAAACGCCTGCTCCTCTGTTTTTCTCTTTTGCAATAAAAGATTCCCCTATTAATCTTTATTTTATCTCACACTCATATACAATACATCAGCAAATAATAATTTAAAATATATAACCTATATATCACCATTGGTTAACATTTTTGCCTAAACTGCCCTTTCACAATTGAGCCTCATTTCTTGCCTAAACTGGTCTTTCTCAAACTTGAAAGTTTGCACGTATTCTCAGAGGATATGTGGCAGGAAGCTTGAGGTCTACACTTCTAAGAAGACCCCACGTGATGCTGATGCTGCTGGTTCAGAGACCACATTCAGATCAGTAAAAAGGAGTTAGAGACTACTGCAAGATCCTTTTAATTGTCTGCTTCATTCCATCTCTGCCCTTCCACCTATAGTCTACCCATCACACAGCAATCAGAGCAATCATATTTATGATGGAAACCTGATTAAGACTGTCCCCTGCTCAACCCTCTGGAACATCATTTAGAATAAAATTTGAGGGTTTAAGCCAGTCAGAGAAAGACAAGCACCATATGATTTCATTCATATATGAAATCTAATGAACAAATCTAATCTAAATAGAGATAGACTCATAGATAGAGAGCAGACTGTCAGCAGCCAGGGAGGGGGTGTCCTGGGGTAGAGGGAGTGAGAAAAAAAAGGAAAGAAAAGAGAGGGGGAAAATTCATGGACATGGACAATAGTGTGGTGATTGTGAGGTGGGGGTGGGGGGGTTAAGGGAGATAAATGGTAATGGAAAGAGACTAGTCTTGAGGTGATGAACATACAGTATAATGTACAGATGATGTGTGGTATAATTTTGCTATCCAGTGTTACCCCAAAAAATTCAATAAAAAGGGGAAAAATAAAGTGACATAGAAAAATAATGTAAAGGTCTTCTCAGGCCCTAAAAGTTCTGCAAAATCTAGCACTTTCTTACATCTATGAATCCACCTCCTTCCACTCTTTTTTCTCACTTTCTAATCCAGATACACTGACGGGTCTCTTGCAGACTTTCAAAAATACCAAGCACACCTCTGCCTCAGGCCTCTGAATATGATGTTCCCTATATCTGGAATGTTCTTTCCCAAGATATCTACATCTGCTATCCAGTTGTTTTCTTTATGTCTTTGGTCAATCTTCCCTCATGGGGGTCCACCCTGACTATGCAATATGAAGCTGAAACAAAGCACACATATGTATGTACATATGTACCTTTCAGGTCTTACCTTGCCATAGTTGTCTCCTAACAATCATCAGTACCTGGCAGCCCTATTCAGTACTTGTTTATCCTGTTTCTTCTCCGATCTGAGCTTTCTGCTGAAGGCAGGGACTTTGTTATTCAGTACATTAGGCACTCTGTATATGCCTAATAAAAGAATGTACTTTTGAAAAATACAAAGTAAACTGATTAATTTAAAAGATATTCACAGGCATTTACTATAGCATATTATTTTTGTCATGCTCCTTTGTATATTTAATGCTTTAACTATAAAATGAGACCATAACATGCCACTGAATGAATTTCAGCATGGCGCTTTGGGTGAACCCCATAACAAACACTTTATCCCTAAAGAAATAACTTATTTTTTCACTTTGCTTCTGGTGGGCTAGATTTATGGATTGTGACCCCACTGAAAATAACTCATTGTTGTGGAATGTATCTGATTAGTGAAAAGCTAGTTTAACAGTTACAGAACAAGCTTGGCTATGAGTCCCAGTTCAGTCAAATATAAGCCTTGGTTTTCTCAACTATGAAATTGGTAAAACAGAATTATTTCATAAAGCTGTTTTCAGGAATAAATTAGATAATGCATGAAGAACTTGGCTTAATACCACCCAAGAGTAAATATGCAACAGCAAACAAATGTGTGTGTAGAAAATGTGTGTTAAATATGAAACCTCTCATGGAGGTTTCAAGTCCAACAAATTCTATCCAGATCAAAAAGTTCAATTTCCTGTCAGGGCACATTCCCCAAGTTGCAGCTCAATCCCTGAAAGGAGATGTGCAGGAGGCAGCCAATTAATGATTCTCTCTCATCATTGATGTGTCAATATATCTCTCTCCCTTTCTCTCTGAAATCAGTTTTAAATATTTTTTTTTAAGTTTGGAAAATATAAATTGTCAGAATTCACTAAGCTAAATAATATTTTAATTATTTGAAATGTTATTTTAAGAAGTTATAATTTACCAAAATCTAAATAATCCTATATAATAAAAGCCTAATATGCTAATTGCCCCTTCAACGGGGTATTTGACCAGGTGGCAGGGCCAAATTTTATGTACTGGGCCTCTAGTCTTAAATAATCCCTAATGCTGCACTGTTAATATTAATTAACTGCATAGCGCTCAATTTTAAAATAATAAAATGTGTGTAAATAAAAAAAATTTTGAACACTGCAACACCCATTATTTTTAAAAACAATTTGAGGTGAAATTCATATATAACATAAAATTACCCATTTTAAAATGAATAATTCAGTGGCATTTAGGACATTCACAATGTTGTACAACCAACATCTCTATCTAATTCCAAAACATTTTCATCACCCCAAAAGGAAATCACATACTCATTAAACAGTTTCTGCCTATTTTCTACTCCCACCAACCTTTGGCAAGAGCATTCTGCTTTCCGTCCCTATGAATTTACATATTCTAGATGTTTCATATGAATGGAATCATATAATATATGATCTTTGTGTCTAGCTTCTTTTACTTAGCACAATTTTTTTTAGATTCATCCACATTTTAGCATCTATCAGTACTTCATTTCTTCTTATAGCCAAACTAGAGGCCCACAATTCGTGCACTGGTGGGGTCCCTCTACCTGGCCAGCGATTGGGGCCAGTCAGGGCCACCTCTCCCAGTCCGAATCAGGACTGGTGGCCAGAGGTGGTAGCCACGGAAGGGCTCCAGGACATATCTGGCCCCATCTTGCCCAGTCCCAATTGGCCAGACCTCTGGTGGTCAATGCACATCATAATGACCAGTCAGTTGACCACTGGGTCTGACGCCTAGCATACTAGGCTTTTATATATATATATCCTAGTGGCCCGGTGCATGAAATTCCTGCACACTAAAAGGGTGGTAATTGGAAGAAATATTTTAATAGTGCTATTTGCCCCTTCTCTACAGTAAAAGTGTGAGAGATAAAAGGTAATGAGTACAATGTATATGAAAATAATACATAATTTCGCTAATAAATAAATAATAACAAAATGATATAACAACAATACAAATCCACAATAAACTGTTGAGTTAATTTTCCTGCATTTAAAATAGGATTGAACGTGTCCCTCACAGAGAGATGAAATCCATACTACTGCATTTGGGTGACTCGTGTTCTTACATTTTGTCTAGTATTATTGTTGAGTACACTGTTGTCTTCTGAGTCTTAATACAATATCTGTTCCCCAACCTTTTTCAACATGTGAAAAAAGAATAGGATATGTCATTGCATCTAATGTAGGAAACAGGATACTGATTCGTTTCACTTTAGTGGCATTTGGATTATTGGGATCTGGTTTACAATGAATGAGCAAGTCCCTTTCAAAAGGAGGTTCTCCATCTTCATTTCTGAATATAACAGCAACCTCGGTTACACAGGGAGAATTGTATCTACCTGGGTCACTATTATGATCATATTTAATTGCCATAGTTACTTCCATGAGAGTTATACCTTTTGCTGCTGCTTCAGATTGGGCTTCCTTTTCTACCTCATGTAGCATCTTGTACAGATTTTGTTAATTCATTTATTTAATGCATGAGGTTGTTGATGTTGATCATGAGTCTTTCTGAGCAGGCCTGGTTTGCTGGGATTCCTAATCTTTTACGTGTAGCTTCTGCTGTATCCAAAATACAGAGTTGAGCAAACTTCCGAGAAACACCATCAGAAGGATGTAAAGTTCCAATACAATGATAAACTTGTCTATGTATTCTAAAACAGTATGGCCCATACCCTGATAGCTATGCAACATTTGTACCGATGGAAGCAAAAGCAAAAGAACTATTTATAGATCGAATGTTTTCCATGAAATTTTTACTGTCAGAATCTTCGTTTGTCATTAATCTTTTTAAATATGGTGGGTAATCTGGAAAATGTGTATCATTTAAACAGACTTTCCCTTTGCTACAACATCGAGTAAATTTCAAATCAGATGGTTTTTCATCAGAGAAATTTAGTGATGGGCAAAATTCACATCTAATAGTCATTTCACCACAAATATGTTCGAGAATTGCATCCTCACATACTCCATTTTCACTGAGAAGGCAGTTCCTACCATTATTGCTAGTACTTGTTGATGACTGTTCTTTAGACATATTCTGTCTTCGCCACCACCTTCTTTCAACTTCAAAGGAACGTTGTTCTTCAGACATTTCCTATGCTGGTGTTTTTCGGCTTCAGAGCGACATTTTTCCAATAGCTACTCTTCAGATACATTCTGTCACAGGCGTCCCCTTCTTTCAAGATCAGATGCACATCGCTCTTCAGACATTTTCTGTCGGCACCTTTCTGCTACACTGCTCCATTGTATCAACAGTTTTTCTTTGGACATAGTCCCACCTCTCTATTGCCATGTACTGAGATAGAGAATGACAGTCTTGACAGTCAGGCCTTTCAGTAGTGTGACCAACGGCTGATTTGGACAGATTCTGTGGGGATGGGACTTCCTCTTACCTGTTGTCAGTTTCCACAGCTGGGATACTGAAGCTGGAACTCGGGGGCCTTCCTTCTGGCGGTTGCCTTCCGTTTTTGCTGGTATACAGCTGAAGCTACATGTAAAACATTAGCAATGCCAGGGGCCTCAGTTAGACGCAGCTGTGCTGAGTTCTTGCCAACACTGCCGCCGCCACCACCACTGCTGCAGCCTCGTTCTCTGTGCTTGTGGGCCTCAGTTAGATGCAGCTGTGGTTCGCCAGCGCTGCCACTGCTTGGTCTCCACGCCCGGGGCTGGACGCTTGATGCCTTCACCACTTCATCTCTGCTCCTGGGGCCTGGCGCTCATGCCTCGTGACCCCACCACTTGCTCCGATTGGCTGGTAGCATAGCCAATCAGGAGGCAAGGTACGGTCACATTTGCATGTTACTCTTTTATTAGATAGGACTAGAGGCCCAGTGCATGAAATTCGTGCATGAGAAGGGGGTCGCCTCAGCTTGGCCTACACCCTCTCCAATCTGGGACCTTTGGCTCCTAACCACTCACCCACCTGTCAGCCTGTCCCCATAATTGCTCTCCCATGACGGCCTATTTGCCCTAACTGCTCTCTCTTGCTGGCCTGGTCCCCCTAACTGCTCTCCCCTGCCTGATTGCCTCTAACCTCCTCTGCCTTGGCCCCGTCAACATGTCTTTGTCAGGAAGGACGTCCAGAAGGACATCCAGAAGGCATGCGGAAGATGTTTAGTCTAATTAGCATATTTCACTTTTATTAGTATAGATGCCACCTTGTCCTAAAAATGCAGGTTGTTCCCAGGTTTTCCTATCGTGGAAGGGGAGCCCACAGTAGCATCCTGGGTTCTGAGCAAGGCTTATGCACTTGTGCTTTATCTCAGCAGATGTGATTCCTAGAAAAAGACTCTTGGATATACCTTGAACATTTCTATCGAATTTGCCAAATCATCCTCCAAAAATGTTGAACCACTTTAAACTCTCACCAGCAACCATGGGTGTGCCCTCCATCCCACTTTGATGCCAATATCATTTATTTCTCCCTAGATGCTTCCCTCCTGTCAACTGGGACTGCTTGGTACTTGAGCCCATCTCATTGTTCAGCTGGGGACTTGATTTCCCAAGACAGAATTATGGAGGAGGAAAAATAGCTCTACCTTCCTGAGTTCTTAGGGGAGGCCCTTGTAATGCAAAACAGATCACCAAGAAAAAAACAAAAGTTGGTTAACATGTGTATCTTGAGTATATGTGGGAGATCCCAGGGAAAAATGAGTAATTTTCCAAGGTGGCTTAGGATGCAGATTTAAATACCTTCTTCCTAGGGAATGGGGACAGGAGATATAGGCCTTTTAGAGGAGAGTAAATGATATTTAAGAAAGATGAATGGGGTGGAGGAAAATAGTTTGTAACAAAGTTTGGGTGTGATGTCAACTTCATCCTGTGACAGGAGTCAGTCTTCTCAGCCTGATGACTGTTCTCCCACCAAGGGGACTTATGACATTTAAGCTCCTTTAGGGGGGGTATGATTTTAGGGAGATCAGGAGACTTCAGTGAAATCCTCCATGTGCATTTGCTGTTTTTCAAGCATCTACAGTTCAATATCATCAATATAACAACACAGTGTATGTTGGGGTGGCACGTTCTCTGACCTTCAGAATAAACCCAACAAAAGCTTGTTTCCTCTCTTAGATGATTTGCCACAGTCGTATTATTCCCTGGAGACCATATTTTGACCAGACCTTCCTGGGAGTGGTCTGGCACTGTGCTCTGGACACCCACTGGGTCTGGCACTGTGATCTGGACCCCCGCTGCCCCAAGCCCAACTATGGCAGTTGCTGGGGTGGCAGGCACCCGCCCACCATCTTGGTTTGGGGTTAATTTACATATTGCTCCTATTGGCTGGTAGCATAGTGAAGGTACAGTCAATTTGCATGTTTCTCTTTTATTAAATAGGACTAGGGGCCCGCTACATGAAATTTGTGCATTGTGGGTGGGTGATCCCTCAGCCCAACCTTCCCCCTCATATGGGGAGCCCTCAGGGGAGGTCTTACTCACTGCTCACCCCTGGCCTGCCCAAGGCCTAAAGCCATCACCCTGCAATGGGTCCCATGGCTGGCTCCCCTTGGCCCCGGCCTTGCCCCGGACAGTGATCACCCAGCCCCGGGAACCGCATGCTTGCTGGCTGGCTCCGCCCTGGCCCTGACCTTAGGGCAGCTAGCTTGCTGGCTGGCTCTGCCCCAATTCCTGATTGGCTGGTGGCCGTGGCTTGTGGGCAAGGCTTGCATGTTACTCTTTTATTAGATAGGATAGATTGTAACTCATAGTGCGAAATGCTTTGAATGCACTTTCCCAACAGCCCCTTTGTTGGAGACCTCATATCCTTCCAAGGTTCCGCTCACCCTCTTCAGCTGCCACAGGAAGTAAATTGCATCGTGTGCGTGGAAACCCTTTGCTGGCTCCATGGGTGTGTCTTTACTTCGCTGCAATTCTGATTACCCAAATATAAGGAGAGACACCCTCATTATCAGGTAACAGCATCATGGTAAGACCCCTGCTCAGCCTACTGCAGTGGTTTTAAATAGGCCATGGGTTGCCCTATGAGCCGTGGCCTGTGGACTGAAGGGTCCTGAGTTCATTTCCAGTCAAGGGCACATTCCTGGTTTGTGGGCTCAATCCCCAGTAGAGGGGTGCAGGAGCAGCCAATCAATAATTCTCTCTCATTATTGATGTTTTTATCTCTCTCTTCCTCTGCCTTCCTCTCTGAAATCAATAAAAATATATTAACAAAAATAGAAATAAACAGGCCATGATGCAAACGTCACTGCCCTCCATCCATCCAATCTCCTCATACCCTCTTTTATCTTTGCACTCCCCCCACACACACTCTGCTGGGATCTGTTAAATGGGGTTAGGATTTCTACTTCAACCAAGGGGGACGCTTCTGCAGGGCCTTCCTTCCCCATCCATCTCTGTCCTTAGTCCTGTGGGGTCTTTCCCTACCTCCCCTCCATCTAACTTGGTGGGCCCTACTCTGCCCCCTCCTCCAGCAATTTTCTTTCTGTTGCCTCCCCTTTCTCCTCTATGGGCAGAGTTCCACAAAGGCTGTGCAGGGGCGGGGGGGGGCGGGGAGAGGGGGAAAGGGGGGGAAGTTGTGTGGAGCGGGGCAGGGCTGTGCAGGGTGGGCAAGATGGTATGAGCAAGGCAGTGCCAGTAGAGTTGTGCAGGCCCTGCAGTGGTGTGGAGCTATGTGGGGTGAACACAGGCAGAGTCTTGCAGGAAAGCTAAGATGACAGGTCATGGGGAGAAGGAGGGAAGAATGTGGAGCCTGTCCCATGGGAGAGGCACCAGGCTCCTCGGCTGCCTCAACCCAGCAGCTTTTCTAGGCCCTTCTGCATTGTACAGCTGTTGCCCTCTGCCCCTCGTTGCCTCCTGCTTCCTTTCAAGTTTTTAACTCAGTTTCTCTAACTCAGCCCTGCCCCCCTTTCTGCTGTGTCCCTAGGAGCCCAATGCCACTCCTTGATCTAGGGCAGGTGCACCTGGACCATCCCCATCCCCCATCCCCAATGGTGCTACCCACTCTCCTGTAGTAGTGAAACTTAAGTAAAAAGAAGCAACTCTGAAGATTATAAATTGTGCACTGAGAATGCCACAGGCTGCAGAGGGATGTACAGTCCATGGCTCTTGGATCACACTTAGCAGCCTCCTGCACCACCAGGTCCCTCCTGGCTCCTGCTCCCAACTGCCTCCTGCCCAAGACTTGGGCCAAACCCAAGGAGCTTCCTGAGGGCTCTCACCTCACACCTCACTTTCCAGTCCAGCCCACCAGCGCAAACAACAAGCTAACCTATTGGCTGGAGTGTCTGCCCCTGGTGGTCAGTGTGCATCATGGCAACTGGTCAAGCAGTCAAACTCCCAGGGAAACTCCAGGTTGAGGGGACAATTTACATATTAGGCTTTTATTATATAGGATAATATCCATTGAATACATATACCACGATTGCTTTACAATACATCCACTAATGAAAATTTGGGTTGTTTCCACATTTGGTGATTGTGAATTGTACTTTATAAACATGTGTGAACATGTACCTGTCTGAGTACTGTTTTCAACTTTTTTAGATATGTATCAAGGAGGGGAATTTTGGGGTCATGTGGTAATTCTATGCTTAACGTTTTGAGAAACAAACAAAAACAAGCGTTAGAGGTGCAATAAGTATCTAACACTAAAAATCATAGTTATCTTAGAAATTCCTGTTTTTAAAAAGGCAAAGTATGGCACAGTACTGAATAAAATAATTGTATGTTAAGTTTATCTTTTCTTAAATGTATATGGGTATTAATGTTCTTAAAAAGAAACTTGGCAAATGTAAGTCTAGAGTATTAATAATAATTCTATCAAGCACACTCAGCAATTCTGAGTTGAAGCACATATAAAGGCTTGATGTTTCTAGGGGTTGGGAACCCACAAATCAGCTATGGACAATCCTTGCAATACTTTAAATGTTAGTTTCTTTATCTGTAAAAGTCTGATGAATCTATAATTCTACAGCCTTTGTTTAAAATAGATGTTCTGTTAGTCAGATGGCAGTGAAGTATGAAATGGAAATTAATTACTGTCACCTAAATATAGACACACACATTGAGAAAAAGGAAATATGGAAATCAACTATTTTTGACTCCTAAAACATATCTAAAAAGTCACTTTAAAATAACCACTTTTTTATAATGATCAAATACTTTGCAGGGTAGCAAATATGTTTTGAATATATTGTCCTATAAACATATTATATACCGCATTATAATTCATCTTATATTTTTATTTTATGTCAAAATGCTTGAGATATTAACCATTGAGATTATGATAATATTAGTCAATTTGTTTAACGGCTACCACTATTATAAACTCAATGAAATTGATATTCTGCCTGTTGGGAAATGATACTTGCTGTATTTCAGATTAGCTTAACATAGTTGAACTTGAATTTTTAATGATATAATAACTGTTTTACTATAGGAAATATGCAATTCTGCCAATACCAAATATCCCATTAGACATATGTTTATCTCAGATATGTTTTACTTTATCACAAAGAAGTTCTTGGTCCAAATTTCCAGGATTCAACTACATTTCAGACTTCATTTATTATTATCTATTAGTGCTTCTGTAAATGTGTGTCTTTAAGTGTGCCTACGCGTGTGATGTGTCTTCATCAGAAAAGCAATAAAAAATACAGTAAACACAACCCACAAATCAATGAGGTGTCTCTCACCAAAGCAGCTATTTTCACCTTCCTTCATCTCATGGCACACATAAACTAATTATGACAATTCTGCAGCAGACCAACAAATATATTCTATTTTTTGCTAATCTAACCCCCAAAAAGGTATAATTTTGATTCATTCACACCAGACAGCTATTGTTGTGTTGGCTGTTGTCATTTTTTATTTGACAACATAAAGAAAAAGAGGTCAGTGCCCCTAACTATATAGTCAGGTGTTGTGGCACACCATCTGAAAATTACAGACATAATGGATTAATTTAAAGTCAACATTATGGGCATGGCTGTGAAGGTCGATCCCTCTCCTTAATACCATTCTAGCCTTTCTCATAAGGTTTAAAGCCAAAACATTTAAATATATTGCACACTATGAGACTCCTTGTGTCTCAATACAAAATATTCTACAAGGCAGTTGATTCAGTACACATTACAGTGAGAAATGAACTGATAAAATTCTGAAGGTCATCAAATATTTTAAGTCCTGAGGTCCAAAACCAGGTCAGTCCATTGCAATTATATATCCAAGAAAATCACTGTGAACATTAAAGAATGTTCTTTAGAAATTTTAACCAAAAGTATTTAATTATGCTATAGTCATTGAAACATTTAACAGTTTATTTTCTTTGAAACAAAAAATGAAACAATTATGTTATGCATTTATATTCTAGTTCACTGGACTCAGCCTATTTCCTCAACTATAAAATGTTCAGTTAAAATAAAGACTGATTTAAATTAAGAGAAAAAATAAAAATACTATAGCATATAAAATTATAATAAAATACTAGTTAGCATTTTTTTCAGTCAGTTAGGATTTTACCTCATAATTGACACAAATCATATACTTACCTAGCAGCTATTGAATTTCATCCAATAATTAAAATTTATTTTATATTAGCTTAAATTCATCATCTTTGTTTTTGGCACAAAAATAGTGCAATATATTAACATAGAGGAGGAAAAATTAAAACTGCTGTCTGATTCAAGGGACATTAATATTGAGATGTGGAGAAAAGAAAAAAGCCACTTAATTTAAATTATTACTTTTTCTTTACAAATGAAGAAGCATCTTTTAGAGCTAATGTTCTTAGAAGATCAGTACTTAGCAAAGTATTTAACTGAAAGTTTCTAAACATGTTCCCTTGAAAGTTTTAAGCTTTGGCATATTTCCAGATCAAATGTATCAGTATAAGTAGTCTGCCTGGCAAATTAAGTCATGCACTGAATTTATTTTAACATAATCATCGTAAATGTTTTTCTAACGCATTGCACATTTTTATATTCAACATTTAGTGTAGCCTGCAGAGAAAGAACAATCTATTTAATGAATTAAACTCTTTAGAGTTTGTGCATAAAGCAAAATCAATTTTTCTGAAACTAATTAGTATTTAAAACAGAACAGGTCCTTGAAAATCTCCTTCATATCATATTTGTCAGTGGCACAATTTAGTAACTTTTATGAGGGAAAAAAACCGAGCATGTTCTGGGCGATCAAGACACTCCCCAAATTTTGGCAAAATATTCAAATAACGGAAATCAGCTCCTAAATTGAGAACAATTATCAATGCAAGTTAGCTAGGACTTTATTCATTTCTCTTCTGAACTAATAAAGACTAAAATTACGTTGATGCGAGGAATGTAACATGCAGAGCAAAAGTAATGTCACATCTCAGCACATTACTCCACCAAGGACTCAGTCACCGCAAAATTGAAGCTAATGCTTTGATGGTGACTGATTGGAAGCATATTCAAGCTGGATGTTATTTCAGACACAAAACAGTGACATTCGTGACCTCCATATTCTCTACGGAGGCAAAAAAATCCCTCTGTGTTTGTGACTCTCATTTATACTAAGCCTAAGGGAGAAAATAAAAGACCAAACTAAGAAGAAATGTGATTCTAGCTTCTATTCATTAAATTTCTATGGGCTTTCTTTGCTGCTAGAGGAAAGAGAAGAAAAAAAAAGTTACCATGGCAGAATATTTTATCCAACCAAGATCTGGTTTAATTTTATATATTTCGTAGTCTATCCAAAATATCACTAGGAGCCAAAATATGTCCTACAATGCTTTGATCAGAAATGGTAGGAGTGTGGGGTTTTTTTTGTTTGTTTCTGAAATTGTTTCTGGGTGCCACAGGGCAAAATGCATCCAACCATATGAACACTACTAATCCGCAGTGCCTGACACTTTCATCAGAGGTAGGGTCACAGTTAACCTCAGACTCTACACGTGTGAGCAAAATCTTTCCCAGGAAATAAATAATGCAAGTAAGATGCCAGCAGGATTAGATCGGCTGAAAAAAAAAGAGGTGCTGAAAGTTTAGTATACAACTACTACTTAATTATAAATGTTCTGTGTGTTATAAAAATTCATCCTTTACTTGAGAAAACATTCAAGAAATGTTTTGTTTACATTCTCAAACTTAACTTCTTTAGTGGACAATGGCATGTCTCTAATAACACTGAGATCTTATATTTACTTGCAGCTATAAAAACAAGTCACAGAGTTCTCACGCTGGCCAATCAGTACCTACAAAGTGAAGAATATGCCACTAGAACTCTTGGTTCACCTTTTTGGGCCAATAAACCAATTTCCTATATTTCTGTCATTCAGAGGAGAGAGTTCACCAAGTTATGGCATATTAAAAAGCATTATGGAACACACACACACACACACACACACATACACACACACACACACACACACACACACACACACACACACACACACACTAAAATACAGTGCCATAATCAAAGAAGTTATGCAGAGCCTGGACTGAGTGGTCAAAAGATTTTACAACTGCAGGGCATCTCAGAACCTTCACTTGTGCGTGTGCATCCTGCGGACAAAAGCGGACATCTCTCCACACACAGGCTTATTCATGAGACCTTGCTTATGTGTGGTGATCTCAGTAGGACTCATGTTTCATAAAAGCCCTGAAAAGCTGCCCTACTGTCCTCCCGGCGAAAATTTTGGTAGGACTCAGTCCCTTGGAGCATTTACAACTTTTTTATAATCATCTCTCTCTGGTGAGCCTGAGGTGCAACAGGGGGCTTGAGTTAGGATCACAGAACTAAAACATAAAGATCAAAGGTTCCAGGCTGCAGGACACAATTCAAGTGCATCATTAAAATCAAAAAAGAAGTAGAAGAAGAAAGGAAATCTATAATACCTGGAAGCACTTTTATTAGGGTGGCCTCTGGTATGAGGAAGCACCAGACTAAATTGGAATACTTGGGGATTCAGAAAACATTGTCGCTCGTCTCTCTGATGACCAAAGAAAAACAAAAAACACACACACAACTGAGCACATTTTGGTCACAGAAATACTGAAGACACTGCTAAAATCCTTTCCCTCACCACGTTTTATGGTGGGAATGTGGATTTACATTACAAACCATTTGCTAATGCTTTTGCAATACTATCTTGAAACATCAGGGATACAACTAAACTTAAAAAGTATGTCACCACAAAAATTGAAGATGGTCATGCATGATAAAATTATTTCTTCCTGACCCAGTTGTGTCAACATAAATAAGTCCTAGCATTGATTGGTCAGCTATATAATCTAATGAAATATAAGGCCATTTCTTAAATTAGTTGGGTGTTAAAGAACTCACTTTGTTCACGCATATTTTCATAAAAACTTGATGGAAACCCTTCTGTCATTCATTTGATGCTTCCGTAAGTCCTTTCTCATACATGTTTAAAAGGAATATCACCAAGAGAACAGTATTTACTATCTATGTCATTTTGTTCCTTTTTAGACACTATCACCAGTGGAAAAATTAGGATAATAAACTAACTTTATCATTAATCTATGTCTAGTCAACCAAATGGATAAATGGATGGTATTAACAACAGTAACAATGTAGCAAAGTTACAGAATAGATCGATGATATTGATCAGCTTTAGAAAAAAATTAATAATCAATACTGATCTTACTCTTTTTCTGTGAGGCAGGCTGCAGGTTTCTAGCTAAAGCATTAAAATGACACCTGGTTTTATGGATTTTTCTTTCTAAGTTTAGCACTGGTTTTCATTATGATCTTGAATGAGACATTTAGTTTATATTTGTTGATTATAATTTATGAAATAATGACCATTGTTTACAAGTATGTCAAATGAGCATAATAAAATGTGATTTTTGGAAGTTATCCTGGAAAGCACTAAAATGTACATGCAAAAACCTAAGTCCTCCCAAAGCTGCATTTATTATATCATTAAATATACCTATATAATACTATACATCATACAGTAATAAATTTTAACATAGCAATGCCTGAACTTTTCACAAGAACTTTTTTTGGGAGACCAAAAAAAACAAAACAAAAAAACATGTACAGTTCCTGTGATAGATTCAATTTCCATTTCAGTCCACTATTTAAGTCCTTTTTTCTTATTTATTTCCCCATTGTTATCCCAATCCAACAAACATGCATTTATGTATTCATTTTATCCACCCAAACTTACTAGACACTAGACAATAAAGAGGGGCAAGATACATGTTTTATGCTTCAGGGATGGCACAAAAGGCAAAAATATAATTCCTTAATAACCCTAAAGCCACAGGGTACCTTAATGTAACTTAATGATCCTGTGTTCACACTTAATGTTGAGGTGACTGTTACAATAGTGATGTTACACCGCGGACAAAACAACAGGTGAGCTTCTTTGGTTTCACTGGGTACATGTGAAGTCTTCTCTACATGCCTACTGATTTCTTAAAGGCTAGGAAGGACCCAGGCAATTATAATTAGGAAACAATTATTAATTGATTTAGCTTTACATTTACCCACTTATGCTTTACTGCACTGCCTGCCCAATTGCTCCAATTAGATCCTTAAAGAAGTGGATGAATGTAAATGGACATCATAGATGTCAAATTTGGTGTGTTTCATTCTTCAACCCTTCACCTTCTCTTTAAAATGTAATGGGGAAAAAAATTAACTGCAGTACTCTGACCACAAAGCACTTTGATCTATAGTGATTTACTTAGCAACAATTCGGCTTCATTTGTATGACACTAAAAGCAGTCATCCCATAAGGCTTTCTTAATCAACTAGCCCAGCAGCTTTCAATAAAGAGATTAACTACGGAATTTTAAAAGGGCATGCTGGTCAGTCCATTCTTATAAATTCCACATGAACCAGTCTTGCAAACTATGGTGAACTTTTCTTTACCTCACTGAAGAATTCTCTTACATCCTCAGATCTCAGTCAACATACCAGATACATGCATAGTAAGCTTTTCATTCTTGCATCGGAACATCACTTGAAAACCATGCATAGTGTGGCAATATTCAGAAAGGTAGGCTTATTTTATGATAAGCATTACTTAAAAGAATTTAATTTCTAAAATACCAGAGAAAATTCATTGTAACCTAATTTTATCAACAAAATGGCCCTATTGAATGTATTACGGAATCCATATTTTTTAAAGGTCTATTGAATTACATTGCTCCCTTGCTTGTAAAACCTATGCAAATATACTATACAACATAATATTATTAAATATTAAGGGGGTATATGTAATTTTAAAAATTCCAATTTTACTCATTCACATTTTTAGTGTATATGGTATGAGATGCTTTTTTATTAATTGAGTAGGGTAAACTCAGATCCTCTGCTATTACAAAACAATGGGGAAATACTAGGATAACAGGGCAAAAGAACATCACCCATAATAACATCAATAATAACCATGAACAACCATAGCAGCAAGTACAGAATATGTGCCATGAACTTGCTAACTTCTTCACACACATTACCTCACTGGCCTCTTCTTAACAATCCTATGAGGTGGTTTTGCTTTCAGTTTGCATGTGAGGACATAAGACTCAAAGAGACTAAGTAGCAGGTCCAAGGCCTCACAACTGGTAAGTGGGTTAGGGCAAGCCTCTGGGAGTCCAAGTCTGACTCCAGACTCAATGATCTGAAAACCAGTGGTCCCCAAACATCTTGATCGTTCATTCTTATCAATTAAATAGCCTGAGCATGTAGCATGGATGGATGTGTTTTTATAAATAATGTCCATATCCTACTATGAAAATATTTCATGTATATTTAAAATCAGAGATTCAAAGGCATGATATAAAAATAAATATAATGGGACTGCCTTGGCGTGCCCCAAGGGGCTGTGTATTGTACACTCCGCTTTAAAGGTATGCTTCTAGTATAAAACAAGTAAAGGTCTTTAGAGCTTTACCCAAATTCCTAGAACATAGGTTTATTGTGAAATAAATCAGTTAATCTTTAACAGTTAGAATGTGAAGGTGGCAATTCATTAATAATTCTGAGTGATGCTGTTGGTTACTTGGCTCATTCGGCTCAAAGTCAGCGGTGGCAACCAGAAGAGCAATGAGGGGAAGAACACCACACAAAATGGCTTAGAGACTGTCAGGCTTTTATAGTCCTGGCAATTACAGAATTAAATGGTCCCATTCAAGAGCAGGAATCGGAAGTGGGAACATAGCCAAAAATAGATGGGGCAGGCTCCACAATGAATAAGCCAGAACATGGATCAAGAGAGCAAGGTTATGGAGGAGGTAATGGAGCTCAAAAAAGATGTAACCTACTTTATTGATGAAACCAGAGACCTGGAAAATAGGGACTGCCAGACAAGCTTAGATTAACTGGCTGCCCTCAAGGGACATATGGAAGCAAACACCTGGCAGGCGTAGGAGACTTCCAAGGGAAATAATAATCCAAGAGAAAGACTGTCCTGTTCATTGGGCTCTCTAATGGTAGCCCTGCTGAAGATACACCTGGCCTCTCCCCTGCCTAGCCCACTCTGCGGGACATTCCTCTCTTTGCATTTATTTTCCACTCAGAAAACAGAGGCTGGACCGCTTTGACTACAGCACAGTAAAGATTAAACATCTGCATAACCTTCATGGCAGCATGATCCCTCCCAGGGTGGAAAGCAGGAACAAAAGAAGTATGCCTCTGGCTTGGTTATTTCAAAACTTTGCCGTGAGATGATTTTCCTTTTGTTGCTTATCATTAGATCATAGTTAGACACTGAAAATTCAGTTCAAATCCTAAGTGGTGACATCCTCTGTGTAAGGCACTGCCAGCATCAGAGAGAATTTGAAAAGCATACAGAGTAGAGACAGTAAAACCCTTAAAATGCATAGTGAGGATAAGAGGTAAGAGGTAAAATGTCAAAAGGGACGAACAAACAAATTATTTGAAGAACAAATGGTGGAGCATTAGGCAGTCATTTGAAATGAGTCTAATTTGTGACAGGCAGAGAGTAAGGGGGTGAAGTGATACTTCTAAACAGACAGAACCCAAAGAGCAAAGGTGAAAACAAAGGGTTGGTGAGGAAATATCAAGTAGTCTAGTTCAAGCTGGCATGGAGACATTACGAGATGATAATTCTATGAGAAATCTTGGCAAGTCATAATGAGGGTTTTCTATGCTGGGCTGATTAGTAAAAAGACAACGGGGGTGGCATCTTTGAGTCATACAATCAATAAGATGCAAAAAAAAAAAAAGAAAAGGAATAAAGAGTGTGTAGGATTTTGCAATCATCTGAGTACCTGAGTAACAGGCAGGAATGATGGTTCTAGAATAACTGAGACGTACATTAGAACTAATTAACATTGTTACTGGTGAGTAACTGGGGCACCCTAAACCAATTATATGGCACTGGGTGTCGGCAACAAAAAAAATTTAATGCTCACAGGCTCGCTGGTCTCTGGCCAGGAACCAAACAGATGGGATCTTCTGCAAGCAAGAGAATGCATGGGAGTCAGCCAATTTAAATGAATATGTGAAACTTGATCCACAGGCTAGATCTCCTTGAATTTGCCGGCCAAATTATTCCAGGTTATGTAAATGAACTGTCTTATCTTTGCAAAACCTTGCACTGTTTTGAAAAGCTAAGCAAATTTATACATGTGCAGGTCAAATGCTGGCCAGTAGTAAAGAAGAGTTGTCATTATTGCGAAGAACTAAGGAACAAGTGTCAGAGATATTTATATTTGAATGGATTACATAAAGGTAAGAGAAAGTATGAAAGAAAAAAATCAGTGTGTCATTGACAGACTGGTATCTACATTATTGCTATGAACTTACACAAAAGAAGGCTACTAAGAAATAGGATAGAAACTGGATAAGATATTTTTAAGACTTTCTTCACATATCTCAAAACTGCATGGTTGTGGGAAAATCACTTTATGAACTGAATGTCCATTTATATACAAACATTGATGATCCCAGAAACTAAATTTAGTAGGGTGTTCTTTCCCCAAGTTCTTGCCATTATATGGTAAATGCCCCCCATCATTTCCTCTCTTCCTTATACATCATCCCCCACTCAATCCTTATAAGGCCTGTCAGGATTACCTCCAGTACCTATCTCAAATCCATTCACTTCTCTTTATGACCATTAGCACTAAGGGAGTTTGAGCCACCATCTTTCTCTCCTAAGCTACTTTCAATACCTCCTATGGGTCTCCCAGTTTACCCTATGTCCCTAGAATCACTGTCCACTCAGCATGAGAAATCCACTTCAAATCCCCTCACACAGCTCATAATGACTTCATGATGAAGCCTGTATGTCTCCAACCTCATCCGGAATGTCCTAGCTGCCATCCTTCTGCTATAGCTCACCAAACTTTCTGTTCTTGGAGTGTCCTGAGTTCCCACCCACCTCAGGACCTTTGCATTGTTTCATCTGCTGAAATGAGGAGCATTTTGCATGGCTGATCTCAGCTCACTGTATCACCTCCTCACCGCTGTTCTTTAGCACATTGCTCTGTGCATTATGTCATAAAAGATATTGCTTTATATCTTATTTTTTAATTTAATTTTATAAGTTGTCTGTGTTCCTCAAGTAAAATATAAGACCATAAAAGCAGGGACTTTGTCCCTTATGATTTTTCAAAAGCCTTGAAAAATGTTCTATATGTGTAAGACATTTAAACAAACATTTGTTTGTAAATGAATTGTGATTAACTAAATCATGTATCACATTTACCAGTAAACATTATCACTGACTTGTCTATCCAAATTTGCAAAAAAATATTTTAATCCATTTGTTCTTTGGGATTAATACTCTTTTTAAAAGTATTCTTTTTAAACTCAACTTCACAAACTGAGAAAAGGAGTTTTATTAAAATAAGCCTATATTTGACTAAAATATTATTTCTTGTAGTGTGCATGACACTCTGATAGTCATTTCAAGCCCAGGAAAAAAATCAAAAAAACAGCTGAAACAAATAAGATAAACAAACGTGAACTTGACAAGCCTTTTTACTAAGTATTATGCAAAAGTGACCACTCCCCACACTATGAAACATATTCTACCAAGTATTGCCAATTCAATTGCCAGTGACCAACCCTCTGGTGGGCAGTGGGGCTCATTAAATTAAGCCATTACTATGTACTGAGCACTGTGCATTGGGATGGAATACAAGAAACAGAGCCAGCTCTGCATTCCTGGAGTTTCTGGTCTACTCAAGAGAAAGACAGCAAATCAGTCCCTCAATGAGAGGTCTATGTCTGCCAGAGGATAAAACAAGAATACACACAACATACATCAAGCATTTAGTAAACCAGAAGGTGCTATATGTGTAGAGGTGACTATGAAGTTTCTCTTTAAAATATGGTGTCTCTTTCCACATGCAGGAGATACACAGAAGGGGAATGGTGATTGTGAGATTTTTAAAGTACGAATATGGGAAATGGTGGCATGAGCAAGTGTGCATGAGAATAATCAGTAGGAATATTAAGATGGCTCCAGATATTTAAAAGGCTATCTGGTAGAGAAGGAATAGATTCATTCTGTGTTATCTCAAAGATCAGAACTAAGAACCGATGAATGTAATGATTCACTCTGCTAGGCAATAGAATTGTTAAATGATTCTCAAAGTGGAATGGCAGATTAAGAAAAGACTGTGAATGCACTGTTCATCCCTGGAAAATGCAAGACTAATGCAGACTATTGTATATTTCTCATCTTTGAGGAAGCCAACTCAGAAGTCTCCTGAGAAGCTTAAACTATAGGTCATCTAGCTCATCAGATCTCTCTCTCTCTCTCTCTCTCTCTCTCTCTCTCTCTCTCTCTCCCCTCCCTCCCGCCCTTCCTCTCTCCCTCCCTCCCTCTGTCTCTCCCCTCTCAACACCACTCCACACCAATCTGGGACCCACTAAGGACCTGGGTTCCTCTCTACCACTGAGGTAGAACATTCCTATAGTTAATCTCATGCTTTAAAAAATATTGGGATAGTAAAATATTGAGTGATATCTAATCCCTAATGGGGAATGTAAAATGCATTAAATTCTAACATGCTTATAAAATTCAAAGATAATCACTCATGGATAGCCACTAATGATGGTGATTAAGGAAGATGACTTTAGTTCAAACAAGCAAATGATTAAGCTTACAAAATGTTAAAGGGCTCTAATTAATAAAGTAGCAAATTTTTCTTCTCAGCCTACTTTCTAGAACATAAATATGTGAATCATCTTTCCAGGATATAAATTAATGACCTTCATGTTCTAAAATTCAGCGGGGACAGAAATTGCTGCCTGGAAACCAAAGTACAATTCAAAAGTTCTAATGGAAAAGCATCAGAGATACATGTAAGAAGCCTTAGTGAGGCCACCAGAAAGGAACTTGAGAGACTGTAATTAGGGTAGAGAGAAAATCCAAACTTCTCCATTTTCTGGTCTGGTGTCTTGTCATGGATGTCAGTTTCATACATATCTTACTGAAGAATTATCACTGTTTACATTTATTTTTAAAGTCTACCTTTTCATCTGGACAGTGTGGCTCATGGTTGAGCATCAACCTATAAACCAGGAGGTCGCAGTTAGATTCCCAGTCAGGGCATAAGCCTAGGTTTCGGGCTCAATCCCAAGTGTGGGATGTGTCATTGATGTTTCTATCTCTCTCTTCCTCTCCCTTCCTCTCTGAATCAATAAAAACATATATTTAAAAATCTACCTTTTCATTATTCCTCTACATCCATTCAGTCATCAGGTACTGGTGAGTTATAATGTGTATATTCGACTCATTGGGGACAATAACTTCACAGTTGGAATCACTCTTGTTATTTGTTGATTTATATTTATGGAATAAAACATTGAGAAACATGAATCCCAATTCTTAAAATCAGTAACTCCCTCATAATATTATAAAATATTAAATTTTAAGTTAGTAAAAACAAACAAACAAAAATAATCTGTAGTAAGTCTTTTCCAAAGAGGTGCCCTACAGATATTAAGGGTAGCAGATGAAATTCAGTCCTGCTGTGAATTTAGCACCATCTGAGGTTGCAGGCTGCAGTAGCACTTTGGGAGATGAAAGACCCATGATAAAGAGAAGGATAATGCAACCCAGAAACATCCACTCTTCCTGCTTCAACTGTTCTCCATTTTCAGCCATGGAAAACGTGACCAGCAGGGCAATCTACACTCTGTGATCCTAAACTATATTTATAAAAGAAGTATGTTCTCTTTGTTAAATGTAAAAAAAAAAAAAAAAGGTCAGATAGGCAGGCACTCAGTCTGTGTGCTCCCTTTCAAGGCCAAGGGTGTATTTGGTGTCGTTTCAGTCGATTTGATGCATTAATTTTGGTTAAGTGCACAAACTTTGAAACCAGAATATCTAATTTCCAATAGAGGTTCAACCATATCCTATCTGTATGGCCACACACAACACGTCTGTATGGTCATGCACAAATCATATTTTATTAAATTATAGTTGGCATAAATTTACATTCATTTCCAGGGTACAACATAGTGATTCAACATTTATATTCCTTATGTGTGATCAAAACATTAAGTCTAATAACTGTTGTTACTATAAAAAGTTATTACAGTAATATTGACTGGGGTTTTTTTCCAGGTAAATACCCAGAAGTACAGTTGTGGATCCTATGGTAGTTCTATATTTTTTTTATTTTTTGAGGAACTTCCATCAAACAAATTATTTCATCTCTTGTACCTTAGTCATTCTCATCTGTAAAATGAGAAAAATGCAACCTCATAAATAGGTTTATTGTAAAAGTGAAATAAATACATTTGTGTAAATTACTCAGAATAGTGCCTGGTACAGAATAAGCACAAAGCATGTGTTAATTAATAATCACAGTAGTATACTAGTAAACTCGTATTAAGTAGCTGCATAAACTTGAACCTGAGCCACAGATGGGTCGAGTTATCATTCATAGCTTGTACCTGAGTCTTGATGATAAATTCATGTCTTATGGACACTGAAAACCAAACTAAACATACTCAACGATTTCACAGCAGGTATGTATATCTATTATACTTCAAGGAGAAAATGAATGCTTAAGAGTCAGCATAACTGCACAGTTTTTAATTGAAGAATTTCATCAGTAAGCGTCACTGGAATGAGACATCGACTGTTCTTTGTGGCTAACAGGATGGCTCCAGAGACCACACTGTGTATTCAACAAACAACAACTGATATTTGTTTTGTCATCATTAAAATAAAAGTTAACATGTTAAATACAGCAGAAAATCTTTGCATTGAAAGAGCTTTGACAACATTTGTCAGCTTGAACACTTTATGGCACTAGCGCAGCTTGTTAACAGTCAAGGAAAGACAGCACTATTAAGCTCAGGGTAGTGCTGAAATGATTTCATACAGCCCACACTCATTTTCCCTACCACCAAGTGAGGATGCCCGTGGAGAAAGGCCATCAAATACAGGAGGTCTCTGCAACTCATCGACATTGATTATAACGAGGAAGACATTCTATTGCCACCTGGTGTTACAGTCTACCTAGTAACCATGCATCTGTTTTGATTAATAAATGGAGTTAACATTTAAAGAAAGGACTTGTACAGCAGTTTTACCTAACGGAGCTTCCTTTATAAATTCCAAATAAAACAGAGCTTCCAACAAATAGAGAAAGGATTACAGTGAATCCCTTTGTTTAGAATTCAAAAGTCAACCTTGAAGGCGGGAATGGATTAGAGCAGTCTACCTTGCTAGAGTTAACAGGGCATCATTTTCATCAATAATTACTCCTCTTACTGCAGCTCCCTTAATTTGTGGTGCTAAGTAAAACTGGATACTACTGGAGGACATTCAAGTCTGTAGGAACAAATACTGCTTGGATAAAACTCAGAGTCCTATAAGGGGACAATAAGGAGAAATAGCTGCACTTGGAGGATATATGGCATCAGTATAAAACCTGGCATGTCAAACATGTTCTTAGGCAAACAACTTCACATTGCACAGATTTTATAAAACCACGTTGTCCCATCCTTTCCTTGTAAAATGTCTTACAGTGCCAAGCACAAGAGCAAGTTCGCTTTTACAAGCTGATACACTGAATCTGTTGAATCGAGCCACCTTCTCTTACAAAGAAGTGAAGTGACGTCAACAAAATTGGATTTTGATAGATAACTATAAAATATTAATTTTAAAGAAATATTTAACTATTTTCCATCATCAATTAACATTTAGTAAGCACACATTGAGTGCAAGGCACTGTATTATGGGTTTTGTACCTATTCTTAGGAGAATAATAATGTATCTGTTTTTTCATAATAGAATTGCAAAGCAGTCTAGAAGATATTTCTGATGCTAAGTAATTAGAACAAGTACAAGGTAGTAACAAGTACAGGAAAGAAATAAATGCATAATATAATGGGGAATGCCAAATGTATCTAGGGTAGAGGCCATAAACTCAAACACCCACAAAGACTAGGGTGGCAAACAGGTACAAATTGGGGTGGGTAGATATAATGCTAGACAAAACAGGAAATCTCCCAAGGTCTGCAGTCAACAAATCCCAACAAACGCTTTCACATTAGATAGACTAAATAACAATTACCAAAAAAAAAAAAAAGGTCAGAAGGACAATTTGGCCTATGGCCCCACACTCTCTACCACTACCACCCATGCCATAGAGAAGTAGAAACACTGGCTCTGAGCTCAGCAAACCTGACTCTGAGGATCACTTCTACTAGGGACCAATTATACAATCTAGAGCAAATTACTTATTTTTGCCAACTTTCACTTTCCTCCTCTTCAAAATGAGAATAACAAAGTATGCTCAGCTTTAATAATGCTGTTGAGAGGCTTAAAATAAATCCTGTAGGTGAAAGAAATTGGTAAATTGAAGAGACCTCAACAATGTGAGGAAAATTATTATGATAATAAGCCAGAGAACTATGTATAGGTAGCATCATCTAAGTGTGAAATACTGTATTAGCTGTTTATTATATAGTATAATATGGCAGGTTATGTGTATCGTATATGACACACATTTTAGAAAGGATAATTGCATATAGAGCTGATTACTACTACCTGGAGAAACACCTGCCCTCTAAATAACTAGTCATATCACGGGCATGGAGATGCAGATGACAATAGACGTGATGAGTGACTCTCAAGGTAGATCAATGATTAATTGAAAGAAATATTGCCCAGTGTAGGGGGAAAGAGAAGACTGTGTAACTAATTGTCCTATTATTCTTTTCATCACTATATTTGCTTTGGGGTTCAAATAATATTAAAGTAAAATATGCCACATTAAAGTGAATATTTGAAAACATTACAACAAGTATGACAGAGTTTAAGGGTTAAGATTATTTTTTATTCAAGTTTTTTATGAAGAAATTAATAAAATATCATTGCAAGACACTTTATAAACCTAAATCAATGGTGAGTTACATATGTTGTTAGGTAATAAGATTCAGTAACAGAAAGATGTCAGTTCTACCCAGATGGTTATATATATTTAATATAATTCCAACCCATATCTCACCAGGGGTTTAGGCTTTGAGCAGAAGATTCTATAATGTTCACTATATGGAAAAATAAAGGGTATTGAAACCAGGAAACTCCAGAAGAACAAGGTGAATAGAATACTAAAATTTTTACATAGAACTATAGTAATTAAATAATGAGCTTTTGCTACACATGCAGGATAAAGTCCAGAAATAAACAGACACACATAAGAAAACTATTTTTTATGGAACAGGCATTTCAGGTGGGTGAATAGATAGATGAACCACTAAATGGTGATGAAAATCAGTCACACCTAAAGAAGTACATTAAAATGGATCTGAACATTACAAAGGACCAAAAAAAAATCACAACAGAATATCTATAATCTTATGATAATGAAAATTTTCTTAATACACAAAAAAACTGTGAAAGAAACAAGTCTGATGAATATAATTACAATTATGGATATCATGCTTGTCAAAAATAGCCCAGCTGGTATGCTCAGTGTTTGAGCATGGGCCTATGAACCAGGAGGTCATGGTTCAATTTCTGGTCAAAACTCATGCCTGGGTTGTGGGCTAGATCCCCAGTGTGGGATGTGTAGGAGGCAGCCTATCAATGATCCTCACTCAGCACTGATGTTTCTATCTCTCTCCCCCTCTTCCTTCCTCTCTGAAATCAATAAAAATATATTTTTAAAAAAAATTAAAATAAGAAGAGTAAAAATAAGTCACAAACTGATATTTTTAGCCTAAAACACCAACAAAAGATTCACTCCCAGAATATATAAAAACTGCAACGAATCAATAAAGAAGGTAAGAGCCAAGGAAAAAGATGTTTAAATAAAGAAACAAGAATTTTGCAGGACAGTAAATACACATAGTTCCCAAGCACATCACAATCAATATTTAGGAAAAAAAAGTTTAAAACTAAAACATAAGCCATCTGGTGGTATGAAAATGGGTACAACCACTTAGAAAATAATTTCGTATTTTCTAACAAGGTTAAGCAGTTGCACATCCTATGATCCAGCAATTTTAATCCACATATAAATCATAAAAATAACTCCTGCATGAGTGAACCAGGAGATATGGATAAGAATGTCCATAGAAGCAGTGTTCATAATAACAAAAATATGAGGATCTCAACTTTAATGCCAACCAACAGCACAATAAAAAATAAATGATGGTATAACCATTCAAAGAATAACTTCAGAGCACAGAAAATGGATAAACTACAGGAATCAGCTTGGATGAATCTAACAAACATGCTATTGAGTAAAATGTTTTAAAATAAATCATTAACTATCATTTTACTTATATAAAGTTTAAAAGCAGGCTAAAGTAACAGAATTTTGCTTTCAGACACATATTATCCTATCTAATAAAAGAGTAACATGCAAATTAACCATCACTCCGCTACAAACAACAAGCCATGCCCACAGTCATGCCCACAAGCCAATCAGGAGCAAGTATGAAAATTAACCCCAACCAAGATGGCTGTGGCTACCAGGGGAGCAAGAGGGAGGCTTGGGTTTCCCCAGCGATGGAGGAAATCAACCTTTCCAACACCCTGGTGGGCCCAGGACTCCACTAAAGGCTACAAAGTTTCAGTTATAGAAGATAAATAAATCCCAACAAAAATGGCGGCACTCACAGAGCTGGAGAGAACAGTAGGCTAGGGTTGCCCCCAGTGATGAAGGAAGCAGAGCTTTTGCAGTCCTGGCCTGTCTTGGCCTCTGCTTAAGGCTACAAAGTTTCAATTATAGAAGATAAACAAATCCCAAGAGAAATGTTTGCCTCCCCAGAATGAGCAGGAGGCTTGGCTCCGATCCAGGCTACAAAGTTTTTTTTGTACAAGATAAATAAATCCCAGATACCAGGGCCTCTGTTTGGGTCACCAGGGGATGTGGCCAGCCTGCAAACCAGCACAGGCCCCTCACTCAGGCCACCCAACGTCCCAAGGAAACCCCACCCTGACCCAGGACACCCATCTGGGCAAACCAGCTGGCCCCCACCCATGCACCAGGCCTCTATACTATCTAATAAAAAGAGTAATATGCAGATTGACCATCACTCCAATACACAAGATGGCTGCCCCCATGTGGTCAAAGATCCTGCTCCCATGTGGACACAAGATGGCCACCATAAGATGGCCAGCAGGGGAAGGCAGTTGGGAGGTAGCAGGTTTGCAAGGAAGGGCTGTTGGGAAGGACCAGGCCTGCAAGGGAGGGCAGTTGGGGGAGACTAGGCCTGCAGATAAGGGCAGTTAGGGGTGACCAGGCCTGCAGGGGAGGGCAGGTAGGGGCAAACAGGATAGCAGTTTAGCAGTTTGGCATCAATCAGGCTGGCAGAAAAATGGTTAGGGGGTTATCTGGCTGGCAGGCATTAGCGGTTAGGGGCAATCAGGAAGGCAGGCAGGCAAGCAGTTGGGAGCCTGCAGTCCTGATGGTGAGAGGGATGTCCGACGGCCCATTTAGGCCTGATCCCACTAGTGGTGGGGGGGGTCCTAGATTGGCAAGGGTGCAGATTGGGTTGAAGGGACCCCCCCACCCGCATGAATTTTGTGCACTGGGCCTCTAGTTAAAGCTATAAATAAATAAAAATAGGAGTGATTTACACAAAATTCAGTACAGCCTTGAATCCCCATGGAGTGGTGAAAAAAAGAGGGGTTCAGGAAGTGGGCACAGGATGTCTATAAGGTTGTAACTGTTTTTTTTTTAATATATATATTTTTTATTATTGATTGGGGGGGGCGGGAGCTTCTATAGAGACAAACATCAATTGCCTGCCTCCTGCATGACCCCTCCTGGGATGGAGCCTGAAACTTTGGCATGTGCCCTGCTCAGGAATCCCACCTGGGATCTCCTGGTGCCTGGGTTGATACTCAACCACTGAGCAACACTGGCAGGGTGTGACTGATTTTTCTTAATCAGGGGGTGGTGAACTCAGTGTTTGCCTTATTATCATTGTGTAAATCACACATGCACATTAAATTATTTGTATATATATAATAAATTTTATAATAAACACCTTTTAAAGAAGAAATTATCAAAGTATGGTAAGGTTATGGTTGATGATAAATTAACTATAACAGCTGCTTGAATGAGTGTGAGAATATTTTGAAGATGCAGGGTAAAGTGAAGGATAAAGAATATTAGTTATAACTCCATTCCTTCCTGAAATTTAAAGAATGACAGAAGAAAAAAAAATGAGAAAAGAACAATATTTTCAGGGGGGAAATGTCCTCAATAAAAAAGTGTTCATTATTCATAAATATTCTCCAGATATTTATATGCTCACAGTAGGAGAGAAAAAACAAATATATTTGCTCCAAATGGTGATAAAAACAACTGATATTTCTCATGTAAATTACAGCCATAGCCAACTTTTCTCATTTTGATGATGAATCATCCTCTACCAAGCTTCTTAAGAAGAGAGCTAAAGGGCATCATTTTTTTTTTAAATACACCTTTAAAAATGTATCATAGAAGTAAGGAAAATTTCAGTTTGGGAGATGCCAGTGAAAATGGATAATTTTCATTTACACAAAAAGATAAGTAAAATTCCTTCCAAAGGACAGACTTGATGGACATATAATTAAACTTAGGTTACTTGGGACCTGACAAAAATGTAATTTGGAGATATTTTTAGAAAAAAAGAAAAAGAGAGAGAAAAGGGAAGAAGAAAGGCACTTCAAAGTATACCACTGGTTATTAAGAGCCATAACATCCTACAGAATAACAAATAGGATCAAAACAAACCTAAACAATCCAACCTCAAAATAGTGATTTCTAAGACCTCCTGGAAATACAATGAGGGTCAGAGTCTTATCAAATAATTATTGATGCTACATTCATCTACATATTAAACAGAACAATTTCTCCTTTATATGTTATTATAAGAGCTATAAAAATCAGGCTAATTCCAAAAATCTACAATCGAAAAATTTGATAGAAGTGTAAGAAATGATTTGGGGATGCAAATTTTGTTTGAATGTCAATTGTTTTGTTTGGATTTATGTCTGATTATACATACAAGAATACTTCTATATGTTAAAAGAGAGAAACTTGTAGAAAAATAGGGGGGGGGGGGGGGGGAGAATAGCCAGGAAATCTTTAGTCAGTAAAACAAGTCCTGGAATGAGATAGTGGCAGGCAATAATGGTATCAAATGAAGGCTGAAAGAAAAGAGCTGGAGTAAATGGCTGCCAATATGACTAGTGACACTGCTTCTTAGCTTATTGTATTAATACTAGAGGTCTGGTGCATGGAATTTGTGCATGCAGGGCCAGGGAGGTGAGGGGGGGGGGTCCTTCAGCCCAGTTTGCATGCTCTCCAATCTGGTACCTCTCTCACAATCCAGGACTGCTGGCTCCCACTCACTCACCTGCCTGCCTGCCTGATTTCCCCTAATCGCTTCTGCCTGCCTGCCTGCCTGATCACTCCCTAACCACTTCCCTGCCAGCCTGACTGACACTTAACTGCTCCCCTGCCAGCTCGATTGCCCCTAACTTCCCTCCCCTGCAGGCCTGGTCACCCCTAATTGCCCTCACCTGCTGGCCCAGTCACCCCTATCTTCCCTCCCTTGCCAGCCTGGTCACCCTTAAACTGCCCTCCCCTGCCAACTTGGTTGCCCCCAACTGTCCGTCCCTGCAGGTTGGTCCCTCCACAATTGCCCTTCTCTGCAGGCCTTGTTCACCCCAACTGCTCTCCCCTGCAGGCCTGGTCGCCTCAAACTACCATCCCCTATAGCCTAACTGCCCTCCCCTGCCAGCCCGGTCACCCCTAGCGGCTCTCCCCTACAGGCCTGGTCCCCCACAACTGCCCTCCCCTGCAGGCCTGCCCCCCAACTATCCTCCCCTGGAGGCCTGATTGCCCACATCTTCCCTCCCCTGCTGGCCATTTTGTGGTGGCCATCTTGTGTCCACATGGAGGTGGCCATCTTGTGTGTTAAAGTGATAGTCAATTTGCAAATTACCTCTTTATTAGATAGGATTAAAATATTCCCTACAAATACACAAATTATTTTGTTTGTAGTTTGGATCATAATCAGAAAAGAAATTAAGAAAACTTTCTCTGTGGGCAATTAGACTTACCACAAAACCAAGAGCACCCGAGTCTCTGAGTTCCCCTGGGGCCAAAGTATTAAGAGCAGTAAGTAAACCCATCAACAACTATTTTGAGTCAGTATGTCTCAGGATCTCAAATTTAATCTAAGTCACCAGGAGAGAAAATTTTATAGGTCACTTTATTCAAGATAACTTTTGTAAAAACATCCTCTAAAGTTTTAAAACACACAATAATCCACGCTGGTCTTTCACCTGTTTTTACATTCAGAATCCTTAACCCTGAGTTCTGATGACTATGACTAAATACAAAGTCTATTCCGTGGCATTTCAATGCTGTTCAGAGAATGCACAGTGATAGCTAGTGAACTTTTTTTTTTTGGGGGGGGGGGGTTAATAATTTATCCATAGTACATAGTCTTCTACTACAATAATTCAGCACTTGATAGATACATGGTACATAACATGTCTCATTTTACCATCATATTTTTATAATTCTGTTGAATGACTGAGTTAATTTCAAAATATTAGAAGAACAAGGTAGAGTTTTCTAATGTCTAAAAATGTAGATGAGTGGCTATAAGATTTAAGCATATAAATAAATTTGCTTTACATCTTTATATATTTAGATTATTTTTAATAAGGACCGAAGTGAAGACTAAAGATTTGCCCTAAAAGAAAAGTACAGGAAAATAAAATTTAGTGGATGATGCTAGAGTAAGAAAAGACCTAATAATTTGGTAGGTGTATAAATATATATGTGCAAAAGAAGTTGTTTTATGGCCAAAGTGGTCGTTTTTCAAAGGTTTTCATATAGATAGATAGATAGATAGATAGATAGATAGATAGATAGATAGATATAGATGATATAGATATAGATATAGATATAGATATAGATATAGATATAGATACTAATATTTACACATTTCCTTAAAGTTCTACATCACTTCCCCTGAATCCAGTTCTACATAACTTCTGTCAAGACAGTGACATACCTTTTGGCACCAATTTCAAGACTGAAAATATAAAAAACTGAAAACATCAATTTTACATTTTTTTAGGTATTTGCACTCCATGCCATTAAATATCAACTGAGATAGTTTAATATTGTATTTTTCAGTCTGTGGCACTTCATTATGAGTACAGCCTACATGAAAATATGTTCTCATGGCACAATATTCTTACTATATTATAAATACATTTTATCTGTGCAGCATTGCATGCCGAGTGGACACAGGCTCTGATATGGTTCCTAAACTGGCAAGGAACTGAGTCTTTTAACCCAGGTCTTCAGACATTAAGCACCTTTCATTCCACAACAGTTGTTTCCCTAATGAGGTTTTAGTCAGTTAATGAGACTAAAACATCTCTATCATCCTCTATGCAATTGATTTTTTCCCTGTTAAATGATAGTAGAGTCAATGGACATGTGTAAGAGGAAATAAAACTACAAACCCAACCAAGAAGAGGAAAGTCTTCCTCCTAGAGTATCTTCAATGTCACACAGACCACGTCACCCCCACAGTCAAGGTAAAGAACGAAGCCTTAATTAGAGAAATCATTCCCATTAGAATGAGTGATAGTTGCGTCCTTCCGTCAATATTTATATGGACAATGCTCAGAGCAAAGAAAATGTTCACCAGTCACTACAACAGCAACTAATGCTTATGAAAAAAAATAGATTTAAACCAAAGGCCTAATTACAACATAAATGATGACTGAATTTCAACAATTTCAAAACTACTAGAAGGATTCCTACCTCCCTGCAATTCTCTGCATCTTAGAAAGGCCTTTTCCTTGTGTGTGTGTGTGTGTGTGTGTGTGTGTGTGTGTGTGTGTATGTGTGTGTGTGTGTGTGTGTGTGTGTGTGTGTGTGTGTGTGCTGGGTTTTGTTTTTGCTTTTGTTTTTTTTACACTCTCATCATTGTTCTCATCTCAGATGCAGAGAATAATATCTAAGGATTTATTCTCAACTGTTTGGGCTGTTAGACAACAAAAAAAGTGAAAAACAAATATCATCTTCTGTTTTCTAGCGCAGGCACCGAATATGATATGTAATTATATATATTTATTCCACAAATGATATTTGGGATTTTCTTCTCCAGAGGCAACAAGCACTGCACAGTATTTTCCTCACAAAAACACATTCCTCAAAAATGTTAACCAGACATTTTGTTTTTGATTTTTTACTGCCTTTCAGATTTTATGGATTAGAGTTGAAAAGTCAACACTTAAAAGTAAAGTGTGGTTTGGAAATGGTTATCTCTAAATATGAGTTCATTATTCCCCTTCGACAACCACAACTAAAGGCAACAAAACATGTCCTGTCCATGTTTGACATACAGAAATATTTTTCAGATGACCTGGTGATTATGGACTTTCTGCAAAAGCAATTTCATTATAAATGAATGTGTACATTCACATATGTAGGCATTATTCCCCAAAACTGTAAATGGTTCTCCTCTAAAGAATTTGTTTATAAGATTCTTCTAAAGTTTTAAATGTGTATGTGCGCACACCCACAAAGTCAGAGATACAGCCACAGGCATGGGCATGCTCCCAAAGCAAGGAGTTGTCTATCCTATTTTTAACCAGCTTTGCAACTACACTTCTGCTATTCCATGACCCCCCAGCGTCTGCATCACCTAGGAACTTCTTAGAAGTGAAAAGCCTAAGTCCACCAAAGACCTACTGCATTAAAATTTGCATTTTAACAAGATTATAGGTGGTTCCAGAACATATTGAGGTCTCAGAAGCACTGATCTAGACCTCTCAACCCAAGTCCTAACTACTTCTAAAGTACTTTAACTCAACTTGTTAAAACTGAATGTCATTGCCAGTTGCTGAGAAGCCACTCAAGGACACACACAAGCCTTTGTCCCCCGTATTTCCTATAGTGCTAAGAGCATGGGTTTCCATCTAGTTATCTAAGTAGAAACATGCAGGCTATATTAGACTTCCCATGAGGTCAAGAACAAAGTCTGTGTTATTGATCATGATGTCCTTGCACCTAGGGACTAGTCGGAACTTAACATCTATTGAATGAATAAAACGAGTGTGGTACATTTACATCATGGATTATTATGCAGCAGTTAAAAGGAAGGATCTATTATCCTTTGAGACACCATGGAGGGACCTGGAGAGTATTATGCTCAATGAAATAAGCCACAAAATCACTCTTATGTGGAACCTAAAGAATAAAACAAACTGATGAACAAAATAAACCCAGAGACATAGAAGCATGGAACAGACTGTCGAATCTCAGAGGGAAGATGGGGGTGGATGGGTGGGTGAGAAGAGATTAACCAAAGAATTTATATGCATACCCCATGGACACATATAATAGTATGGTGAAGGCCTGGGTGGAATAGGGGGAGGGCTAGAAGGGGTGAATGAGGGAAGAAAGGGGTTCTGTAATACCTTCAATAATAAAGATAAATTTTAAAAATAAAAATAAAGAAAACACATTTAAAAAAAAACAACTAGTAATCATGTGGACAGGTCCCTACATTTCTCTATAACACTGCTGGAGACTTAATTAGTTGCTTAGCCCTGGATTTCTTCTTCTGTCAGTACTGGAGTTTATTTTCATGAAAGATGAATTGAGTTTCATTCAAATAAAGTTATCTTATATTTGTATCAAATTAATATTTCTAGAACACACAGTCTCTCTCACTTACATCCTCCATCATGCTTTAAAGCTCTTTAAGGTCCCCCTATAGCCTAAAATATAAAGTTCCTTACCTAAGTAGAGCTACAGCCTCCTCTTCTAGCATTATTACTCACTGTCCTACTTATCTACCCCCAACTACATGCCCTCTGTTCCACCTTTACTGAAGTATCAGCCACTCCTTGTTCTCAACCCCTCAACTCAAGCTGGCATAAATTGAATCGTTATTGCCTATAAATATAAAGGAATGTATTAAGTTTCCACTTGTGAAAACCTATATTATGTCTTGAAAATATTAAAATTAATCATGATAATTATAGATACATTTCTATGAAGTCATTAAGTATGAAAATTTAAAACCTAATATAAAAAATACCTCCGTTTTATTGGGAGTATGTTTCTGCCTGGGCTAACAGGCTCAAAGTTCTTAATATACAATCCTAATAAATTACGTCTGAAGCCGAAACCGGTTTGGCTCAGTGGGTAGAGCGTCGGCCTGCGGACTCAAGGGTCCAGGGTTCGATTCCAGTCAAGGGCATGTACCTTGGTTGCGGGCACATCCCCAGTAGGGGGTGTGCAGGAGGCAGCTGATCGATGTTTCTCTCTCATCGATGTTTCTGACTTTCTATCCCTTTCCCTTCCTCTCTGTAAAAAATCAATAAAATATATTTAAAATAAAATTACATCTGAAGACACTAATATCTAGTGTGTTCCTAAGCTTTGGCATTTTTCATTTCTCCAAAGATCTATCTAAATCTTTCACAAAAAAAATTAGACAACTATCTACAAAATTTTAATTGCACATTTGCTGTGTGCTGTGGATGAATCCTTTTTTTTTTTTTCTAGGTAACTACCACAAAAGAGTTAGGTTCTGTGCTGCCTAGAGTTGAATCATACAAGGAAATATCACTCTTAGTTCTTACTTTAGAGATCTCAAAACAGCATAAAACAGAGAGCGACCAAGCTATATAAACTGAGGGTGTCTGAAGATGTAGCTCCAAAACGCAAATCTCCTTCATTTTCACATCTCAATTCTTTCCTGAAAGTTATCTGACCTATAATATATTGCATACCCAATCCTCATAAAGAGCACCCACATCCTCCACCACCAAACTACTCAGCTCAACTGTGGCACTTCAGTACAGCCTTTTTTAACTTAACCCCAAATAAAGTACCTACCCTCTCATTTATGCCCTCATCTTAATCTATATAAATTCCTGTCATAGCTTCTGCTAACAAGTTATTCACATGTCTGCCTCCTACGAAACTCTTAAGTCCTCATTTGGGTACAGGGTCTATGCTTCTCCATCTATTTTCCCAGTTACTTCACATAGTATCTCACAATGAGTAACCAAACTTCTAATGTAGGTTCAATAGCATTCACAGCCACAAATGCAGTCTGTTGCAGAGTTGAAACTTTCGAAGCCAACTGCATTCAGATTTAAAGTAAAAAAGTGAATCTCTCTAGGGAGCTGAGATGAACTCCACTGAGCCATGAGCTGGACACAAAATAAGACTTAGAATTAGAGGTCAGGTAGAAACTAACAACTGAGGTACAATCATGACAACAGTGAAAAGGCTCAAGTAGCAATGAGGTGGGAGGAAGACTGGCAAGGAAGAAAGAAAAAGGGAAGAGCAATCTAATAACATGTTATCCTTCATAAAATAGCACTGAAAAGCTGGTATTACATATATGTTTTATTTTTTACATATATGTTTTATATATATAGTTTCACAGAAATTATATATGATATGAATATAGCATATAGCATAGTATAGTATATAGTATATGGTATATAGCATATGTTATACTAGTGACCTAGTGCAAAGATTCATGCACTTCTAAAGAAAATTAATTAGAAGGTGTCCGGTGGGGTGGGGCTGGACAAGATGGACTGGACACACCCTGGAGCCAACCTCCCTCAGTCCCTCTCCAGCATCTGCAGAGTGAGTGA
Organism: Antrozous pallidus; assembly: GCA_027563665.1. NCBI lineage: Eukaryota > Metazoa > Chordata > Mammalia > Chiroptera > Vespertilionidae > Antrozous > Antrozous pallidus. The sequence continues at coordinate 56,272,255 of CM050519.1, read as the reverse complement.
GGTCCCCCTCTGGCAGGTGGAGGGCCCTCAGCCTGGCCTGCAGGTTTTGGGCAGGGCTGAAACTGGCTCTATGACATCCCCAAGGGGTCCCAGAATATAGGGTGTGGAACACAAATGCAAGTGTGCAACAAACTAGATTTGGGGTTGACAGTACTCCAACAACAACATAACCCCAGCCAAAGGTGGAATTGTGCAGCCCTGCGAGGAATTGGGCTCCCTCCTCTCTGGTTTAAGGGTGTGTAACCTGAGAACCACCACTATCAGCAGCTCCAATATTGAGTATCTGTCCCCTGATGGTCAGTGCATGTCATAGTGACCAGTTGGAAGGTGGGAAGCACACTTAGCATATTAGCCTTTTATTTATATACTAGAGGCCTAGTACACAAAATTTGTGCATGAGGGGGGTCCCCTCAGCCCAGCCTGCACCTTCTCCAATCCAGGACCCCTCAGGGGATGTTTGACTGCCAGTTTATGATAGCAGTCAGACCTGGTTGCCCCTAACTACATCCCCTGCTGGCCTGGTCAACCCCAACTGCCCCCTTGCTGGCCTGGTCCCCCTCAACTGTGACCCCTGCCAGCCTGGTCACCCCACACAGCCTGCTGTTTGGTCATTACTGTTACTGTGCAGCATCCCGGACAACTTGCATATCCCTCTATTATTAGTATAGATAGGTAGTATATAGTATATATAGTATATATAATCTCACATACACACAACACATATTTTGTGTGTTATATAAATTTGCCCACATATGATATGCCTTCAGTTCCATTATAGATTTCTTAAGTATATAATAGTCATATTAATAAGGCAACTGTGGATGAGTTCAACATTAGGAAATATATATTACAAAATGAATTTAACATGTATATTCTGGCATTAAATGACTTTAGCAATATTTCAAATGATACAAAATCATATATAAAATATCAATCATTTGTACTGCTGGACCCACCCAATTTCAGCACAAAGAGCATGGAAAGCTTGTTACCCATGAAGTCTAGCTGAGTACAGCAATACCACTCCAACTGAACTGCTTTTTTACCAAATGCTAATGAGTTAAGTATAAGTATCAAGAGCAAATTGAAATTTTAGAGCAATATGATATTTTCATACCTATTGAATCTAATAATAATGGGACTTGTGTTTTACTTGGTGTTTCTATTAAATTGTATGGATTAATTTTGTTGGATTTTGAAATATCAATCTGCACTGGACTGAAAGGAGGCAGTGGAGGATACTCACTAGTCCTTCACCATGAAGTTTGAGAAGCACTGCACTATTAGGAGTAACCCCACCAGAAGCCCACCCAGCCAATGACCAGTTCCTCCTGGTCATGCACTAGAAGTTGACATGGGCTGACAATTCCAGGTAAAAGATTAGAGACAACTTGAATGTGGTTGCTTTAAACTGCTCACAGACATTGAGCATTGGAAGCAGTACCTTAGGGATGCAACTTCTTTTATTTATTAGATGAGTACATTTGGCTCTGTTATCTAGGGGAAAATGAAAATGTCCCCATTTTAAGAAAAATAATACTTTGTATTTGAAATTGATGAATATAGAGTCAATATTTTCTAGGGTCCATTTTAATCCTAGTATTCTTTCTGATTCTCCTGTTAGCTTATTGCTGCAAAATGTGCTAAATGAATTCATCTGCAGTTTGAACAATAGTTTATTTGACACAGGAATCAAGGAAAGAGTCTTCAGTTAAACTTATAATCTGTACTATACACAACGTTGTATAAGACTGGAGCCTGCAAATCTAAGAAATAACAGAGGAAGGTATTGCCTTAGAAATAGTAATCATTCCTTTAGTTGTGGTACAGTGAAAATGAATGAAGGAGGGAGGGAGGAAGGGAGGGAGGGAGGAAGGGAGGGAGGGAGGGAGGGAGGGAGAGAGGGAGGGAGGGAGGGAGGGAAGCAATTCCATTTGTCCTTAGAACTGACGCACCCAATCGATAACGTGAACTGCTAGTGATAAATAAGGCTATAAAAAGTTGAAATTTTATTTGGGGAAAAAAAAAACAATACAGTCGTTAATGATGGGAAATTAGCAAACTTTACATGATGTGATTCTGAGTAAGTGAGAAAGTGGGATTTGGTACTTCAGTTGCTTTGGATGAGGTGACCTCATCACAGTTTTAAATAGCCTGTCCATTATAAACTTAAATTATCACCCCATGAAACTTTGACAGACTGAGTACTGACCTGGAAATTAACAATCAAGGGTATTGCAGACAAAAAAAATATATAAAAGAGCCTCTTTGCTTATAACCAGCATGGTGCTGATTAGAGTAAAAGTGAGACCTTAGCAATTTTTAAATTGCTATTGTTAAAATAGAAATTAGCTGAACTAGTGATGAGAAATACAATACTTCACCTGTCATAAAAACCATGCCTTCCCCTGCCATGCAAATTTGTTGATGAAGATCAACTTTTATTGCCAAAGTATTAAAAGCTAAGCAAGGAAGAAAGCTATGGAATTTGGTTTTGCAATTTAATAAACTGCTCATCAATGAATTGCTATATCAAATAATATTGCGGTATGTTTCCTAAAGTGAATCCAGTGGATTGTTTTTTGTTTTTCCCAAATGATCACATGTCATCAAAAACACACTGTTATTCCCTAGCTGGTTTGGTTCAGTGCATGGACTGAAGGGTCCCAGTTTCTATTCCAGTCAGGCGTATGCCTGGGTTGCAGCTCAGTCCCAGGTGGGGCCATGCAGGAGGCAGTCAATCAATAATTCTTTTTCATCATTGATGTTTCTCTCTCTCTCTCTCTCTCTCTCTCTCTATATATATATATATATATATATATATATATATATATATTTCTCTCTCTCTCCATTCCTCTCTGAAATCAATAAAAAAATATATTTAAGCCCTAACTGGTTTGGCTCATAGGATAGAGCATTGGCCTGTGGACTGAAAGTTCCCGGGTTTCATTCCTGTCAAGGCATGTACCTTGGTTGCGAGCATATCCCCAGTAGGGTGTGTGCAAGAGGCAGCTGATGGATGTTTCTCCCTCCTCGATGTTTCTAACTCTCTATCCCTCTCCCTTCCTCTCTGTAAAAAAAAAAAAAAAATCAATAAAATACATTTTTAAAAATTAAAAAATACATGTATTTTTTAAAGCATTGTTATCAGAGAATAGTACGCATGGAATTTCTCTATTGCTAGTGGGAGTGGGGTCCTTGGGCACCACTTGAATACACATTTCTGGAGGCCCCCATGAGAGAATGCAATGTGGTAAAAAGCTTTACTTGGGTGGAGTTATATCCATTAGCTTCCAAAGTCCCATTGCCCTTAAAACAGTCCTGAAAATGTGCTGCTGGGGTCTCAGAGCAAAACCAGTGTCCAAAATTTCAATTCCATGGTGTAGTTGAATAGGACACAGCATCAGACTAAGTTCTAGTCTATTAGTCCAATATGGGGTCCACATGGCCGTAGACCACGTGGATCAGTACTGAGTATGAGAGCTCGAGGCTACAGTCAGGTGCAAGGAGCAAAAGCAAGAGAAGAGGCAAGGGCTCCTTGTTCAGAAGTTTATGTATCTCAGATTTTGGAACCTTGCAGTGGCCAAGCCTATTCTGGTCAATGGCCTGCTCCCAGGTGTGAATTGAAGGTAATCACCCTCTCTATTTCACTTAAGACTTTACTAGTCAGGAGTCTATTCTTTCTTTGTCCAGTCCCTTCCCCCAAAATCTGTGGGAACCATGCCTGGAGAGTGCTAAACTATAGCTTTCTGGCACAAATAGCATGCCTATATCACCTAGCCTTCCCTTACTTCGTTCCTGCCAATTAATTAATAACTGAGTGAATTACAACAGTATCAATACCATTAGACTTAGGTATATGCATGTCCTTTCAAGAAATGTTTCCCAATATGGTTATCACTATTTGTGGAAGTCACAGTATTGTTACATAAATAATATCTCTAAGTCCATATTTGTAATACCATTCTAAATTGTCTACCTGCTACAAAATATCCTTCCCTTCCCAAACAAACTGATTTCAGTAGTTTACTAATATTAATTGTTGTTATCTCATGAATAAAAGCCCTTTCCTTTAATAAGTATTTTCTTTAATAGCTTAGTTCAAAAAAGTTAAGGCCTTTAAGAGAATCACCTTAAAGAGGGAACCAAGATGGGGGGCATAGGTAAACACCTATCTTGCTGCAATACACAGCAATTTCAAAACTACAACTTAACAAAAGAACAAACACCATCCAGAATCACCGGAAAGCTGGCTGAGTGAAAATTCCACAAATAAAAGTGAAGATAAGACACTGTGACTCAGAGGAGCGGAGAAGGACAGCATTGAAGGTATGCACGAAGAGAGGTTTGTAGCAGTGCGTGCGCCAACGAATAGGGTGGACGACTGAAAACCCAGCCAGTTTTCTCGAACGGGGGAGACAAAGACATCCCACTGCACTGATTCCCCAGCTCCGGGCAAAGTCCAGAAACCCACAATCATATGGGGTAAAAAATAGACAGTGGGGAGGCATGCCAAAACTCGGGTGCTGTAAGGGTCTGCAAGCTTGTGGAGAGGGCGAGCTTGTGCAGAGTGCATGTGAATTTGGGAACAGCACAACTGCATGACCGCGCAGAGAGCACTCATAACTTACTCTCTCGTTCAGGAAACTGCCAGACTGCATTGTTTTACAACCCTGGGTGAGACATTGGGTGTGCAGACTCATTTGGGGAGAGGCTGAATTGTCTGGCAGCGGGTGGAGCTCAGCAGCAGTTCTCTCTCAGAGGTGCTGGCGGTCATTGCCACTCAGCACAGAGTCCCTGGGGCCACATAGGGCGGAGCTGACGCTGCCTGTTGGCCTGGAGACTCCACCCATCCAGGCGGAGCACAGCTGAGCATCATAGACAATTGGCCTGGAGGTCAAACCTTCTAATGCTAACAACGATTAATCTAGGCTTAACTGCAACAAGATTGTGCAACCCATATCCACCTCAGGTAACTGGGGAGGCTGAGCCACTGTCCCTTAGAGGACATCTACCACACAAAGCTAATCGACCAACTCAGGAAAGCAGCCATCATGCAGAGACATGGAAATAAATCAGATGTGAAAGAAATGGAGGGAAAAAAATGACTGGACATAGAGTTCAAAACCACGGTAATAAGACTTTTCAAGAGGCTTCTAGAAAAGGCTGAGACCTACAAGGAAATAAACAAGACCTATGAGGAAATGAACAAGACCTACAAGGAAATGAACAATACCTACAAGGAAAATGAATGAGACCTACAAGGAAATGAACAAGACCTATAAGGAAATGAATGAGACCTAAAAGGAAATGAATGAGACCTACGAGGATATGAATGAGACCCTCAAGGATATGAAAAAGGACCAACCAGAAATTAAGCATACACTGACTGAAATAAAAAAATATTATACAAAGACCGAAAAGTACTCTAGAGAACCAAAAGAACCAAGTTAAAGAATTGAAATACAAAGAGGTAAAACCCACTCAGCTGAAAAAGCAAGAAACCAAAAGAATCCAAAAAATTGAAGATAGTGTAAGGGGCCTCTGGGCCAACCTCAAGCATACCAACATCCAAATTCCAGGGGTGCCAGAAAAAGGGAGAGAGCAAGACAATGAAAACCTATTTGAAGAAATAGTGACCGAAAACTTCCCACACCTGGTGAAAGAAATTGACTTAAGAGTCCAAGAAGCACACCGAACCCCAATATATAGGAACCCTAAGAGGACCACACCAAGGCACAACCTAATTAAAATGCCAAGAGCAAAAGATAAAGAGAGAATATTAAAAGCAGCAAGAGAAAAACAGTTAGTTACCCATAAGGGAGCACCCAAATGATTGTCAACAGATTTCTCAACAGAAACGATGCAGGCCAGATGGGAGTGGCAAGAAATATTCAAAGTGATGAATAGCAAGAATCTACAACCAAGATTACTCTATCCAGCAAAGCTATCATTCAGAATTGAAGGTCAGATAAAGTGCTTCGCAGATAAGAAAAAACTAAAGGAGTTCATCACCACCAAACCAATATTATATGAAATGCTGAAAGATATTCTTTAAGAAGAGGAAGAAGAAAAATATAAAAGTGTAAATTATGAACAACAAATACATATCAATCAACAAATGAATCTAAAAATCAAGTGAATTAATAATCTGATGAACAGGATAAACTGGTGAATATAACAGAATCATAGCTATAGAGAGGGAATGGACTGACAATTCTTGGGGAAAAAAAGGGGTGTGGGAAGTGCAGCAAGAGACTGGACAAAAATCATGCAACTATGGGAGAGGACAGTGAAAGGGAGGTAAAGGTGAAGGGTGGGATGGGTACCAGGTGAAGGGGAGCTATAGGGGGAAAAAAGGGGGGGGAACAATGTAATTAATAAACTGAACAATACAGATTAAAATAGAAAAAATAATAATAAAAAAATAAAAAAGAGAATCACCTTAAAATGTAAATTAAACTGTTTTACCAAAACTATTCCTTAGTAAAAGCCAAGGAATGCACACCTCCTAAGAGTCAACTTTTCTGAAGCACATGTATAACTTAACTTTTTTTCTTATTATGACTACAAGTTTTATCTGATGAGCCAAATAGTGCACTGTGACTTTTTTATTTTTTTGTAAAACTTTATATTTCTCCTGGATTTCATCATTACCTCTATTTTCTTTGCCTAGACTCTTCACAAATTCTCCAATATTTAAAGCCACTTAAGATATGGGTTTCCATAGAAAACCATAAAAATCATAGGAGACTCCATAGGGAACAAAATATCAGACATATGTCATAGCAATATTTTTACCGATAAACAGCTCTTAGGGCAATGGAAACTAAGAAAAAAATGAACAAATGAGGCTACATCAAAATAAATAACTTCTTGACAGCAAAAGAAACCATCAACAAAACAACAAGAAAACCCACTGCATGGGAGAACATATTTGCCAATGCTATTTCAGATAAGGGATTAATCTCCAAGATTTACAGGGAACTCATACAACTCAACAAAAGGAACAGAAACAATCCAATCAAAAAATGCACAAAGGACCTAAATATACACTTTTCAAAAAAGGACATACAGAAGGCCGAGAGACATGCTCAAAGTCACTAATTATCTGAGAGATGAAAATCAAAACAACAATCAGGTACCATCTCACACCTGTCAGAAAGGCTATCATCAACAAATCAACAAACTGACAAGTGCTGGCCAAGGTTACAGAGAAAAAGGAACCTTCCTTCACTGCTGGTATGAATGCAGACTGGTGAAGCCACTGTGGAGAACAGTATGGAGTTTCCTCAGAAAAAAAAAAAATGGAACTCCTATTTGACCCAGTAATCCTACTTCTGGGACTATATCCCAAGAAACCAGAAACACCAATCAGAAAGGATATCTGCACCCCTAAGTGCATAGCAGCACAATTTACAATAGCCAAGATTTGGAACCAGCCTGAAGTGTCCATTAACAGATGAGTGGATTAGAAAACTGTGATACAATGTAATAGTACGCTCCTATAACAAAAGGAACTTTTACCATTTGCAGCAGCAAGGATGGAACCAGAGAGCATCATGCTATGCGAAGTAAGCCAGTCAGAGAAAGATAAATATCACGTGATCTCACTCATATGTGGGATATAATGATCAACATAAACTGATGAACAAAAATAGATCCAAAGACAAGGTAGCACTAAACAAAGGCAGGGGAGGGGAGTATTAGAGATCAACCAGAGGACTTGTAAGCATGCATATTAGCATAACCAAAGGACACAGACACTGGGGCAGTGAGAGACTGCCCTCTGGAGTGGGAGGTGCAGGTGTGGGCGGGGGGGGGGGGGGGCGGTTAATCGGGGAAAAAGGAGACATATGTAATACTTTAAACAATAAAAAAAAAAAAGATACGGGTGTCCTAGGGTCAGAAACATGCTGTAATCCTTTGTCCTGGAGCCCTCAATTCTCCTTCTCCAATTTTGGTTGATTGTTCTCTAGAACTGGCAAATATCTATTGTTTTGTGGTTTTCCTTTAATTCCAGGTTCCATACTGCTACGTGGACATACTATGTCACTTGGATTCCTAATCTTTTGTATACAACACATTTATTTTTATCATTTAAAGATCTTAGGATCTGGTCTTCATGCCTAGTGTTCTAAAATTTTATTCTAATATCTTGTTGTTTTTTTTATTCCCCCATTAACTTGGTTCACACTTAGAATGTGGAGCTTGCATACTCCAGTTCTGAAACAATTTTTTATTACTTTGATAATTTATTTTTTACATTGTCTCTGCTCTTTTAATGAAAACACTATCAGTTGAATAATCTGGTTTACTTGTTTTATATATATGAATATATGATATTCCTTTCATGTTCAAACCTTTCTGTTTATTAATTTTATTTCTGCTTTCTTTTCTTTAAGTTTCTTGTAATCTGTCTTATTTTAATTGTTATATTTGTAATAACATTACTTTTTTTACAGATGCACTGTCTCCTCTTATTTTTCTAAGTTAATTTTCTTTTTTAATTTTTTTCTGCCCCTTACCTATTAATTTAGCTTCTCCAAGCACCTTTTTAGTACTCCATGCCCCTTGCTGTGATTTATCTCTTTCTTGTTGGAGTATACTCCAAATACGTTATAATCTTTGGATATATTTGTGAGTGAGAAAATAAGATACTAATGAGGAATGCTATGGGCAAGGGCTGCATCTTACTGACAAATGGGTTTCACTGCAGGGTGAGCAGGCAGGGACCTGATGCTTCAAATAATCAAAGATGTGTAGATCTTTTCTGTAAAGCTAGTTTCTCCAGAAAATAAGCTTTCACTTATTTCTTGTTCAGGAGTTATAGGACTGTCTGCCAATGCTACTGAAGATCACACAGTTGGGCATAGTGTTCCCGTGTCTATGTCAATGCCTCCATAGAATAAATATGATCTCTAACTAAGAGTAGGGACATTGCAGCAATTAGTTGTCTGCTTATACAGGGAAAGGAATTTGAGGAGCATAACATACGAGCCACTGAGGAGCATAACATAGGGCCTAAGACCATCGGAAAATACAGATATTTACATTACGATTCATTAACAGTAGCAAAATACAGTTATGAAGTAGCAATGAAAATAATTTTATGGTTGAGGATCACTACAACATGAGGAACTGTATTAAAGGGTCGTGGCATTAGAAAGGTTGAGAACCACTGCTACATCGTCATAAAGAAATCTCTTCCAGAATGCTAAAATATCAACTGCATTTACCGTAGCACAATAACAGCCAAAGAAAAGTCTCACCCCAAAAAAATACTAGCTTTATAACACAAAGAAATATCTGACATTGGATTTAAATCAAGATTTTGGCCTACTCCATGCATTTCACTCTCCACTTACAATTTTAATAAAACAAACCGCCAATTCATCATGATCCCTCCCATTCAGTGTTCAGGTAAAGTCCATAAAAAGGCAAATGAAGAGGCCATAGAAGGTCAGTATTGATTTCACTTTCTTAAAATTAAAATTAAAAGCTTTCATAGATCCAACTAAAAACATAAATAAATAGTAAAAGAAGAAAAACAGAAATGTATGTCTTTCTTAAAAACTTTGAGTTTGAGATGATGTGTGCCCAAAAACATATTGTGAGCTCAGAGTATGGCCTAGTTATCAAGTTAGGTAAGACAACTTCTAGCAACATACACAGAAACATGGAAGATCTTCTGCTAATAGTTTTCCTAAATTTTCTACTCACAAAGATTGTCATTTCTTCTAATTACAACATCATTTAGATTCTCAATGAGTTTATCAAATATTTTAAATTATAATGGACTAGTGGCCCATTGCACGAAATTTATGCACGGGGGTGAGGGGTATTCCTCAGCGCAGCCTGCACCCTCTCCAATCTGGGACCCCTCGGAGGATGTCCCACTGCCAGTTTACAGGGATTGGGCCTAAGCGACAGTCCGACATCCTTCTCACAATCCTGGATTGCTGGCTCCAGCTGCTCACCTGCCTGCCTGTTTGCCTGATTGTCCCTAACCACTCTGCCTGTCGGGCTTCTCGCTCCCAACTTCCCCCCACTGCCAGCCTACTTGGCCTCAAATGCCCCCCCACCAGCCTGATCACCCCCAATTTTCCACCCTGCTGTCCTGCTTGCCCCAACTGCCCCCCCTGCTGGCCTGATCCCCACCACCTTCCCTTCCCACTGGCCTGCTAACCCCCAACTGGCCCCCTGCTGGCCTGATCAATCCAAACTGCCCCTTCACTCTCCTGATCACCTCCAACTGACCCTATCCCCCCGATGGCCTGCACATCTCCAACTGGTCCCCGAGCTGGACTGCTTACCTCCAATGGCCCCTACCATCCCATTCTGGCCTGATCACCCCCCAGTGACTCAAAGACCCAGCCCCTCCTTTTCTCTCTCTCTCTCTTTTATTTTTTTTTTCAGTGCCTCCTTGAGTAGGCCAGGGCCAGCTGGAAGCAAGTATCTAGGATTTATTTATCTTTTATAACTGAAACTTTTTAGCTTTGAGCAGAGGCCAGGGCTGGCGAGGACAGGAGGGAAGCTTGGCTTCCATCACCAGGGGCAACCCAAGCCTCCTGCTCTCTCCAGCTCCATTGCTACTAATATTTTTACTGGGATTTATTTATCTTCTATAATTGAAATGTTGTAGCCTTGAGCGAAGGCCAGAGCTGGTCAGGGTTGGGGGGAAGCTTGGCTTCCTCCATTGCCAAGGCAACCAAGCCTCCTGTTTGCTCCAGCTCCATGGCTGCTGCCACTTGTTTTGGATAATTTGCTTTACTCCCTCCTGACTGGCTAGTTGGCGTGGCTTGGCATAGCAGAGTGATGGTTAATTTGTATGTTTCTCTTTTATTAGTGTAAATACAGGTCTACATACTTGAAGGTGCTATCATAATTAACTTGCTAATGAGAATGGCTCAAAGTACTAACATAGCTTGCTCCTCAAATGCAGATCAGATAATGTGAGCTCAGTGGATATTGTAGAAATTAAATGTAAACAAGATATGACACCTTCTCAAAAGCAGAGAGAAGCCGAGATGGTGGCATAAACACCTACTCTGTTTCCCCGAAAGTAAGACATCCCCCAAAAATAAGACCTACTTCCAGTTTTGCCTCTCACTGTAATATAAGGCATCCCCCAAAAAATAAGACCTCCCCAATAATAATTTTATTCTTGAAACAGAAAAAGCCTGGGCCACACAAGCAGTTATAAGGAAGTGGGTCGATTTAATGCTGCCGCTTGTTATGCAAGGGAGCCAAAGAGGTCTGCTAGTCTGGGATACAACCAGCACTCACCACACTAAAGACATGAAGAAATTTCTTCACGAAAGAAAAATAGATCAAATAATGATTCCTGCAGGAATGACAACCTATCTCCAGACTCGATATTGCAGTAAACAAGCCATTCAAGGACAATATGCACAAGGAAATTAATGACTACATTGAAAATAGAATGGAGAGAAATCAGCGTGGAAACTTTGTGAAACCTAAACTGCAAGAGGTTGTGACTTGGGTGAAGAATTCATGGGAGAAAATCACTAACAGTTGCATTGCAAATGCACTACGAGCAGCCTACCTTGACAAGAAGTACTCATTTAAGGACAGTGCTATTGCTAAACATGAGATATTTGGTCCACTGATTTTGAAAGAAATGAAGTCACAAGAAATTCACCAGGAAATTCAGGGTTTGGATTGTTATGATGGTGTTCCAGAAGATGATGACATGACTGTCATGGAATAAATCTTACTTTGTGTTCATACCGGTAAATATCAGTATCAGTAAATGTACCATAGATTGTTGTACATGGAAATAATGGTAGTAACAAGGAATTCTTGATACCATAGGATTCACAGTTTGTCTGGTTATGCTGGTTTGGTGATGACAACTACTACTGTACCGTATACAGTTAATAAATTTCCTTTTTTGTTGTTTAACAATAAATGTGTACCATACTCTTCTTCATGGAAAAATAAGACATCCCTTGAAAATAAGACCTAACGCATCTTTGGGAGCAAAAATTAATATAAGACACTGTCTTTTTTTCGGGGAAACAGGGTAAACTGCTGCCTCGCACAACAATTTCAAAACTACAACTAAAAGACAAAATGGACATCATCCAGAACCATAGAAAGGCTGGCTGAATAGAAACTCTACAACTAGAAGGAAAGAAAAAGCACACTGGACTCAGAGGAGCTGTAGAAGGCAAAGGTACAGAGGCGCCTGAATGAAGAGGGATGGCAACTGAGTATGCGGCTGTCTTTCTCAATCTGGAGGTAGACAAAAGCTCCCTACTGCTCTGAATTCCAGTTCTCAGACTCTGGGGACCCAGACTCATTCAGAGAGAAACTGGACTATCTCGCAGAGAGAGAAACTCGAAGGTGGCTTTCTCTCAGAGGTGCTTGCAGCAATTACCACAGGACTCTGAAACCCAGGAGCCTCTTAAGGTAGGGCTGATGGGAAACCATTGCTGTTTGCCTGCCCTGAAACCCCACCCCATCCAAACTGAGCACAGAGGTTTTTACATGTCTTGTCTCATAGGGATGTCTCCAGCACAGTTCTCCCAGCATAGACACAGCTGATCCTCACACCCAATTGGCCTAGAGGTCAATTCCTCCCAGTGATACCAAAACAATCAAGGCTTAACTACAACAAGATCGTACACACAGCCCACAGAGGGGTGCACCAAGAGTGTCCACCTCAGGTAACTGGGGAGGCTGAGCCACTGGGCTGTATAGGACACCTAGCACATAAAGTTACTCTTTCAATTCAAGGAAGTAGCCAAAATGCAGAAACAGAGAAACAAACCACAAATGAAAGAAATGGAGAACAGCAACAACTGGATATAGAGTTCAAAACCACGGTTATAATGTTTTTCAAGAATTTTCTAGAAAAGGCTGATAAATTTAGTGAGACCCTCAAGGATATGAAAAAGGACCAACTAGAAATTAAACATACACTGACTGAAATAAAAAATAATATACAGAGATCCAACAACAGACTAGAGGATCCCAAGAACCAAGTCAAAGATTTGAAATACAAAGAAGCAAAAAATACCCAATCAGAAAAGCAAAAAGAAAAAAAAAATCCAAAAATATGAAGATAGTGTAAGGAGACTCTGGGGCAAATTCAAGTGTACTAACATCTGAATTATGGGAGTGCCAGAAGAAGAAAGAGAGCAAGATACTGAAAACTTATTTGAAGAAACAATGACTGAAAACTTCCCCCACCTGATGAAAGAAAGAGACTTACAAGTCTAGGAAGCATAGAGAACACCAAACAAAAGGAATCCAAAGAGGGATCACACCAAGACACATCACAATTGAAATGCTAAGAGCAGAGGACAAAGAGAGAATATTTAAAAAAGCAAGAGAAAGACAGTTAGTTACCTATAAGGGAGCACCCATACGGTTGTCAGCTGATTTCTCAAAAGAAACTATGCAGGCCAGGTGGGAGTGGCAAGAAATATTCAAAGTCATGAATAGTAAGAACCTACAATCAAGATTACTCTACCCAGCAAAGCTATCATTCAGAATTGAAGGTCAGATAAAGAGTTTCACAGATAAGAAAAAGCTAAAGGAGTACATGACTGCCAAACCAGTATTATATGAAATGCTGAATGGTATTCTTAAAGAAGAGGAAAAAGAAGAGAAGGGTAAAGATAAAAATTATGAACAACAAAGACACATCTATCAACAAGTGAATCTAAAAATCAAGTGAATAAAAAATCTGATGAACAGAATAAACTGATGAATATAATAGAATCAGAGGCATAGAAAAGGAGTGGACTGACAATTCTCGGGGGGAAAGGGTGTAGGGAGTATGGAAAGAGACTGGACAAAAATTGTACACCTCTGGATGAGGACAGTGGGGGGCAGGTAAGGACAAAGGGTGGGGTGGGAACCTGGTTGAGGGAAGTTATGGAGGGAAAAAAGAGGAACAACTGTAATAATCTAAACAATAAAGATTTATTTAAATAAATAAATAAATAAGTAAATAAGTAAATAAATAAATAAAATAAGCAAGCAAGCAAAGTAGAACGTATATGCTGAACAATAAAACAAACATTTAAGCCATGAGTTCCTAATAATATAAGATTTTTGGTTACCAATTCCAGGGAAAAGGTTTACAACTATGAACAAAATAAAATATTGTTTTACTATTTTTCACTGAATACAACTTTATTTTGTATTTTATGGGTATTTGAGTTTTTCTTTTTTTATTAAATTTGTTGGGGTGACATTGTTTAATAAGATTAGAATATTTTAGTAGAGTGCTAATCTTAAAGAAATATTCAACAAATAAATATTTTCAGCTGCCTATAATGTAATAAGGCCTAAAGAGATGGTTCTTTTAATTATTACTCAGTGATTGCTAAGTAAATAATGTGGCTTAAAAATTGCTGTTTCCCAATGAAGATAATAGTGTACAGCATAGACAACTATTTTACTCTAGCTGGTTATTTTCCTCTATGATCTAGAGCATGTTTTTACATTATCCCTAACAACACTCATCTTACTACACAAAATGTGTTCATATGTTCTGCAACACTGTTCATGAGCTCTTTGAGATCAGGAAAATATTAAGCATCTTCATGTCTCAAATACCTGATTTAGCCTATAAGAGCTTCACTTTTAATGAATAATGACAGATGTTTCATATTAAGCAACCTAGGGATGAATGTTGATTTTTTTTTTCTGTATTTGAACAACGGACTATCCCTTTGGTAATGGTCTAAGACATAAACAAAAAATACTTTATCCCTGAAATAATTTTAATCAACTGAAGGTTGTAGCCTAGAGCACTTTGTTAAAAACAATTATAATAATGAATTTGGGCATGTAGTACAGTTTGCAATACACTGTGGATGCAGAAAGAACGTAAATCAAGTTTAATCAATATTCTAAGCCTAGGTTGAAAATTTGGATGGTCTTTAAGAGTGTAAAGCAGGATATCCTTTTGAAATTATTTTGATCATTAATAAGCAACAGCACCTTTATGAATGTTAACATCTTTCTTTTTTTTTCTTTCTCATGTATACGTACTTAGCTAGAAGACCAGGAAATGTGATTTGCACAAATATCTCAAATATGTTATCAACAACCTGCCTGCAATAAAAGTGGTAAACAGAGAGAAGGAAGGACAGACAAATCTCTCAAACATCCATTATCTATGATTGATTACATAAACAGTGAAAATAAATGAAGAAATATTTTCTCAAATATTCTAAACATATGTTATAAAAGAATATGTATTTTTAAAACTTCCTAGCTACCAACATTAGGTATATTTCTGGTCTTAGTGAAATAGGGTAGAATTATATAAAGAATATTATTTATGCCCTAGCTGGTTTGGCTCAGTGAATAGAGCCTGCGGATTAAAGGTCCCTGGTTTGATTCAGGTCAAGGGCAAGAACCTTGATTGGAGGCTCCTCTCTGCCCGGTCTGGACCCTGGTGGGGAACATGCAGGAGGCAACCAATCGATGTATTTCTCTCACATCAAAGTTTCTCTCTCTTTCCCTCTCTCTTTTACTCTCTCTAAAAGGTCAATGGGAAAAAATCCTCGGATGAGGATTGAAAAAAAGAAAACAAATATTATTCATGATTTACTTAAATCTCTGAAAATAACTTACATGTCAAATGCTTTTTAAAAATATAGTTATTCACTAATTAAATAACTGAATATGTATGCTCTTATCTATTCATTGGTTGTAATTTTAATTTTCAATAGCTAATAATTTACTAATTTTTAATGTAAATAATGAGTATAATTGTCCCAGAACAAATAAGGGTATTTTATATACTTAATCTCTTCTAAGAACACATTTTATCATTTTTTAGAAAACAGAACTATAATTAAAGTTACCAATTCTCCACAATATGACCATATTCACTTTTGATTACAAGAAAGAAATTAGTCCTCAGAAAATTTCAGACTATAAATATGTTTAGAACAAACACAGTTCTCTCAAGAAACTAAAACTAAAAGTGTTGTTTTTTAAATATACATAATGCTTTAAAATTTGGATATCAAAATATCAAATAACTTATGATTTGTTTTTTAAGGGAATAAATATTTGATAAGTCCCTTCCTTCCCTACCTCTCCAAACAATCAATAAATTAAAACACATTATCCATACTACAAACAGACAATATTCTAGTTTTCAACTTCTAAATCTCACATAGTCTTCATTCTCTTTCTACTTTGACCACACAAGTCTAGATTCTCATTAACTTCAGAACTAAGTATCCAAACAACAACTTAGCCATATAACTGTTTGGCTTTTAATACCTTCACCAGTTCACTGTTTTATAGACTTATTCTCTTGCAAGAATAAATTTTACCATTTCCTTAGAAAACAGAACTATAAGTAAAGTTAGTTCTCCACAGTGAATTGGTGTATAGCATGATAAATATACCTCCTTGTTTCCTATCTAATCAGGCCCAATTTCTTCCTTGAACTCTACTGCCTAGCTGATGTCATCATGCCCAATCAGCTTTACCAGTCACTAAAGGTTCAACAG
The DNA here is from genome assembly GCA_027563665.1 of Antrozous pallidus. Classification (NCBI taxonomy): domain Eukaryota; kingdom Metazoa; phylum Chordata; class Mammalia; order Chiroptera; family Vespertilionidae; genus Antrozous; species Antrozous pallidus. The sequence continues at coordinate 56,255,738 of CM050519.1, read as the reverse complement.
AACCAAGATCTCCTGAATCATAATCCAACTGTCATACTAAAGACAAGATTGATCTCCTAGATTAAATCCTCTTATTTTATACAGTGGACCAAAAAACAAAACAAAACCAAAAAAAAAATCAAGAATGCCATGTGGAGAATGTAAATACTAAGTTTATACCCCTAGCCTGGTCAACCTTTCATAATCCTTAACCCAACCGTATTTTTACCCGAATACTCATAACTGCTAAAAACTATGATCACTGAAAGAGTGTAAGTTACTATGCTTAATTGATGTGATCACTTCGATTCTGGATTTGTTTTCAAGACCAGTCTCACCTATAATGGCTCACTCTCTATTTGACTCATTACATTGTGTTATTTCAAAGAGAAAAAAAAAATCACTAGTGAAAAAATCAAGCCATAACAAAACAAATCATACTTCTATGCAATTAACTTGCCTTCAAGTTTTCTTTGTCCATCTGTGACGATATCAGAGCCAATAACAAAAAGACATTTTAGAGCAAGGAAAACCAGAAATGAGTGATCTTGACAACACAAACTCAGGGAATAGTTTTGCTTCACTAATTGATCTGCTGTACAACTGGGAAAACAATAAAGAACAATGTAAAGACAAGCAAGGAGTTCATACCCATAATGTGATGCTAGGAATCCATTAGAAAGAATGAAGTATGTGCTGGTACAAAAAGTTCCCTCGGTATATTGTTTGGGAGAAAGAAAGTTGGAGAATAGTTTATGTTCTCACTTTCATAGTTAGAGGATAAAATTATGTTATATGTAGACTTGTATATGACTAGAAAAGAGAATATACAAAGAAACTGTTTATACTGAAGTGAATGACAATTCCTATTTCCCCACTGAAGTGCCTTGACATGTATTAGTTATTCAGTAAAAGCATGTTTTAAAAAGAGCATAAAAGTGCTGAAAGACATGCTGTTGGCCATCTTAAGTGCTTTGTGTTATGGTTACACTCTTAAGTCATCTCTAATATTCCCACAAAAGGTTGAGAAATTGATGAAAAATTTTCCCACCTTACTTCAAAAGAAAATGTACAATTGTTCTAATTGTTTAACATGTAAATAATGAATGGGTTTTACTTATCCAAAGAAAATAAATACTACTTCATTTCTATAGTTTCAAGCCTTAAAGGTTTTATTGGTTCTTAGTTTTTGTTTGTTCAATTGGTTGGTTGTTTCTATTCTTGGGCTGTATCAAATAAATGATCCTAGATGTTACTATGTCAAAAATACAAATAGCAAAGCATCTAACAGATAAATTAATATAAGGGCCATTAGGAATTATATTCAGTTAGATCTGAAAAAGTATTTCCAAAATAGAGTTAACATGTGCTGACAATGGCATATTAGCTTTCTAACTTCATTACTTAATCCACATTGCTTTTCTATTAAATATGAAAATGATTATGACTCAATCTTCTTTCATTATCACCTAATACCATCATTGACTAAATTATATTATTAACTGCATGGCAAAAATGGCTTCAGTATGGTTTATAAGCCAAATAAGATATCATTAAAATCAAATTAAACCATCCACTGGCAGGGTAAATCTACTTGGACACAGGTTTTAGAGATGGTAAAATCACACACCATCAAGTGGAACAACGGTTATGTTTCTGCAGTATTCTAAACTGCCAAAGGACTTCAAGGTGCTCAACTAAATAAATTATTATTCTCTTAATTGACTATGTTATTCACCCTTTAATAAATGGCTCAGTATAGAAACATTGACTTGAGAAATTAACACAAGTTACCAAATTAGAGAAGGAACTTGTTATCTAATGATGGAAGAATACCTTTGGCTTGTCAGAGAAGTCACAGGCTATATGGAATTATGTCAAGTCTGATTAAGACAAAGGGTATAAAATAATAACAACAAAATAAAAAAACTAAACCAGTGGTATTTAATGTTTCAGTCTTCCTGCTTGAATAATTAAAAATCAAAATAGGAAGCAATAGGTATACATATGCAACTTGATGCAAAAGGAAACTGACTTGAGGATAAGGGCCTTTGGCTGCACCCCATATAATCAGGGATGTGAGTATATCCTACTTTCAGGTTCTTTTGACACTTTGATAAAAACAAATAATGAGAAAATATACTGAAAAATAAAAAGTACCAAAAAAAAAAAAGAAAGAAAGAAACAATTCAATAAAAGGAAAGCATTCAAATCTACCAAGAGAAAAATGACTATTTTTAAGAGACTCTTTATTAAGAGACTGTCTCAAGAGAAGAAGGGAGGGAGGGATGGAGGGGCAGAGGGAAGGAAGGAGGGAGGGATGGAGGGGCAGAGGGAAGCAGAGAGGGAGGGAGGGAGGGAAGGAGGGAGGGAGGGAAGGTATAAGGTTTTATAAGGTTTTCTGAAGTATTGCCAATTTCATATATATGAAATGACTATATAATTATAATACTTATGTATTTTCTAAGGCAAAGGAACTTTCTGAATGAATTATTTATTACTCACACTATTAACAAGTACTCCACATAACTTTCACCCATAATTCTAGTAGGGTACCTATTTCCTCTTTAGCTTTCTTTTTTTATCCCAGATCAGGAGTTATTGCTCATCTACCTGACCTCCCCAAAGACCTTCAGACCACTGAACCCGCAATAGTTAACTTACTCAAGTGAGAACTCTGGAAAGGTGGGTCCTTTGTTCCAGAACCAGGAATTTGCATCCAGTTTGGATTTAGTCCCAATTTCACCTCCACCTTATTGGCAATCCAGGCTGGATTTTGAGCCAGACCACCAATGCTGCCTATGGGCCAATGACTACATCATTCTCTATGTAGATATTTGTGTACAAGGAACCATTTATGCAATTTTTTTACGGAGTTCCGAGCATCACAAAATTAACCATAAAACATTTGAAGGAAGTAGAGCTTAACCACAGTTAGGCTTTGTAGTGCTTGGTTGTTTGCAAAAGCAAAGCATGTCAACACCATTGTGGCATGACCAGAACAAATAAATAAACAGTGGTGTTGTCTCTATGATAGTAGAAGTATAATGTTCTCTGTCTGAAGGAAGAGTCTCCTTCATGACAAAAGATGAGTCAGGACCTTGAAAATATTCATGAGAGGTTTATGAGAAGAAACTGGATACCCAAAGAACCATCACATGAAAGGAAATGTTGGGTTTTTTCTTCATGTCTCCACAAGGAAACTGAGTGGGCAGAAGATGCACCTTGACATATTACATTCCCTGCAAAAGAATTATCTGAAATATAAAGCTGTCCAGACAAAGACAGGGGGTTAAAATGCCTAAATAGACCCAATGAGGGGTAGTTAGCCCTGTCCCATTCTGTTTGATGTAGAAGGCTTAGGTTTCAGGGCCATGGTTAAAGCAACATCTGGATTCCTAAGGCAATAATGGTACTGTACACTGATGCTTAACTCTCTGAGACTCACCAACTCCTTTTTATATCAGAAATAAATCTCATAAACAATATAACCTAACTACTCACATATAATTTTTTAAATCAGTAAAATGTACTAACTATAATAGAAAATGACTTTACAGTCTGTCAAATTTGTTTGTACTAAAATAGTAGCTTAGCATGTGAATGCTTAGGCCAGACTTCACAAGAAGGGCATGAAAATAATGAAAGGACAGCTACAATGGCTAATGAACACAATATGTCATATCAGCTACAAAAGTACCAAAAGTTGCATAGCCAGCAGTAGCATGATTTGTTGCAATAGTGAATATTGCTTGGTAAAATATGGAACACAACCAAGTGTAATCTTTTCCTAATTTACATGGTAGTTGCATTTCTAAAAAATCCACAAGTATATTCCACCACTGCTATCTCCCACTAGTTGGTTCTAAAAGAACTGCCTCTTGTCCATGGGGGGGGGGGGGGGGGGGGGATTTAATAAATAATAGAGTTAACTTCCAATGTCAGAAAATTTTACAGGTTTTTCATTTACAAGAATTTCTTCAAGAACATTCAAAAGACTTGTCTGATAAGAGACAACTGTGCATTACAGGAAGTCACGTAAGTCTAATCCCTAACCACTGTAAGCCATTGGCACCCACTCAACTACAGTGACACAGAAATGTCTTCCCCCTGTTTCCACAGTGCCCCTATGGGATCCTGTTCTTACACATTGCTACTGATAATTTTTTATGTGTTACTTAACTGGGCTAAGGCTCTGTCAAGGAGTTTCTGGAAGAGATTGGCATTTGAATCAGTAGACTTGAGAAAGAAACCCGCCCACACTAATATTGGCAGGTTTCGTCCAATTCTTTGAGAGCCCAAACAGAACAGAAAGGCAGAAGAAGGGAAAATTCCCTCTCTCCCTTCTCAAGCGATCAGACCCCGGAACTCAGCACCAGCGAGCCCCAGTTCTTAAGCCTCCATATCTGGACTAAATCACACCACAATGTTTCCTGGGTCTCCGGCTTGCAGATGGCAGACTGTGAGACTTCTTGGTCTCCATAAGTTAGTGAGCCAATCCCTGTAATAAATCCTCTCAGATATATATTTTCTGGAGAACCCTGACAAATGCATCCATCCTATTAAAATGGACCTTCATCTGCATATTGTTCAATAATGGGGAGTCAAAACCCACAGCTGATGGGAACAGAGATATAGAAGAAAGTGGGGTGAAGAAAGATGAGACCTGGAGGAGTTCCTTAACTGGCAGAACAATTAGCTACAGTCTTTTTTTATATGGTTTCTGCAGCTTCATCTCTCTCCTGAGCTTTTAAGGGCACAGAAACAGAAGGAGGTTACAGTTTAACTTTGATCACACGTGTTATCCAAGCAGAGGCCAGATGACCATTCACAAGGAAGACAGCAGTGCGGATTTATTATTCTGTAGGAGTATGTAAAAAGTTTATTCACCATAGTAACTGGTAAAGTTAGACTTCCTAGGAATCTAGTTTAGACCTGTCAACTTTCACAGCTAGTTCTCACACAAACAACCCTCTCACAATGTGCTCTGTTATTGACTGTGCTGACAATATCATTCAGCATCTTAACCAGGTCACTTCTGAGAGTGCAAGTTGATGCTCTTAATAAAGTACATGACACAATAAGTATAAACCAGGGATGGCCCAGGCAAAGCTGGACCTGTATGTTTTCATATCTACTTTGGAATGTATATAAGTAAAGAAGAACCACCAAGGAACATACTACTAAATAAATCATATACCCACATGACTGTCCAACCATTCAGGTTTTCTCCCCCTCCCCATATTTGTTTATAAAAAAATCAAAAAACCGAAATTATGGCATGAAGAAAATAATTATAGCTTACTATAATCCTAAATATTTTCCCAAGTAACATAATTGTATATGACTGAATTTACATTAAAGCATATATACTTTAGATTTCCTGTACCAATTATAGTTTAATATATATTTCATATTATTAACTTAAAGGCTTCATTATGTTAGATACACATATAAATATATCATATTACAAATTATATTATAATAAGAGAGTTGTTTCAAAGCCATTTGATATATGGAACCTTATTAAAATCAGTCATCTGAAATGAAAACAAGAATGCAGGGGTATAGTCATATCATCCAAAAGAATTAGCAACATTATGAATTATCCTTATGTTTATATATCAGGTTTAATATTGAAATAGCTGATTTATAGTCATTTATCACGGAAAACAGATATTTACAAATTATAATGTTGGCGCTATGATTTTTAACATTTTGTAACATTTATAATTTATAACATTCAGACCTTCTAAAAGTTTTTCAAAAAGTACCCTTGCCTTTATTGTAAATAAGGAATATTTATGCATATTCTGCCTATATGCTGCAGTTTTCTGAAAAGAAATTAAGATCTGCTTAAAAGGAGGGAAATATTTAAATTCATCCATTGCTCCAGTTCAGTATTTTTCTCACAACATAATCTATTCAATAAATGCTCCTTAAGTTAAACAATGGATGAATGACTTACTGAATGAATGAGATAAATCTCTTACAGGAAAATGTTTAGGACGATAACTAGTCAATGATCATCAGTATTCCCAGTGTAAAGAAGTAAATACATCTAAAACATCATACTGCATTGAAAACAGAGTACTGTACTTTGTTCTCCTTATATTTCTCAAATAGCATAAAGAAATATTAAGATTATAAATTAGGATTATAAACGGCATCAAGTCTTATTTATCTGTATCAAAGTCTCAACAATTAACTAAAACATAGCTATAGATCCATTTCTTTAAATTTGATGCAACAGTTTCTACCATTGTCAAAGGATTTACCAGTACTATGAACCAATTACTTCTCAGTCACTGTGGATAAAAAGTATAATGTATGCCTGCCAGCAACTTTTTGTCTAACAATGATATTTCTCAATTAAAATGAATATTATTATAAAAGCTTACCATACTCAAGCTTCATGACACTTAATAATTCAGAAAGTAAGTTTGGTTTATAACATTTGTACAGTGTTTTCTAGAAGCATCCTTAATCATACACACAAACTCATCCTGGGTTAATATTATGAAGCTAAGAGAAAGAGCCCCTCACACTTACCCTGTGTATCTTTTCATGCATAGTTATAAATTATTTGTAATTAGTATGTTTATTATGATGATGATTTTTAAAATTACTCTGAATATTTTTAACTTTTACCCTTGCACTCTAGATAACCATTGATTGAATTTCCTATGTGGTTAAGATTACTAAGCAAGGATCAATTTCATCCTGCTTCCCATTTGATTCACTATAAAATCTGAATTAGTTGAAGAGCCAGAGAATGACATATTAATATATAATTGTGAAGTAACAATGAGAGTACATGATCACTTTTGGCAGACAGGATTTAAGTTGATTAAGCAAACATGTGGCTATAATTCCACCCATACCATGAAGTGCATCTTACCTAATATCATTTATATAACTCATGTTAAAAATATATATCTGTCAAATCTTTCTTGTTCTCCAATTTTGGATAACTAGAATATATAGAAGCAACATTTTAAAACTGATTACCAAGGAAAGTTAGGATACCTCTTTCACTGGCAATATTTTAAATCAAAACAGAAATAAAAAAAAATAAAACTCAAAACCATTTATTGATCTTCTAAGCTTCATTTATTGCTCTTCTAAGCCCCATTATACACATTAGGTATATAAAGAAAGGGCATATTCTCTTCCTTATTGGAACTTAAAGTTTGGTAGGGGACAACCATATTTGAAAATAAAAACAAGCATTCACTTTAGAAAATGTACCTAGGATCCTATAGGGTCAAAAAATTAGCTTTTCAAATATATAGTAGTATGTTTTTGATGTACAACTTCAAAAAAGAAGGGGAGACTAAGTAACTTAAAATTCCTTTTAATCCCATAATTCAATGAATTTAGCTTACTTTGAATCTTAAGTAAATTCATTTGTTTTATAATACTAGACAGTTTTGTATCCCTCTAGGCGATACAACTTATTTGAAGTGAAATCTTAAATCAATCAATTACACGAAATATTTAACAAGTATATTTCCTATGATAAAGTATTAAACCTGTTTATCTTTGCCCTTAAAATTGAAAGTTATTATATTCCAATGTCCTCTATGAAATATTTTCTAAGAAAACAGGTCATCAGATCCATCAAAAGCAGTTTAAAAAAAATTAATATATTCAAGATCCAACAAAAGAATGAACAAAACAAGTTATCCCTATTTTATTTTTTTAATATATTTTATTGATTTTTTTTACAGAGAGGAAGGGAGAGGGATAGAAAGTCAGAAACATCAATGAGAGAGAGAAACATCGATCAGCTGCCTCTTGCACATCCCCTACTGGAGATGTGCCTGCAGCCAAGGCATATGCCCTAGACCGGAATCGAACCTGGAACCCTTCAGTCCGCAGGCTGACGCTCTATCCTCTGAGCCAAACCGGTCTCGGCAAGTTATCCCTATTTTACTTATATGTTGACTAATAAAGAGAATTTCCCCACTCAAAACTATCAGAACTGACTAAGACAATACTTAGGTCACCTTAGTAGCAAAAGCTTTGAAATGTGGCTTTTATTATTATTATTATTATCACCTTCCATCACATGCTGGATCCACATTTCAACTTTTTACTATAAAAGAGTTAACTATTTTCTGCCCTGGCCAGAGTTGCTCAGTTGTTAGAGCATCAGCCTGTGCACTGAAGGATTTTGGGTTTGATTTGATTCCCTGTCAAGAGCACATAACTGGGTTGCAGATTCAATCGAGGCCCTAGTTGGGGCTGTGCAGGAGGCAACCAATCAATGTCTCTCTCCCCTGCCCCTGCCCCTCCCTACCTTCCTTCAACTCTCTCTAAAAATCAATGGAAAAAATATCCTTGGATGAGCATTAAAAAAAGAGGGAGAAAGAGAGTTAACTACTAATATTTTGGTTGATATTCAGTTTCTACTTTGTACTCCTTAACAAAAGACATTCAATACTACGTAGATATTGGAATGTGACTGTTCAATATCCAGCTGCATGGTTTCTTTAAGTGACGTACTATGCACTGCAGGTTATGAACTCTATTTGTTAATAATTTTAACGTACTTTGAAAACATACTAACTCTCCAATCATTTACATAGGAAATAAGCACATTTATGACTATCTTAATCTTTTGGTAATCTGTACTTTCTGGCTTTGGTTTTAATATTTTATTTTCTAATATAGATCAGTGCATATGGGATACAGAAAGTTGATTGCTTGATAAGCACATTTAGAAAAATACAAGAAAAATAAAAACAAATCTGGAAAGTAGATTGCTTGATAAAGTCATTTAGGAAACATGAAAAAAACCTAAAGTGGAACGCTTTTCAATATGAAATGCAATCTGAAAACTAAGGAGAAAAAGTTGTTAAGTCATCCATAATACATCTGTGAGCTATAACGTATGACAACGTGACTAGAACAAGAAAAAAGAGATGTGTAAGAAGGCACAACGTTTAGGATGAAATAATATTCAAGAAATAAGAAGAGACTGAATGCTCTCTGCCTTCATAGTGTCTCTGGGGCTCTTTCAAGGATAGATGTGGCATAGTTTTAGACAGTAGAAAGAGAGAATCTTAGTCTCCCTCACTAACTCTAACACCTAAAATAAATCACCTACCTCTTCTAACAACTAGAGAATAATAATGCCTACCCCACAAGATTGTTGGGAAGATTAAATTACGTGACATACCATTGATGAGCTCACCTCACCTATAATATACATTAACAAGGATTTTATTTTCTGTTCCTTCTTCTCAAAGTTTCGAGACACAACTAAGAATCAACTTAGCATAGCAGGGGCTTCAAGCCCAGAAAAAAAATAAGTTACTCAGCAGATCATCCCAGTTAGTTGGAGAGAATGCCAGTTTCTGGTTCATGACTCTCCTAACAATAATCACCAGTCATGATCCCCAAATGACAGCAACCTGAGTTCCCCATAAAATGCTGACCTGGAACTATGTGTCTTTGGTTCTCAAGCCAGGATACGCATAAGGATTACTGGAGAAGTTTGCCAAAAAGTACAGAGGCCATTGGACCCACCCTTGGTTTTATATTAGATGACTCCGAGTGAACCAGGTGTGTTCACCTTATGAACTGCTACACTATAAAGTATCTGAATAATGGTCTCATCATCTACCCCAACCTCATATCTGAAATAGGGAGTAGAAATAATCTTATTGTGGGTTTTGAGGAACCAAAGTTCAGGAATGAAGATTGGAGGGTGGAACAAAGAGTTGGGGTGAGAAGTTGGCAGCCAGCATAAAGATAAATTGCTGATACAGAGAGAGCAGTGCCACTCTGAAGAGGCAAGAACAGTTGCTTGGTCAAATTTTAGTGTGTCTTTTCAGCCCTTTTCTAGACTAGCTATTGTCCTTGGCTGCTGAGCCCAGCCAAGCAAGAATCTCCCACTCATCCTTGATACCTAATCAAATTCCTCTTAGTAATTTTCTATCTATTGGACCCCCTCATCTGCCCATTGGCCATAAATCCCCATCTGTCTTTGCTGTATTTGGAGTTGAGCTCAGTTCTATACTGCAGTAGCTCCAATAAAATCTGTCTTGCTACTTTAATTAGTGTCAGAATAACTTGTCTTTAACAGTTCCAATATTCATCAAAATATGACCAAAACTACGAGAAACTAGGACCCATGTAGAAGTTTAAGTGTAGAGCCAGAGATTCCTTGAATCAGAGAGAAGAGCAAAAGGAGGCAGGACCAGACAAATGGGGAAGATTCTACAGAGATTTTCTAGAAGAGAAGTAAGTAGGGCACTGTGAAAACCAGATGCCCTGAAGATGAGGCTACCAACTTTATGAGCATACAAGTCAGCAGGAATTCTTTGTAAGCCATGCACTGGCTGCAAAGACTATGCCTCAGGGCCCCATTGTCCTTGGTCATTTCCAAAATGAAGCATTGTGATGATAACATTTTTGTGATGGTAGTGTTTGCTTTTCTCTGAACAAGTCCCAATAAACATCTTCCTTTTTTACTGTGCATTGTGGAATCACATTCAATGGTATTAAATACCCTCCCCTAACTTTCAAACCCATTTTTGTATACAAAGTTCATCTTTTACCTTAATTGAAAATCCTGTAGACTCTGCCCATGATGCCTACTCAAATGTTCTTCTTTTACGCCAGTTGGACCCTAGGACCAGAAAATCAGCTGGCATTCTTCCTAACTCTGCATTGATAATTCCATTATCATTATATTACCAAAGTATTTTACAAATTGTATGAAATTTATTCCATTTACTCTGGTTCATTGAAAACTTGGCCCACACTTCTCATCAATCCAAGTTTTGTCATAAACTGGGCTTTATGCTGAAAGCTATTGGCATGAGTTAGATATTTACTTTTGATATGCTCAAAAACTCATGAGAATTTATGTTTATATTCTTGCTAATAATAATAATAATAATAATAATAATAATAATAATAATAATAAATGTTCTGTGCCAGCTTACTGTCCTAGATACTTTATGTGAATTAACTTATTGTTTTTCTTTCTTAACCCTCACCCAAGGATATTTTTTTTCCATTTTTAGAGTGGAAAGGACTGAGTGGAAGAAAGAGATAGAGAAATATTGAAGTGAGAGAGAAACATCTATTGGTTGCCCCCTCCATGTGCCCTCATATGCAACCGTTGACTGGGAATCAAACCTGTGATCCTTCAGTGCACAGGCTGATGTTATAATCACTGAGCACACCCGCCAAGGCTATATTAACTTGTTTATTTTCCCAACAATCATATGAGATATTAATTAAGAAACCAGGGTTCAAGTAGACTGAATAAATGTCCAAGGTCACAGGCCAGTAAATGATATAAGCAAAACTGAAGCAAAATCTATGTGATGTCAGAGCCCAGGTTTTCCCACTACAGCATCCTGCTTTCCCCTCACCAAAGTCTATGCCCTGAGTATACAAGAAGGTATGGGATTAGAGGTGGCACAAATAAATTTTTACCTTTAGCTTATGCTATGAATGTTCAGCCCACACTGAAAAGAGGACTCTAATAGCAGACAAGTTCAACTGCAGAAATTATATTCAATGTGTATGTTTCCTAGTGAGCTAAAGATCTCTTTAATCCTGTGTGGGACATAATGGCTATTTATGACACTCAGCCGTATTGCGATCAAGTTATTCTGTTGTCAAGTTAAACTATACACAAATAATATCAACATTTCACTATCGGAATTACTTCACTGTATACTCCTCATTGAATACCAAATGCTATTCTTTTTTTTTAATTTTTTTTAATTTTATTTAAAATGCTATTCTTAAAGAACACACCAGAGATTGAGAAATGTCTTCTAATACACATGGAAATCCATTGGAAAATTAAAGGGCAACCAGCCCAGTTGAATGGCCCAGAAATAGACGGGTCATATACTTTTCCTCATTTATCCATACTAATTAAAGATTTCATAATAACAATGGAAGTCAATCAATATACATTATTTCATACCATATCCACACATTTATTTTTAATATACTTTTATTAATTTCAGAGAGGAAAGGAGAGAGATAGAAGCATCAATGATGAGAATCATTGACTGGCTTCCTCGTGCATGCCCCCTACTGGGGATCGAGCCTGCAACCCGGGTACGTGCCCGCCCTTGATCAGAACCGAACCTGGAATTCTTCAGACTATAGCCGATGCTCTATCCACTGAGCCAAACCAGCTAGGGCTACCCCACACATTTTTAACATTTAATGCTTAAAATAGTAACATTCTATTAGCCAGAAAAGAAAGTGTTCCCACAGCATTCCCACATCCCATCCCCATTTATAAAGAGGCCTTCATAACACATTACTGAACACTTTTCTGTATTCACATACAGAGGAAAATATACAGTGACCCAATTTTTATCTCCTTTTCAAAAGTTTGAATAAATTATATTTTATTTTTATATGACTAAACCAACATCATAAAAGGAAGCTTTAAAGGGGTGTTAAAATTGTTCCTATAATCTTGTTCTGGCCATTTTGCCAAGTGAACAACCTACTAGGGTTAATATTTATGTGATGTTCAATAAATCTGCCATTTATAGATATCAAGGAAAGACCTAAACTGGTGTTGGATCTGGCTAAATACGCCATGCCAGCTGGCCAATGAAGGATAGCCATTGGCCAAAGCTTGTCTCAATCATTTTCTCCCTAAGGCTCTCAGTTACTCACAAGCTATAAATAAGCAAAGGCCCCGTGAGGCTGATAGGAACAAGTTAAATGAGTCAATGTTCAAACATCTGCCAGTATGAAGAAGGCACAATTTATTCCATGCTATAGAAGAAACAACATGCTCCCTCCTATTACCCCTTGTCCTTCTTCACCCATCCCCAGTACAACTACATACATTATCTAATATCAACAATGGATGGCACCAAGCTCAGCATAGCAAATGAATGAAGAAAATAACTCTAGCAACTATGCAGAGTAACTACTACGGTGTTCCCAGTCTCTAGAATAGTATTTCTTCTTGCTTCTGCTATGCAAGCTCATATTTCAGTTATTCTAAATTTTTCTTTCCTCTGGAAACTTCTCAAGTTCCGGTCAGGAAAGACCTGTAGCACACTCCCAAGCATCACAATTTTAAGACATAAATTTTCAGTCTGTGATTATATGTTTGCACAAACCACCAAATTTCAGACTCTGGGCACTTTGAAAACAGGGATATTCAACTTTGCATTACCACTACCTAAGACAGTAACAGTTGGCTAGTAGATTCACAATAACATTTATGGGTAAGTAAATGAATAGATGCATGAATGAATGAGTGAGTGAAAACTGAGATTAAGATAATGTCTTCCAGTTGAACAGGGTTGGTCTTCACATAGAATAAGCAAGTAAAGGTTTTACTTAATTCTCCATAAATTTGTAGAAAATAATGAGCCTTTATATTCTCTTCTTTATTACTCTCATTCTTGTTCTTATATCTCAATTCAAAAAATAGAACTTACTGAATTGACAAAAAGTAAAACAAGACTAAATAAATAACAATACTTATTATCAGCAATACTAGAGGCCCAGTGCAATGAGAACTCATGCACTGGAGAGGGGGTCCCTCTGCCAAGCCTGCCCCCTCTCACAGTCTGGAAGCCCTCAGGGGTGGGAGGCGACCCAGCAATCAGGGGAAGGCAATACCCTATCACACCACTGCTGCTGCCATTGCCGGCAGCACAAGCCTCAGGCAGCCCTCAGCAGCTGGGCAGCCACCATCCAAGGCTTGCATGTGCCTCAGGCCAGCTCTGGATGGCTGAGGGGTTGAGGGGACTGGGTGCTGCCATTTTGTGGCTTTGGACAGCACCATCTTTGAGGGTGGACAGTAAATTAGTATATTCCCTCCTTATTGGCTGGGGAGTGCCACCATCTTTGAGGACAGCACAGTCAATCAGCATGTTTCCTCCTTACTGGCTGCAAGTGCCATCTTTGCGACAGTGTGAGGGTCAATTAGCATATTCCCTCTTCATTAGATAGGATAGCTTTGAAACAGAATCTCAATGATTGCTGAAATATCAACACCTGACAATCCATTAATGCTATAACTAAATGACTGCATTCACTACATTTTCATGGATGTGCCTCTGATTCAGAGCCATGCATTTGCCTCTATGTTGTCACCAGTGTTTTGTAAATGATCACCTTCGTGTGTTTGGAGATAGAATTCACCTGCACTCTCAGGCTCACTACCTCATTTCACTGGGAGTGATGGTTTTCCCAAGTGCTGATGTGCTGCAGCTTGGTGTAGCTGTTGGTGTTAATTAATTTATGCAAATCAGCTAGATACCATCACTGATTAATGTCTTCACTGCTTTATTAATGCTGAATACTATAAGAGGCTGTTGGACATGTATGATAATATATCTGCTTGAAGATTAACTGCTCATATGCTTAATTTAGACACTGAAGAACAGTACTTGATCTCTTCTAGTTAATACTGCTAATTACACAAAATTTATAACTTTAAAAGAATACCAAAAATAAAACTAAGTTTTACAGATTTTCTACATGTGACATTGGCATATAGTACCCTTAAGATAACTGAATAAAACTGCCATCTAAAATTAATAGCAGAGAAAGTATAAAGAGTGTCTGTTCTGTGCCAGGATCTGTGCTAAGAGCTTCACCTGCTTTGATAATCTTAACAGAACAATCTAGCCAGGCAGATGTGAGTGGCAGTTCTGAGATGCTAACCTTGACCACTAACACCAGAGCACTATGACACGTGAACCAAAATAGTTCATGCATTCAATCAAATTCATATAGAATTGGTGAAAGTCATTGTCATTATTGTTCCTTCCAAATGTTTGTATTTCCTAGCTTTATTATATTAATTCCTTCATTAAACATAAAGTTTCCATGAGGGCCAAATTAATATCTCACATCACTCCACATTACCCACAAACTTAAAAAAAGTAGCTCTTCTTAAATGGGCTTTATTGTTTGGATGTTATGGCTAAAATTATTTTCTAACTATTTTATAGAAGTCAAAATCATTTCATTCTCTCCTTAAGATATTTTTCTGAGTAAAAAATTACTAAGTTAAAGGCATTTCTGTTATAAAAGGAAAGGGTTCATCATTAGAGAACCCATGACATAAGGAGGATTAAAAGCAAGATTTGAAAGAAATGAATGACCCTATAAAATCATTCATTCAATAAGTATTTACTGAATTCAAGGCACTATAATTACATGGTTGAGTACAATGAGTTCACAATCTAATAGAAGGAATAACAGAAGTGTAAAAATAACTATAATGTGAAGCATCATATAACTCATTTCTATTTTTAAAAAACTGTAAGAACAGACGAATTGTGGTACCAAGCAAAACAATAACATTTGTATGAAAAAAAATCAGAGAAAGTTTCTTGACAGACACCTCATCTAGACTCACAAAGATAAGAAAAGTCTGTGTCAATCAATGGAAGAAGATAATAAAAATATAAAATTAAAAATCACAGCACTGGACATGTGTCTGAGGAGAGTCAAGGAATTCTTGAGGATACAGGAAGATTTAGGAGGGAAAAGACTAGGAATGAAAATTGAAGCAAAATCCTGAAATTCTTAAATGCTAAGACAAGGTACTCAATTCTAATTTATTACTTAAAATAGTTCTAATGACTCTAGGCATACGCAAGGTCTGCAATGCTGGTGGTTGTCATTGCTGATGTTTTTTTTCTCAAAAAATATTCTCCTTGA
Organism: Antrozous pallidus; assembly: GCA_027563665.1. NCBI lineage: Eukaryota > Metazoa > Chordata > Mammalia > Chiroptera > Vespertilionidae > Antrozous > Antrozous pallidus. Next base: position 56,240,066 of record CM050519.1, on the reverse strand, counting down.
AAATGAGATCATTCTGTACTTAAAATTGTCCCTTCTGATGGGTGTGGCCATGTCAGCATTATGGGAAGAAACTGAATTTTGATCTGGCAATCCTACTATCAAGAGATGTTACTTCTGAAAAGTCACATTATATCTTTCTCTATTCTCTAACACTTTATTTTGTATTTCATCAAGCCAAAATGATGGCAGCTATATTAATGTAAGATAACTCTTGGCAAGACCCAGCTCAAATGCTTCCTCATAACAGCTTCATTGCTCACACACATTTTCATCCTATAGCATTTTCTTCATTTATACAAATCATTTTGTGACAGAATCCCTAGTTTCAAGTTGTTGCTTGTGTGAAGACCATAAATTAAAAATTAAATTATAATTGAATAGGTTAAAATAAAGTGCTATAGTTACAAAGAAGTGGTGCATCTGAATCCATATTTGGTAGTAGATAAAGAATTCCTTTTGTAAATTAATTTTTTATTATTTTTTTGCATTATAACTTATATTTAATAGTAGTACATATGTTTTCCTTTTTCCCCCCATTATCCTCCCCCCAGCCTCCCTTATCCCCAGCACATGTCCCCACCTGCCCCCCTCCCCGCCCCAGTGTCTTTCATTCATTGGTTATGCTCATATGCATGCATACAAGTCCTTCGGTTGATCTCCCCAATTCCTGGAGAAGGTTACATTTTAGCTGAAGTGAAGATGGGTGGGACATGAGAAAGCATTTCACTTGGGATCATTTACCTATAAAAAAAAATCACCAAGGTAATTTTAAGGTAGAAAGGTAAAGTATGGGGCCATATATATCTACACACACACACACACACACACACACACACACACACACACACACCAGGGAAACCAAGAGAAGTCAACAAATTTAGCCTCAAGGAAAGTATAAGGCACATAGATGCTGTGGCACAGGAGTGTGACACTGTGACATGATGTGATTAAGCCTCTCTTCAAATGTCTCCAAATATCTCTCCTCACTGACAACTGCATTCCTGACCCTTTATTCTGCATATCTTTTGTCTGCCTCATCTCTTCTCCTGCATGTTTGTGCCTTCTCATAAGCTTGGCTTACAAGGACTCTGAAGGATTCAACTCTCTACCTCTTATTATATGGTAACTGAGACAATCATCTGGTCTACCAATGTACCATAAATCATGGTTCCCTCAAGATGCTATCTCATAGTTGAAAGTCATAAGATATAAGGAATCTAATTGGCATAGTTCATCTTTTCATGCCTCTGTATTGGTTCCTCATAGCTCAATGCCCACACTTTGTCCAATTATTTGTTTGTACAGGTAAAGGAAAAGAGATGGGCACTGTGACAAGTAGGGTTTTGCCACCTACCTAAGACTATGGGAAAGGCAATCCCCTTAAGATAAATATGGATATGGAAGGCTCTTGTCATGTCCAAATTATAGAGTCCCAAGGAGAAAGAGACCACATACAAAGCACAGTGGGAGGAAGGTAAAAGGCATGCATGAGGAAATTTTAAATTCAAGCATGGCTCATGACAAGGAACACAGGCAAACATATATGACACTGTATTAAAATAAGACAAATTAGGATGGAAAGACTCTTTAGGAACTTGTTGGTACAATCCACCTGGGGAAAAAATGAAGTTGTGCACAGACAGTGATGGTGATAGGGTGGAAGATGAGTTTCAGAGGAATTTGACAGGTAATATTTACTAATCTACCTCATTAATTACATGTGGAAAATTAGGGAGAAGTCAATTAGAACTTCTAATTTAGGCAACTTGGTAAATGGCAGTGCAGTTAATTTAACCAGAAATGGAAATCAGAGCTACTTATTATTAGGTCGGGGAAGGGGTTGCTAGGAAACAAGCAGAGAGGAAATGGATGTGGAAAGGAAGATTAGGAGTCCAATTCCCACCATACTGAAGGTAGTTAAAGTATATCCAAGTGGAAGAGCCAGGAGGTAGTGGGAAGCATGAAACTGAAGCATTGAGAGGGATCTGAACCAAAAATAAAGACTTGGTGACCATCCATGTTTACATTAGAAGAGAACTGTTGAGAAAATATTAGAGGGCAAAATACAGAAAACCCTGACAGGGCGTTTTCACATCTCATCTTTGTTAATAGAGACACATTACTATGTGTCTTCTACCTCTATCACTGGGCTCAACTCCCCAAGTAGACTCAAACCAAGTGGAGGACAAGCATATCTCCTCCTTATCTTTGTGTGGTAAAGACAAGCATAGTGCCTGAAGACATAGCATGAGGAGGGAAATGCATGAACTACTTTATATAGGCACTAAATCAATTCTTTCCTAAGACTTTGGAAATTTTTTTTTCAATAGAGGGTATGAGGACAGGCATTAAGGAATTTGGAGTCATTATAAAGTAGTAAATAAATACTAAATTTATTAAGTAAATAACAATATTCCAAATAACAGATTCATTAATAAAGAATTGATCCCACCTAAGAGTTTCATATGTGTTGGTCAAATAACTAAATACCTAATTATATATTTAGAATAAAAATTTATGTAATCTTTGCTAACTGAAAGCCTGGGTAAAAAAAGACAAAGATACAAATGTGTCAAAACTTGTGAAACTGTTTATATATTACTATGAATTTTACTGTGTATTACTCTCAATTTTAAAAATATACCTGTGACTGCATAGAAGGAGATTTGCTTCTATTACAGATACATCAATATGCTGTATAAATTGTATCACTCAAGATTTATACCAGTTATGTTTATACTGCTTGACATTCATTATTTATTTCTTTTTAAATTTCCCCAGAAATACCCATTTATTGAGCGCACACTCATATCCTTTTTTTTTTTTTTTTAGGTTTTCAAAATACATAAAACAGGAACTGACAGGGAGGAACCAAGATGGCGGCATAGGTAAACACCTAGCTTGCTGCCCCACACAGCAATTTTAAAACTACAACTTAACAATAGAACAAACATCATCCAGAATCACCAGAAAGCTGGCTGAGTGAAAATCCCACAAATAAAAGTCAAGATAGGACACTGTGACTCAGAGGAGCGGTGTAGGGCAGCATTGAAGATACGCGCACGGAGTCAGAAAGGGTAGATGGCGGTAAACCTGGCTGGCTTTCTCGAACGGGGAGGGAGACAGAGGCATCCCACTGCACTGATTCCCCAGTTCCAAGGTCCGGGGAACCCACACTCATACGGGGTAAAACTGGACAGTAGGGAAGCACGCTGAAACCCAGGCATGGCAGAGGTCTGTGAGCTTGTGGAGAGGGCATGCAAACGTGGGAACAGTAGATGTGCAAGTGCGCAGACAGGACCCATGACTTGCTCTCTCCTTCGGGAAACCACTACACTGTATTGTTTTACAATCCTGGGTGAGACTTTGGGGTGTGCAGACTCATTTGGAGAGAGGCTAAATTGTCCTGCAGTGGGTAGAGCTTGGCGGTAGCTTTCCCTCAGAAGTGCTTGCAGCAATTACCATCCAGCACAGAGACCCAAGTGCCGCATAGGGCAGAGCTGACGCTGCCTGCTCAGCCCGGAGACTCCACCCATCCAACCTGAGCAGAACTGAGCCTCACAGCCAATTGGCCTGGAAGTCAAACCCTCCTAGTGCTAAAAACAATAATCTAGGCTTAACTTCAACAAGACTGTGGAACCCATAAAGGGCTGCAGCAAGAGTATCCACCTCAGGTAACTGAGGAGGTTGAGCCACTATCCCTTAGAGGACATCTACCACACAAAGCTAATCGACCAACTCAGGAAAGCAGCCACCATGAAGAGACATGGAAAGAAATTAGATGTGAAAGAAATGGAGGGAAAAAAACGACTGGACATAGAGTTCAAAACCATGGTTATAAGGCTTTTCAAGAGGCTCCTAGAAAAGGCCAATGAACTTAATTAGACCTACAAGGAAATGAACAAGACCTACAAGGAAATGAACAAGACCTACGAGGATATGAAAAAGGACCAACTAGAAATTACGCATACACTGACTGAAATAAAAAAAATATTATACAAAGACCTAAAAGCAATCTAGAGGGCCGCAAAAACTAAGTCAAAGATTTGAAATACAAAGAGGCAAAATCCACTCAGCCAGAAAAGCAAGAAGCCAAAAGAATCCAAAAAATTGAAGATAGAATAACAGGCCTCTGGAACAACTTCAAGCATACCAACATCCAAATTATAGGGGTGCCAGAAAAAGAGAGAGAGCAAGATAATGAAAACCTATTTGAAGAAATATAGTGACCGAAAACTTCCCCCACCTGGTGAAAGAAATTCACTTAAAAGTCTAAGAAGTGCACAGAACCCCAAACTATAGGAATCCAAAGAGGACTATACCAAGACACATCATAATTAAAATGCCAAGTGCAAAAGACAAAGAGAGAATATTAAAAGCAGCAAGAGAAAAAGTGAGTTACCTATAAGGGAGCACCCATACAATTGTCAGCGGATTTCTCAACAGAAACCATGCAGGCCAGATGGGAGTGGCAAGAAATATTCAAAGTGATGAATAGCAAGAATCTACAACCAAGATTACTCTATCCAGCAAAGCTATCATTCAGAATTGAAGGTCAGATAAAGTGCTTCGCAGATAAGAAAAAGCTAAAGGAGTTCATCACCACCAAACCAATATTATATGAAATGCTGAAAGATATTCTTTAAGAAGAGAAAGAAGAAAACAGTAAAAATAAAAATTATGAACAACAAATATACATCTATCAACAAATGAATATAAAAACCAAGTGAATTAAAAATCTGATGAACAGGATAAACTGTTGAATATAACAGAATCATGGGCATAGAGAGGGAATGGACTGACAATTCTTGGGGGAAAAGGGGTGTGGGAGGTGCAGCAAGAGACTGGACAAAAATCATGCACCTATGGGAGAGGACAGTAGGGGGGAAGTGAGGGCGGAGGGTGGGATGGCGGGTGGAGGGGAACTATAGGGGGAAAAAAGGGGAAACAATGTAATTAATAAACTGAACAATAAAGATTATTTTTTTAAATATACATAAAACATGAATATGACAAAATTTCTCATTCTTAAGAAACTTACAGTTGAGGGTTAAAGCAGACATGGAAGCAAATCATTACCCCGGGTGATAACTGAAGTAAGAATGGAGTGCCGGGATCAAATACGGCTCTATAAAAGTCTGAACTTTTTGTCTCCTCTGAGCTCCTAGGTCATATCCAGGGGGAAATTAAGCTAAAAACCTCACTTCCTGAATTCATGAATGAGTACATTACCACAACTGTGTACACTAACTACATATGTAACCCATCATAAGAGACACAGATGAAAAGGAAAACAAATGCAGGGTAATAACAGTGTGCTACTGAGTGTGCATCATTATGTTTAATCAATAACACTGTCCCTTATTATACAAAGCACTTAGTACAGTGGGTGGGGGTGGGTGGGAGGGAATAAGGCTGGGAGGGATTAGCTACTTTAAAAATGAATATCATAGAACAGTGAAGGTGAAGGCCTGGGGGGAGGAGTAGGGAAGAGGGAGGTCAATGGGGAAAAAAGGGGGGTGCGGAGGCAACTGTAGTACTTTCAACAATAAAGTTGTTTTTTCTTAAAGTCTCAGCTCTCTGTGCCATAGTCTTCATTCCATAGTAGAAGTCACAGAAATTTGATGGCTAGGAAAGACAGAAGTCATAGAAATGACAAAGCAGTGCTGAGAATAAAAATATATATATGAATACTAGAAAAACTCATTACGCAAGTAATCTTACATCACTTTCCCCAATACAATTCTACTCACACAACTCAACTCTGACTTAAGGCCTGAATAATAAACAATCCTTAAGCATATTCTAATGCTTCAAATAATACAGTGCTTACTCAGAAAGATAGATAACAGATCAATTTTTGGTAAAGGAATCTGTAGAGTTACTATTTTGTCCTGGTTTTTATTTAGTAGAACTGCCAAAGGTTTCCCAAATACTATAAGAAATTATTTTCCAAGTTAGATATAATTGTTGGTTTTTTAATTTCCATGTATTTATAATATTGTAAATACGACAGCTATTTAAAAAAAAAAAAGGAGTTTCCACAAGTAATATAACAGACATATGGGGCAAAGACAAGATCTCTTAGCCAGCCATGCTAGTCAATGAGACAATAAAACATTACTAATCCATGACATACTGTTTTCTAGAGTATCTTCTGGTATAGTAATTTGTAGAAATTGACTCTTACACAAGATTTAAATACTGTATATTTGAGCATTAAATGAATATGGGTATAAAAAATTACCTAAGTATTCCACTAAAGGGAAAAGAATCATTATAATTATACATTTAAGATAACTGTACATTTTAATCACTGAGGGTAAATTAACTGTAAGGAGATTCGCTTCTATTACAGATACATCAATATACTGTATAAATTATATCACTCAAGATTTATACCAGTTATGTTTATACTGCTTGACATAAATATACACACATGGAATACCAATCATGTCTTAGAAAGATTTTCCTTGAATTTTTATTTGCATATTTATGAGAGTATCATATTATTGTAAAAAATTCATTGTTTGGGCTGTTTCAGATACTCTGAGCTAGATATTACTGAGCTATGCCTTTTCATACCTTTTAAAAACACTATTTCTTTTCTTAAAATGCTGGAATTCCCCTCAGCTCTCTAAAGCACCTTTCTTTGAATAAGACTTTTCATAGAAGATAAGTCACCATTTAGTAGGGCATCAAATCATGAATCTTGATAGAAGTATTCACATGAGGTGGAAGTTATGCATCCACACTTAAGAACATCACATTATTTTCTGCATTTTAAGGTTGAAGAACATCTCTATGTTCATCCTCCCAAAAAAACAAACAAACAAACAAACAAACTGAAATGCAATAGCTACTTGCAAGTTATTGGCAAGCTTGTTACAAAATGCCTTATGAATGTCAAAATTATCTTTTAACTTATCAATCATCCCTAAATATTGTCTGTCATCATTGAAGGATTATGAGATCTCAACTGAACAATTATTAGTCTATGTATTTTTGTAGTACATTGCAATTGTCATTTTGTTTAGATGACTACACATTTGTTATTAACAAATGTTGAACAGGAGATAAACTATAATAAATGATATTTTTCTCAAGATGAAATCTCCCTGGCTGGGAAACAGCACTACACATTCTACTGATGTTATTCCTCACCAGTATATGCTGGAGTGTTTCTTCTTACTCATGTTAACTTGACAGGTAAATTATGAAAAATAAGTTCATTCTTAATATTTATTGCTGTTGGGATTCATATTCAAAGATGAAATGGCAGGTGGACAGACCTGATAAAAAGCAAGTGGGATTAAAATGTTCAGGTAATAGGTAGTGTGATTTGCTGTTGCCTAATGATAAAGACTATTGGCAGTAGGAAGTGGAGGGGGGTGGGCACTTAAAATATAATAATTAAGAAATTATTCTCAGGCACTAAGAATCAGAAATATGTAGCTAAATATTAAAACTGTACACTGAAAATTGTGAAGCCACAGTTATAGGTCGATACATTTTGTTTATAACCCACTGAATAACAGTATATATGGTACTATGGGCAAAGTTACACCAAACAGCACTGTATCCAACTATAGTTAAATATAGAAAATTTGGTTAAAATGATGAGACAATGACATTTTTAAAGAACTGTTGATGGCCTGTCACATGGCTCATATTGCCAGCACCAAGGCAAAAATAACAACCTCACAGGTCAGATTTCCAAAGCAGAGGTCTGGCAACCAAGATACAGATGGAAAGACATTTCCAGACTATTGGTTATAAGAGCGTATGATCTCTAACTGACTTCAACCTACATCAATACAATACCATGTCAGTATTCATATCAACCACTGTATGTCTAATTGTAAATAAATACCAATTCCTAATTAATTTCTCATCAGACAACACTTAGATTGGTTTATTTACCCAAGTGGTCAGCCACAATTAGCATTCTAGGTCACAAAAATATGCAGAGTTTTAAAAATCACAATAATATGACATTAACCAATCTCTAACCATAGTATTCAGCATCCTTTTCAAAATAAAAAGTACTTTTATGCAAACTTCACATATTTTCTTAAAGAACATATTATTTACCTCAGTAAGCATATTCTTCATAGCTAAGTTATGAATCTAAGACCATATCCTGTATGAAGATGAATTTATGAGCTCAGTGTAGTTCCCAAAAGTTTTATTTCTGCCAAAGGTTAGAAAAACTGACTCACTAATGTTACACTAATTTTCACAGCAGTGGGTAGTATGTCTATGAAGAGAAGTCTAGTGTGAAATGCATTTAGTCAGACTGGGTGATGATAACTCCAGTCATGAGGCAGAGAAGGGGTTCTACCAATCTACGTTGCTTTAAAAATCAGACACATCAAAGATCATTATTTCTATACAATTTCCTGAGGAACCACAGACAAGCATCCCTGACACTTTGATGAAATTGATTACTATAAAATAAAGCAATTGACTAGTTTTATTGTCTCCATTTTTTCCCTTCACCATGAAAAAGAAAAATAGGAATGTACCAGTCAATGGCTGCAGAGTGCATATTATTACTGTGGAAATAGTTTTTAATTTATGTGCCCATTATACAATAACATATCTCTATGCTCCTGCTCATTTGTATTATTTTTATTTGATTTCAATCCAACAGCCCATCACTAGCATTTTTCATTATCTTGCTTTAAAATAAGTCACAGGGAAATACTCCTTTTTGGGGTGAACATTTAGATGACTTGACACATTTGCACCCGGACCTTATCAAGTCAGCAAATGGTTCTGCATGATTACCAAGAGTCTCATTACATTAACGTCCCCGAAACACTAGGAAACAAAAATGACCAATCCCACCTACTGACTGAAGAAATTCTACTATTTTCAGTTTCCTGCTCAGTGCATGTTCAGGTGATAATCCTGATAATAGAAAATGTCTTTTATTTTGTGAGTCCATGTGTCACAAAGTGGTATTTCTCAAAAAAATGAGCTATTTTGTCTAGGAAATAGCACCTTGCATGACCAACAAAAATGATGAATCCAGAAAATGTAAAAGCAGCTTAATATTTGCTTTCAGACGGTACTGTTCACCTCTTGATCCTGCAAGCAATGAAAACTGCACATAAACAAATCCTTTTATACAGTTCAAAATTACTAAATAAAATCTACATGGACTCTATTTGTAACAATTGATCATCTAAATTGAAAAGCTAAATTCTGCATGTAAGTTTTATCAACAGAGTATATTTTCCCATATGTACATCATACACACACACACACACACACACACACACACTATACACAGACAGTTATATTAGTAATTTGGCGCATACAAATATGTATGTACTATACATACATTGCTTTGTACATAATTTTGGCTATCTTTTGGTGTCAATTTAATGACTTATTCTTACTATTTTCATAACATCCTAGCAGAATACATTATCATATTACGAATCAGTGTTTGAGTGTCAGGGCAGGTATCATTAACTGAATTTACAAATGGGAATATTGAAGCAAAGATAGAATAAATTACTTGGGACAGGATAGGACGCTAGCATTCTGATGCCCAGGCTATGGTTTCTCCCCTTGTACCCTGCTGTTCTGCATTAAAGATGTTGTGCTTTAAGCATTAATAATACTCTTGGTTATCACTTACACCAGGGTTTCAACCTGGTACCAATAAAATTCAATTAGCAAAGTTAATATAATAACATCATTATCTATGGAGCTTTTCACTCTTGACCCTGGTCTCTTTTTTTCCCCATCATATACCAGAATGAAGTATTCCAAATTGTCAAAAGACCACGCTCAAATTTTCACTTCAGTATTCTCATCCTCATCACTCTTCTGGTGCTTATTTAATTGGTGTAACTATCCTGCAGTTATAGACTGCCCTATACAAAGCTGTACAAAGATTTATATTGGTTCATCACATGGTTTGACTATCAATCACCTGAGTGAACTGCATTTTTATCACTGAGCTTCCATGCCTGAAAAATGGCCTATTAAATATTGGAGATGACGTGTTTGGTTATACATATATTGTTAATTTTTCATATACATACATATATGCTGATTAAAATTCAGCAAAGCATCTTCATTAAACAGAAAATAACTGTGTGATGCCCAATGTTTTTATAAGAGAATGTTCTCAAGGTAAATGCAACAGAATATAGTTAATACTATCTAGCCTTTTCTTATTTTATAAAACAGCTTTTTAGGAAAATCAAAGAAATGTTTCATGTTAACCACCTACTAAATATTTTAAATGCTATTAATAAAATCTATGTTCAAATATTCTTTCATCATCTTCACAGAATCCCTAGATCAGAACCTCTGATTAACAAAACAACAACAAAAAAAGCTTTTAAAGATTTAGTGGGCATGTTACTGCTAATCAAATCTTTTTTGTCCGGATTGATTTGTGAAATTCATTATTCACTGCTACTCTGGATAGATGAGTTAAATTACAGTTGATACTAAATACTGCTAATAGTTTATTTGATGACATTACTTTAGGTTTAAAAATATCCAAATGTGAAATTAAGAGGGAGCACCCAGATTTCTAATTTTTTTTTTTTTTTGCTCAATATTGTTTTGGTATGATCAAGCCCAAATGGTTGTGGCTGACTTATTTTAGATATGCTGCTGCTAATTATCTTTTGTAATTATTTCAATTTTTGAAGTGTTACTTTGTAGTTCCATCTTATTAAGAGGAAGAGTTTTGCAAATTTTACTTAAAATCTAAATTGCTGAAGCTTAATGACAGTTAAATAAAAAACAATAGTATCAAAACATTTCTTAAGAGCACGTCTCCAGGATGATATTCATCTATCATTAAGGAATATTTCCTCAAGAATATTTAAACAAAATTCAAATTTCAAGAAAAATTAAAAACCATCATTATTTTCTTAAAAGTGGATTGTTTATAAGTAAGAAGAAAGTTTTAAACCATTATCAAATAGTCCTTTCAAGATACCCTTTAATGAACTGTGCAAATGATCAAACATATGGATATCATTTTCCTTGTACTATATATGGGTAAAAGTTACAGGAAATATCATTAGTGAAATGTGTTGCAGATTTGATTACACCTCCAACCATTTGAAAAACAGTTTGATGTGTTTTATAAATGCAATATGTGCCACATTCCTAATTATTACTCAATTCCACATCTCCTCTCTCATATCTTTTGAATATGTTGAAGTGATGATAATGCTTTTCAAGATGAAAAGGAGGCATGCTCAGTAGTAGATGAATCACAAAGCCTTTCCTTACACACTGGCTATTTTAAGGGTAAGAAAAGAGCTGGCCAACCTCCTGGGTGAGGACAGACACCAAGCCGGGAGTTCTAGGAGGTTCAAACTCAGCCCTGAACCAGCCTTCTACACTCTGGGGAGTGAAGGCCTCTGCTTTCTATGCTCACTTTTGATACAAGTAGTCTTATGGGATTATTTTACATTCTTATTGGTGACTTTTATTACCTAGACATTATTACTAAGTTATAATTCAATTTCTCACTAGGTCTTGTATATGGCATCACTAAACACTAGAGCATTAGAAAGGAAGGAAGAGGGAGGGAGAGAGGGAGAGGAGGAAGAAGGGAGGGAGAGAGGGAGAGGAGGAGGGAGGGAGGGAGGGAGGGAGGGAGGGAGGGAGGGAGGAAGTGGTTTCACCACTACCCAAGTGCTCAGAAGGCTGGGAAAGAAGGCTTTAGATGATTCCCTCCTTAGATGATTCCCTCAGGATATAAGAATTCCTGATCTCTTTCCTACAGGAGAGCAACAGTTGGACTACTGTTTCATGAACTGCATGAAATGCCAAACCTTTTTAAATAGTTTTAGAATTATCAAGACACAAACTATAGGATATGATTATTTAAATCAAAGCCTTGTCTAATTTAGAAGAGAAAAAAATGATTTACATGAGCTGTCTTTGAATCATAAATAGCATCTGAAGATGAGGCTTTCAAGGTCCCAATACCCTCCGAGCTTTTTTCTACCTCAGATTGTGTTGAGACTGCCTCTCTGAGTTCCTACAATCACTGACTGAATATGGCCTTTTGTTCCTACATTTTTAGGGTCATAACTACCTGCACACTTGCTGGAATTCTGGAAACACATCCCTGGTAAAGTCTTCTGCTCACATGCTTCTTCTCTCTCTAGGCTGCCTGCTTTTTGTCTCTTCAAATATACCTGTTGTCTCTTAAATTTAATAATCTCTACTTCTAATGAAACTTTAATTTATGCAGTACACATTTATATTGACAATGGCTAAATAGACTATACTTTAATAATTTTTAAATGTCCTCAAAAGCAATAATTTTCACCCTTTTTGACATAACTTAGAATGACCCATCCTGAACTTTTACTAACTTTTTAGTCAGGCTTTTAGGAGATATCAATTATTGCTATTTTTCTATTTTCTCTACCTTCCCCTAGACACACACACACTCACACACAAACACACACACTCACACACACACACCTGCATACACAGATATACATCCCTCAAAAAATATCTCTGTTCCAGATGGTAAAACAAATTATGCAAAATTGTCTTCTGATAACATGATAAAGTGTGTTAAAGATATAAATAAAACCGTGATTTATAGTCTCATTGTCAAACTAAGACTACAGTGTGAAAAAAAATTCCATAGCTTATGAAATTATTTCCTAGAGCATCATACAGGTACACCAAGATTGTGGGTTCAATTGGAGGTCAGGGCACAGAAAAGAATCAATCAATGAATGCATAAAAAGTAAAACAATAAATTAATGTTTCTCTCTCTTTCCTCCTGCCCCCACCCTCTCTCTCTCTAAGGAAAAAAAATCAATTAAAAAAAAAAAGCTGCTATTCCTTCTGACTGGAAGTTCCCCTCCAACTTTATGTCTACTGATTTTTTTAATTCTTTATTGTTAAAAGTATTACATATGTCCCCTTTTTCCCCCATCGACCTCTTCTAGCCCTTGCCCATTCTTGGACTTCACCACCCTATTGCCTGTGTCCATGGGTTACGCATATATGCATACAAGTTCTTTGGTTGATCTCTTCCCATCCACCCACCTTCCTCTGCCTTCTCTCTGAGATTCCAGTCTATTCCATGCTTCTATGTCTCTGGATCTATTTTGTTCATCAATTCCTCCTTGAACTTCACTCAGCCCAGACATTATTTCCTAAGGACGTCTTTCCACACTTCCCAGACCAGATAAAAACCCTGATCAAGGTACTGCACTATCCTCTACTTCTTGGAGGCAGAATTATTTCAGTTTATATTGGTGCATCAATTGATTATAATTTTATTTATCTGAACTATAACCTCCCCCAGGCTCTGTTTTGTTCCACACTGTATCGCCAGCCCTTGCCATGGAGTAGGCATTCACTCTTTGTCCACTAAATGGAGTAAATGTCATTATATTGTTATATGTTAAAATAGTTATGAGATTTATGTATTTAAGTTCTTAGAAAGATTTGAGGATATAAAAAACGTTAATTCCACAAATGCATTATATAATGGCTTCTCAGCAATCTGACAAATATGTGAAATACAAGGGTACATATCTCCTATTACTGACATCACTGCAAGTGAATAAAGAGAATGTCAAATGACTACAATGTACATACTAAAGAATTTCATTTGTTGAGACATTTCTGCTCATTAATCCTGATAAAACTATTAAATATTCTCTGTAGCTCAGACATAGCAGCTAACTACTGGTATAAATCTTCATAAGTCTCTAAAAGGACTTAAAGGACATAATAAACCCTATTTGTAAGACATACACATGATTTGAGGTTGGCTTAGTTTGGGTGTTCAATTAAAATTATTGCTAAACTCCACTGTGGCTGTGCCCTGAGGGACTTACTTCTGGGACTCCACTCAATGGCCCTGCTATTTTCTTCCGCTGTAAAAGTACACCCTTTTAAACATAAAATCAGCCTCACTTGCTTAGAAAAAAAAAAGCACTAAACTATATGTTTACATTAGTCATCCGCAAAAAACCTAAACAAATGCACAAACGAAGCTAGTGAACTAACAACATCAATGCAAAAAAGTGTTGCCCTCAGAGACTATGAGCATTAATGTACAGTTGTCAATCTTGATCAACCATTTCTTAGATTATCTACTGTGTGAGTCTTCCAAAAGAATTTTGAAATTGCGGGTGGGCCTTCTGCAACCTATTTGCTGAGCTATGCACTTCCTCCAATTAGTTTATGAGATTTAAGGATACCAATTAAATACTAATCAAAGGAAAGGAAGTATCAGGGAGTGAATAAATGTAATAACAGCATCCAAATTTGTCCACACATATATAAAGTACCAAGTAAAATATGTTATAAAGTTTTGTATTACCTGCAGTTTGAAGTTTTCCACCCTATTGATTTCTATTCCATTATCAAATGTAGTTGAACAAAGACCACACATCTATTCCTCACATTTACTAAACTGGCTACTTCACCCTTCCAGATTGTTATTATTTTCTTTGGTTCTTTGCAAATAATGAAAATTAACATTCCACTTATCATATTGATTCCTAACTATATATGTATTCCCCTTTGACACAATGATATCACTTCTAGGAATCTATCTATTCTGACACATATCTCCATGATTTCAATACAATGAATGCACATCATTTATAAAAACAAATCCTGTTGGTCATTCTGTAGCAATGCTTATGTTTATTAGTATCTGTTAACTCCCTCATGAATTACTGATAGCAGGTGATACTAGCTCAATTCCAGCAGATTAACCGATCTCTTTTTTTTTTTTTTACAAAACTGAGGCCACTGGTGTGAGCTTTCCCAACATTTTGTTTCCTTGCATCCCAATATCTCACATTTCTCTCTGTTTTAGCTTTTTTTCTATCACACACACACACACACACACACACACACACACACACACACCATCATGCCTAGTTGGGGGCTGATTAGAGATAAATAAGGTTGGAAAAAATAAGCATTGCTAAATCCTTTTTGTACCATAGTATGTCATCAATTCAAATGTTTAAAATTTAAGAATTAATTATTAAAAGCATTAAGTAGAATTTTAAGTGATTACCTTTGTGAAAGGAGAAATGAGGATGTGGCAAACAATTTTTCTGAGTAAAATATTTGATTCTTGAAATTATGTTATAACTTTAAAATAAAATTACTCCTTCAATTTGACAAAAACTAATCTCCCTAGTTGGTCTGCTCTCCTTATATTTAAGGAAAGAGTCCTCAGATAAAATTGACGGAAACTATTTTTTCACTATAACACATTGGTAGATCTCCGGAGATGCGACAAAGGAACTCATAACCACCACTGGACCTCTTCATCCAACACACACCTGCTACATGCTATAGTTTTTCATATAAAGTGCTTTCTGGGCAAACTAATCCCAGTAGTTAGTGTATTGATATTTAACACTGAGCAATTAAACTCAATATTTTGGTATATTTCTTATATGTTTTAATAATTGCTTTCAATTAGAAGGGAACATTTATTCTCCTTTCAAAACTTCAAACTCTCTTTCAGATAAGCATCATGCTAGCTTTCTATGCTAACTTCCTTTCCACATAGTAAGAGGGAAAGTGATGTGGTATATTTTGGAGCCCAAATCCTGGTTCAAATCCTATTCTCACCACTTATCAGCTGTATGATCTTAGATAGATTACTAGACACCTAGGTTACTAAAGTACAGCATTTCCAAACCCATTGGACAGATCTTAAACTATCTCTTCTTATCTTAAAGAATCTCAGAGGAACTGCTGCTCCAGATCAGTAGTTCTCCTGGAGTCCTTACTGTAAAATGAAAGTGAGAACATCTTCTTTGGAGAATTTGCTGGGCACATATGTAGACCATCCTTTGCTAGGCATTCCCTTATTAGGCCCAGCTAGGTTTTGGGAGTGACTGAATGGGCTACATCATGATAATCATTCATCACAATATGAAAAACCCAGACTTCAACCTATATATATACTACATACACAGGTGGATACATCATATTCAAAAGCAATATATATGTGTCTGATGCAAAAATTCCCAAAAAAAAGGAGAAGTTGGGAGATAAACAATGTATAATGTGAGACTTCAACATTCTTCACTTTGTTTTGCATCTTCCTAAAAACTTTCAAAGTCTTATTGACCAGTTATATTATTTGGCCCTGGTTAAAAAAGAATAATAATAACTGTGGGTAGCCTTAGTCAACATGGCTTAATGGTTAGACATCAGCCTGCACACCATAGAATCATGGGTTCAATTTTGATCATGGGGCTTTATCTGGGTTGCAAGTCCAATCCTGACCACAGGTCAGGGCATGTGTGTGTGGCAACCAATCTCTGTGTCTCTGTCACATCAATGTCTCTCTCTCTCTTTCTCTCTCTCTCTCTCTCCCATCCCCCTGCCCTCCTTCCACTCTCTGGAGAGAGAGAGAGAGAGAGAGAGAGAGAGAGAGAGAGAGAGAGAGAGAGAGATGGGAAAAATATCCTCATTCCTTGGGTGAGGATTAAAAATAATATTTTTTAATTGGGTAAATCTACAGAAAAGAGGAAAGCCCTATGCATACAGAGAATAGTATGTTCGCAAAGTTAAGTTTCCTTAGAGCAGTGGTCGGAAAACCACAGCTTGTGAGCCACATGTGGCTCTTTGGCCCCTTGAGTGTGGCTCTTCCACAAAATACCAGGGCCTGGGTGAGTCTATTTTGAAGAAGTGGCATTAGAAGAAGTTTAAGTTTAAAAAATTTGGCTCTCAAAAAAATTTTCAGTTGTTGTACTGTTGATATTTGCCTCTGTTGATCAATGAGTTTGCCCTCCACTGCCTTAGAGAATTAACATAGGTCTATGTCTCTTCTTGGCATCAGGAACAGGAAGTGACAGACTTTCTTTACACTTTCTAGAGAGAAATCTTTGTTCTGATTCTCCCACGAGTGAGCCTGGGGACACTGGAGGATGCTAACTTTGCGCAGAAATCTCACTGCAGACCCGCCTTAGGGGAGCCACAGCAAAACCAGGGATGCTTTTAATCTCTGGCACTCTCTAAAGCAGGTCCCCTGGCACATTTCAGACTTAAGTAGGTATCATCATACTTCTCAACTCTTGCATCAGGCTAGGCATTTGCCACAAAATTGGTACATTCAACCAATTTATGCCTATTGTGAAATTTACGCAGATCATTGAAATCCAAACAATCCATTTAAGGTGCTATGTAGAACTTTTGAGGTATAAACCTCAAAACAAAAACTAGAATTTAAAGTAAGCCAAGTATTTATTTCCTTTACTCTCTATCTCTGAAGAAATGTAAAGTACCTGAACAAATCCTTCTACTCCTCCCATATCAGGAAATGGAGTTTTATCATGTTTATTTTAAAAGATAGGAAGAAATGAGCTACACAGTGCCCTGCTTTGCTCTATATTTTCAAACAAGACACTGAAAACCTCACACTTTCCTAATTCTTTATACTAAACAGCACTTTTCAAACCATGCATAATAGAATGTCAGTGTCCATCAAAAGATAATTGGTATTAGTAAAAAGACAGTTCTGCAATACAAGGTTAAAGAAGCTATTTTAAGGCCAGATCTCAATGTGTCTTTCATAAACAAATGGTCACAACAAATGGTCACGTAGAAGGTGACTAGAGTACAGCATTTCCAAACCCATTGGATGGATCTTAAACTATCCCTTCTTATCTTAAAGAATCTCAGAGGAACTGCTGCTCCAGATCAGTAGTTCTCAAAGTGCAGTCCCCCAGCCTAGAGCATCAGCATCACCTGGGAACTTTCTTTAAGCTGTAAGTTAGCGGGTTTCTTTCCAAACCTATGAATTCAGCAGCCCTGGGGGTTTGGTCCAATAATGGGCATAAAGAAGCTCTACAGGTGCTTCCCTTTTCTCTCTCTCTCTCTCTCTCTTTATAGTGATTTTATTTATTTTTATATTTATTGTTGAAAGTCTTAGATCTTTCCCTTTCTTTCCCCCAAATGACCTTCCTCCTCCCACTCCTGCCCCACCTAAGGCCTTCACCACACTATTGTCTATGTCCATCGGTAATGCATATATGCATACAAGTTCTTTAGTTAATCTCTTCCCTCCTTTCCCTCTGAGAATTGTCTGTTCCACACTTCCACGTCTCTGGATCTATTTTGATTGTCAGTTTATTTTATTCATTAAATTCCATATATAAGTGAGATAATGTGATACTTGTCTTTCTCTGACTGGCTTATTTCAGTTAGCATAAAACTCTCCAGGTCCCTCCATGCTGTCTCAGAGGGTAAGAGATCCTTCTTTTTCACAACTGCATAGTAATGACTCCATGGTGTGACTGCACCACAGCTTTTTATCCACTCATCTGCTGATGGGCACTTGGGCTGTTTCCAGATCAGAGCTATTGTCAATAAAGCAGCCCTACAGGTGATTCTGACACACACTGGAGTTTGAGAACCACTGACCCAGCTGAACCATTCTCTGCAAAAGTGAAAACATGATTTCTACAATTATCTTGGAAAACCAAGGGTTTTCAAATAAAGTTGATCTTTAGTAATAGGCAGTTCTGAAGATGTAACATATTTCTTCTTTCCTTATATATAAGTCTACTTTGATTTAGAAAAGCACGTGCTGCTTTACAAATCATATATAATGTTTTTATTCATGTTCTCATTACTTAACTACTTACTATTTACTCTTAGCAAGGCAAGGTTCCTAATGCTTATTCAACAAAATACATATCTGGTTTTCTCACATATGATTGAGAATGAAAATATATCACTTTTTATTACATGATCCAGATATCCTATATGACTTTGATAGACATAAATAAAAGCAGAAGTAAAAAGTAACGTGTCAATATGTCTCAAAAGTATTTGTTTATGAAGTATTAAAGTATTAAAATGTATAGAAATAAAATGTTAAATGGGAGGAAAACTAGTTTTTAATGGGGATGGAGTTTGAAATTTGCAAGATAAATAATGTTGACAGGGCTGTGGCACACAATGTAAATATACATAACCCAGCTGAAATGTACATTTAAAAACACTTAAGATGGTCAATTTAATGTTATGTGATTATAACCACAATTAAAGATAAAACAAAAATTTTTAAATATGTGTTTTTCTTCAACTCAAATGGTGAAACTGAACCAATGCAACACTTTTAACTGTTAGAAATATTATTACACTATCAATATGCTCTACCCAAGAACTATGATATTGAAGGAAAATATATTTTAATTCATTGGGACATAATATAGAATTATTTTCAAAATAAGAAGTTTGATTAAAAAGTGAAGAGCACAACATTGAGAGGCCAAACTCTGATTTTATGTTAGAAAAGCAAACTTTAAAATCCTCAATATGAATAAAGGAAACATTCCCTAGCTTCTACCGAGTTCTAGGCACTGAGCTTGCCAATAGCTGGCGAAACAAAGGCAATAGATATATCATTCTGCTGCCCTTAGCAAGCTGATAATGCATTGGAAAGATACAGAGATTTGAAGATGGCAGCGTAGGTAAAAATGCCTGTACTTACTGCCTCTCACAACTACATCAAAATTACAACTAAAATACAGAATAACCATCATCCAGAACCACTGGAAAGCTAGCTGATTTAAGTTCTACAACTAGAGAAGTCAAGAAGAAAGCACACTAAGATTGGTGGGAGGTGCAGAGCGAGGAACGGGCTGGTCTGACACCCATGTGTGCCGCTTTTTTAATCAGGATGGAGTTCATCTCTGCAGTGGCCATCGGGAGGAGCAAGGGGTCCCAGCCCCACACCAGACCCCCAGCCCAGGATCCCAGTGCTGAGAAAAGAAGTAAGAACGGGGGGCTGTAAAAAAAAGTGCAGATTGGAGCTCAGTGAGACGGAGGCTGCTGACACCCAGCTGTTCCTCTTAAAAGGCCTGTACCACAAACTGCATTTACCAGGTTCCGCTTCTTCTGAGATCTAATGCCAGAGTAAGACACATAGGAGCAAGAACTGGATTGTCTGGCATCAGGGCAGGAACTTGGGGGGTGGCTTTGTCCCAGACAAAGGTGCTCCCAGGAATCATTGTTCCTATGCTGGTACCTCCCTGGTCCCAGAACTGACTGGTAGCTATTTCTGTTTGCTCCACCCTGGTGATTGCCTAAAACCCCACCTCATCCAATTTAGAACCCCACCCCAGCTTTGTGCAACAGCATTTGCATATGAATGGCTTGTCCTTGCTCAGGCTAAAATCTCTCAAACAAGCTGCAGCTGGGTCGGGGAGCCCCAAACCTGTCAATAAAAGTGTCAAGACCCAGCACCAGCACCAGCCTGCCTTGCTTCACAGCTGGGCCTCTTCTGGGCATTTCCAAACCTGATACAAAGAGGAGGAATCTGCAGATCTCTCTGTAGCTCCTGCTGGGTGGCTCCAAGCAATGGCTGACTTTGCACCTCCCTGGAGATCCAAGAGCCAGTGTACCCAGTGATCAGTGTCAGATTATACCAGATTACAACTCTTCACATCCATAAGCAACACACTCAAGTGGCAGTCTCAATTAGCACCAAAGCCCCACTGAGGCAAGTCCTGCTCCATAGGGGTGTCTTCTACACAGCATCTCTCCCACTCTAGTCACAGCTGGTCCTCACAGCCAACTGGTCCAGAAGTCAAATCCTCCCAGGGACACCAACAGCAATCAAGTCTCAACTACAACAAGACTGTGCTCAAAGCCCACAAAGATGTGCACCTAGAGTGCCCAGCTCAGGTGACTGGGGAGGATTAGCCACTGAGCCCTATAGAATACCTACTACACAAGGCCACTATACCACCTCAAGGGGACATAGCAACTCTACTCAATACATAGAAACAAACACAGAGAAGAAACCAAAATTCGGAGACAAAGAAATATGACAGAAATGGAAGAAAGCAAACTACTGGATATAGAGTTCAAAACCATGGTTATAAGGTTATTCAAGAACCTTCTAGAAACCTAAAAAAAAAAAAAAAACACACACACACACACACAGAAAAGAACCAGTCAGAAATTAAGCATGCACTGATTGAAATAAAGAATAATATACAGGAATTCAAGTAGAGGATTCTGAGACTCAAAACAATGATTTGAAAAATGTGGAAGCAAAAAACACCCAACCAGAAAAGCAAAATGAAAAAAGAATCCAAAAATTATATTCTCTACAATAAACACTAGAAGAAGAAAAAAGAATTACAAAAAATATTCACAAAAAATTCTCCAAATAAACATAGTTGAGTAGTTACTCTTCTAAAAAAAATGGAAAAAGACAATAATAAATTTGAATATTTATCAATATATGCTTTCATAGTATACTAAAGCTCATTTTTCAGATTCTAGGAATCTCTGAACATTTCAAGATCAAGCTGAAGTATGGATTTGAGGAATTGGATTATAATAAAGATACCTTGGTTTGGTCTGAATAAACAAGATTTTTGAGAAGGGAAAGCATTTATTATAAGCTTTTAATGCCTCTCATTTAATCTCACATTTCTCTACCAGCATTCACCATTTCTATTTGTATAATGCTTGACAGTTTATAAAGCACTTTCCTTGGCTTTACTGCACTTGATCCTTACAACTCTTAATTAGGTTGGCAGATATTATCTCCATCATTTTATAGATAAGATGCTGAAACAGCAGGAGATGAAGGGACTCACTAATGGTCGCCAAGCTATTACCTACAGAACCAGCACTATAACACAGGCCTTATTTTTCACCACCCCAGTTTATTTGTGAATGCCTTCTCTCATGGTAAAATTATGAGGCAACCTTTGCAAAGTAGCATAATTTAAGCAATAGTAAACAAAACAAATCATGTCCTTACAAGTTGGCCCAGGGCTACAGGAGATGTCATGGGGAGTGATTTTTGAGGAAAAATCTCCCCCTCTCAAGTTCTCTTCTCTCTGGCCACAGAGCCATGTTGCAACACCACTCCTGGTATATGAGTGAGTATTTTAGAAGCACTGATTAATATCTTTATTGCCTTTTAAAATGTTGAAGTGAGGGGTGTTATTAGTATGAGGCAGAATATATAAGGGAATCCAATATAAACCCTTCCTTGCAAGCCACCTAAGAAATTAGCAGGGGAAAAAATGGGGGAGAGGGTGTTAACTGAAAAGAAATAAGTAACACCTGCCCAAAATATTCCTAAGTGAACACTGGGCTATTAATTATGGTAGAATCCCTGCCGGGAGATTGAGGCATTCATCAGGCCTCTGGCCCCAAGTACTCACAAAGGAAGGGATAAAAGACTGGTAGCAAGCCATCTCATGCTGGCTCCATGGATGCTGCCCAGCCTGATCTCCATGAGCTGCCCACCACCACTCTGCAGATTCTTTCACAGAGGAGTCTTAACACCTAAGTATTTCTGTGGCCATAGGGCACTTCTAGGAGATTCTCATCCTATGACAGCCCCTCCCATAATCAACCCCCAATATGTGCACATGCTCACACAGACTCACACACACACTGGATTGTTTTCTAAGTTCAAGTATAAAGTGTAAAGATCATCAATAAAATTGCTGGTGAAAAGGCCAAAGCTTCAGGCATTTTGTAAGTTGTTTGTTCCTGACAAACCTCAGGGTAAAAGGTCTCTTACATAGAAGGTAAAAAGGACCATAGTTAGTGTGTTTGACTTGTTCACAACCCAAAATGAGGAAACTTAAGCAGAGAGTTCATTCAGTCTGAAGCCAGGGAGAATCTTGACAATTTATTTCCTCATCTTTTCTCAGCTGGGGCTCCAGGACCATCCTTAATTCTTGCTTGGCTAAAAGGTTTTCATCTTGGTCATTACAAATAAACCAAAGTACTTAAAAAATCTCCTACCTGTTGCAGGATGGATTGTATCCCCTAGCCTCCCACACCCTCACTGCTCCCCCAAAAAGAGCTCATATGTTGAGGCCCTAACCCCTAGTACCTCATAATGTGACTACATTTGGAGATAGGACCTTTAAAGAAGTTATTAAATTAAAATGAGGCCAGTAGGGAGGGACCTGATCCAATGACTGGACACACAAAAATACTAGGGATACATGGCACACACATACACACACACAAAGATGATGTGAGTGATGACACAGTGAGAAGATGGACATCTACAAAGGCAAAGGCCTTAGAAGAAACTAAACCTGCCCACACCTTGACCTTGGACTTCCAGCCTCCGGATCTATGAGAAAATATTTCTGTTGCTTACGCCACCCACTCCATGGTTTTGTTATGGCAGGGATAACTAATATAATACTCTAACTGACTCCTGTGCTTCATTTATATCATGTTTGAGGTCTGTTGATTTCTACTTCGCTATCTAGTCTGGGTTCTAAAGAATGAAGCTCTTCTCATTTCTATGCCTCATAAAACTGAGCAATGTTGAAAACAAAAGGATCCTTTTATACATGTTGAAAACGTGCACATACTAGGATCAATGACAAAAGAAACATTTCATATACCCAATTAAAGATCTTAAATGAAACATTTTTAGAAAAACTAACCATTAAGAACTTGAAAACAGTCTTCCCCCGATGAGATGAAAAGAGTTTCAACGTAATACTGCATCTGTTTGCAACATGTCAGAGTTGGCAGACAGGTTAGTCTATAATCAGAAGAGGCTTTCAGTTCTGAAACAGGACTTGTAATATTCCTCAGTATTTTGGCTGATTAAGTACTTAAATTCACAATGCTTGAACAATCAAAGTTTTTGAATATGTGAGCTCCTGATTAACTTCCCAGGTATCTAACCCAAACCCTCACTAATTCCCTTAGTCAATATACTGTCTGAGATAAGACTGTACATTGTGTGATACAATATTAGTGTGTTAAAGTACTCTGTAAACATGGAAAATTGTCCTATCAAAATTAAAATCCATTGCTTTACAAATATTAATTTCCATTAACATTTATTCAGGAAATTTCAAAAACAATAAATATCTATTTACTTATTAAAGAGACATTTTATACATTAAATCTATATTTATAGAATAAAGTTCCAGACCACATGTAAGCAAAAATTTGCCAATTAACTACACTGAAATATCCAAGGTCAGATTCCATGTGTTCATAGTTTTCAAATAACATAGTTTTCTTCTAGGAATTTGCTTATAATATTTTATTTTCAGGCTCCAAACAAAATGTCTAGAATATGGTAAGCACTCAATATGTATAGTTGAATATATACATGAATACATTCATACTATAATTATTTTAGAATAAAATCTCCATGTGGCATAGAATCAAGTCCCCCTTTAGAATTCAATTATCAGAGCATAGACTTCTATATTTTGATAGAAAAGCATTATTTTTACACTTATATTAACATGGCACATAAAAAGACATAATTTTTATCATTTCCAGAATGAATCTACCACGTTCCCCCAAATTATAGCACATTACTCATTTGTTTATATGGCACTGCTCATCGACATGAATTCCTTAGAAAAATGGCATAGTTCATGTTTAGTAAATATTGGTTAGATGAATGAATAAATGCCTAGGTGAATAATTTTACAACCACCTCAAATTTTCAAATTTCTTAAACAGAGGGTGTGTGAGGTCTTCACTCATGCCCCTTGGGCGCGGGGGGCGGGGGGTGGAGAGAGAAAATCAGTCTCTTGGTCTTGAAGAAAATATTATGAACAGAAATCCCAAGTATATAAAACGTTGTGACAAATAGTAAAATCCTGACATTTAAAACACTTTTTAACTTTTAGGCAAATGAATTATATCAGCTTAGCAGCAAGGGATTCTATGAGTCTGTTGTTGGATATAAAATATTACTTATGGGTTATATATTCAACTTTTCTTAATATCACTCTTAAAGTGCATTTCTGTTTGCCTAGATAGGATTCAGACTATATTTTTGTAAAAGTAATTTGGCTTAAATTTCAGAGAGAACTAAATGTGTTTTTTTTTTTTTTTTCCTAGCCACAAAGAGACAATTTGCCTATCTAGGGTACAGTTATTTCACATTGGCTTTCCCAGTTATATTTCAGGTCATAGCTTTGTGGATAGAGCATTTTGCCAGTTCCTTAAGCACTGCCTATCTTTCCTCTGTCCTTACATTTTAATGGGAATAAAGCCTACCACCTCTTTTTTTGGATAATCGGGTCATAGCTTTCCAAACTCTACCACAAAGAAGCATAATTCTGTTTCTGCAGCTTATTAACACAAATGTTCCTGAACTGCTGATATCTAACATGGAAATAAAGTTGGATAGGCATTGAAGATCTGGATTCTGCGATCCACTGCCTATTCAGGAATTCTCAGCTGTTGTCAGTGATAAAACAGATGAATATTTATAACCTCACTTACAGAATCATTCACAGACATTATATCCAAATAAGACCAGAATAAATTGTTGGAGCTCTACTATGATAACTTACATGAATTATTTAAGAATCTTCACAACCTGGATTGTTGTAGTTCACCAATCCATATTTTGAAAAACTTATAAACACTATGATTCCATTCTAACCACATCATTCAAACATTTTCATACATATATATACACACATATGAATATATAGAGACAATGAATGACCTCATTCTTCAACTACCTCTTAAAATTCACTGCTCAAAATCATTCACATTCATTGTTCTATAAATTATTTCTCAAATTTTTGGAATTTTTAAAAACGAATTTCAAAGGTAATATAAATTCATGTATTATGATTAAATGTCCACCCAGTTTTAATATTCTTTATCTTATTCATTTGATAAATGTATCACTTAAATACAACTAGATGTTCTCAAAGCTGAGTTATTAAAATTACAGATTAACTATAATTATTGCATTACTCTAGTTATATTTCCAAATTCAAAACTAAGATGCTCCAAAGTGGCCTGGTTTATATTACCCAATTTACCTCATTTCCATCTCAAGAGCTGAGTTACTATTAATTTACTTAATATAACTAAAAAAAAAAAGAATCCTATTTTGATGTTCAATAAGTCACTGTAATCCTATCAGTACAAAATAGAATTTGATTTCAGAATTTATAAAACTTAAGAAGAAATGTCTTTTAATTAGTCATATTAAACACAAATAACTAAAAGAGACAATTATTGGTCTTCTTTGGTAGTTGAGAAGTCCTGGTACTTTAAAGAGAAAAGCACCATTACTAAACTTTAACTATTGTTAAGAAAAATTAGTTATTTGCCCACCAATATTTATTAGTTTCAATCCTATATAATAAAAGCCTAATATGCTAAGTATTCTGTCATCCGGTGATGGGTCTACTGTTCAACCAATCAAAAACATAATATGCTAATGATATGCTAAGACCACTCAACCACTTGCTATGATGGGCACTGACCATCAAGGAGCAGTCGGCTGGTAGACCCATAGCTATGACATGCACTGACCACCAGGGGGCAGATCCTCTGACAGGTAGGTTATTTTGCTGCTGGGGTACAGCTGATAGGGACTGGGCAAGAAGGGACCGGACTGGCCATGAGCCTTCTCATGCTCTCTCCACAGCCCCAATCATGCACTGGTGGGGATCCTCAGCATAGCCTGAACCCTCTTGCAATCCGGGACCACTCAGGGGATGTCGAAGAACCGGTTTCATCCTGATCTCACAAGCCACTCCTCTCAGGAAGGCGCCAGATGCAGGGCTCACAGCTGGTGAGCACTACTGCAGCAATGACAGCCTCTCCCAATTGGGATGGATTAGGCGTGAGCCTGTGGCAGGCACAGTGGGGCTGGAATGAGCAGGAGCAGCAAGCAGAAGCTGCAAGCAGCACTGGACTGTGGGTTTCAACCCGACCCCCACAGGGCACCCTGAGGGACCCCACCCATGCATGAATTCGTGCACCAGGCCTCTAGTTTAACAATAAAATATCACTCAGAATATTTAAAAGGCAAGGATATTTCATTCATATTTATTTCCAAAGGATATGACAGTCTGTGCAAAATTAACTTTTATATCTAACAATAAGATTTTCAGATTCACTAAAGCTCAAAGGAAAAAATGATAAATATTTAAATAACTCATTTGATCGATCTTCCTTAAAAACTCTAACCATGGTCATATTGCTCACTTACGTTGGCCTATTTCCAGTCATATGTTTTACTTTCAGATCTTTGTGTAAGTTACATACATCGCAGTTGGGGAGACCACCACCTTGCTGGGCCTGCCCGATCAGCCACCTCGGAGATGCTGCTGCTGGTCCAGAGGCTCCCCATATGGTGACACTGGCCACCCAGGACTTTGTCCAAGCCCACCTGCTTCTGGAGGAAAGAGCAAATCTTCTCAGAGGTCAGTTTGTTCAACAAGTGGGATCTCAGGGCCTTCTGTATATTCAGCAAAGAGAGCTTGCAGTGACCTCCCCAAAGAATAGCTCCTTCTCCATGCTGGTGTCTGATGATGCCTGTGGCATTGTAGTGTTGAGGCATACAGGTAATGGGGCTCCCTGCTTGACACACTGTGATGGAACCGACCCCAAAGCTGAGGTCCTCTTGATCATGAATTCCATAATATCCTTTCTGGCCATGCTCAGTGTAGAAGGCTGGAAGTGTACCTGGCTGGCGACTTCAGTGAGGATGGGCAGTTGTCACAAAAGCTTACTCATCAACTTCTTAGTGAATTTGGCAGACAAGATGATGACGTTCACTTAGGGCCATTATGTATGACAGAATTAAATGATCAGGAAGAAAATAAAAACCACTTTCTAATAATTTATGGAATTGCTGTCAACATGAAAACTACAGAGATTTGCAGAGCCTCCTTCCAAGACTGGGTCTGGAGGAGGAGCTGCGAGCTGCACCAGCTTTAACAGGAGGATCAAGGGTTCATGTTTACAATGCAAAGACAGGACAACTACATATAGGACTGTATTCCCCGATGCCATTTCCATATATGGATTTTGGGTTGCAGCAATAAATACTAGAGAACATTCCCACTTCACCTCTGGCTGAACCTCCCCCCCCGAAACCTCATTCCCTCCCCACATCCCAACACCACCACTTTGCTGATCTACCTTGATGTATTTTCAAACAACGAACCATCTCTAACAAGCACACTATTTCCTGGACATAAAGCTCTACTCTACAAAAAAAAAAAGAAAAAAAAGATTATGAAAAAAGATCTCTTTTCCAGGAAGCTGAAAATGGGAATTACAAAAGAATGCAACCTTGAAAAAAAAAAAAAAAAGAATGCAACCTTTGGAAATGTCAGAAGCCACTTGGTGGGGGTTAGAGAGAATGTGAATTTAGAATCTACATCTGGTGAGTCTTAATGTCTTTCAAATGACTTTCAATAAAAATCTGATTTTGGCAAAAATAGTGTTTACATACATTCTGAAGCTATATTTGATGTATATCAAGCCTCCATTTTATCAACTGTTTTAGGAATTATCTAGATTATCAGTTTTATATTAAAGATTTCTGAAAGCTTTTACCTTAAGCCTTAGCTGTTTCAGGAAAAAAAAGTTATTATGTGGTGTTTTCCAGATATACTTGTAGGAGATGCCAATCAAGACATGGAGACAAACAGATTTTTGATCATTAAATCAATTTTAAGTAACTTAATTGATTTAAAAATTGAGTGAAACCAAAGATAATGTAGAGAGATTCAAGGTCAACACTTGAGTATAACTTTTTTCTGGTAGCTCTAAGGTGTCCTGTGGAGACACTTCTGTTCAAATAACACTCCAGGCCTCTCTTGCCCCCTGACTACCTAGGGAAGGACTAAAGATTATCAGAACAAGTGGATGATGGAGAAGCAATCAAGCTTGCAATATAAACTCTCCTTTTTTTTCTTGAATGAATTTGCTTTTCTGTTTGTTTTTTGCCCAAAGGAAAAACAGTAGAGGCCCCCGGCTGTCCAGATATGCCTTTAACTATGAGTGCAAGTCTATTAAATCCTGCTGGGAATTGGCAGCAAGCCCTTTCTACCTAAGATCTAAATGCAGATCTACATCAGCTTTAATCTCCATTTGTTACTTTAATCTCTATTTATCTGCCTTCTCTATACTGTTTCTCATTTGGTCTCTGGAAGCAAAGGAAAAGGAGTGTTAGTGTTGACTCTCTAAAATCACCCAAAATATATAAGACACCGGAGGTAGGGGGAGGGATATACACTGGGATTTCACTCCCTTTTGAAGGAAATAAACACAAAAATAAAGCTTAGAAGATAACAAATATAAAAATGTATGGAGCTGGTAAATACAGAAGGAGGTTCTAGATAAGAAATTCTGAAAGGACTTCAGTGGGAAGTTTAAGTAGAACTTGAAGGTGTATTGCTTTTAGAAAGCAATTTACAGAGAAGAGGAAGGGGAAAACATTCCAGATCTACAGAATAAGATAATATTTAATTCTTTGTTAAGTGGGGAAAAGAAACAAGTACATTGCTTTACAATGCACACTATCTAATCTCCAGAAGTAAAGGTGATCTACATATCTATAAAGATACACAAATAATATTGTGCATGCATATATTCACATGTGCAAACCAATCCTCAGGAAAAGGTCTGGTGGGAAACATTGAGTAGAAGAGGCATGAGATCATGGGTGGCTGTGGTGACTTGTAACATTTACTCATACCTCTGGTGTTAGAATATGTACAACACACAGTGAGCATGTGTTCATGAACTGCTTATTTAATGGGGGGAAAAGAGAGAAAAGAAGAAGCAAAAGAGAGGCAAGAAGGGGAAATGGCAATGAGAAACACATGACAATAGACTTTCACAAGCTTTAATTTACTTCTTTATTTAGAAGCTACTCTAGGACTGTAAAATGTCAATGGGACATTTTTATGACAATCAATATTCATTATATTGATAAATACAAAAGCAGAAATCAATACTCAAATTTTCAACTGATAGAATGAGAAATAAATGTCATGTGCATGCGCTTTTCTAAAATTATAGACTTGATATGTCTGTCTTAATAAATCAAAATTTAATTTTATTGTCTTTTCACCAATAGAACCCTGGTTAAATCAATACTGTATTAGATTATGTCCTAATCTGTGACATTCCTCAAATTATTCATCAAGTACACGATCCCTCAGAAAATAATATTACTAACAAAAAGCAGCTTCTCTCTAGGATAGAATATATATTCCAAACCTATCTACAACCCACTCCTTGTCTACATTTTGTAGATTTAATAATCTCATCCGTTTCAGCTAAATTAGATTATGATGACTACTACAAGTGCTCCCCAAAAGGACATTAGAAGGAGGAAGAAAAGAGGCTCCAAATTTGGCAAAGAGTTCAAGGTAGGCTTCCTGAGGACATGAAACTTGAGCTAACTAGTGAAGGATGCACCAGAGGTCATTTGTTGAAGGGCAAGCAAGCATGCAGAGATGAGAGCCTGTGGGTCTGACTTACCTGACTTCTGATCAGTGTACTGGGAGTAAAGATTATTACACAATGAGGGGATTACAATTCATGTTAAGCAAGCACATCTTCTTTCTACATGCAGGGGAAGATATTGCAGTGCTTGAACCAGAGAAGTATCATTTTGAAAAGACTTTTCTGGATTCAATTAGCCAATCGCACCCATGCAACTTCTTGGATGCAGAGAGCTTCCAAATAAGACTGGCTTGACTGAAGCAAATGGCATGGACACAAAGTTAACCAAAATGCTTAGAGGAACACTCCACTGCTCTCAGTCACCTAGAATTTGTCTTTATGTAGCCAGAAATGCTATATCCACCACCTCATTCCCACCACATTCCTTGCATGGGCAGAAACCATACTTGCCTATTTATTTTTATAAACCCAGGCACCTAACGTATTGTCTGGCATACTGTAGACTTCCTCATTGCCTGAAGACCCTAATATTCAGATTTTCATATTCTAAATGAAGATTATCCAAGATTGATCTCTATACTTCTACTTGTCAATTGTCCATAGGAACTGGGCAGAGATTTTAATAGATATGAACCTGCAACTGTATGGACAGAATAAGTAAAGGGCAAATGGCATTAGAGACTCTATCTTCTATTAACTACAAAACAACTTTCCAAGGGATTTTCAGTGTATGTTCAACAACATAGGAATGCATTATTCAAATAATCCTCTCTTGATGCTTTTTGTCTATACAAATGCATATAGCCCACTCTAAAACACCTTTTATGATGCATAAAATGTTAAAATAGAGCCCTGAAATACTATGCAAATATGATCATTTATTTTTAGGTCAAAATGAACACAATCTAAATTAAGGGGCTAGTTACTAAGGTTACAAAGAATGAGTGAATAAAGTAAAACAGTATTTCAGTCAGTCTTATCAACAAGAACAAAAAAAAAAAAAAAACCTTGCTTAACACCATGTATTTCTACCAAGAGCTATAACAACACATTTTCCCCCTAGAGCTACATGTCTACTAATCTAAGTACATTTATTCTTTTTTTTTTTTCATCTATTAGGTAAAAACCCTGTCCCTCACTGGACATATATGTAGAAACCCTTGCCCCTACAAGCTGATAACAATTTAGGTGTACAATCCAAAAAGCTGTTAATTTGGCCACATCTGATCTGTTTTTAAGATAAAACACAGGGTATAATATAATATGTGGCTTTCTCCAAATTCCAAAGATTACAAAATGTTTTGATTCCAAAATTCTGAAATTAGGCATCGGAAAAAATTGCAGTAATCAAAAATAATATTTAATATCCATGTAGTTTTTTACAATTAGATCATTTAGAAACAAAATATCAAAGGCAAGCATATAAAATTCAAGTTTTTAGCCTGAAAAACAAAAGAATAGCTGTACCCTCATATGAATCTTCAAATATATAGAGATTTTCCAAAAGAATCATCAGAATAAAACAGTAGAGGAATAAAACTGGCATAAATTACTTTCTGAAGAACTGAAGTCTATAGTAAAAAAACTGTTGGAAATTATAAATGAGTGATCTAAGAGTTCAAGTAGAAACTACAATGCTTCTTTAACTCCCACATTAGTCCAAACTTAAATTCCCATTTAGAAGAAAATCACATTTCTTAAAAATTTTCATTCTTAAAATTGAAACGAAATTGTAACAAATTTGAATTCATCAGGACCCTAAGAAACATATTGTTCACATTCTCAAAGATCTAACATGGGAACCACCACATTTTCCATACTACAATATCATTATTTTAAAAAATGAGTACAGATGGCCTTCATTATTAGTAAATTACCCTTGCTTAATTTTATAAATCATGTTCTTTATAGATCAGTACGTCATAAACTAAAATAGGTATCATAGTCTGTTTATAATCTTTTTTACATCCAAAAAATGTAAGTTGTTCAGGTTATTTTTATTCAGAATTTCTAAGTCATCATTTCTTTGTACCTCTTGAGTAATTCATGACCGAGTACAAAATAAATCATATTTTATTACTTATAGAATGGCAACTGCCGCAAGGCTTTATACAACTGTCTATTACTTCTGCCTTTCATAAATGATATTTACCTGCACAGCCCTAACCCTGGTATTTAATTTCCCTAAGTTCTGATCAAGTTATTAACATTACCTGTGTTTGACTGGATAACAGCCATTCTTCCATATTTTAGTATGGAGGGGAGAAATTAACAATACAACCTCTCTGTACTGCTCATTTTGATGCTTTAATGCCCTCAGTTTCTATATTCATATGCAAAGTACTTAAAATGCAAGCTATATTGGACCAAGGCAATTCGAATACTAACTCATATGAAGCCTAATAGCATTAATTCCCATTCTTCCTTCTTATAAGTGAGCATACTACATCACAGAAACTCTCACCACCCTTCTAACTGCATGTTTATTTAATTCCATAGCAGCACTTTTGCCAGTTTTCCTTATTTCTATGCTTAAATATTAGGTCACCCTTTTGCCTATTAGGGTTGTGGGTTATCACAGCAAATCTTGGTAAATCATGCTGTTAGGATGACTTCAATATATTATTTTCAAGATTCTTTTGGTATGAAAATATTCAAAAACAACCAAGAAATCAAACACAAATTAAAAGGAAACTGTAATGGTGCATATGTACAGTATTTGGACTTATAAAAAGTAAAATTAATCTATAAAGCATACAAAGGGTTTTTTTTGCGGGGGAGAGGGAGTTGGTGTGTGTGTGTGTTTTTTGTTGTTATTTTGTTTCAAAATTTCAGAATTGTATACCTCAAAGCACAGGATTGTTTTAAAACTGGTAAATCAACCTTAAAGTTAGTGACAAAATGCTTAGAGATAAGATACACAAAACTATTGATAACATTTCTTTATCAAACTAGACTGATTGATTTTGAATTATATCAACACATTACTACATTGTGGACAAAGAGATACCATCTAATGAGCATCAATCACCCTTTTGCCGTTTGAGTTGTTTCATTTCGTTTCAGGATTTGCCTCCTTTTTTTCTCCTCTCCAAAGGTTGCATTTTAAGGTTTTGATGAGAAAAGTGCAACAGAACTAATTTCTACTTTTTCCTGCTTACTGGAAATCAGACACTGCAAACAAATGTCTTTTTATTCTTTTATTTCTATATTCTTTTTATTCTTATAAATATATATATTTATACGGAGGAAGGGAGAGGAATAGTTAGAAACATTGATGAGAGAGAAACATCAATCAGCTGCCTCCTGCACACCTCCTACTAAGGATGTGCTGCAACCGAGGTACATGCCTTTGACCAGAATCGAACCTGGGAACTTTCAGTACACAGGCCAACACTATATCCACTGAGCGAAACCAGGTAGGGCAAACAAAAGTCTTTTTAATAATTCTGAGGGTTTACTCATTTTGGGAAGGAGGATTGATTGATTATACATACACACAGACAATGGTGGACTGGTGTTTAACAATCAGCTTTACAGGAAATGAGGCCCTGATTTTTATTGTTTGCCAACTGCTGTGGTATAAGTACTTCCACCATAACTGACTTCAAGCTACTATTGTGAAGTCAATCTGCTCACAAAATGTCTGACAATTTCACAATTGACTCTGATGGCCTTGGGTGAGCTGGCTCCAGCACACCCGTGTGTACATTTGAAACATATATACATATACATATACCCATATGTACACAAATACGGTGCTATATATGACTCACACAAAAATAAAACTTAAATATATTTCTTCACAAATTGACTTTTCAAAGTTTATGGTAGCTCTTTCTAAAGGTCAGAATTTCACTTTACATACATCTCCTATCTTCATAACCATATATCTTATCATTGCTTCTGAGGTCCCTTATGGAGTAACATCAACGCCTTTGAAATGCATCCGATCTAAGCATATAATTAGCTATGGCCATATGTCTGGTGTCTAAAATGAAGTAGGCCAGATTTAAAATCTCAGGCAGCAGACCCTTAAGAAATTGCATGATCTGATATTATCCATCCTTCATGAGAATCTGAATGTGTGTTGGTAAATGGATACTGGGCTCATTGGATAGAGACCTACATACAGTATTCTATTCCAAATGCAGACATAAAGCTTTTCAGTGTACCATGAACCCCACATATTTAATATGCATATTTTCATTTACACAACTTTCTTCTGCAGAGAAAAGTTGCTGAAAGAGATTTTCCAATAGCGTATCCATCCACCTAATCCATCCGAAGTTGAATAGACCATACCCTTGAGCCCTTAAAGGGTCCCAGAAATTGAAGAGTGATGAGCTAGCCTCATGCAGGGGCAAGAATAGCTGCAGAGGAAGCACAACTCCATCCAAGGCACTCTGGTGTGAACAGCACCTTCTGGGGTTGAGAAGCATGGAGACTGAGTGCTCTCAGTGCTGCTGTGTTGAGAAAAAACTGGCATCACCAGCAAAGGGGAGTGGGGAAAGGCAGTCAAAGTGCTCCATGGCAATGCCTTTTCCCCACGCCTTCCCACTTCCAGAAACTTCTTTCAGAGATAAATTCCCGCTTATGTGAGCAGATGGACACCTAAAGACATTCACAATAGTATAGTTTGTTATACCATGAATAGACCATTGGATAAAAATCTGGTAAATTCATACAGTGCAAAGAAATGCAACCTTTGGAGTGGACAGAAAAAGGAGGCAAGTCCTGAAATGAAATGAAACAACTGAAGTGCAAAACAAGTTTCAAGATAAGTGGAAAAAGTATCTGCATAACGATGTATACAGTATGTTACCATTGGGTTACATGGAATATTTATAAATATCTGTGTATACATAAAAATCAATGGAAGGATCATAAATACCTATTAGCATGGTAGCTTCTAAAGATGCCAATCCTTTTGTATCATTTATTTTAGGGCACCAATGCATAAATAAATTTTAAACATTAAAAACACCTAAAAGGGTGGGTCATGATATATGAATTAAGTTTTAAAGGACTTGGAGCCCTCATAACATTTTATGCCCAAGAAGATTTAAATATAACCCAGCATGAAAGCATCTACATCTTCATGCATTTTTGTAAATTGCTCTCTCCCACTCATTCTTCTTGTAGAACTCTTTCTACTTCCCTCTGCTGAGGTGGTGTTTGAAGCTACAACCCTCTAAGTTCTGAACCTGAGAAAAGTAAAGGTTATTTGGAGCTCAAGGAGAGCACTAGAAGTCAAGAAAAAATTGCAAGGAGTCATAATTAAAATATGGTGTATATTGTAACATACACTATGTTACAGCCTGATAGAATGTAGGTATCCTGACTCCAACATCACCACTCTCATTAATAGCTTCACATTAAAAAATACACAATTTACATAAGTACGTGATTGGTGTGTGTGTGTGTGTGTGTGTGTGTGTGTGTGTGTGTGTGTAAAGAGAGAAAGACAAACAGAAAAGAAAATAAAAGTGAATGATGCCAGAAATATCAGTTTCATCTTTATTAATCCTCATTTTTCCTTTCAATACTTGCCTCTCCTCAATATTTTTCACTAAACCCCATGCTGACACCTTAGAAATGAACAGATAGTCAGTTAAATCTATCAGGTAAGAAGCTTATCTGTTTGCCCAACTCTGGGCAAAGTACATGTGAAACAAATGAAATCATATAAACCTTGCCCAGGAGGAGTTTAAAATCTTCAAAAACTACATTTCTCAGAGAATTTTGCAGTGGTGGATTCACACTCAATTTCCCCAGGAACAGGGATGCTCTCTTTATTGTTTTTTGCAGAGAAATCACAAAATTTATTTATCTAGAAGTGGCAGTTATATACTAGGTTCTTCTTAGATTCTACAAGTTGGAAAAAGCAGTATTCAATCTGCATCTAAACAGAACTGTTTCCAATAAATACTATAGGAAAAATTACTAGTACTAAAAGCTGAACTCATCAAACCAAAGCAGATGCTATTATCAGTCTTAGAAATTCATTTCTAAAAATATTGTTTGATCCAAGTAGGTGGTAGTTAAGTCCCTGGGCTTGTCCGCTTACCCATCTGCTTACCCACCTGTGTCCTTGGACAAGTTAATTGCACTCCCTCTGGCTCAGTTTCCCCGTCTGTAAAATGTGAATGATAATACCCATGATGAAAAGATGGTGTAAGGATTACATGAGATTGTATAAGAGTTGAAAATACTATGTGTATGTGGGACATGGAGAGAGCTCATGTAATGTTACATGTTATTATATAATACTAGAGGCCTGGTGCACAAAATTCGTAAATGGGGGGCCGGGAGGATCCCTCAGTCCAGCCTGCACTCTTTCCAATCTGGGACGCCTCGAAGGATGTCTGACTGCCCATTTAGGCCCGATCCCAAATGGGTAGTCGGACATCCCTTTCATAATCCAGGATTGCTGGCTCCCAACAGCCTGCCTGCCTCTGCCTGATTGGCCCTAACTGCTTCTGCCTGCCTGCCTGATCAATGCCTAACTGCTCCCAGCCAGCCCAATTGCCCCAAACTGCTCTCCCCTGCTAGCCTGGTCACCCCTAATTGCCCTCCCCTGCCAGTCTGGTAACCCCTAACTGTCCTCCCCTGCAGGACTGGTCACCTCCAACTGCCCTACCCTGCTGGTCCAGTCACCCCTAACTGCCCTCTCCTGCTGGTCTGACCCCTCCTGTTAAATGGCCTCCCCTGCAGGCCTGGTCTCCTGAAACTGTTATCCCCTGCAGGCCTGGTCTCCCCCGCCCCCTTCTACCATCCCTTGCTGGCCTGGTCTATGCCAACTGCCCTCTTCTGCTGGCCCAGTAACCCCTAACTACCCTGCCCTGCTGGCCTGGTCTCCCCCACAACTGCCCTTCCTTGATGCTTTGCTCCCACCCAACTGCCTCCTCTGCTGTCCTGGGTCCCCCCCGCAACTGTCCTCCCCTGCTGTCCTGGTCCCCCCCAACTGCCCTCCTCTACTGGCCCAGTCACCATTTACTACCCTCTCTGCTGGCCTGATCCCCCACAACTGCCCTCCCCTGCAGGCCTGATCCCCCAACTGCCCTCCCCTGCAGGCCTGGGTCCCTCCCAACTGTCCTCTACTGCAGGTCTGGTTCCTCCCAACTGCCTTCCCCTGCTGACCTAGTCTCCCCCAACTACCCTCCTCTGCCAGCCCAGACACCGCTAACTGCCCTCCCTGCTTGCCTCATCACACACAACTGCCCCCCCCCAAACTGCCCTCCCCTGCAGGCCTGGTTCCCCAACAACTGCCCTCCCTTGCTGGCCTGGTCTCTCCCAACTGCCCTCCTCTACCAGCCTGGTCACCCTCAACTGTCCTCCTCTGCTGGCCTGGTCACCCCTAACTGACCACAACTGCCCTCCCCTGCAGGCCATCTTGTAGTGGCCATCTTGTGTCTTGGAGTGATGGTCAATTTGCATATTACTCTTTTATTAGATAGGATATACTCAGTGTTGTAACCTGAAGCCCATTTCTTTTCATTTCAATAAATCTTTATTGTTCAGATTATTACAATTGTTCCACTTTTTTCTCCCCATAGCTCCCCTCCACCCGGTTCCCACCCCTCCCTCTGCTCTTAACCCTCCCCACTGTCCTCATCCATATGTGTATGATTTTTGTCCATTCTCTTCCTGCACCCCCACACTGCTTTCCTCCTGAGTATTGTCAGTCCACTCCCTTTCTATGCCCCGGATTCTATTATATTTACCAGTTTATTCTGTTCATCAGATTTTTTATTCACTTGATTTTTAGATTCACTTGTTGACAGATATAAATTTGTTGTTCATAATTTTTATCTTTACCTTTTTCTTCTTCTTCCTCTTCTTAAAGGATTCCTTTCAGCATTTCATTTGATACTGGTTTGGTGGTGATGAACTCCTTTAGCTTTATGTTATCTGTGAAGCTCTTTATCTGAACTTCAATTCTGAATGATAGCTTTACTGGCTAAAGTAATCTTGGTTGTAGGTCATTCTATTCATCACTTTGAATATCTCTTGTCACTCCTGTCTGGCCTGCATAGTTTCTGTTGAGAAATCAGCTGACAGTCATATGGGTGCTCCCTTGTAGCTAACTAACTGTTTTTCTCTTGCTTCTTTTAATATTCTCTCTTTGTCTTTTGCTCTTGACATTTTAATTATGATTTATCTTGGTGTGGTCCTCTTTGGATTCCTTTTGTTTGGAGTTCTGTGCATTTCCTATACTTTAAGTCCATTTATTTCACCAGGTGGGGGAAGTTTTCTGTCATTATTTCTTCAAATAGGCTTTCAATATCTTATTCTCTCTCTTCTTCTGGCCCCTCCATAATTCAGATTTAACAGCTGTGTAGTACTCCATTGTGTAAATGTACCATCATTTTTTTATCCACTCATCTATTGATGGGCACTTCAGCTATTTCTAAATCTTGGCTATCCTATATAATAAAAGAGTAGTATGCAAATTGTCCCCCAATGGGGAGGTTGAACAGGAGTTCGACCAGGTGGCAGGGCTGGCCAGGAGAAGGGAGGGAGTACCTGGCCAGCAGCCAGCAGCTACTTGGGACCTGACCATTGCACAAATTTTGTACACTGGATCTCTACTTGTAAATAATTCTGTAATGAACACAGGGGTGCATATATCCTTTTGAATTAGTGCTTTGGATTTCTTAGGATATATTCCCAGAAATGGGATTGCTGGGTCAAAAGGCAGTTCTATTTTTAAATTTTTGAGGAACTCCTTACTCTTTTCCAGTGGATGCACCAGTTTGCATTCCTACCAACAATGCACATCCTTGCCAGTACTCAGTGTTTGTTGATTTATTTATGGTAGTCTCACAGGTATGAGGTGATAACTCTAAGTGGTTTTAATTTGCATCTTTGATGGGTAGTGACATTGAGCATTTTTTATATGTCTGTTGGCCATCTACATGTCCTCTTTGGAGAAGTGTCTATTCAGGTCCTTTGCCCAGAAACAGAGGCATGGATACATGGGACAGACTGGCAAGTATCAGAGGGGAGGGTTGTTGGGAGACTAGACAAAAGAAGGTGAAGGAATTAAGCAAGAAAAATTATATATATATATATAAAATCACGTCACAAAGACACAAACAACAGTGTGGTGATGGCCAGAGGGACAGGCTGGGCTAAGTGGAAGTGGAAATGGGAACCATAGACATATGAAACAGTGGGCATACGATGCAGTGTGCAGATGTTTTGTTAAGTTGTTCTCTTGAAACCTGTATGGTTTTGTGAACCAATATTACCTCAACAAATTCAAATTTTAAAAAAAGTTATGGTTCTATAATATTCTGGCTTTTTTTAAGAGCCAAAGTTACATATAGATAAAGGCAGGGATGTTCTCTTTCTCTTTCTCTCTTTCCCTCCCTCTCTCTCTCTCAAAATTAGGGTGGGTGAAATAATGTGTGATGTTTAGCTGGACCATTTCTAAATATAAATTTTACTCTCTGATGACAAATTTACATGGCAGAGAAATATCTCAACATCAGTCTCAGTAGGAAATAACTGACATGGCACCTTGTCCATGTGCCCTCCTAGAGTGTAAACTCAGTGAGCGCCAGGTGTTCTGACCTCACTTGTTTTCAATAAAATTCTGTGGAAACGAGAGTGGCAACATAATGGCTGGAAGTTAGCACATGCCCAGTAATATATAAAATGTTTTTCATAAAGAGAGTATGCATGTTGGCCAAAATCTACAAAGAAATCGCTTTCTAGATGTAAAATGAAATCCCAGGTCATTGTCATCGTTTGATACATTCCTTATATGTATATTGAATGCCGTGTGTGTGCCAGGCTCTAAGGGCTATGTGGGATAAATCAGACATGGCCCTGCCTTCTAAGAGCTTATAGATTAATGGGAGACTAATCAAATATATCAGCTATTTATACTTCACATTTGTAGTACAAGTTACATACTGATTACTGTTCCAACATGTTTGAATAAAATATCGGAAGTAAGAGAAAGGAAGAAGTAGTCCTTCTAAATGCATTCCTCCTTAGAAAAACAATTTTATTTCAAGTCACTGTCCATAGGAAATCATTAGTGTCTATCCCATTTTTCCAAATGAAACAGATGAATTTCCTTTAATGATTAGAAAACTGAATTAATATGTATAACATGGCTGAAATGAGTACAGTACTTTAGCAAATTAGTACTAATCCTTAACAAAACCCTCATATTATTTACTGTGTTGAAAAAGACTTCACACATATCCACAGCACACCCATACCACCGTTCCTCGGCTTCAAAAAATATATTCTATGTATCAGCCTTTTACCTTCCAAGTCAAAAAATTGCTCCACTGTCTGAGAAACAGGGTCTCAAAACTTCCTATTCAATGTTTCTAGTGGAGTGTGATGTCTTTCATTCGAAGATCATGCATACAACTTAGAAAACGGCACCTTCAAAGCTGCCACCGTTCCATTAGAAAAAATCCAGTGTATCCTAAGACTCAATATGGATAACGCCTAAAGAAACACACAAGTTCAGAGCTTCAACCCCATGTGGGGAGAAAAACTTTTGACCTTGTTTTTAGAAATATTAACTGGCACAGATCAACTGTCAATCAGTAAAACAAAATCTGGGGTAACGGCTGCTTTTATATTCCAACTATTTCTGGAATTCTTTTATTTCATCAGCGATGGCATTCTGAAAAGGCAGGTGTTTGTTTGCTAATACATCTGACTCCTGTGCTGCAGGGGAAGGCTGCCCACTGCAAGCAGAGGGCTGCCAGGCAGGGCCGCCAATGGCCACCTCCTGGCTGCACACCAGCTCCATAAATAAGGCGCTCTTGTGCCACACTTTTAAATACCTTCCTTTTAGGACCAGACTTAGGTTTTTTCCCTCAGAAACAGCGAAATCTCTGTTGAGCTACCAAAACGTATTTTACAGCTTAGATTAGTGTGTTCTGCCTTCCTTCCTTTTCTGCAGCTGTTACTTCTAAGAGAGAACATTTTGCTTTACAAATGATAGTGGAGGTTTTTATTTAAAGAAGGGATTTTCTGCTTGTTGTCATCTGTGCAGCCTCTATATTTTTTTATAATTTCAAACCTGCCTAAAACATCTTCACGTACAGACTGTGCAACAGCGCAACAGTTTAAGTGTTCGCAGTTTCAAACGTGAGGAAAAACAAAGAAACTACCTAAAAAATAAACCAAGGCAGATGACGGAGGGCACAAAAAAGCTAATGTGGTTTCACCTTTTCTCCAGCTGGAATCACTTATTGCACCACGTCTGTGAGAAAGTTAGTAAAAGGAATTCACAGCACGAATTGGTCTTTGTAGCCACCATTGGCAACAAATAAAAATAAAATAAAAAATTGCCACTCCATTAGTGTCAATTTTATCAAAATATTTATATGTCTATTTACACATATCATACTTTCATAGGGTAGCTATGATGTATACGATTTTTAAATACACAGCACCATCTTACACTAATGTTCTTAAAATAATATTTATACACGAAATGCCAGAATTATCGCCATTTAAAACTACATTTCTTTAAGCAGAAATTGTCATGTGATAAATGGGGTTAAGTTCCTAACGTGTCACCAGAAATCTAGTTAAAATATGAGGATTTAAAATAATTCAGGGCTAACTACAATTCCATAAGGACAGATACACATTCTGTTTGCTTGAACAAAGGTCAAATGATGTAACTTTCAAAACCAGATCGAGTTGCCCACTTTTTAGGGAGTTCATAGGGCATGATCTTCTATTTAACAGAAGAATCTAATCCTCTCTATTTACTACAGAAATAGGGTTCATCCATTTATGTGAACAAAAAAAAAAGCAATTAAGACTATATAAGAAATTCATTATTCTAGTGGAGAAAAAAGGTGCTTCATAATCCCTG
Source organism: Antrozous pallidus (assembly GCA_027563665.1). Taxonomy (NCBI): domain Eukaryota; kingdom Metazoa; phylum Chordata; class Mammalia; order Chiroptera; family Vespertilionidae; genus Antrozous; species Antrozous pallidus. The sequence continues at coordinate 56,197,972 of CM050519.1, read as the reverse complement.
ATTTAGAGCCCTCACTTCTTCCCCTCCCCTCCAATGCCTTCCCTTACCTGTCCCTCCAACATCTACCTACCTTCTTCTAAGCTCCCAGTGTCTTTATGTCTCCATTCATCACATTGTATTGAAATTAACCATCTGTCTGTCCTCACTATTCTGTTGCAAGGAAACTGTGGATGCTATTCTTTAACCAAGTAATTAAAAATAAATTTTGCTGACCTACAATGATGTCAGTTAAAAGAATCAAGATGGGCAACAGCTTCAAATGGAATTCACAAAATTGCAAGTGATTCCTATAAAAATTCCACTGGCACACCAAAACTGGTTTGGCTCAGTGGATAGAGCGTCGGCCTGCAGACTGAAAGGTCCCAGGTTCAATTCCTGTCAAGGGCATGAACCTTGGCTGCGGGCACATCCCCAGTAGGGGGTGTGCAAGAGGCAGCTAATTGATGTTTCTCTCTCATCGATGTTTCTGACTTTCTATCCCTCTCCCTTCCTCTCTGTAAAAAAATCAATAAAATATATTTTTTAAAAATTCCACTGGCACAATTTATTATTCAAAGCCACTATCATACACAGATGATGCAAAGGTGATACAATTTGACTGCTTTATCCCTAGGCCTGAATTTGTAAACTAACTTTGCTCGCTATCAATGTATCTCCAAGGAAATGTAGCTTCAATTTAAAGTTCTCTTTACATTTAACTTCTCTAAACTTTTCAGGTATTTTAAAATTGCTGTCAGTGATATCTCAAACATGCCACATTTTGAAAAAGCATTTTGACATACAGTTATATATGGTAGATACTTCTTTGGGAGAAACATTATGGTTAAAATAAAATGAAAGCAACAAAACGCATGTTGAGTTCCACACAACAGACTCTGGTGGTCTGTACTTCTCCAAATTGATTTCCACTGCCTTAAGCTACTATAACTTATTAGCTGTAATTTTTCAAAGAAAATAGAAAATAGAAGGGTGTCCTTATATTACACCATTTAGTTTTGATCTCACTTAAAGCTGTCTGGAATGCCTGGCCAAAAAAAAATAAAATCTCTTTTATACTTTCAATGAAGGAATAGTCAATGATTTATTAAGTTCTTACTATGGACAAGCATTGTGCTCACTAGGAGAATAAATGTTTTAAAGTGCCCCCAGCTATCCAAAAGGCAAATTTGGGGAACAAAAATTAAGGGACTCATTTTAAATGACTCAAGACAGTCTAAGTAAGAGTCCTGAGGAGGTGGAATTTGATTGCTTACCAAATGAACAGACAAAGCTTGGCAAAGAAAATATGGAGTAGATAGCCTAGGACAAACTCATGAATGAAAATTTGAGCCAAACTGGATTTTACTTGCTTGAAAAAAGTGGGGAGGACAGACCAAGCATTGTCATGAGTGTTAACAAATAAAAGAGACACAGAAAGAAAAGTTTAGTCTCTGGCCAGGTAGCTAAGTTGGATAGAGCATCATCTGGATACTTCAAGGTTGTGCACTCTAGGTCAGGGCACATACAAGCATCAACCAATGAATACATAAATAAGTGGAATATCAACTCTCTCTCTCTCTCTCTCTCTCTCTCTCTCTCTCACACACACACACACACACACACACACACACACACACACAAGCATCAACCAATGAATACATAAATAAGTGGAATACCAAGTATCTCTCTCTCTCTCTCTCTCTCTCTCTCTCTCTCTCTCTCTCTCTCTTCCCCCTTACCCCTCTTTCTAAATCAATAAATAAAAATAAGAATTTTTAAAATTAAACAAAGTTTGGTGAAAATGTTTTATCAGCCAGAAATTATAGAAGAAGGGGCTTGGGAATAAGTTAGAAAGATAGTTTGAGTTCTCAAACCAAGGCTGAAATTTATTGTCAAGCCATTGATAGTTTAAGCTTGAACTTTAAGTAGTAGTTCTCAAAGTGGGGTCAGCATCAGCATCATCTAGTTCTGCTAAATCAAAAACTCCCAGAGTGGGACCCACATCTGAACAAGTCTTCTGGGTGATCTGATGTCTACTCAAGTGTGAGAATCACTGGTTTAAGCAAATTAAAATAACCAAAGCAATTTGTCAAATATATCACTCTGCTGGCAGTATGTACAACAGAATGTAACCTGTGAAAGTGACATGAAAGAGAAATTTCAAAGCTATTGCCAAGAAGACCAAAAAGAAGAGAAAGTAAATGTTTTTTTTAAAGATTTGCTATTTGACATTTAACAGCATTTCAAAGATCACCTTTTAATGTTCTATTACAGCTTCTCTCTTAGAAGCTTATCATAAAAGGAAATTAAAAATGACTAAATCTTAGAGTGGAGATTATAGCCTACTAGGCTTCTCTCCTCTTCTGAATAAGAAGTAGGAAGATTTCTCATCATGATACATGTTTTAGGAAGAAATTGGGTGGGGGGAAGAAATAACATTTGCTGGAGAGTTCTCTCTATCAGACTATTCACATCCACTATAACACTTAATCCTCAAAAAAGAAAAAGAAAAGAGAAAAAGAAGAAGGAAATTATCATGAGCCAGGCAATGTTATTGCTCTTTTATATAGATAAGAAAACCACGATTCAAAGAGGTGAGACAACTTGAAAATAACCAATTAATAAGCACAAAACAAGGAATTAAAATGTTTTGCTTCTATATAAAACCATCTGCCAAGAAGCTCAAAGATTCCCATTAACATAAAGAATTTGTATTATTCCCAGTTCACTTGATGCTTGAGAGATTCTTCAGAGGTTTTCATACTGCACACGTAACAGGGATGACAGCTTACAAATACTAACTGACTTCACTTTGTTCACCCCTTAATTCATTGTCTTCTCACAGATTTCCACCTCCAAAGGCTTGGGTATCAGGTATCACCTGACCTCTTTAGGAGACAAACCTCTCCAGTCCTGGCTGAAGGTCCTAAGGTCCAGCTACAAAGAGAAAAGGTAGCAAACCCATCCCTGCCCCAGGGGTCTGTGGGAAGAAAGGAGGTGAAGGGAGGTCATGGTCTCCCCAAGTTTCCTAGTTTCTCCTCTCTGAGCTTTACCTCAATACAGAAAAGCCAAAGAGAAGACGGATGCAGGAATCTGTGAAGAGACTGCCTGGCAAGATCTTGGAGGTACAGAGTGCTCAGAGTGAAGGCTACCTCCACACTGGGGGACACAGATCTGGCTCTAGGGAGCCCTCCTAGGGAATATCAGAAAATAGCTTTCCATGGTCACACATAACAAGTGATCAAAGTTACAGGTAGGCCAGGGGACAGAGGAAGGAGAAGCCAGGGATTCAGGAGGCCTACAGGGCCAGAAAGACCAATGAGATGGTGAATACTAGAGAAAAGGGGTCCACTAGATCCTTCCCAAGTTGCACAAGTTTAGATCACAAAGCACACCAACCCCAGACATCAGCCATGTGGGCCAGCAGGGCCCTGGAGGTGGGAGAAGCCCAAGGAAATCAACTCTTTCCTTTTTTCCATGAAGAGTCATTCCCTTGTCACTCCTCATCCCAGCATGAGGTCGATTTGTTACTTGTAGTTATTTTTTAACAAACATGTATACAGCTTTTATTCCATGTCAGGCACTATTTTAAGAGCTTTATACATGTTAACTCATTTAATACAATCACAATGAGATGTAAAGACTGCTCTTATTTCTGTGTGCAAATTTAAACAAAACAAACAAACAAACAAACAAAAAACTGGGGTACAGAGAGGTGCAGAAAAGGCAGAGCAGTAGAAGTAAGAGTCGAAAACAGTCTTGGATACCCAGGACACCAACACAAGGGCTCCACATGTGTCATTGTTACCTGCATGAGCTCAGTGGATCACACTGAATGCTAAATTCCATCACACTATTCTTTTTGTCTTGTTACCCAAAACCAGATAGGCTGTGTGAGTGAAGAAGAGGGGGAAGAGGAAGAACACAGGAAAAAGAGGGAGGAGAAACAACAGGCCTTTGCACATGGAAGTTGCAGTCAGTGCATATTTTCAGTATGGTCCAACACAAATGGTGGCCATTCACACTTCCTAAAGGTCCTTCCAGAAGCTTGTAAAAGAGGCGAGTTCCTGAGGGCAGACTGGTGACTCACGGGCAGGGCTGTTTTTCCCTTACCTCCTCTCTCGTTACCATTAGAAACTTGAAATATGAAGCAGTGCTGGAACCGAAGCGAAATCAAAAGACACACTGTTTCTCTAATTCTGTTTAAAAAAAATTTTTTTTAATTAAAAAAAAAATCCAATTGGACAAGTGGTGTTTGGTTATGTTTCACTTTTTCCCCAAAAGTCCACAAGGCTGAAACACCGACCTTCTTCAACAGACAAAAGCTTAGTTTAAAGGCCTTTAGCTTCAAGTGCTGGGAGAGCTTAGCTGCCTGTTTGGAAAACATTTCACACCCTGACCCACAGAAGGTCAAAACTAACACTCAGCACAACAGACAGGAAAACCAGAAGTAGACTGGATATTATTCTAGAAGTTGAATGTACGGGTGTTAGGAATATCAGCCCCAGCCCCAGCAACTTGAGGATTAAAATGAATCCACTTAAAGTGTAAGGTGTTTTAGAGGCTTCATGGGGTTCTATTAATTACTTTTCTCCCTGCTGAAATATTACCAAGTGGATTCCCTGCTAATGGTGACATAATGGTGACATAATCCTGGGTCCTGATGGGCTGCAACATGGCACACACAGCCCAATAAAGTGACAGATTTATGATACGTCAGTACTTTATATTTATCTGACATTTGATTCAGTTTTTCAAAACTAACATGCCACTGAATGGGGTCCTAGGCTGTGGTGTTAGTACAATGTCTGTAAAAAAAATGATTCTTTCAGGGAAGGGGGAAAAAAAGAACAGTGCTTTCAATGTTCAGTATCCTTTACATCTGCTGCTCAGCTGGAAACACTGTTAAAAGGCCATTAGAACCTTAAGGTAACAGAGCTCGAATGCTATGAAAGCCATGGAGCAATTTGCTGTTTGTGTTAGGAGTATCAGCCCCAGCCACTTCCTTTTCAAGGGCTGAAAACAGCTTCTGTCATGAGCCGTGAAAATCAATTCCACAGTAACCAGGGTGACGTGTGGCTAAAGGTGCTGCACCTACCGGCTGGCGCTGCACAGCAGAGCCTCCTTCTGGGCATCTATGGCACCTTCCCCAGGCCCCGGATAGCAGCTCCCAGGCAGGATCTGGGAGGGATGGAGCAGACCTGGGACTTCCAGGAACCTGCAGGCTTGTCTCTTGGGATACTGATTCTCTCTAAAGCTTAATTAGGTTAAAATCGGAAATGTCACCCTGAATGAAGATAGCTTTAGGAAAAGTCAATCTGGGAAAAGTCTGCTCTTGCTTATTTGTATTCCCTCTTTCTATGTTTCCTGATGATAGTAATTGTGAGACAAGCTCATTTTTTTTTTTAAATAATACAGCTTCAAAGCCTTTCAAAACATACAGCATTTTTCAAATTTTTTTGCAAATGCAAGGTCATGCTTTTAAAAATAAATATTTCAGAGGAAAAAAGATGGGTCTGTCAAGAGTTGTACTGTACAAACGAATGGCTATCAAGATTAAAATTCATTTTAAAATGCGTAATAGGTTTTTTCAGTTATAAGAAACTGTTATTCCTGTAATACAACACAACCTTGGTTACAACACAGAGTTAAGATTATTATCATCTATATTTCTACAGATAGTAAACTCTTTGCTAAACTGAAAAGCTTTGTATAATTTAGTAAGCATGGTCTGGATAAGAATAAATTGCCAATCTTAAATCATAGCAATTGGCTTATGTTTATGCATGTAACTTCTTGCAATATTAAATTATTTATCTTTATATCAATAACCTAGGCTGAGAAATTGATTCAAAGTGAATTAATTAAATTAAGATAAGTACAAAATAAAAAAGTATAGTTTCATGGTTTTTTGCTGTGAATAACTAACTTAAGCACCTAACGTGTTGTTTTGACTGGAATGTCAATGGTTTATCCTATTCATTTTCTTGCCTAAAATAGAAAAGCTTGGATCTATACAACTTCATGTCTATTGTACAAAGTGCATCATGATGATCTCTGGTTTTAAGAAATCTCCAAGTCACTTTTTTAAAAAAAGAGGGGAAAGTGGCAATTGAAAAGCAATTACATATAGTAATTTTTTTGTTGATGACATAAGATTTGCCATTTGCAACCTATTTTATATTCAGTTGAAACTGACCTTTTATGAGAGCCAGGTGGTAATATAAGTAAAATGAATATATTCTTTATTGCAATCATATAAAAATTGGCCTGAGCTTTTAACATAGTACTTGACCTCCTGGTGTCTGAATGCCCCCACCTCAGTGAAAGAATATTGAATAAGATACCACTTAATCAAATGAGCAGTAAAAGCACAATAAAAGCCTTTCACACATTAGCACTTGACAATGTAAAAGTAACAGTACACTATGGTCCCTTGGTGGGATGCAAAGATATAGCTTAGAAAGAAGCTGCAGTAGATCCAGTAGAAGTGTTCAGTAATCCTGTACTTCCTGTTTATTAATACTTCAGAATTACAAATTCTTTGTTTCAAACTGGAGCCCTCACTATATCAAAGATCATTTAAAAACATTTGTTAATCTTTTACTGTAAAAAAAAAAAAAAAAGAAAGAAATCAGCTATTTTCAAGTTTACCATTTTTTTAAGTAGTTAAAGCTCCCAATTGTTGGGATTTGGAATAAAATAGTAAAAGCAAACAGCCAAAGATAGATAGATAGATAGATAGATAGATAGATAGATAGATAGATAGATAGATAGATATATTATACACACACACACACACACATACATGCGCACACACACACACACACACACACACACACTACTTTTTTTTTTTTTTTTTTACTTTTTCAGGGAAAAGCTAATGCCTGCCATTCCGTAATATATATATGCCTGGTGGCTTTTTTCAAGTTCATTTTGAAATTGCTATTGACTTGGAGCTATTCTGATCCATTAAGAAAATAATAACTGAAAGTTAGTCATCTTTTTCTGAAGACTTCAAAGTGCTTTCCTTGAAGAAGAAGAAAAAAAAAGTTGCCTCAACTTCTTAGCAAACTTTAAGAGGAAATACCTGTAGATCCCTGATTTCAACTCAGGAGCACTGCCCCTGCTAATCCCAGCTGTCCTGGGGGCACAAAGAAAGCAAGCCCATTTTTCAAGAAATCCAAGAACTCAAATAAGGTGCAGACTAGCAAATAAAGCCTACAGGTCACCGTTGTACATACCCAGAAGGTATTATGTGACATCTTTAATTAAATGAGTATAAAATAAAGGGACCAGCTCTAAATGTAGTTTCTTTGCAGAAGAGTCTAGAGATCAGGGAAAAAATGACTACATCCGCACTTAGGAGGTTAGTGAATGAAAAAGAGCTCAAAGAAGGGGTAAGGGATAGAATTTACTCTAGTCAGAAATCTTCTAAAAAGGACAAAAAATATTAAGTCCTATGTAACCATAGAAAGCCTGACATATTAGCAATGAATAATAGGACTTTGATAGAAAGAAAAAATGTTTTCCACAATGCTGACGTTCTCTCCTACTTGTGCAGATGTGCCCTTGGCAGTTGGCTTGAGCCTCTCTGATCATTACAAATCGAATTGATCCAATCAATCTTGCTCTTAGTCCCCCTAGTGGCCAATGTAAACATTTAAAAGGTCTGAGGAGATCCATGGGTACAATTTGGAGTAGCAACACGTTCTGTGTGAAGATGGATTCTGACCCAAGATCAAGATGAAAAATAACACAAGGTCATTGCCCAAATTTGACTGTCTACTTGACAAACACCTGGATTTAAAACTACAATGAATGCACCTGGACGCGGCCCCCAGAGACTCAAAGGACGGTGCCTGGACCAACAGTTTCAGCATCACCTGGGAACTTATCAGAATGCAAAGCACAGGCCCTACTCAGGAACTCCTGAATCAGAAACTTTGGGAGCAGGGCCCAGGCATTTGTGTTCAACAAGCCCTCCTATGAATCTGAAGCATGATGACGTCTATGAAACTTGGCTCTAGATCACTGGTTCTCTTCCATGGATACAGAATGCATACATATGATGACAAGCAGGAAAGTAGGGAGAGAAGACAGAAAGGATACTATCCAGTTCCAGATCAATTAAATCAGAATTTCTGAAGATAGAGCCTAAGTATAGGCTTGGAGCCCAAGTACCGGCTTTTTTTTTTTTTTTTTTTTTTAATCTCTCATGATTCCAGGATAGCCCTGGCTCTTTCCAACTTGAAAAGGACCAACTGTTAAATTTTCAGGAATTTTGTGAACTTGTTGTTAAATTGTTACTAGCTTAAAAGCAGTCATGGTGGGAAAATTTATACCACAGAAATTAGCAAAGGCTACACTTAGGTCTTTCCAATCCCTGCCGCCTGAGAGCCAAGTGTTAAACATTTATAGGTTCACCACTGACCAGAGTTGAGAAATACTGGACTAAAAGCAACGATGCCAAATGCCTAACTAAGTCAGACAGGGTGCGTAGTTCCTCTCAATTGTTCCATTAGCCCTCAATTCTTTGGTATTCTTATGAAGATTAGCCAAGCACTTCCGTGGCCACACACTCCGGGAAGGTAGGCAGCAGTGCCTGTGTGAAGATGTAACTATGACTGGTCCGGGTCAAAGGCCATGGTCCCTTTCCTTCCTCTTCCAGGCTCAGGCACAGGAGGCAACTCTGGAATGAGAAAGGTGAGTAAACCGTCTGCAGCACATCTGAGGATGGTCTACCTCTTCAATGGAGACAAACACAAGGAATCATCTCTTTTTGTACCTCCGGCCGTTATAACGAGGCTTTGACTCTTGGTACTCCAGCAGGCACCTTGTTTACGTACTGGAGCTGACCTGGTGGAATTCGGGTCTCAGGGCTGAAAGATACAGAGAACCTGGGACCCTGATGATACTATTAACTTCCCACTTCCTTGCTCCTAGAGCTGCTCGATGTTGGGACTTCTTAGTGAAATAATGGTTTTCCCTGAATATGCAAGCCAGTTGCTTCAACATTTTCTGTGACCTGCTGCCAAAAGTATCTTAAGTGACACCAATGATTTCAGGCAAGTGTTTAATATCTTGTCTTCCTTAAATTCTCTTACTGAAACTTCTAGATAGCAGAGTAAAGTTCTGTCCCTTTCAATTTGGCCTCTTCCTTCTCTGATTCACTCATTCACTCCTTCCTCTCTCCTCTCATGCTCATGTAGACCCTCAGCATCTCACGCTTTAGTGTCTAAAACAGTTCACTCGCTTTACTCCTTCCCTCCCCCTGGGCCTTTCAAGATTTGCCTTCTTTTTCATCCTGTTTGCTCAATCCAAACCAAAACTTTCATCATATCATTTCACTGCCAAGAACCTAGGATGATAACCTACTTCCTACCATATAAAAGCTAGGATTTTTAAGGCCCATCAAAAATCCACTCTCTCTGTTCTCTCAAGTTCTTAATAGACTCCTTTCTGTACTGTACTATCCTCAACGTGCACTATTTTACTCACACATGTAACCCACCATGAATGCCTTCCTCTTTGATGCCCTTTTGTCAAATGTTATCCCATGCTTCAAGGTTCCTGTCATGGATAATTTTATGTGTCAATTTGATTGGCCTAAGGAATGCCTAGGTAGCTGGTAAAACATTATTTCTGGGTGTCTGTATATAAGGGTGTTTCTGGAAAAGATGGCCATTGGATTCTGTACAATTAGTGACTAATCTAGGCATGCATTATCCAATCCATTGGGGACTCAAACTGAACAAAAGACTAAAGATGAGGAATTCCCTCTCTCTCTTCCAGAGGTTGGATGTCCATTTTGTCCTACCTTGGAGCATCAGAAGTCCTGGTTCTCAGGCCTTGGACTCCAAGACTTACATCAGTGCCCCTTCCCCACTCTGTTCTCAGGCCTTTGGCTTTGGAGGACTGAATTATACCACTAATTTCCTGAGTCTGCAGCTTACAGACAGCTGAACATGGAACATCTCGGCCTCCATAATCTTGGAAGTCAATTTCTATAATAAATCTCCTCTTATATCTATAGCTTGAGAAAAATGCAGAAATATATTCTGTTGGTTCTGTTTCTCTGGAGAACGCTGACAAATATAATCCCAATTAAATTTTATCTTCTGCTATCAGCAAGGTCATGGAAACTACTTTATTCTGTGATTCTTATCATTAGAATCAGCAGTGATATTTGGTACTTATGTTATAGACAATCTTGGAGAATGGTGTAACAGTTTAATTCATTCTTCTTCTTGGTGAAAATTTTAAGATTGTTTTTTACACTGCTACAGGACAAAGAACTTTGACTTAAGTTTCAAAATGGGCACAACTGATTACATACATTTTGATAATTCTATCCTTCTGGGATCTAACATTTCACACACACAGCCTATTTGGGAAATCCCTTTCTCTCAGCCATACTGACGTTCTCTGCAAGTTTTACAATGATAAGTGTAGTTTCCACTAAAAAGCATACATAAACTACGTCAACGTACTTATATGGCCTTATAAACTCAATGAATATTTCTGAGACACTTGGTTCTTTCTTTCAAAATCTCTCTCTCTCTCTCTCTCTCTCTCTCTCTCTCTCTCTCTCCCTCATTCCCTCCCTCTTTTTCTCTCTCTCTTTCTCTCTCTCGTTTCACATACACATATACCCCTCTCTACTTATTGTCAATCATATAGTAGATGCTCAATGAATAACTTGTGCTTGATTAATAGTCTTTTGGCGGTATCAACTTCACCTCCTAAATGTTTCTTTAATCCTTCTACTTCATTTCACTTTCACAGTTATCACTCTAGTTCAAAGTTAACATCTCCTTCTCTCCCTATATCTGCTTTTAATTCCCCTACAAAGCACCCAAAGTAACATTCTCTACAAAGCAACCAAAGTAACATTCAAAACCATGTCCAATCCTGACTAAAACAATTCCTCACCAGCTTCTCACTGCCCTAGGTTAAAGGCCAAAGTCATTGTTGTGAGTTCTAGGGATTTCAGGGCTGATCAAGGTAAGAGACAGAACCAGGAGATTGACAGTAGGACCCAAGGAGCTTTATCTGGATATAACTGACTGATGGCATATGAGGGCATATCCCCCACAGCATGAGCCACTCCAGAGATAACAGAGGGGCTACTACCAGGAAGAGGAAGAGATTAAGAGAACTCCAAGTTGGAAGGAAGAGGGAGATTGAGCACTGTTGATCAGCCTTAGGGAGTGGAGAGCAGAACTGACTTGGAGTCTTTTACAGGTCCCAGGTTTGTCTTAGACCTGGCTAGTAGATGCTGGCTGCAATTCTGGGGTACACAAAACAGGGAGGCTCTAAATAATTAAAAATATGCTTCTTGCCCTGGCCTGTGTGGCTCAGCTGATTGAGTGTTGTCTGCATACACTGAAATGTTGCCAATTCGATCCCTGGTCATGGCATGTACCCAGATTTCGGGTTCGAGCCCTGGTCAGGGTGCATATGGGGAAGAATGGATCAATGTTTCTCTCTCCCTCTCCCTTCCTCTCTTTCTAAAATCAATAAAAACATATTTTCTTAAGCATATATGCTTCTTGTCAGACTGCAGTGGGAAGGAAGGGGAGGGTGGGGGGCAGGGACTGTAAGAGATTGACAGAAGGACTTGTGTGCATGCATATAAGCATAACCAATGGGTACAAGATATGGGGGGGGCAGGTGAGGGCATCGGCTCGGGGGTAGGGGAGGCCGGGAGGAGGTCAATGGGGGGAGGGGGAAGGGGGGGAGGAAATATATGTACTACTATTTGTAATACTTTAAACAATAAAAAAATAAATAAATTTTTTTTAAAAACATATATGCTTCTTTGGGCTATGTTTAAACAGCTAGATGTGTAAAAACATTAATTTAGCACCAGCCATAGGCTAGAGAACTAAGGGTCCATGCTGAAAAGGTAAACATAGGGCCAATATGCATGGATCATATACCTGGTCATTAACCTGGTCTTCGGGCTGCTTCTCCTGTCCCTCTCTCAGCCTGTTCTCCGTTCACTAACTGTTTCCCCCAGGTTCTGGAATTTCTCTCATGCTTTCAGAATCTTCTTACCATATGGGCAATGAGCATACCCCTCCAGTGTCCCCTTCCCTTACAGACTTTGCATTGCTCTTTCTCAAGGAAGCATTTCCATAATCCTGTGATGAGATCAAATGCTCCTATTAAATGCCTTCATGGTGCCGGGTACCCCAGTGCTGTGCACTTTATCTCAGCCATTCCCTGTAAATGGTGCCCTTATTTTCTGCTTCTCTGCTTGGATTAAAGTTCCCTGGAGTCCTATATCTAGCACCTGGCACAGTGACTTACACATAGTAGGTAAAAAAGAAATATTTATTGGATGAAGGGGGAAAATGCCTAAAGGAAATCAAGAATAGGTTAGAAAAATAATTCACCTGGATGATGTGTAAATGTGAAATCACATTTCTATTTTTCTTTGTTACTAAGTGGTACATTTGTTTAAAAATATTTTTCATCCAGGTTTATTCAAAACTCTTAAATATTTCTTTCCAAGGTTATTAGAATTTTTAAACCTTTACCTAAGAACTGCCACTATGAAACCCTTTATTTATAAATATGCCATCCCAGAGAGTCAATTACACTTTCAAATAGTATCATGTATGTCACTGAAAAAGTGAATTCTGCTGGGGAAATCTATAACACCATTTAAAGTCAAATTATGTGCCAGCTGAAGAATTTAACAGAGAAGAATTTGGTCTGTAAAGGGATATAAGCACCAAGTTTAAATGAATATTAAGTATTCTGTTTATATTGGCAAGACAACTCTAAGTCACCTTACTAGCATTGCTAAAAGTATTTTGAAAGATGAGAATTAAGGGAAGAAAAAAAATCTTATAATGTTACTTTTGTGAGCTTCAATATAAGATTAAACTATTGAAATTATTTTATCAACAAATCTTTTATTACAATGTTTAACCTAAACTCATACTTCTATACAAATCTAGTGACTAAATGGTAGGTCATTTTGATTTAAAAGGATTTAATCATTTCGAATTTTTTAAGTGTTCATAAAACTGGCCCATAATTATATAAGACCATTGGTCATGCTCTTACATAAATGATGATGCAATGTGTATACTATAGTATTTTAAAGGACATAATGCTGCATATTTGAAATCACTTTTGATTGTGGCCAACATTTCCATGCATAAGCTGATAACATGTGGTGCAATTAAAGATGTGAGTTTTTGCAACAACAAAAAATTAAGATACTTAGAAATAAACTTAACAAAGGAGGTTACAGACTTGTACTCAGGAAACTGCAGGTGTTGAAAAAAGACATAGAGGCAGAGATAAACAAGAAGAAGAATATACCGTGTTCATGGGTTGGTAGAATTAACATCATTAAAATGTCCATACTAACCAAAACAATCTATAGATTCAACACAATCCCCATTAAAATACCAACGGCATATTTCACAGACTTATAACAAATAGTCCAAAAATTTATATGGACCCAAAAAAAGACCCCAAATAGCCACAGCAATCTTGATAAAGAAGAACAAAGTTGGAGGGATCAGAATACCAGACATCAAGTTATTCTACAAAGCCACTATAATCAAAACAACCTGGTACTGGCACAAGAACAGACACATAGACCAATGAAACAGAACAGAGACCCCAGAAATTGACCCAAGCCATTACAATCAATTAATATTTGACAAAAGAGGCAAGAGCATACAATGGAGTCAAGCCAGTTTTGTCAATAAATGATGTTGGAAACATTGGACAGATACATGCAAAAAAAAAAAAAAAAATGAAACTAGATCACCAACTTACACCATACACAAGAATAAACTCAAAGTGGATAAAAGACTTAAATGTAACAGATAAAACCATAAAAATCCTAGAAATCATAAGCAGCAAAATCGCAGACAGCTCTCATAGCAATATATCTACTGATATATCTCAGGGCAAAAGAAACAAAGGAGACTACATCAAATGGGACTATATCAAAATAAAAAGCTTCCGCACAGCAAAAGAAACCATCAACAAAGTGAAAAGAGCGCCACTGCATGGGAGAACATATTTGGCAATGATACATCTGATAAAGGGTTAATATCCAAAATGCACGTATAAGGAACTCATACAACTTAGCAAAAGGAAGACAATCCAATAAAAAAATGGGCAAAGGACCGAAATAGACACTTCTCAAGTGGACATTCAGATGGCCACAATACATATGAAAAAATTTTCAAAGTAATTGATAATCAGAGAGATGCTAATTAAAACAACAATGAGGTATCACCTATCAGAACGGCTATCACCAACAAATGATAAGTGCTGGTGAGGATAGGGCAACAAAGGAATCCTATTACACTGCAGGTGGGAATGCAGACTGGTGCAGCCATTATGAAAAACAGGCATGGAGTTTCCTCAAAAATTAAACATGGAACTGTCATTTGATCCAGTGATCTCACTTCTAGGAATATATCCTAAGAAACCAGAAACACCAATCAGAAAGGATATATGCACCCCTATGTTCATAGCAGCACAATTTACAATAGCTTAGATCTGGAAACAGCTAAGTACCATCAGTATATGAGTGGATAAAAAAGCTATGGTACATTTACACATGGAAAACTATGCCGCAGTAAATGGAAAGGATATCTTACCCTTTGAGACAGCCTGGAGAGACCTGGAGAATATTAGGCTAAGTGAAATAAGCCAGTCAGAGAAAGACAAATATCACATGATCTCATTCATATGTGGAATCTAATGAACAAAATAAACTGATGAACAAAATAGATCTAGAGACTTAGAAGCGTGGAACAGACTGTGGAATCTCAGAGGGAAGGCAGGGGTGGGTGGGAAGAGATCAACTAAAGAACTTATATGCATATATATATAACTCATGGACACAGACAATAGGGTGGTGAAGGCCAGGGACAGGGGGCCCAATGGGCTAGAAGGGGTCAAGAGAAAAAAAGGAGAACATATATAATACTTTCAACAATTTTTTAAAAATGTGAGTTTTTTGTAAAAGAGTTTATCCAGCTCAAATGAACTTTTTCCCAATGATGACTTATCCTTTAATTAAATAATCTAACATATCTCTGTTCACAAGGATCATGCTAAAATTAATTCCCAAATCAAGAGATTAACAAGTGGCACTCCTAACAGTCCAGATTTTAGATTGCTTTGATACCCAGAATTAATGTGATTCTTTTAGAAATCTAGGGACTGGACAAATCAGTAACAAAAAAAATTGAAGTTCAGCTAACCCTTTTATACCTCACTTTGAGATGATTTTAAAGATATCAGCCAACTAAATGGGGGTGGGGGGAGAGAAATCAGAGACTAGTGCAGGAGGCAGATAAATGTAAATTAAATAATGTATCTGCAACTTCAAAGTTTAACATGTCTGTAAAAGAGTTACCAAACATTATTTTTCCATTTATGTTAAGGTGATATCTGCAAGCAAACTGAAGAACTATTTGTGCTGATGGCAAATGCTAAGTAAGTTGGTTTGCTGGGGGAGCAGAAGGAGGGAGGACAGGCTCCTTGGGAAGACGACCTACTGAACCAAGGCCAGGTAAAGGGAAGAATTATATAGTCTCAAATTAGAAACCAAAAGTTTCTAGTCAACTAACAAAGTATAAGAGAATGTTCTTTTTTTTTTTTTTTAATTTTAGACTTTGGGATAGATTTTTATATTTTTTTAGCTAAATTTCTATAAAAGAGATGAGGGAAAGTTTAATACTGTCTTTTTAAATTTTTCTTTCAATTATAGTTTACATTCAATACTATTTTGTTTCAGTTTCAGGTGTATAGAATAGTTGTTAGACAATCATATGCTTTACAACGTGGTCTCCCCAATATTTCCAGTACCCATCTGGCACCATACACAGTTATTACTATGGTACTGACTATATTCATGATGCTGTACTTTATATCCCCATGAGTATTGTGTAACTACCAATTTGTGCTTCTCAACCCCTTCACCTTTTCCTCCCAGTCCCCCAATCGCCCTCCCCTCTGGCAACCATCAGTCTGTTCTCTGTATCTTTAAGTCTGTTTCTGTTTAAAACTTTTTTTAATATCCAGCTGTAGTTCAACTGTCAAAATACCGGAGACAGAAAAAGGGGCAAAGTTAATACTGAGAACTAATACTATTAGCTATATATTATTTTTTTCCTAATTTGAAGAAATTTTCCTTCTCCCTTTATCCACATGATAGCTTCTTATGGCAAGGTTTGTGGGACTAACCCTATTAATATTCCAATGAATCTGGTATATTGGAAACAACAAAAAAGTTCTTTAGATTCTACCTTTTATATTACCACATCTATACCACTAAAATGACAGGGAATATGCATAAATAGAGGGACAATTTAATGGTGGCAGTGTGGCCAATTCCTGGGAACAGAAAATCCAAAGGCAAAGTGATTTTGAAAATTGTACATTTTGCAAACAAATAAAAAATATTCATCATGAACTGTCAGAGAATATATATGGTGACTAATAATATCAAGATTTATACACTATTAGGTGAGGAAAAAATGATTTACAATGCATTCATTCAACACATACAAAAATGCATTGGCCGTGGTTAAGTCTACGGAACCAAGTGCCTGGTTTTGAATTCGAGCCTCCTCACTTTCTCATCCCCGGGGAAATTAATTAAGTCTCTCTGCTGCTCAGTCTTTTCATCCAGGAAATGGAAATAATGATAATAATAATAACCTCCTAAATTATTAGAAGAGCAGGTAAGGTGATGTTTACTTAATGTTTTAAAAATGGTAATGTGCCGAGACCGGTTTGGCTCAGTGGATAGAGCGTTGGACTGCAGACTGAAGGGTCCCGGGTTCGATGGCAGCAAGGGCATGTACGGTGGCTGCGGGCACATCCCCAGTAGGGGGCGTGCAAGAGGCAGCTCATCGATGTTTCTGACTTTCTATCTCTCTCCCTTCCGCTCTGTAAAAAAATCAATAAAATATATTTTTTTTAAATAAAGTAAATAAATAAGTAAATAATGGTAATGTTTTCAAATAGGTACTGGGTACATAGAAATTTCTATATATTGGGATTGCTAAATAAAGTTGCATCTGATAATTAATGAAAAAAATGAGCATGTAGGCTAGTAAGTACCATTAAATCAGCTACACAGTATTACAAGAAATAACTACAAGAATGCTCAAAGCATAAAAGAGTGGCACAGTAAGCTTCAGACAACATTTCCTGAATTGCCTAGACTTTTAAGCGGATGCTCTTTTTCCACTGTGGAGTTTCTTTGGCAGTTCAGAGCCATCCAGATGAGTCAGGTTGGAAAATGAGATGATATTACTGGTGCTCAAAGAAAGACTAGGATGTTTCACACTGACCTTTGATCAGAATAACAGTCCCTACAAAGAACTAGTGATCCCCTGCTCAATATCTTCCTAGGAGATAGAACAAGAGAAAATAAGGAAGCACACTGTGAAGGCTTTTGACTAGATATCTGGAAACATTTTGGTACCATAAGAATGACTAGGTATTAGAATGGATTGCTGAGAGGGGCTTAAGAATCTGCCCCTTTGGAGGTCTTTCAAACAAGGACAGATAGTCCATCTGATCTGCCTGGGATGCTTTAAAATCAAGGCTGAGTGAAGATTAATGATACAAACTGCCCCTTGACAGCCTCCTCCCTCCCAAGCACTCTCTGAGAGTGTAACTTTATATATTACCCATCCACAGTCCCTCATCTGTTGAGTTTGAAGAACTCCCTTTTATCTTAGAATAGAAAAGGGCAACATTATTTTACAATTGTGAGTTCTGAGTAAATCTTCAATAATGTTGTGATGAAACATAACGTCCCCATTACTTTTCTTTTCTTTGTCTTTTTCTCTTAACCAGGCAAGCTACCTGCAAATGGCTTTCAATTAGAAACAGAGCTCATGAAACTAAATTCTGAACAGCGGTCCCTTTAAATTCATGTTCCCTGGCAAACAAATGGCATATGCCGTTTCTCAACCAAAATACTAAAAGTCCAAACAAGGCATAGGATGGAAAGGCGTTCAAAGAAAGGAGAACCACCAGATAATGAAAAGTAAATTTTATGAGGAACTGGGGAGGAGAGAAAGAGTGTGTTAATTTAATAAACTGACATATTTCCTAAGTGATAAATTCAACAGCAATGGGTAGTACTGAGTAAAGTATGTTTTGGACAAAAAGTATATCCTTAGTATACAATTATATTATAATTCACTTGTTCCACAGTGACCTGTACCTTGATAACTTCAAGTAAATAGTACTCTTAGTCCTAGATAGTGCACTCATTTTAGAAATTCAGAACTATTAGCAAGCACTGTACTTGTCTAGGGGTGGAGGGAAAAGTGGGGTTTTTTTGGGGGGGAAGGGGGGACTGTAGTTAAAAACATACTGAAGGATTTCTTTAACCCCTGCAAATGTTCTCAGGAAAGTAAATAATGACTTCACAAAGAAATAATTTTCACTAAACACCTTCACCTTCACCTTGATATTAAGCATACTTGCATCATGAACTGTTCTTCAGAAAACCCCATCATCGACTGAATACTGAAGCAGCTTAAAAGTACCTCCCAGTTTTCCTCTTTGAGATATCTTGTCTGAAATCATGTTGGGAAAATATATGTGTTTAAAGGATACAGTTTGAAAAAAGTCCAGATTAGAGAAAAAAGTTGCTAAAAGAAGTCACCCAAACTGCAAACCTTTTAAAAGCTGAATTCCCTGATTTATTTTTTTTTTGGGGGGGGGGGGGGGGCAAAGCTGATCCTTATCAATTAGTTAAAAAGAATGAAATAACAGTAGACAAAAGGGAAAGGAGAGTTGAGAAACTTAAGGAGCTGGTGGGGCCGCTGGCCTCCATTCACTGATTACCAAATTAAGGAGTTCTGGGAAAGGGAGAAGTGACAGGGGTAGAAAAGAAGTCTTATAATTCACCACAGGTTCCGCCTTCCACTCACCAGAGGCTGGCGGTGTCTGGCTCAGCATTGGAAAAGGCTCTCTGTGCATAATGCTTTCCGTGAGCATGAAGTGCGGGCTATTTTTTAATGCCTAAATTCATGTAAACGTGTTATTTCGGCATAAGTAAAAACTCTCACGTGTAGCGTTGGTAGATCAACCATAATCAAAGAGCAATTCCACTACATAGCGAACACGTTATCAGATTATCTGCAAAATGCTTTTCACCCCTCGGCCAGTTCTTTGACAAAACGGGGAAAGGCTGGTGGAAATGGGGCGTTTTGACTTGGCCATCTGAGGCCACCGGGGGCTTCGGCGGCCAGTTTGAGCAGCCCGCGCCCCCGCAGCATCCCCCGGCCCCTCTCCGCCGCTCTCAGCTCAGTTCTCTCGCAGCCAGCAGATTCTCTCTCCCGGACTCGTTTCATTCACAGAGCCCCCCGAGAAGCTCGGCTTCGGTTGGAGGTAAGAGCCGGAAAACAGGCACCCAGGCTGCAGCGCAAGTTCTTGCAGACCAAGTGCTACCCGCACACGGGCGCCCAGAAAGCGGGTGGGGACTCTCTGGCTCCCGCTGGAATAATGCTCGGGGCCAGGCACGCAGGGGACCCTGGATCGGGAGACCCTGAGATGAATCCACTACTGAACCGCCCCCTGAAGTTGGCTCAGCTTCCAAGAGCCGGCGTCTGAGGCCGCGCTCAGGACCCATCGCTGCGCCGGGTGGCTGGGGTTCCCCCGCCCCCGCCCCCCAACCTCAAGTGACCCACAGCAACCCGGGCACCACTGAGAAACCGTTCGGGGAAAGTCTCCCCAAATCAGAAACAGGCAGCCCAAGAACTCCCCAAACCATCCCGGCACTGAGGGAGTCGGGAGGCCGAGTTCCCCGATGGGGGGGTCCCCCAGCTCGACCGCCGCGAGCCCCAGCACCGCGCTCTGCCTCTCCAACCCGCGGAGAGCGGAGCTGGGAGCGAGGGGAGAACGGAGCCCTCCGCGTCTCTCCACCGCCCCCGCCGGCCTGAGGGCGGGAGTGGAGAAGGCGCCGCTCAGACTGTGGCGCTGGGCAAACTGCGGCCGCAGTTTCTCCAAGTTTGCCCGAGCGAGAGGCGCGTGGGGTGGGCATCCCGCTAAGCGAACTGCCCTCGCGCCGCGGCCACCCCCGAGTGTCCCGCGCTCCCCGGCGGGAGTCTACAAGCAAGGGGGGGGCGCCAGGGCGCGAGAGCGGGAGGAAGAGAGGGAGGAGGGAGGGCGCTCCCGCGTGTGCACACAATGAGGCAGCGGAGGCGCACACCTCACCCCGCGGGAGCCGCCGAGAGAGCATCCGCCGCCCGGCGCGGAGGCGCGGCGCCCGGAGAGCCTGGCGGAAAGTGAACACCAACAACTCAGCAACAGGGGGAAGGAGGAGGAGGAGGAGGAGGGCACCGGGCGTCCCGGGAAATGTGTGCCCGCCGAGGGCTGCAGCCCTCCTGGGCCGCGCGCCCGGGCTTACCTGCGATCTCCTGGTAGGGGATGTCCGCCAGGCTGAATCCCTTGGCACTGTACGCCTGGCGGACCTCGCCGCAGCTCCGAGCCTTCACATCCGCCCCGGCCGGGAGGGACAGCAGCAGCCCGGAGAGGGGAAGAATCACAGCCCCGATCCAAGAAGGCATGGTGCACCATGCAAATCCAGCTCGGTCAGCCCCACGGCCCGTGCGCTCTTCACCTTGCCCCTCGAGCCGAAAGCCCGCCAGAGCCAGCGGCGCACTCCTCGCCGCTGCCCAGCGTCACCCCCTTCCGCCGGCCGAGGGGGACGAGCGGCGCAGCCCTCTGGACCGCGCTCAGCAAACTTTTATAAGCCAGATGGAGATGGCAAAGCCAAACTGGGCTGGCTGGGAGAGCAGCCGCCTTGCTCCTCTAGCCCCCCAGGTCGAAAAGGGTGCGATCGAAACGAGAGAGAGAGAAGGAAATGTTTCAGAATCCACCATGAGGGTTCGGAGCTGCGATCCGAGTTCCGAGCCGCAGAATCCTAGAGCGCTGCGAGCTCGACTCGCCGAAGTGTGCGGCGGCGGTGGGGACGCGCGCCGGCTCTCCCGGGAAGGGGAGGCGGACGGGCGAGCGCGAGTGTGTGCGCGCGTGTGTGTCGGTGCGAGCGCCGGGTTCGTGGGGACGTGTCTGCGTGGAGGTATGTGTTGGGGATGCACGGCTTCCAGAGGAAACCTCCGTTTCACACAGACTGAGGGAGCCTGTGAGAGAGTCCTCCTGAAATAGGAAGAGAGGGATCCTGGAGGCTAGAGGGAAGGAGAAAGGAGGGGAGAGGGAGAAACGTGCTACTTAGTGCACAGCCGAAATTCAGAGACGGAGTCAACTGGAAAACCTGGACTGGATCTGTTTCTACTTGGTAGAAGAAAAAAAAGGGGGAGGCGGGGGCAAGGAACGTTCCTGTTTTCTCATTCCCATCACATCCTTCATACTGATCCAAATGCTACCTTTAATGACATAAGTAATAAATATAGAAAAACAGTATTTAAGTCCTTCACTCATACGTTTTAAACTATGTTTTGTGGACCTAAGGGACAGTGTAATTTCAAATGTTGCTCTTAATATCTTCATGACCTAATGCAGCACAAAACCAGCCTGGAGATAAACACATAGGGAAACTCAACAGCAGAGCACACTCACTCTAGTTCATTGTTTAATTTTTGCTTATCTTGTTCGTTTTTATTTTCTAAGGGCAGGCTGTGCACACATTAGAGACCAGTGATTTTTAGTTTTTTTTTAATTTTTGTTTCTGGACCCAAAACTTTCCCCCATTTTAATTTTAAATATTTCATGATCTCGGATCAGAAATCATTATGCTCAGAGACATGGAACAAAGTATGGAATCCCAGAGGGAAGGCAGGGGAGGATGGGTGAGTGGGAGGTAATCAACCAAAGACCTTGTATGCATCTATGAATAGCCCATGGACAGACAATAGGGTGCTGAAGGCCTAGGGTGGAGCGGGGTTGGGGACGGAAAGGTGTCAATGGGGGGAAAAGAGGGACATATGTAATACTTTCAACACTAAAGAATTATTTTTAAAAAATGAAGATCACAAAGAAAATCAGGTTTCTAGTGTGTGGAGGAACTGGAAGACAAGAACACAGAAGCAAAGGGGAAAATAGAGCAGAGGTCAATGGGGTACATGAAGGAAGATGTAGAGGAAAGGATTGATATCTGCCTTCCCTCTCCCCAAATGATCTCACCTGGTAGACTTAACATTTTCTTTCAGCTTAATAGAATTCTCAATTGGAAAATCAATTCACTTTCTTCCTGTCTTACACTCAAGTTCTGTGAAATGGGATAAAAGTGAAAACTCAGGGTTGGCTAATTTCCATTGACTTTCTGTTAATGAACACCGAATTCCGCTATGCAGAAGTCTGTGAAAGCCCAAAGTTCCTGCCATTACTAAGATAGTTAAATCCAAGACACACACACACACAAAAAAAGATAATGATTACTCACTTGTGTGGCCATATGCATATTAAACCAGCATATTATTTATAAATTATTATAAATGTAATGTCCAGTTGTATGGAGCTTTTCTGTAAAACCACACATGAAGATTTTTTTTTTTCCTGATAATGGCTGTTGATGACCAGAATGACTCATGAAATTTAAGTCATTCTATTTTTTTCAGCATCACAGTCATAATTATCTTCTTTATCATCATCATCATTATCATCACACATTACTTTCCTTCCTCTATTTACTAAATTTCTCCTCTCTTAATCCACCAAAAGACTCTTACATTTAAGATCCAACCTCATTTAAGCTATGGAAATGCTTTAGAAATGTTGCTGTCTTAATTACAGGAGCACTTTTTCTTCTTCACAATTCCATAGATGAAAATGTCTTTTGGAAAACCACAGACACATTACATTTTTTTTCTCTCAAACATTTATCAGAACTTCTGTCTTCATTATAATTGTGCTACCTGGCAGACCTTAAGTTTCTGAATTTATTTTCCTCAAAGTCTAAAATCAAGATAACAAAATATACTCTAGTGTCTTTATGGACAAAGGATAGAATTGATAGGATTAGGGATTGTGTAGCCAACTCATTATTTTTCTGATACTTGACATGGCCTCCCTCAAACTTCAGTTTCTATCACAACCAGGTGATCAGCATTATGCAATGCACAGGAAGAGGGTAAATACACAGCTAACTTATCCTATCCTTTCACACTGGGACTCATAATTTTCCCTGACCCTAGCAGTACATAGAAGATAATGCAATAAAAAGGACATTTGAGGTGGAGGAAGACCAAGTAAAAACAGTGTGCATAGTTTAAATTATTTAACAATCAATCCATCATTCAGTTTTTAATGAGCTTCCAGTGCAAATATATAGCACTAGGTTATTTCCTACACTTATACAACAATCTTAGTATTTGTGGCAGAACTTGTATATGGGAAAAAAGTATAACTTAACCAAGCATAAATTGATTAGTTTCAGTGCATCAGTAGTGGGAGTACAATTTATAGTAGGATTATGAACTCTTAAGTGACTGGCTTTCCTGTTGCTCTCAACCCCTTTGTTGCCACTTGGTGGTTAATGTAGCAACTGTTTGAAGAGGTGTGCAGACACATTCCAGCTGAGGGTGGCGGCAGAGCCTAAATGAGATACGAGCACTGAATATCATGGAAGCCCATAGAAAAGGGAAAGGTCGATGAAAAGGGAAAGCTCATGTTAAGGAAAAGTTGGCATTTGGTTTAGACAGAAAGAAAGGACTTGACTGGCTTTAGCCAGTCAGAAAAAGACAAATACCACACCATCTCACCCATATATGGAATCTAATTAACAAAATAAACTGATGAACAAAATAGAGCCAGAGACATAGAAACTTGGAATAGACTGAAGAATCTCAGAAGGAAGGCAAGGGTGTGGGTGGGTGGGTAGGGATTATCCAAAGAATTTAAATCCATACTAGTGGCCCGGTGCATGAAATCATGAAATTCATGCGCAGAGGGGATTCCCTCAGCCCAAGCTGCACCCTCTCCAATCAGGGCCCTCTTGTGGGATGTTTGACCATCAGTTTAGGCCGGACCCTACAAGCGATCAGACATCTCTCTCTCAATCTGGGACTGCTGGTGCTTAATTGCTCACCTGCCTGCCTGCCTGATTGCCCCTAACTGCCTCTTCCTGCCTGCCTGATTGCTCTTAACACCTTTGCCTGCCTGCCTGATTGCCCATAACTGCCTCTGCCTGCCTGCCTAATGGCCCCTAACTGCCCTCCCTTGATGGCCTGATTGCCCCCAACTGCTCTCCCCTGCCGGCCTGATCTAGCCCCTAAATGCCCTCCTCTGCTGGCCTGATCTCACCGTCAAATGCTCCCGTGATGGCCTGATCTCGTCCCCAGTGGCCCTCCCCTGCTTTGCCAGTCAGCATCTCTGGGCCTATCTCCAGGCCTGATCAGAGAGGCATGACTGATTAGCAGCCCCCACAGAGACCTGGAGAGAAACAAAGACATGGCTGCTGGCAAAGCCTGGAGAGAAAGAGAGAGGCAACGGCTAATCAACAGCTGCCACAGAGACTGCAGATCAGGCACTGCCTCTATCTCTGGGCATGATCCACAGCCCCCTTGGCAGTCAGTGCTGGGTCACTGCACACCCACCGGTGGATCGCCATAGCAACCCAGCACTGAGTGCAAGACTGACTTCCAGTGTTTGGTCAAGCCTTCAGTCAGTCATTACAGATCCTGGGTTTTTATATATTAGAATATGCATGGACACAGACAATAGTGTCGTGAAGGTATGCAGGGGGTAGAGGGGGTCAATGGGGCAGAAAAAAGGGACATCTATAATTCTTTCAACAAAAATAAATTTTTTAAATAAAATTTTTGAAAAAAGAAAGGACTTGGATTTCAGGAGTAATGTTTATATTGTATGTAATAGGATAAAATTTAGAACATGGAAGAACATCACACGAGAGGAGACAAATAGAAACAAGAGAGAAGCAAATAGGGAAACATATAGAACTTTGCCACAATGGTAAAGGTTTCAGGTGATTGAGACTTGAATAGGAGAGTGAATGGAAAGAAGGTGAAGACACATTTTGAAGAAAGGATTAGGATGATTTGGTCCTTGGTTCAGTATACACAGCACCCCCTTCCCCCTACCAAAAAAAAAAAAAAAAAAAAAAAAAAAAAAACCCACAACACAAAAACAACACCTTATTTTAAAATATAAGTCTCAGTGGGAAAATACTTACTAATATTGCCAACTTCTCATTAATATGAGCTCTCCTTTCTTTTTTTAAAAAATATATTTTTTATTGATGTTTTACAGAGAGGAAGGACAGGGATAGAAAGTCAGAAACATGGATGAGAGAGAAACATCGATCAGCTGCCTCTTGCATGCCCCCTAGAGGGGATGTGCCCCCGCAGCCAAGGTACATGCCCTGGACCCTTCAGTCCGCAGTCCGACGATCTATCCACTGAGCCAAATCGTTCTTGGCTGAGCTCTCCTTTCTAGTCAGACATCTTCTATGAGCTTCCGTGATATTCAGTGCTTATTCCAATACCCCATTTATGTTCTGCTGCTGTCCTTAGCTGGAATGGAAAACATAAGTTTTCAAACAGTGCTACTGGGTGAGAGCACCAGTAAAGTCAGTTACTTAGAGTTGACAATCCTACTCTAATATTGACCTCATTGGGTATTTTACTAAGACAATAAAGACTCTTGTTTATACAGAACTTTCCCATCACAACTCTTTTTCAGAGCAACCTCTTTGGGCATAAGATGAATGGAACCTCAGAGACTTTGAGTCAGAGAGAGGAAAATACTGAGTCTTAAGGAGCTACCATAGTTGATAGGTAAGCAGAGTTGTTTCAGTCAGTTGCCTACTCATTGGCCATCAGATCTTCTTCCTGCTCACCCTAAGACTGATTGTGTTTTGGGGGTATTGTGCCAACACCAGAAGATGAATCACTGTTGGTCTAGACCAGTCATGGAAGTCCTTCTCCCCCGACCCTCTTTTTAAATAGTATGGGGGTTGGTATAAGGCTTATTTCTGGCCAATAAGATATAAAAAGAAGATGTCTGAGAAATAATATTTTTCCTTTTTTAAAAATTTTTTTTCTTTATTGTTCAGTTTATTAATTACATTATTTCCCCTTTTTTATCCCCCTATAGCTCCCCTCCACCCTGTACCTATCCCACCCTCACCTCCCCCTCCCCAATGTCCTCTCCCATTGTTGCAAGATTTTTGTCCAATCTCTTGCTGTACTTCCCACAACCCTTTTCTCCCCAAGAATTGTCAGTCCATTCCCTCTCTATGACCATGTTTCTGTTATAGTCACCAGTTTATCTTGTTCATCAGCCTATCAATTCACTTGAGTTTTATGTTCATTTGTTGATAGATGTGTATTTGTTGTTCATAATTTATATTTTTACCTTTTTCTTCTTCCTCTTCTTAAAGAATATCTTTCAGCATTTCATATAATACTGGTTTGGTGGTGATGAACTCCTTTAGCTTTTTCTTATCTGCGAAGCACTTTATCTGATCCTCAGTTCTGAATGATAGCTTTGCTGGATAGAGTAATCTTGGTTGTAGATTCTTGCTCTTCATTATTTTGAATATTTCTTGCCACTCGCGTCTGGCCTGCATCATTTCTGTTGAGAAATCCGCTGACAATCGTATGGGTGCTCCCCTGTAGGTAACCAACTGTTTTTCTCTTGCTGCTTTTAATATTCTCTCTTTATCTTTTGCTCTTGGCATTTTAATTATGATATGTCTTGGTGTGGTCCTCTTTAGATTCTATATTTTGGGGTTCTGTGTACTTCTTGGCTTTTAAGTCAGTTTCTTTCACCAGGTGGGGGAAGTTTTCAGTCACTATTTCTTCAAGTAGGTTTTCATTAACTTGCTCTCTCTCTTTTTCTGGCACCCCAATAATTCGGATGTTGGCATGCTTGAGGTTGTCCCAGAGGCCCCTTACGCTGTCTTCAATTATCTGAGTTCTTTTTGTTTCTTGCTTTTCCAGCTGAGTGGATTTTGCTTTTTTGTATTTCAAATTTTTGACTTGGTTCTTGTGGCCCTCTGGACTGCTTTTAGGACTTTGTGTATTATTTTTTATTTCAGTCTGTGTAAGCTTGATTTCTAGTTGGTCCTTTTTTTTTATCCGTGAGGGTCTGGTTCGTATCTTCAGAGGCCTTGTTCATTTCCTTGAGGGTCTCATTCATTTGCTTGAGGTTCTCATTCATTTCCTTGTAATTCTCATTCATTTGGTGGTTGGTCTTGTTTATTTCCTGGTAATTCTCATTAAGTTGATCGGCCTTTTGTAGGAGCCTCTTGAAAAGCCTTACAACCGTGGTTTTGAACTCTATGTCTTGTCGTCTTTTCTCCTCCATTTCTTTCACACCTGATTTCTTTCCATGTCTCTGCATGGTGGCTGCTTTATGTGGTGGATATCTTCAAAGGGACAGTGGCTCAGCCTCCCCAGTTACCTGAGGTGGGTGCTCTTACTGCAATCCTTTATGGGTTGTATTCAGTATTTTTGAATTTAAACCCAGCTTTTTGTTGTTAGCCCTAGGAGGGTTTGACCTCCAGGCCAATTGGCTGTGAAGGGAGACTGTGTTCAGGTTGGAAGGGCGGAGTCTCTGAGCTGTGCAGGTAGTGTCAGCGTCAGCTGCGTCCTATGCATCGCTCGCATGCGCGGGTCTCTGTTGGATGGGGATGGCTGCAGACACCTCCAAGAGAAAGCCGCTAGTCTCTTCCCCTTGCCAGACCACTCCGCCTTTCCCCAAATGTGCCTGCACACCAAAAGTCTAGCCCAGGATTGTAAAAATAAATGGTTTCCAGATCCAGGAGACAAGTTTCCAGGGGGCAAGTCGCGGGTTTGCACGACCCTTTCGCGGAAACTCGCAGTTCAGGAGCCTCTGCTGTGCCCCGCTTCCAGGGTGCGTCCCCCAGACCTCGGCCGGACCTCGCCTGGCGCTGGGGGCTGGGGAATCCGGGCAGTGGGACGGACCTCGGCCGGACCTCGCCTGGCGCTGGGAAATCCGGGCAGTGGGACGGGCGTTGCTGCTCCAGCCCCAGCCCGTGCGAGCGCGACCAGGACGGCTCCTAACCTGTTTCCGTCTGAAAGACTGCGCTCCCGCAGCTTCTGAGTCTCAGTGTCCCACCTTCACTCCAGTTAGTGGAGTTTTCATTCAGCCAGCTTTCTGGCGATTCTGGGTGCTGTCTGTTCTGCTGTTATGTTGTAGTTCCTAAATCGTTGCTCAGGGCAGAACAATAGGTGTTCACCTATGCCGCCATCTTTGCTTCTCTCCAAAATATATTTTTCCTTATTCAGGGTGACAACTCAAGGAGGAGAAAGGTCATTGTGCCTCAGCCTTCTGAATTCTTCTTTTTTTTTTAATCCTCACCAAAGGATGTTTTATTATTGACTTTTAGGGAGAGTGGAAGATAGAGGGAAAGGAAGAGAGAAACATTGATGTAAGAGAAACACATCAATTGCTTGTCTCATGCATAAACCCCAACTAGGGCCTGGGCTGGCAAGGAGCCTGCAACCACTGAGCCAAACCAGCTAGGGAAGCCCTCTGCATTCGTATAGCTATTTGATCCTCCTGGAACTAGCTGACAAGAAATTGCTAACAAAGAATGACAAAACATAAGGGTGGAACACAAGAAGATAAATTGGTGATTTCCTATTTGAGCCACCAAATCAGCTCTAGGACCACCAACCTCTGGACTTCTTGTTAAATAACCCAAAAATAATCCTTGTAGTTTATGCCACTACCAGTTGGTTGTTCTGCTGTTTACCACTGAAGCAATACAAATGTACAATAGCAAACAAAGAAAAGAACAAGTGAAAGTGAAGGCAAGAGGAATGGTTTCATTGCAAATGTAAGAACAAAAACCAGGGACCAAGTTATATTTTCAAACACAAAACAAATCTCAGCAGATATCAAGGACAAGAAAGATGGAGAAAATATACTTATATGACGATTAGAGACCCGGTGGAGTCCAGGACCCCTCGCACCTTACTGCCCACCTGCCCGCTGCTCCTTAGTTCCGCCAGTGGCTGGAGAGGCTCCCACCACCACTGCTGCACTCACCAGCCGTGAGCCTGGCTTCTGGCTGAGCTGCACTCCCCCTCGTGGAGTGCACTGACCATCAGGGGACAGCTCCTGAATTGAACGTCTGCCCCCTGGTGGTCAGTGTGTGTCGTAGCGACCAGTCAGTTTGCCACCTGGTCTATTTGCATATTAGCCTTTTATTATCTATCTAATGATATGACAATATGCAATTTGGTTGGGACACCGTCACATAATGACCAAACAGCAGGGACCTGAGACTACATGGTGCCTGGCCGGGGTGGGGGACCTCAGGCCATCCCTCCCACCCCTGCACTGGGCTGGGGGACCTCAGGCTGTGCTCCTCACCCAGCTGGGCTTGATGGGGACCTCAGGCCATGCCACCTGCCTGGAGGGGCTTGACAGGGGTGAGGCCAGCTGGGTCTGTGTCTCATCTCCTGCAATTTCTAAGCGTGTATGGGTGGGCAGGGACTTGACTCTGGGTCCCATAGCATGCCCCAGACTATGACAGGAGGGCTATTTTCATATACATTTTATTAATTTCCTTTCATCTTTGACACTTCTATTATAGAGAAAGGGCAAATAACAATATTAAAATATTTCCTCTAATTAATTCCCTTTTAATGTGCATGAGTTTTGTGCACTGGGCCACTAGTATAAGATAAAGAGGTTCACTAGACATTTCGAGAGATAGATTTTTAGTAAAGTAATGTAGTGGATGCCAGACCACATGGAATTGTATATGCATAGGGTGGAAAGAATATGGAAACCTCAGATATACCTGCTTACAGTGTGGTATCTCTCCATAGAAGGGGTAAGGAGGTCATCAAGAAATATTTTCCAGAAGCTTCTAAAACTGAAGAGAAGAATGAGGAACTAGACATAGAAAAAGATAGAAATTCAATATAATTTTATCTGGGATGTTAATTATAAATATTTCTTTTTCTTATTTGCATTTCCTAAGTTTTCTACAATGTGAGGTTTTGTTTTTTTATAATGAGAAAGTTGTTGTTTTAAAATAAGTATGTCACACTTCTAACAAATGCAAATCTTAACATTGTGTCATCTTTTATAAAGTAAAGAAGTCTTAATCATTTTCTCTCATATGTAAAACAAATACTTTTCTCAATAAGATACACTTGTGGTATAACATTTTTTAAACTTCAAATTAAAAAAATGGAAACTACAGAATTTACTATTCTTTTACTCAGTTATACCAATTCATGAATGAGAAACTGAATGAATTTTAGGGTGTTTTTTTTTCCTTTCTATCTTTAGATCAAGGACAAATAAGTTCAAATGAAATCTTATGAAAACAAGAGAATGGACTGCAAGTGTCTATTTCACATCTCAGCTTGGCACAAATCAAAATTGCTTAGTTAACCTGCCTCTTGAAAAATAGGACCTGTATGAAAAAGCTGTCAAAAATTTAACAACAATAGCTCTGCCAGGTGCCTGGATAATAGGAAGGTTGCTTAGTTGAAGAGAAAGAAGAGATAAACGTAAGCGAATAATGGCCAGAAATGGTGAAAATAATGTTTTATTTTTTATCCAACTAAATCCTCATAGTTCTTTTAATACTTATTGAGCCTTAAGAATATACCTAGTCCTATCTAATAAAAGAGTAATATGCAAATCAACCATCACTCTGCTATACCCACAAGCCAATCAGGAGTGAGCATGCAAATTAACTCCAACCAAGATGGCTGCAGCCACAGAGAGAGCAGGAGGAAGGCTTGGGTTTCCCCAGCAATGGTGGAAGCCAGGCTTTCCGCACACCCTAGCTGGCCCAAGCCTCCACTTAAGGCTACATAGTTTAAATGATAGAAGTTAAATAAATTCAACAAAAATGACAGCAGCCACAGAGTTGGAGAGAGCAGGAGGCTAGGATTGCCACTGGTGATGGAGGAAGCCAAGCTTTCCACACACCCTGGCTGGCCCAGGCCTGCACTTAAGGTTACAAAGTTTCAACTGTAGAAGATAAATAAATCCTAACAGAAATGGCTGTGGCCATGGAGCAAGCAGGAGGCTTGGTTCTGCTCAAAGTTACAAAGTTTCAATTATAGAAGATAAATAAATCCCAGATACCAGGGCCTCCACTTGGGTTGCTGGGAGCCATGGCCAGCCTGCAAACCACCACAGGCCCCTTTCCCAGGCCAACCCACACCCAAGGGAACCCCGACTCTGATCCGGAATACAATTCAGGATAAACCAGCCAGCCCCACCCATGCACCAGGCTTCTATCCTATCTAATAAAATAATAATATGCAGATTAATCATCACTCCAACACACAAGATGGCTGCCCCCATGTGGCCAAAGATCCTGCCCTCATGTGGATACAAGATGGTCAGCAGGGGAGGACAGTTGGGAGGGACCAGGCCTGCAAGGGAGGGCAGTTGTGGGCTATCAGGCCAGCAGGGGAGGGCAGTTAGGTGTGACCAAGCTGGCAGAGGAGGAAAGTTGGGGGCAAACAGGCTGACAGGGAAGCAGTTAGACATTAATCAGGCTGTCAGGGGAGTGGTTAGAGGGTGATCAGGCTGGCAGGCAAAAGTGGTTAGGGATAATCTGGGAGGCAGGCAGGTGAGCAGTTGGGAGCCAACAGTCCTGGATTGTGAGAGGGATGTCCGACTGCCCATTTAGGGCTGATCCTATATTTAATTATATTTAGTTTTCATATATGACAAAAACTTAGACAATGAAAGGATTTCATTTATGATTAAGTACTATTCATATTTATTTGAATTATTACTAACAATCATCAAGAAAATATAGACAAAAATATGTAATGGTGTTTTTAAATGATTTAAAATGTTATTTTGATTTTTTATATGTATAATGAGCCAGAAATATGCTCTCCATTGATTCTGAGCTTCATGCCTAGAAATACATCTGAGATTATTATGTACATTTAAATATCAAGTAACAAAATATTTATATGCTTTCAAAATTGGTGTTAAAAACACCCCTCTGAGGGGATAGGTGGTGATGGAAAAGAAGTAAAATAAAGTAAATATTAAAAAAAAAAAAAAAAGAACAGTCCTTGGCCTTGTAAGAACCTTGGCAAATGGAATACTATGGGTGAAGCATCACTTTATACCATCATTAGAAAATGTTATTATACATAGGATAAGAGTTTCATTTTCATTCTTTGGCTCACATTATTAATAGTTGGCTTCAACAATGTCATTATTCAAAGTTCACATGTTTTGTTTTGGTTTTTACTGTTTTATTTTTATTATTATTAATTTAATAAATCTTTATTGTTCACATTATTACAATGTTGCTCTTCTCCCCCCCCGCCCTTGTACAACTCCCCTCCCCCCTGGTATCCATCCCACCCTCTGCCCTTACCTCCCACCCACTGTCCTCATCCATAGGTATACGATTTTTGTCCAGTCTCTTCCTGAATCTCCCAAACCCCTTCCCCCCAAGAATTGTCAGTCCTTTCCCTTTCTATGCCCCTGATTCTATTATATTTACCTGTTTATTCTGATAATCAGATTTTTAAATCACTTGATTTTTAGTTCACTTGTTGATAGATGTGCATTTGTTGTTCATAATTTTTATCTTTATCTTTTTCTTCTTCTTCCTCTTCTTAAAGAATACCTTTCAGCATTTCATATAATACTGGTTTGGCAGTGAAGAACTCCTTTAGCTTTTTCTTATCTGCGAAGCATTTAATCTGACCTTCAAGTCTGAATGATAGCTTTGGTGAATAATCTTGGTTGTAGGTTCTTGTTATTCATCACTTTGAATATTTCTTGCCATTCCCATCTGGCCTGCATAGTTTCTGTTGAGAAATCAGCTGACAATCATATGGGTGCTCCCGTGTAGGTAACTAACGGTTTTCTCTTGCTGCTTTTAATATTCTCTGTTTGTCTTTTGCTCTTGACATTTTAATTATGATGTGTCTTGGTGTGGTCCTCTTTGGATTCCTTTTGTTTGGGGTTCTGTGCACTTCCTGGACTTTTAAGTCTATTTCTTTCACCAGGTGGGGGAAGTTTTCGGTCACTATTTCTTCAAATAGGTTTGCATTATCTTGCTCTCTCTCTTTTTCTGGCACCCCCTAATTTGGGTGTTGGTATACTTGAGGTTGTCCCAGAGACTCCTTACACTATCTTCAATTTTTTGGATTCTTTTGGCTTCTTGCTTTTCCGGCTGAGTGGATTTTATTTCTTTGTATTTCAAATCTTTGACTTGATTCTTGTGGTCCTCTAGTCTGCCTTTAGATCTCTGTATAATATTTTTTATTTCGGTCAGTGTATGCTTAATTTCTAGTTGGTCCTTTTTCATATCCTTTAGAGTCTTGTTCATATCCTCAAGGGTCTTGCTCATATCCTCAAAGTTCTCGTTAAACTTATCGGCCTTTTCCAGGAACCTCTTGAAAAACCTTATAACCGTGGTTCTGAACTCTATGTCCAGTCATTTTTCCCCTCCATTTCTTTAAAATGTGATTTGTTTCCTTGTCTTTGCATCTTCACTGATTCCCTGTGTTGATCAAGTACCTTTGTGCAGTAGGTGTCCTCTAGGGGACAGTGGCTCAGCCTCCCCAGTTATTTGAGGTAGATACTCTTGGTGCACCCCTTTATGGGATGCACAGTCTTATTGTAATTAAGCCTAGATTGTTGTTGGTATCTCTGGGAGGGGTTGACCTCCAGGCCAATTGGCTGTGCGAATCAGCTGTGTTTATGATATGAGCGCCTCTGTGCTCAACTTGGATGGGGCGGAGTCTCTGGGCTGAGCAGTCAGCCTTGGTTTCTGGTCAGCTCCGCCCTAAGCGGCTCCTGGGTCTCTGTGCCCCGTGATAATGGCTGCACACACCCCTGAGAGAAAGCCGCCCAGAGCTCTGTCCACTGCCAGACAGTCTAGTTTCTCCCCAAATGAGTCCGGACACCTAAAGACTCACCCGGAACAGAAAAACAAAGCAGTCTGGCTGTTTGATTGTTTGTTTTTCCCTCCTTAATGATTAAGCCAGCCTCAAACCCTCTCCGATAGCTCATGCACTTCTGCAGTGCCCGAGTTTCAGCGTGCTTCCTCCTTGCTGTCCAGTTTCACCCCATATGAGTCTAGGTTCCCTGAGACTCGCCCAGAACTGAGGATCAGTACAGTGGGGAACCTTTGTCTCCTTCCCCATTTGAGAAAACCAGCTGGGTATTCAGCTGCCAGCCCTATCCACTCCACTTGCACACGCGACTCCACACTTCTGACTCCGTGTGTATCTGCAACTCTGCCCTCCACAGCTCCCTGAGTCTCAGTATCCTTTTATATTTCCTTCTACTTGTGGAATGTCCACTCAAGCAGCCCTCTGGTCATTCTGAATGATGTCTGTTTTGTCTTTTAGTTGTAGTTTTGAAATTGTTGTACGGGGCAGCAGTATGGGTGTTTACCTATGCCGCCATTTTGGTTCCTCCTAAAGTTCACATGTTTTTGATGGGTTTCTGAATCAGATATGTAAATGCAAAAGAGTGGCACAAATGGAAATCCTATTGCAAATTAATAATGTTGCATTTTGTTCAAAAAGATCATTTAAGTTTACCTTACTTGTTATAAATACAGGTATTAACGTTATGAGAGATGATTCTGTAGCTAGGCAGTAATTTAAGTACCTAAATTATTGGAACCATACATCTTGGCAGTCATTACTCTAGTTCTTTTGCTTTTTGTGAAAAATGGAGGGAGCTTTGCATAGTTTTCAGATCATCTGGTACCATAAACAATGACATTCCTTAAGGCAAAAGGATGACAACACAGGCCCATTTGGCAGGGAAGTAACTCTTCACATGTTGCTAACTTTCATCAATGAAATTCTTTAACTCTCTTTTATTAAAATGATTTCTCAGATTTTATAAGCCCTGGATTCATTAACTGTCATTACTTATTTAATATTATATAAACAGCACAATTGAGTTAGTTTTTTGAAAAAACTGATCATGAATCCATAAAATATTACTGGTATTAACAATTTTGCTATCTAAAACAATATTTTTTATTGATTTCATAGAGGAGAGAGAGAATCATTGATTAATGATGAGAGGGAATCATTGTCCAACTGCCTCCTGCACAGCCCACACTGGGCTTCAAGCCTGCAACCCAGGCATGTGACCTGACCGAGAATCAAACAGTGACCTCCTGGTTCATAGGTCAACATTCAATCACAGAGCCACGATGGCTGGGAGGTCTGTGTTCTTTTATCTTCAGCAGAAGGACCCTACTCTGCAGGAATAGTAAAATAATGTTGATTAAGCTTTTAAAAAAAAACACAAAAAACAAAAAAAAACTAACATTTCTTCATTAAAAAAGGATGAAACAAACAAAAAGTTACTTAAATTAAAAAAATTGATTGATTACAGTCAGAAGAAACCCAAGAAATTTTAAAACATTAATGTGATTCCAACTTGCTAGATTAAACTTTGTATGAAATTACTTTTATTAATGGGAGGCAATCTGGATATTTTGAAATTCTATAATTAACATATTCTAAGCTTTCAATTTGGGGAGTTTTCTAAAACTTCAAAATATAATGATTAAAGGAGAGAACCAAGATGGCGGCATAGGTAAAACACCTATCTTGCTGTCATACTCAGCAATTTTAATACTACAACTTAACGAAAGAACAAACACCTTCCAGAATCACCAGAAAGCTGGCCGAGTGAGAATTCCACAAATAAAAAAGAAGATAAGACACTATGACTCAGAGGAGAGGCAGCGGACAGCGTTGAAAGATTCATGTGGAGAGAGGTTTGGAGAGCGCGCCAGCAGAGAGGGGGGGCGGCTGAAAACCGGCCAGTTTTCTTGAACGGGGAGACAAAGACGTCCCACTGGACTGATTCTCCAGCTTTGGGCGAAGTCCAGGGAAGCCACTATCATACCGGGTGAAAATTGGACAGTGGGAGGGCACGCTGAAGCTCGGGTGCTGCATGGGTCTCCCAGCTTGTGGCAAAGGCAGCTTGTGCGAACAGCTCACCTGCATGACCGCGTACAGAGCGCTCTGCGACTTGTCTCTCATTCGGAAAACCATCAGACTGCTTTGTTTTACGACCCTGGGTGAGACATTGGGTGTGCAGACTCATTTGGGGAGAGTCTGAATTCCCCGGCAGCCGGTGGAGCTCGGCAGCGGCTCTCTCTCAGAGATGCTGGCAGCCATTGCCCCTGGCACAG
This sequence comes from Antrozous pallidus, assembly GCA_027563665.1. Lineage (NCBI taxonomy): Eukaryota > Metazoa > Chordata > Mammalia > Chiroptera > Vespertilionidae > Antrozous > Antrozous pallidus. Next base: position 56,161,836 of record CM050519.1, on the reverse strand, counting down.
AGTCCCTGGAGCCGCATAGGGTGGAGCTAACGCTGTCTGCTTGGCCCGGAGACTCCGCCCATCCAACCTGAGCACAGCTGAGCTTCACAGACAATTGGCCTGGAGGTCAACCCCTCCAAGTGCTAACAACGATTAACCTGAGCTTAACTTCAGCAAGACTGTGCAACCCATATCCACCTCAGGTAACTGGGGAGGCAGAGCCACTGTCCCTAGTAGGAAGTCTACCACACAAAGCTAATTGACCAACTCAGGGAAGCAGACACCATCCAGAGACATGGAAATAAATCAGATGTGAAAGAAATGGAGGAAAAAAAACGACTGGACATGGAATTCAAAACCACGGTTATAGGGTTTTTCAAGAGGCTCCAACAAAAGGTCAAGGCCTATAAGGAAATAAGCTAGACCGCAAAGAAAATGAATGAGACCCTCAAGGATATGAATGAGACCTGCAAGGAAATGATCAAGACCAGTGTGGAAATTATCCAAGACCAATGTGGAAATGAATGAGTCCTACAAGGAAATGAAGGAGACCCTCAAGGATATGAAGTAGACTCTCAAGGATATGAAAAAGGACCAACCAGAAATTAAGCATACACTGACTGAAATAAAAAATATTATACAAAGACCTAAAAGTACTCTGGAGCACCCCAAGAACCAAGTTAAATATGTGAAATACAAAGAGGTAAAATCCACTCCGCTGAAAAAGCAAGAAACCAAGAGAATCCAAAAAATTGAAGATAGTGTAAGGGGCCTCTGGGACAACCTCAAGCATACCAACATCCGAATTATAGGGGTGCCAGAAAAAGAGAGAGGCCAAGACAATGAAAACCTATTTGAAGAAATAGTGACCAAAAACTTCCCCCACCTGGTGAAAGAAATTGACTTAGGAGTCCAAGAAGCGCACCGAACCCCAATATATAGGAACCCTAACCAAGGCACATCATAATTAAAATGCCAAGAGCAAAAGTCAAAGAGAGAATATTAAAAGCAGCAAGAGAAAAACAGTTGGTTACCTATAAGGGAGCACCCATACAATTGTCAGCGGATTTCTCAACAGAAACGATGCAGGCCAGATGGGAGTGGCAAGAAATATTCAAGGTGATGAACAGCAAGAATCTACAACCAAGATTACTCTATCCAGCAAAGCTATCATGCAGAATTGAAGATCAGATAAAGTGCTTTGCAGATAAGAAAAAGCTAAAGGAGTTCATCACCACCAAACCAATATTGTATGAAATGCTGAAAGATATTCTTTAAGAAGAGGAAGAAGAAAAAGATAAAAGTGTAAATTAGGAACAACAAATACACATCTATCAACAAATGAATCTAAAAATCAAGTGAATTGATATGCTGATGAACAGGATAAACTGGTGAATGTAACAGAATCACGGACATAGAGAGGGAATGGACTGACAACTCTTGGGGAGAAAGGGGGTGTGGGAAGTGCTGCAAGAGTCTGGACAAAAATCATGCAACTATGGGAGAGGACAGTGGAGGGGGGTGAGGGCGGAGGGTGGGATGGGTACCAGGTGGAGGGGAGCTATAGGGTGAAAAAAAGGGAACAATGTAATTAATAAACTGAACAATAAAGATAAAAAATAAAAAATATATAATGATTAAAGCCCATTAGCGTGGCTCAGTGGTTGAACTTTGATCTATGAACCTCAAGGTCATGGTTCAATTCCAGGTCAGGCTACAACCCCAGATTGCAAGTTCAATTCCCAGTGTGGCGCATGCAGAAGGTAACCAATGAATGATTCTCTCTTATCATTGTTTTTGTCTCTCTTTCCCTCCCCCTCCTCTCTGAAATAAAAATATATAATGATTAAATTCATTCAAATTTTTGCGTAGGTACTATACTAGCAAGAAAAAAAAGTGAAATTTTTACATTGATTCTGCTTCATCCACTGGTACATACAAGTCAATAAAACTTCTTTGGTGAGTATTACACCTTAAAGCAATATTATTTTTCCTATGGAAGCTGATGAAAGGGGTTAGAGGCAGCTTTTCTCAATTCAGTGGATTCAACTATATACATCCTAGCTAGAAGTATATAAAGACTATTAATTGTAAGAAAGAGGGTAGGAGAAAACAACCAGGTTGTACTAATATATAACTGTACAAAATAAAACTCAAAATCTTAATGGAATCAATAGTATCAATCCAGTAACATACCAATAACTTCATTGATACATTGTACTTTATCCTTTAACAAAGATTATATTGAGGTTAATTTAGTAATTATGTTTGAAAGGCAGGATGAGTCCTAAAAATACATATCTGATTATTTTATGGTGAGTATCATCTTTCTGCAAGTTATAAGAATAATATTTTCAATAAGAATTCTTAGATGCTTTTCAAGCTCTACTTTTGCCTTCATGGTTCGCATGAATATACATGGACATCAGAAGTTTAAAGAAAATCTGTTTCTTCCACTTTGTCATTCTCTAAATAATAAGTACAAGAAATTACCATTAAAATGTGTCCTCTACTAAGTCAGGAAAACAGTTTCTCAACGTGGCCCGACAAATCCTGTAACATATTCTCTGTCAATGCTAATATTTTCAATTAAGAGTTTTACAGATAAGTATTTTTTAGTTGAGATTCCTTGGAGGGTTCACAAATGCATTCTCCTCTCCTACAGGGAGAAAAGTTTCTTAGCCAGTATCTGGCTACACCACACCCAACTGTGTCACATTTTTAAACAATGAGTAAACGCTAAGGAAAAGAGTAATAAATTATTAGGTTTACAGCCTGCATAATGAATACAAATTAGCAATAATTTTTAAATCTAGAGTTACCAAACTAGCACAAATCTTTATCTCTGTCATTTATTGGAAAGTCAAAACCTAAACAACTTAATTCCACTGAATTTCAATAAAACATGTTTGGCCAACATCTTCCCTTCTTAACCAGCCACAACAAATTAGGATAAATTTAATTTCATATAAAACATTATTTTTTCCTTGAATAACATGGTCTTATTTGTCTTCATAGCCTGAATTCACTTCCAAGCAATGATTTCTACACTTGCCTCTACATTAACTTCGCACCTTTTATTGCATTTCAGGGGGGAAATAATCAAATGTTTGTGATAGAGTAAAGCTGGTGCATTTTTTAAGCTACCCAAACAAATGAAAAAGTCTAAGCTTGGAAGTGAGAAGTTCCATCCACTAACGATCTGTTTTTAGGGAGTTGTCTAAAGCAAGCAGAGAAGCAGCCAGCAATGCACCTCCAGTTTTCTCCTGATGTTCATTTGCAATCATAACCAATCAATGTTGAGAACATTACTAAGCAATCTGGTGCTATTTGCTTTTAATTGGTAAACTGTCTTCCAAAAATAACATCTTCGGGCTTCACAACACCCTAGTCATAGAGCCATTAAAGAATGAATGTCTTTACTGTACCGGAGGACCTCTATGAATAATGAATAGGGCTCTATTTTCCTGGGGAACAAACATGTACCAGCATGTTGGTGGTAATGAACAGCATTGTGAATGTGCATAGCATAGAAGGGCACTCCATCTGCTCTGACTTCTACCTTAATTGAAGTAGATAACTGGTTTTGAAACCCCACGGAGGGTCAAACAACTTTATTTTGTATTTGTAGCATGCTGATTGGCTTAGATGTTGCTCTTATACATTTAAAATGATGATTTAGTACAAAAATTAAAGAGATGAAGAATCATGTTACAGTCTCTAAGGGGCGAGACTGGCTTACACAAATTTGAAAGGAAAAGAAAAGAATATTTGAACACAGTACGTATTTAAGAAACTAGAATTTCACCTTTATTTTAAACTTCATGAAAACAAAATTGAACCGCGATTCTCTTGGGCGTACATAAAAAAGTAGTCTGTGCTGTGCAAAGTAGAACCCAAATTAGGTATTTGTGCAAGAGATATTTTACAAAGTAACTAATGAAAAGTAAGATCTAAAATTTTAAAATGATAATGACCTTGCAATGTGTTTAAGCCTATTTGGCTTCTACTTGAGAAAGGCCATGAAACGGCTTAATGTATTTTGTAGATTACTTCCATAATGATTTCACTTACAAAGAATATAATTTGCTAATCTGTTTTCATAATGAATGAGAGCTTAATGAATCACACATACTTCACCATTCAACAGAAATATGGGGCATCACAGCACCGAATTGAAATATTTTATTCATTATAAGAAGTCTTTATACTTTGGCAAGAAGATTTCTAAAGATTATTTTTGTTTCTTTTTTGGAGGGGTGGGGGAAGCATGTTCCTTTGCAAGTTGACTTGAAGGATTAGCTAACCATCATGCAAAATTATTGCAATCAATTAGTAGCAGCTCAAATGGAAAATTTTATTTTTGTGGGATGGTTATGAATTTTCACAGGCCACAAACTCAAGTGTAAGAAACAGAACTACTTTTCTTTTCCTAAGACACAACTGAATTTCTATTTTAAGTCTCTCTTCTACTCACCAACAGAAAAGATAATCTTGCCAATTCAAGGTAAATTTAGTTGCATAAGAATTTTCTTCGACTTATCTCCCTTCCTAGAGAAGGTTCACTTTTCTCAGGTGGAGATGGTAAGACATTCAGGCATTGGTGAAAACAGATCATTTAGTTGTGGATCTCTGAGCTATCCATAGCTCTCTTTCCAGTTTCAGATTGCATGGTCCATCCCAGGCCTTGTAATTTCTTTCCTGCACCTTCACCAGTGTGTATGAACTACCAGTAATGGAAGCTTTCTTTCTCTCCATTTCCGGTGCCTTTTGTTGATTGCATAAGGAAGGTTGCTCTGCCCTCCTCCCTCTCTGCAGTTCCTTCACTGTGCCCCTCCTCCTTTCTGTTTGGGTTTCAGGACTCCGATTCTATTGTAGCACAAGGAATATCAGAGAGAATACAGACGACAGCATCTCACAATGTACCCCTTCACTCCTTCAATCTCTGTTAGCTTCCTTCAGCTTTCTCTCTTCCCAGACCATTTTTATTTATAAAGAGATGAGAAAGTGGATCTTGCCTCATGTATTCATATTCTTTCTAATTTATTGCTTGTGGCCTAAACAACTGAGCTTGCTTCCTTTGGAATTTAGACTCCTTGGAACTCAAAAGCACTCCTTCCTCTTTCAGAACACTTTCAGCTCTTACAAATCAAACACTGTGCCTGTCAAGACTGCTGTCTCTGCATTAAGTTTAAGAGCCTTCTTAGAAATTTAAAAAAATGAGAATGGACTCCTTCGTTATCTCGAATGACAATGTACAGTAGTCCTTCCGTATCCACAGTTTGGCTTTCCACCGTCAACTGTGGTCTGAAAATATTAAATGGAAAATACCAGAAATAAACAATTCATAAGCTTTAAATTGCCTGCTGTTCCGAGTAGTGTGATGAAATGAACCATCTGGCTCCATCCTGCCCCGGACGTGAATCATCCCTTTGTTCAGGGTGCCCATGTTGACGAGGCTGTGGCTAAGTCACTTAGTAGCCATCTCTGTTATCAGATGGGCTGTCACTGTATCGCACGCAGTGCTTGTGTTCACCTTGTTTTGCTTAACAATGTCTCCAACTCACAAGAGAAGTGATGCTGGCTATTCAGATATGCCAAAGAGAAGCCATAAATTGCTTCCTTAAAGTAAAAAGGTAAGTATGTATGTATGTATGTATGTATGTAACATGTATGTATAGGAAAAGACAAAATACATAGGATTTAGCATGGCCTGCAGTGTCAGGGATCTACTGGGGGTCTTGGAATGTATCCCCCTCTGCCTACCACATATACTGACCAAGTTGGGTGGAAGTTGTCCGGACAACAAAATATACTAGAGGACAAAAACATTGTTAATTTCTTATATTTTTCAAATTACTCTACATTATGTCACAAAGTAACATGGACAAAAGTTTTTAAGAAAATCGTAGCTTATATTTGTAAAATTTTAAACAACTTCAAAGGTATTTTTAAAATAAATGTTTCATTTACCCATTCACACAAACCTGAATAATTAACAAAGCCTGGTCCCAGGCTTTGAGCAGGTCAAAGTCAAGCCCACTAAGGAAACTGAAGCCACTCTGGTGAGTTAAGTAGAGCGAGGAAGGAAAAACATGGCAAAGTTTCCTACTAGAGATTAAAAGTTTGTGTTTATCTTGCTGAATTTTTCTGCTCTAAGGAAACATGTGCAACAGTTACTCTGATCACCCAAGGAATATAAATCACTCTGAGTCACTCACCAAGAGGAGCTGTCTTTCCAGCCCCACCTCCAGCTTCTGGGGAAGTTAAGAGCCCTAGGGCCCTAAGAAGGTATTTAGGGATCTCACCCAAGGGTTCAGATCATGTGATTCCAACTGGGTTGGGGGCTGGGAGAGCTAGGAAGCGACATTGTTTCCCTATATACTAAGCAGTGCTCTGGACACTCAGCTGGGAAGCTTACAATTCAACTCAGTTCTAACAATATCTACTGGGGATAGTGTTAGATCCCACAGATTAAGAGCTAAATCCCACAAGACTTCCCCCTCCCCCCCAACCACCACACAAAATTCCTTCAAATACCCATCCCACAGTGAGAATCACAGGTTGTTGTTGCCTGGGATTTCACTGACTGGCTACAAATTGTAGGTCCCCATGACCTGGGTCCTTGCTAGAGCAGCTTATAGAACTCACAAAACCCATTTATTTACTAGATTACAAAATATATCAAAAGATATGAGTCAATAGCCAGATTTTTTTATTTTTTAAATATATTTTATTGATTTTTTACAGAGCAGAAGGGAGAAGGATAGAAAGTCAGAAATATCGATGAGAGACATCAATCAGCTGCCTCTTGCACACCCCCTACTGGGGATGTGCCCACAACCAAGGTACATGCCCTTGCCGGAATCAAACCCGGGACCCTTCAGTCCCCAGTCCGACACTCTGTCCACTGAGCCAAACCAGTCTCGGCTAGCCAGATTTTGTTTTAAAGAAATGTATAGGATAGGGCAGGGGTAAGGGGCATAGAGCTTGCATACTCTCTCCAAGTGTACCACTCTCCCCAATATTCATATGTTCACTAACCCAGAAACTCTGAATCCCATCCTTTTGGGTTTTCATGGAGGTTTCATTACATAAACATGACTTGTTAAGTTTTTGACCATTACGTTTAAACTTAATCTCCAGTTCATTCTCATGCCTTGAGATCTGTGGAGACAAAGGGGAAGTTTTACTCTGTAATCACTTACATTGTTCTCCTTGCAACCAACCCCCAACTTTGGGTGGGGTTCAGAGTCACCTCATTAGCATAACAAGAGATACCTTGGTTGCTCTTATGGGAGTTCCATGGATTTAAAGAGCTAAAGTACCAGTATCTGGATGAATACCATATGTATATTTCTTAGTATAAATAACAATATCACATTCTCTTACAAAGAAAGATATGGGGAAATTTAATCAGCCCTTTTAGTATTTGAGCTTCTAATGTATGAAATGGCAGTCCTGAGCACTGATTTGGCTAACACATTTGTTGTGTTGGCCTTTAATTTGAAATTTTGAAATAGCACCACCACTAAAAATTGGGAGCTATCACAAAAGAAATTTTTTGTTTTTTCTTGAAAATTCCAAAGATTTGACAGAATGCAGCCCACATTTGCCTGGAGCTAAGGCAAGTCAGGCAGCCTCTTTTAGGTCTGCACTAAGTTTGGCAACCACCCCTCTCCACTTCCTGCCTCTATCTGTCCACTTCACACATTGACTTCTTGCCTACCCTTTCGTCTGCTGAATTTCGGACACCTGATAATTCTAGAAAAGAGATTTAGGAAGTTAAAGCAAAGCAAGTGGTTAAAATACTGTGAGGTATATAATGGATTGAGACTGTGTGTCACAGAGGATCCAGGTCACCTGACACCTATGCCTTCAATTTGTTTCCTCAGGCCAGAGCAAGATCCTCTGGGTCTTTGACTGAGTTGCAGATAAATTTATCTGCTCCTGCACCTCAATTTCAGGCCACTCCAGAATGCCCCAGAATGGTCTCTGCTGGGGCAGCTGAGTTATATGTGGAGACCTTGAGTTATATGTGGATCATTAATGGCAGCACAGACTGAGACACTTGCTGCTCCCCGAAGGGGACAAAAGAAAATAACTCTCCAATAAACCATAGTCTACACAATCAGAGCCCCAGAATAATCCTACAGATGTAAGTAATTGGGCAGCTTGAACCATCTGGTCAACCCCACCTCTGTTTATATTTGTGTGTGTGTGTGTGCAGATGTGTGCAGGAGTGGACAAATAAGGGAGGGTTTTGTGTATGACTTTGGAGAGCACCTCAAACAGGAGAATCCAGGTCAGAATCTTTGTCTATCTCCAAGTTTGGGGTACCCCACCCAGTGAGATATCCCAGCCCAGGTCAACCCAGGAGAAAGACTTAGAAAGTTTTGAAAAAAACTTCAAAGTCCAGACATCCTGCATGGAAAAAATGAACAGGGGAGAGGCTCTACTTGCCCAGGTTTTAGGCAATAATGTCTATGGCCTTCCATTTGTACATTTGCCTCAAGTCCTGGGAATGTTATGGCAGTTTTCCTCAACTTATCACTTCAACTTCACAATTTATCTTGCTACTTTGATTTCTCCAAATAGTCAGCCACTCATTCACATGAAACATTTATTAAATATATACATGTAACATACTATGCAAGAAACACATTATGAAATTGTGTAAAGACGACCTGTGTCTCTGCCCTCAGGGGCCTCCCGTATAATGCCCTAATGAGTTGAGGTCCTTGAGACTTTAAATTAAAAGTAATAATAATTGGATAAGAAGAGTTAGTATAGTAGACGGTCTCAAGAAGAACAAACAATTAAAGAGACCATGCCTTCGATATTCTCAGTATTCTGAACCTGAGGCATATTTATATATCTATGTTTTACTATTATATCTTTAAAGAATACCACTGTAATCCAATTAATTTGTATAGTATGTTTTAATGTAGATATGGACCATGTTATGATTCATGCCTTATGAATTGACAATTGGCTTCTTAATATAACTTTCCTAAAACCTTTTAAAGCACTGGTCTAGGCACACTTACCGTGGTGACTTTGGTGCACTTTAATTAAAACGTTAGTAGCTCAGAAAACCCCCAAATTTTAGTTTTATTTGTTAGATCTGATTATTCCAATCCCTAGAAATAGGTCTTACCTATAATTGGCACTTAATTAGGATTTGAGAAAAAAATAAATCTGAGACTACATAAAATGATCAGTTTAATAGGTTTAGGTTGGTCTCCTTTATCCTCATTATCTGCTTCACATACCCCCAAACCCTACCAAGATTAAGGTAATTTTGAATATACTCACTATTGAATATATTTTTAAGAAAAAAATCGTTTCTCTATAATGGATATTAGTGTTTTGACTGGTCACAAACACTTGGCTAATACCTTACAAAAATATCTAAAATCATGTTTCCTGCACTTAAAGTATGATATTTAATCTGGATTAGAAACAATGATATGACCATGAACTTTCAAAAAAAAGGATATTTAAATTAAAATAAAACATAGCTTAGTTTTTCAGAAGAATGTATGGGTCAGGTGAAAAAGCCTCAGTTTTGCAAGTGATTTAATGTATGATTTTATAATTCACTAGTGGCCTGGTGCACAAAATTCGTGCATGGAGTGGGGGTTCCCTCAGCCCAGCCTGCACCCTCTCCAATCAGGAACCCCTTTAGGGATGTCTGACTGTTGGCACTCTGACTGTTGGCAGTCAGACATCTCTCTCACAATCTAGGACCACTGGCTCCTAACTGTTCACTGGCCTGCCTGCCTGATCACCCCTAACCACCTCTGCCTGCCTGCCTGCCTGATCATCCCTAACTGCTCCCCTACCAGCCTGATCACCCCTAACTGCTCCCCTGCTTGCCTAATTGCCCATAACTGGCTCTGCCTTGCCCCACAACTGGGACCCAGGCTTTCCACCCTCTGGCCAGCTATAAGCACCCAGGACCCAGACCAGCTTCACTCAGGCAGGCCGCAACCACAGGCAACCGCAGGCACCCAGGACCACAGGGCATGTGGCTTGTCCCTCTCCTGGGCCAGAGAGGCAGGCACAGATGTTGGCATCCAGGACCGTGGAGTGGGTGGCTTGTTCCTCTCCCAGTCCATAGCCTGTCTAGTCCCCATTCCTCTCTCCCCAGTGTTGAGTGTCTGAGCCGTTATGGCATGATGGCATGAAGGTGTGATGACTGTTTGCATATTGGCTCTTCATTATATAGGATTTTAATTTGTCACAGTCTATCTTCAAGTGGATATTTTACTACTTCACATCTTGTATAGAAACTTCACTGTAATAAAATTTCATTTTTCCCAGGCAATCTTTGTGCTATTGTTGTATTTGTGCTATTGTGTATTTTACTTACACAGATGTTATAAAACTGACATTACATTATTATTAGTTTAAATAGTTACGGTAATTACCTTTAAATATATTTCAATAGTGAGAAACTTCTATTATATTTTTCCTATGCATATATTGTCTTTGGTGTTTTCCATTTCTTGGTATAGATCATTATTTGTATCTGGCAAATTTTATTTCTGCTTGCAGGACTTCTTTTAACATTTCTTACACTACAAATCTGCTGGTGATTAAAAAAAATCAATCTTTTACACACAAAAAATATTTTAACTTTTAAAAATATTTTCACTCAATCTAGAATTATAAATTGAGAGGATTTTCCCCCTTGTGAGTACTTTAATGATGTTGCTCTACTATTTTCCCCCTTACACTCTTTCTGATGAGAAATATTTTGTAATCTTTTTTTAAAAAATATATTTTATTGATTTTTTACAGAGAGGAAGGGAGAGGGATAGAAAGTCAGAAACATCGATGAGAGAGAAACATTGATGAGCTGCCTCTTGCACAACCCCTATCGGGGATGTGTCCACAGCCAAGATACACACCCTTGACTGGAATCAAACCCAGGACCTTTCAGTCTGCAGGCCGACGCTCTATCCACTGAGCCAAACCAGTTCTGGCTATTTTGTAATCTTTATGTTTATTCCTGTGTATAGTGTGTCTCTTTTCTTCTGACTACAGCCCGGCCTGGCACCTGGCCATCACAGGGCCCTGCGATTGATTGATTTTTTTAAATTTTATTTCACAGAGGAAAGGACAGGGAGAGAGGGATAGAAGCATCAATGATGAGGGAGTGGAAGCTGCTTCTTGATTTTGCTCTTGGTGCCTCCTCCGTGGATTTGTCTTAAAGTCTCTGTCGGACCACGCCACATGGTCCCGTTACTTGTGGTGAATTCATCCTACACATAGGTGGGGCTTTTGTTTATCAGCTTCCTTAGCACCACGGGCCCACATGTTTCCCAGGTGTAGGCTTGCGAGTTCTTCCTGAGTCAGACAGCCCGAGGCCTGTGGCTTGCTTTTGCCTCTGAGCTCACCCTCTGTCTCTTAGATTTCTGGATGTTACAGGGTGGGAGGCCCAGGGTTAGAAACAGCGCTGGGGACAGTGAACAGGGCTCCTTCCCCTGGTGCTTGGGCCTGGTGCCCAGACTGAGTGCGGCTCTGGATCCTGGGTCACAGCGTGCCCACAGTGCCCAGACCATCACCCTCCCATAAGGGTAGGCAGTGAGCCCAGCTCCAGGGTCCTGTTCTGAGGGGAACTCTGGTCCCTTTACCCTAGGAGTGGGGCCACTCACACCTCGTGGTGTCCAGGCCTGGGTCTGCAGATGGTCTGGGTTCAGTGCCTTTCTGGCCCATGGAGACATCCCAGCCACTTGTGTGTCAGCTTTCGCCTTTCTCACCTCCTTTCCCGCACTCCCTGCCACCGCTCTGCACACAGGCCGGGCTAGGTTGTGTGGCTCCGTCCCCTCTGTCTCAGGGGCTGTGTCTTGGCTCCTCTCCTGCCCCCTCGGCTGGGTCTTGCACTGGAGATGGGGAGCTCTGGGAGGCCGGAGTTGGGACGCTCCCAGCCTCAGGACCAGGCATAAACTTGGCGAGCATCACCATCCACAGGTGGCATTGTTTGGCAAGCCCAGCGGGGCACAGTGGAGAGGTGATGAGCTGCGGGCAGAGACGCACCTGGATTCAACTCGTGATCCAGCCACTCTCCAGCCACACAATCTCAGGCACATATCGCGCCAACTGCTCTGAGGCTCAGTGGGTGTTCATGTTCACGGGGCACCTGGCACAACCCCTCTGTGTCCTCGCCTCCTTCAGCTCGGCCAGGCGTAACCCTAGGGCTGGAAAGGGCCTCTGGGGGAGAGGCCCTTTCTGGACCTGGGCACCAGGCCATCACAGGGCCCTGCGATCAAATGGGGCTATGGCTTGCTGGCCCCGCCCACAGCCCAGCCTGGCCTAACCCCAGGGCCGGAAAGGGCCTCTCTGGGAGAGGCCTTCTGGACCTGGCCATTGCCCTGTGATTGGCTGGTGGGCGTGGCTGGTGGGCATGGCTTATTGGGTGTAGCGAAGGTATGGTCAATTTGCATATTGCTTTTTTATTAGATAGTATTTTTAACGACTTGGATAAGCTTGTTGGAAAATGGAAAGATATGCACATATCTGCAAAGTTTTAGGTGCAATGCATAGAAAAGGAGGTGGTGATTCTCTCTTCAAACCAACTTAAACCTCCATCCCTCCTCTATCGTTAGCATCAGGTAAACACAAAGACATTGAAATCTATCAGGATGTTTTTATCCATCTGCTAGATAAACTAATCAGTAGTTTATTCCTTTTGAAAGAACTGTTTCAGGACTAGCACTGCCCTAAGTATGAGGATTTAATATATTCTTTCACCAAAATTAAAACTCTATTAAGTAAACATAAATCAAATTTGAAATTGCTCTTACCACTACACCATGTTGCAAGAACACTATTCATATTTTCAATGTCAAAAATCTAGAGTATTATGCTAAGGAAAATAAGCCAGTCAAAGAAAGACAAGTGTCATATGATCTCACTTATGTGTGGAATCTAATAAACTGATCAACAAAATATATCCAGAGACATGGATGCATGGAACAGACTGATGAATTTCAGAGGGAAGAGGAGAGAGAGGAAGAGACTAACCAAAGAGCTTATACGCATACTAAAGGCATGGTGCATGAATTTGTGCACACCTGGGGTCCCTCTTGGTGGCCTGTGAAGACTGGGTCCCAGTTCGTGCCCCGAGGCTCAGAACCCCAGCTCATGCCCCCAGCCTCATAGCCATGAAGCCCCACCTGGCACCCCGCCTTGGCCTAGCACCACCCCCTTACTTAATCCACCATCCCACCTGTGGGGCAATTGATTAGGGTCTGGCAGCTGCTCCACCTCTTGCTACTGGTTGCCATCAGCAGGAGACCATTGGGCCCCTGCTCAGACCTGCCTTGGCCTGGCGCTACCTGCTTACCTACTTCACCATCCCGCCATGGTTCTGCTGTTGTCAGAGCACTTCTGGGCCGGCAGTCCCTCTACTGCTGCCAGCTGTCAGCACTGCATTGCTGATGCCCGGCATGTTCTGCATTGCCCCCTGGTGGTCAGAGCACACCATACCGAGCAGTCGAACTCCTGGTCGAACTCTCTCCCAAGGGGATAATTTGTATATTAGGCATTTATTATATAGGATATACAGTGCCCATAGACACAGACAATTATTCAGGAGCAAAACAGAGAGGTTAATGAGGGGAGGCAGGAAAGGGTTCATCTGTAATACTTTCAACAATAAAGAGAGACAAATAAATCCTTTATAATAAAAGCCTAACATGCTGTGTCCAGTCGTCTGTTCAACGAATCAAAGCCTAATATGCTAATGATATGATAAGGCTGCTCAACCACTCACTATGATATACACTAACCACCAGGAGGCAGTCGATCAATCGCTATAACGTGCACTGACCACTAGGGGGCAGATGCTCCAACTGGTAGGTTACTAGTAGCTTGCTGCTGGGTTCTGGCTGATGGGGACTGAGCACAATAGGCCAGACATACCCTGGGCCCCTCCTGTATCCCTCCACAGTACTGATAATGCACCACTGGAATCCCTTGGCTTGGCCTATGCACTCTTGCAATCTGGACTGAGGGGCCACCACCAGCCGAGTGTACAAATTTTGTGTGCTGGACCTCTAGTAGAAAAATAAATAAGAATGGCATATTGGCTCTAGAAAACGCTTTTATCTTTTGACCATTTTATCCTTCGACTATTTTGCCTAATTTCATATTCAGAATCGTTGTAGAAGTGGAAGTGGAAGGATCCAGAAGGTTGGTCTCTGGTGTGCCAAATTTATATGTTCATGAACATAAATAACTAACACATACAAATTTATATATCTAAACTAATAAAAGAGAAATATGCAAATTGACCAGACCTCCGCTACACCCACCAGCCACACCTACCAGCCAATCAGGAGCAAGTGTGCAAATTAACCCAATAAAGAGGGAGATGCTCCATGGAGCTGGATTGAGCAGAAGATTGGATTCCCCCTGGTGATAGAGGAAGTCAAGGTTCCCGCCCGTCCTGGTTGGCCCTGACTTCTGCTCAAGGCTACATAGTTTCAATTATAGAAGATAAATAAATCTCAGATACCTGCTTCCAGCCAGGCCTGGCCTCTGCTCAAGGAGGCATTGAAAAAAAAAAAAATAAAGAAAAAAAGGAGGGGCTGGAAGCCTGGATCACCAGGGGGCATGGCCAGCCTGAAAACAGCCCTCAGCTCCTCACCCAGGCTGACCACACTCCCATGGGGTGAGGGCCCCCATTGGGGGGCTTGGCCATTCTGCAAACAGCCATCAGCCCCTCACTCAGGCTGGCCAGGAACCCCAGTAGGGGCCTTCACTCTGAATGGGGTGTGGCCAGCTTGAAAACAGCCCTCAGCCCCTCACCCAGGATGGCCATACCCCCATGGGGTAAGGGTCCCCACTGGGGGCTTGACCTGCCTGAAAATGGCCCTCAGGCCTTCCCCAGGCCACCCCATACCCCTTCAGAGCAAACCAGCCAGCCCCCACCCATGCACCAGGCCTCTATCTATACTAATTAAAGGGTAATATGCTAATTAAACTGGGAGACCTTCCAGAAGACCTTCTGGACATTCTTCTGGACAAAGCCATGGTGGTAGGGCCAAGGTAGAGTTGGTTAGAGGCCAAGAGGGGTGGGCAGTTGGGGTGATCAGGCCAGGATGGGACAGCAGTTGTGGGTGATCAGGCTGGTGGGGGGGGGCAAGGCCATTGGGGGTAAGCAGGCCAGCAGGGTGGCCAGTTGGGGGCAATCAGGACGGTAGTAGGGGTCAGTTGGACATGATCAGGATAGTGGGGGGAGCAGTTTGGAGTGAGCAGGCCAGCAGGGGTTGCAGTTGGGGCAAGAACACTGGCACAGGGGGCAATTGGGGGAGATCAGGATGGCAAAGGGGGAATTTGGGAGAAAGCAGGCTGATGTTGGGGGGGGGGCGGAGTTGGGGGTGAGCAGGCCGGCAGGCAGAGTGGTTAGGACAATCAGGCAGGCAGGCAGGCAGGTGAGAGCAGTCCCATATTGTGAGAGGGATGTCTGACTGTTGGTTGAAGCCCAATCCCTCCGAATCCCTGTAAACTGGCAGTAGGACATCTTTCAAGGGGTCCAAGATTGGAGAGGGTGCAGGCCGGGCTGAGGGACATCCCCCACCCTGTGCACGAATTTCATGCACTGGGGCCACTAGTCCTATATAATAAAAGCCTACAATGCAAATCAACCAAATGGTGGAATGACCGATCTCTATGACACCCACTGACCAACAGGGGGCAGATGTTTTATGTAAGAGCTGCCCCCAGCAAGCAGGCCCCAGGCCAGCCAAGGCAGTGTCAGCAATCCCCCTGCCCCCAATCATCCTGTTGGTCACCCTGCAGATCAGCCCTGATCGCTGGCCAGGCCTAGGGACCATACACGTGCACTAATTTCATGCAGTGGGCCTCTAGTATTGTATAAAGTGTTTTGATTTCTTGCTGTTAGTTTTCATGGCAAATATATCCTGTAGGCTGGGGGATTCTGCATTTTAAACTATTTATACAAAAAATTAGAAACTGTACAAATGTAACAATCTATTAAATCTCCATTTAAAATATTTGGAAAAAAATGTCCTGTATCTTTAGTAAATTATAGTAAGTATCAATAGTATGAATACGTTTGATTGAATTCTGTTATTATGATACTAGAGGCCCAGTGCCCTAACTTTGTGCATGGGGGCGGAGGATGTCCCTTAGCACAGCCTGCACCCTCTCCAATCTGGGACCCCTTGAGGGATGTCCGACTGCAATCAGACATCCTTCTCACAATCCAGGACTGCTGGCTCCAAACTGCTCACCTGCCTGCCTCCCTGATTGCCCCTAACTGCTTCTGCCTGCCAGCCTGATCACCCCCTAACCACTACCTTGCCAGGTTAATTGAGGTCTAACTGCTCCCCTGCCAGTCTATTTGCCCCCAATGTCCCTCCTCTGCTGACCTGGTCACCCCTAACTGCCCTCTGCTGCAGGCTGATCACCCCCAACTGCCCTCCCTTTAGGCCTGGTCCCTCCCAATTGCCCTCCCCTGCTGGCCTGATCGCCCACAACTGCCCTCCCTTGCAGGGCCTGGAACCTCCCAACGGCCCTCACCTGCTGGCCATCTTGTGGTGGCCATCTTGTGTCCACATGGGGGCAGGATCTTTGACCACATGGGGGCAGCCCTCTTGTGTGTTGGAGTGATGGTCAATCTGCAAATTACTCTTTTATTAGATAGGATAGAGGCCTGGTGCATGGGTGGAGGCCAGCTGGTTTGCCCTGAAGAGTGTCCCAGATCAGGGTGTGGGTTCCCTTGGGGTGAGGGGCTGCCTGGGTGAGGGGCCTGTGGAGGTTTGCAGGCTGGCCACACTCCCCAGCAACCCAAGTGGAGGCCTTGGATCTGGGATTAAACTATGTCTACAATTGAAACTTTTTAGCCTGGAGTGGAGCCAAGCCTTCTGCCCGCTCGGGGTAGCAGCCATTTCTGTTTGAAACTTTGTAGCCTAGAGTGGAGGCTTAGGCCGGCAATGGCAGGCTGAAAGCTTGGCTTCCTCTGTTGCCAGGGAAACCCAAGCCTCTGTTCTCTCCAGCTCAGTGGCTGCTGCCATTTCTATATCTTTTATAATTGAAACTTTGTAACATTGAGTGGAGGCCTAGGCAGAGAATGGCAGGCGCAAAGCTTGGCTTCCTCTGTTGCCAGGGAAACCCAAGCCTTCCTCCTGCTCTCAGTGGTGGCAGCCATCTTGATTGGGTTTATTTGCATAATCTGCTCCTGATTGGCTGGTGGGCATGGCTGTGGGTGTGGCAAAGGTATGGTCAAATTTGCATATTACTCTTTTATTAGATAGGATTAGTTGCCTAGTGCACAAAAGTTGTGCATGGGGTAGGGGTGTCCCTCAGCCCAGCCTGCATCCACTCCATTCTGGGACCCCTCAGGGGATGTCCAACTGTAGGTTTAGGCCCAAACCCACAGGGATCAGGCCTAAACCAGCAGTCACACATCCCTCTCACAATCCGGGACTGCTGGCTCTTAACTGCTCACCTGCCGGCCTGCCTCATCACCCCTGACCACTATGCATGCTGGCCTGCTTGCCCCCATCTGCCCTCCCCCAGCTGACCTGCTCGCCCCCAACTGCCCCCCACTGCTGGCCTGCTCACCCCCAACTGCCCTGCCCCTCAATGGCCTGTTCCCTCAAAAATGGCTCCCTCTGCCAACCTGCTCACCCTCAAATGCTCCCCCCGCCCCCACTGACCTGATCATGACCAACTGCCCTCCACTCCTGGCCTGATCACCTCTAACTGCCTCTACCTTGGCCCCAACACCATGGCTTTATCTGGAAGGATGTCCAGAAGGTCTCCCAGTATAATTAGCATATTACCCTTTTATTAGTATAGATACTAGAGGCCCAGTGCACGAAATTCATGCATAGGGGGCCGGGGATGTCCCTTAGCCCAGCCTGCACCCTCTCCAATCTGGGACCCCTCGAGGGATGTCCGACTGCCCTTTTAGGACCGATCCTGGTATGGCTTAAAGGGGCAGTAGGACATCCTTCTCACAATCCAGGACTGCTGGCTCCAAACTGCTCACCTGCCTGCCTCCCTGATTGCCCCTAATCACTTCTGCCTGCCAGACTGATCACCCCCTAACCACTATTCTGCCAGGCTATTTGATATCCAACTGTTCCCCTGCCAGCCTGTTTGCCCCCAACTTTTCTCCTCTGCTGGCCTGGTCACCCCTAACTGTTCTCCCCTGCAGGCTTGATCACCCCCAACTGCCCTCCCTTGCAGGGCCTGGAACCTCCCAACGGCCATCACCTGCTGGCCATCTTGTGGTGGCCATCTTGTGTCCACATGGGGGCAGGATATTTGAGGCAGCCCTCTTGTGTGTTGGAGTGATGGTCAATCTGCAAATTACTCTTTTATTTGACAGGATTTAGGCCTGGTGCATGGATGGGGGCCAGCTGGTTTGCCCTGAAGAGTGTCTCAGATCAGGGTGTGGGTTCCCCTGGGGTAAGGGGAGGCCCAGGCAAGGGGCTTGTGAGGTTTGCAGTCCAGCCACGCATCCCAGCAATCCAAATGGAGGCCCTGGTATCTGGGATTAATCTATGTCTACAATTAAAACTTTGTAGCCTGGAGTGGAGCCCGGCCTTCTACTCATTCCTTGGTGGCAACCATTTCTACTTGAAACTTTGTAGCCTAGAGTGGAGGCCTAGGCCAGCAATGGCAGGCTGAAAGCTTGACTTTCTCTGTTGCCAGGGAAACCCAAGCCTCTGTTCTCTCCAGCTCAGTGGCTGCCACCGTTTCTGTATCTTTTATAATTGAAACTTTGTAACATTGAGTAGAGGCCTAGGCAGGCAAGGGCAGGTGGAAAGCTTGGCTTCCTCTATTGCTGGGGAAACCCAAGCCTTCTTCCTGCTCTCAGTGGTGGCAGCGATCTTGGTTGGGGTTTATTTGCATAATCTGCTCCTGATTGGCTGGCGGGCATGGCTGTGGGCGTGGCTGGTGGGTGTGGTGAAGGTATGGTCAAATTTGCATATTACTCTTTTTTAGATAGGATATAACATCAGTGAAATAGTGAACTCTATTATAGCAATAATTAATAGTATTTGAAATAAAATGTTTATAACTAAATTGTCTGGGTCTTGCTAGACCATTAAACTAAGGCTGGTAAATAGCTTTTCTATTATGTGCTAACTCAGAATGATTTGAGACTAAATTTGAGGTCATTCCAGCTTAAGGGAAAGAAAGGTGTGTTGCTGGATTAGTAATGTCTGTGGTGAGAAAGGGTTAGGTGAGTGGTGGAATTCATGATAAATATTTGCCCTCCTAGATCTGGATTGCTTGTTAAATAATCCTATAAATTTTCTTTTTAAATGTAAAATCAGTTCAGCTATTAAGATGGAGCAAACTGATTAACACTTCTCTATCAATAGCCAAATGTTAATTCATTTTGTTATCTCAAAGAACAGGAGAAAGAACCTTTGGGATGGGAGATTTCAAAGATAAAAGTTATTTTAATGAAATGTGCTCTGAATTTCAAAACCATCTCCTAAGTTTACGGTTGAAGATATAAGAAATAAAAGAATAGCTATCGCTGCATTTTCAACATGCTCATGTTGTCTTTTTTTTATCAGACTGCTAAAATCAGAGAGGGGAAAGCTGTTCATATTTTAAGAATCAGCAATATCATAAACCATTTCCCCTGACTTAACATCTTGATAATAAGAAATCTACTATAATAAATTCATTGCTTGGTTGTGTTTTTATTACTACAATCTCCCCCATGACTCCTCAGTTAAAAATACTCTGGGGGAAGCAGAAAAATGTCATTTGTTTTAGAACATAATTTTCCACTTGCTGAAAAAAAAAAAAAGGCATACATTTTGTGAAAGTTGCATATTATTTTTTTAAAGATTGCCATATAAGGTCAAATATTTATAGCAAATTAAAAATATAGATGGGAGTACCTTCCACTATCAATTTATTATTATAGAAGCAACCATTATAAATTGTGAAGTATCTAATATTCATTTTAAGCTTCTATAAGGGGGAAAAATGCCCAAATCTCTAAAATAAAGAACAAGGGTACTGAACTTATACTCTTGGTATCTATTTATGAAAAATAGTCATATCTTTCTTTTTCATTATATAATAAAAATGTATTGATTGAATCCTAGAATTTATTAATTTATATTGAGGCACTGCTAAAATTTGGATTGGATAAATATATTCTGAGTTTCATAAAAATTTTGCTTTGTCAATATGATTATTGTGTCTAAACTTCCCCTGGGGCTATAAAGAGGCTTCTTTGGAAGTAATCTAATGGCAGCTTCTCAGATATGCATCTAAATCATACACAAGTGGTGAGGTGCATAAATTGATACCTAGGTTCAACCCATTGAATTAAAACCTACCTATATTTTTGCTATGGGATAAGACAATAATCCAATAAATTATCTCATTTCAGCATAAGCAGGCAAATCATCAAAAGCCAAAATGACTCACTCCCTTTGTTCTAAAGATTCACAAATCCTGTTTCAGGAATTACTCTTGTGTTGGCGTTTCTTCTCCATCTACACCAACACTGCCTCATTTCAGAACTTCACTGTTTTCCGCCTATATATAACACTAAAGGCACAGTGTGTGGATTCCTGCACAGGTGGGGTCTCTCAGCCTAGCCCGCACCCTCTCACTACCTAGGAACCCTTGGGCGACAAACCAGTGCTGAAGTGGCAGATGGCTGGGGAGGAGCCTGAGCCAGGGCTAGGTGCCCACCGCCACTCATCCCAGCCCCCCTGGGCCTGCTGTGCAGCTGCACTCATCAGCCATGAGCCAGGCTTCTGGCTGAGCAGAGGTCCCACTGTGGGAGTGCACTGACCAACAGGAGGCAGCTCCTGTGTTAAGCATCTCTCCCCTAGTGTCAGTGCACATCATAGCACTGGTCAATCAGTCCTTCATGTCATTCTGGTCATTCGGATCATTAACCATTACTTAGTCTTTTAGATACATAGATACCCTTGATTCCAGTAGATCTTAACTCCACTGTGCTCTATGGCACCAACAGAGGCATCTTTCAGGTGATAAAACCCCAACAACTGTTACCATTATTCACTACTTTAAAACAGTGGTACCAATGTTGCTGCAAAAGCTCACTTCAATGCACCTCTCCTGTGTTATTTTCAGTGAATGAAACCTTACCTTGCAACTTCACTGACCTTTCAATATAGTCCAAATAGGCTGCAATCTTCTGTGACAATATGTCTTACTCAACTCTGCCTTTCTGCCATATTGTTTCCTTCTTAATGTTTCAATGTATTCTAATGACTTATCTTTGTTACCCTGTTACCCTGAATCAGTATTTTGCCCCCTCTTTTGGGCTCTGTTCAGAAAAGCTGTAAAAGGCTTTAAAATGGGCACTTGTACACATGTATACATAACCCTGGACAATGGGTGGTGAGGGCCTGGGGCAGCGGGCTAGAAAAGATTAATGGAGGGAAAAGGAAGACCTATGTAATACTTACAGTAATAAAAAATTTAAAAAATAATAAAATAAAAATAAAATGGGCAATAAAAGATTTCTGGGTTGCCTTCCAATAGCCCATTTGCATTTTCTCCTTTGCCCTTTGGAGATATCTAATTGTACGGCAACTTTGAATGTCTTTGACTAGATTATTTTTCAACTCTATAAATTGTAGAAAGCTTATCTATAATAATAAAAACATACTATACTAATTAGACCAGATGACCTTATGGATGAAGCCAGGGCTTCCAGGGAAGCCTGAGTCCTTGGTGACTGCCGGCTGCTGGAGGGAAACCAGTCCTAGGTGCCAGAGGGAAGCTGGTGCCAGCAGCCAGGGGAAGGAAGGCCTACTTTGGCACAAATTTCATGCATCGGACCTCTAGTAGTAATATAAATGATTACTGTCTAGAGAAATACAAATAAATTTTGTTCAGTAGAGATACAATCGATTTCTGCCTTGCAGAAGAGATGATTTCAAACATATTTTATTGTTTTACAGTTTATTAAACCATTTTTGCATCTATTAGGAAATGCATTTCAGCATTGTTGACATTATATATATATGTCATATATTATCTTTTTTTAGCTGTTGATCACATGTATTATTTTACATATAAAATAAATACATTAAATACATATAATACATATAACTTGCATTCTTACTCGTTTACTCATTAAAAATAAGTCAAATAAAACAATTTATATTTTTATGAGAGTCAACTTCAATTTTTTTTTTTTGAATGTTTATTAGTTTATTAGCGTCTCTAGCAGTCAGACGGGCGTCTTCCCTCTGCGGACCAGCCCTGCCCCGCCCCGTCCCCGCCGCGAGGCCCCCTCACCCCCGGAGCCATGCCCCCCCCCCCCCCCCGCCGTGGCGGACACCTGGGGAGAGGGTGGGGGGGTCTACACCTCGCTGAGGGGGGTAGGGAGGAAACACAACAGGAGAAGCTAACACTTTGCAAGGCTTTGTTTGCAGCAGGTTGGGTGGGGTCCCAGGCAGGCTGACACCCGCGTTCCGCTCGGCGCGAGAGGCGGCCACCCTGGCGCTGGGGGACCCGGGGAACCGCCAGGCGCCGTCAGCCGGAAGGCACAGACCTCGAGGCTTTGTGCTCATTTCCCCCCGGACCCCTTCTCAATCGGCTTCCCAGCGTCCTCCCCCCCCCCCCCCCCCCCCCCGCTCCCCCAGCTTGCAGCCGACGGCTCTCTCGATTTCGCCCAGAACCCGGTTGACAGGGATGGCCGGAATGGCCCGCCCGCCCTCGTGGTCCGCGATGACCTTGGCTGTTGGTTGCCTTTGGCGGCCGGGTCCTGCGCCAGCCCCTCGCGCTGCCGATGGCCTTGCCCACCTCCAGGCTCCCGCGGTCGTGGTGCAGCTCCTCCGTCTCCCGGTCCGGCGTGGCCGTGTTCTTGGTGATGGAGTGCTGCTTGTTCCGCCCAGCGGCCCGTTTCTTGGAAGGCTCCATGTCCTCTCCTCGTCTCTGCGGGGCCACGGGCTCCTTCTTGCACAGCACCGTCACCGTGTCCCGGCCGCTCTGGGCCATGGCGGCCGGCGGCTGGGCGGCAGCTGCTCGAGACCGTCAACTTCACTTTTTCTTTAAAAATTGTATTTTATCGATTCTTTACAGAGAGGAGGGGAGAGGGATAGAGAGCTAGAAACAGCGAGCAGCTGCCTCCCGCACACTCCCCACTGGGGACGTGCCCGCAACCAAGGCACATGCCCCTGACCCGAACCAAACCTGGGACCCTTCCGTCCATAGGCCGATGCTCTAGCCACTGAGCCAAACCGGTCAGGGCAACAACTTCACTTTTTTAAAAAAATTACATTTGAACAGGTTTCAAGGGTTCAAAGACATACACAGTGAATTTACCTGAAAAAGTGAGGTTGTGGGAGGAATGTACCTCATGAACTGTTTAGTCCCAGGTAAGTATTTTCTTGGCTCCCAGAGTAAATCCCAAGTAACAATAAAATTTGATTATCACTGACCTGTTTCACTGTTCCCCCTTTCTACACATTGTGTGTGTGTGTGTCTGTGTGTGGTTTGTACAGTGTAATAATTTATTAGTCATTGGTGACAACAATGATTAGAATATGGATTTTATGGTGTGACTTTTTGATAGTTCCCGTCAGATGTGTAATGGAAATATATCCTCTG
The DNA here is from genome assembly GCA_027563665.1 of Antrozous pallidus. Classification (NCBI taxonomy): domain Eukaryota; kingdom Metazoa; phylum Chordata; class Mammalia; order Chiroptera; family Vespertilionidae; genus Antrozous; species Antrozous pallidus. The sequence continues at coordinate 56,138,238 of CM050519.1, read as the reverse complement.
ATGAATGAAAGATGCCAGGGAATCTGGTGTGTAAGTTTTTCCCGTTTGTTTTCCTCTTTTGTTCATTTGTGTGCTCAAATCAATTGAGAATTTTCTGTCAACTGATAATGGGAACAACTTTTTCACATCTGAATCAGTGAATCAGTGAGTTTTTGTGTTTCTGTGTTTACTTTTGACATTTGCCTAAGGTTGTAAAACTGAAGCTAAATGCTCTCCCTGTGTCAATGTACCTGTGTCTGTCCAGACGCCTGCACTTGAGGAAGGCCTTGACCTCTTGGTATGTGAAGAAGTAATGTTTCTCTGTTTCTGGATGTTTTAAATAAATTGTATTTTAATGGCTCTTAAAATAAAAGATCTTGTTTTCCCTGGCTGTCTAGCTGACACTCAGGGCTTAGGGAGTCAGATCTGTGACTTTGATTACCTCCCTAGTAGGCTACGTTACAACTGTTAGTAGAAAACTGATAGTAATACAAGTTACTCTTGTCTACTAAAAATGTAAATGAGTTTTCCACTAAAATATAATTGATACCTGTGTAATAGAAAAATACATTTCCAAGATTGTGTTTATTTCCCCAGTTTTGAATTTGTAGCAGTCATTCCAACATTTTCAATGTGTCTGCATATCTTCATTCTACATTAACATCTCACTCTACATCTACCTATTTCTCAGATTCTCCTTTACACCAGCTTTAACATCTTACAGGCACTCATTAATTAGTGAACTAAATAAAACCTTTGTCATCTGATCACTTTGTATTTGAATTACACTAATGGATTCAAATATTTTAAAATTAGGCATTACTGCCTCCTTTTGCACTTTGTTCACACGTATGCATTACATAATAATTTCTATGTTCTTCCCCACAAAGAATGAGTGTCTGAAGGAGACTATTGGTATGTTTATGGGGTCTAACAAAATATCTGTTTTATAGTAAGTAGTAGGTACTAAAAATATCTATTTTTTTATTGTCCCAGAAAAAGTACCGGTCCTGCCAAGGAATTTGGTGAAGAAAAATATGTAAGGTGATCAGAGGATGACTACAATATTATAGCTTTATTAATTTTTATTAATGAGTTGACTCTACATTTTAGAAGTTGTTATTTATCAATTTTGTTAATCAGGATTTATGAAAAATGATTGATTAGAATGTTAAATACCTGAAAACATTTTAACTGTTGTTCTCCAAAATATGTCATTGAGAGTTTGAAAGTTATTGTATTTTTTATTATAAAAAATGTAACACTGTATAAACATAATTCTTTAAGTGTAATACTATAATTTTTCACACTTAAAGTCTGATTTTAATTATTCAATTAATTTTAATGACATATTTTTAGAGACAAAAAATAATCATGATAATTGAAATAGAAAATTTGCTTTTTACCTGTGTCTTGAGTTCACTGAAATTTGTATTATAATTGTAATTCTCCAAAGCAAGCTTTTCAAGTTCATGGCCCACAACAAATATTTTTGCCACCAAGCCAATATAACGGTATGTAAGAAAGATTTTAATAAAAATTTCAAGACTTAATTTTTACAATATCCTGTTATACATAATCTATAATAATAAAACCATAATATGCTAATTAGACCGGACAGCCAAACAATCTTCCAGACGTCCTTCTGGATGACCTTCGGGACGAAGCCAGAGGTGTGAGGACTGAGGCAAGCTGCCACAGCTGTGAGGGCCAAACCCCTTGAATGAATTTTGTGCGTTGGGTCTCTAGTTATTATTAAGGAACTACAACGTTCACTAATGACTCATTACTAGAATCATGTTGCATTCATTTCCCTTACACGCCTTATGTGGAGGCACACCATTTCTCTCCACTAATACTAGCAGCGAATATTTTAGCAGCCTGTTGCCACATCATTAGTCTTGGACTGACTTGTTTGGTATGTGTAATAGGAAATATTTTGCTTTTGGAAAACAAGAAAAATAGGTTTAGTAGTGGTACGCTTATTTGTGCAGGTATTAAGTGTCTAGTAAATTGATGTTCAAGAAAAAATATTAATTTTTATTTAAAAGTTTTATTATTTCATGTTAATGATTACTCATTTATTTCAGTCCTTTGTATTCAGCATGTCTCTATCAAAATAAACCTACGTTTCTATGAAAATTGAAGCTTTTTTTTGTTTTTTTTTTGTGGCTCACATTAACTTAAACCTTGCTTATTTGGCCCAGATTAGCCTTTGAGTTTGACATGCTTGCTCTAAAGTGACTTTGTTAACACATACTTATACTTGTTTTTGTTTGTTTGTTTGTTTTTTACTGCTCAGAAACACACAAGGCCTACATTCCTATTTTTTTAATAAAATTTTAATTCTATGCTTGTTATTTCTCATGAGTTTTACTTTTTCTTAGGTAGTGGTTATCTTACCAAAGTGATTAAAAGCAATTTTAAATTTTTATTGTTATATTCTTCTTGCTACTGATTGGCTACATAGTGCTCTTAGTGCATTCACAAACAAATAAGCTTTAAACAAAAATTAACTCAAAATAGATTAAAGATTTGAATATAAAATCTAAACCAATAAAATATATAGAAGAAAACAGGGAAACTAAACTTATGAACCTCGGTCTCAGAGGGATTTTTGTCAATTTGACCCCAAAATAAGTGAGGTAAGAGGAAAAATAAATTAATAGATCTACATCAAACTAAAAAATTTCTGCACAGCAAAATAATCCATCAGTAAACAAAGGCAATCATCTGAATGGGAGAAGATATTTGCAAATAAAAACTTTGGCCAGTGGTTAATATTAAAAAAATATAGAGAACTTATATAACACAACAACAGGACAAACAATCCAATGAAAAAATGGTCAGATGACCTGAAAGATACTTTTTTTAAGAAGACATATACATGGTCAACAGATATTTGAAAAGATGTTCAACTTCACCAGCCAAAGGGAAATCAAAACCACAATGAGTTACCACCTCACACCTGTTAGAATGGCTGTTATTAATAAGACAAAAAAGTAACAAGTGTAGGGGATGTGGTATAAAGGGAATCCTTATATACTGCTGGTAGGAAAGTAAATTGGTGTAGCCTCTTTGGAAAATGGTATGGAGGTTCCTCAAAAAACTGAGCATATAGCTACCATATGACCCAGCAATCTTTCTGAGTTTCTACCTGAAAAATATAAAAGCATTTACTCATAAAGATATATGAATCTTTATATCCATTGCAGTATTATTCACAATAGGTAAGACATGGACATAAATTGTGTGTCCTTTGACTAATGATTGGATAAAGGAGATGTAGTACATGTATACAATGGAATACTACTCAGTCATAAAAAAGATGAAATATTGTCATCTGCAACAACACGGATGGATCTTGAAGATATCATGCTAAGTGAAATAAGTCATATGGAAAATTACAAGAACCTATAATTTCAATTGTTTGTGGGATATAAAACAAAAAGCAACAAACAAACTCATAGACAGATAACAGTATGGTGGTTATGAGAAGGGAAGAGAAGTGGAGTCCAGGAGGAGAATAAAAACAGCAAAAGATATCAAATATATGGTGGTGGAAGGAGACTAGACTTTGGGTGGTGAGAACACTCTGCAATGTACAGATGATGTATTATGGAATTATACTCCTGAAACTTATAAAATGTTATTAACCAAGGTTACCCTAATACATTTAATTAAAAATAAAAAACATTGTTTAGAATTTTTAAAAAATCAAATAAGCTGCTCACTGAAAGGTAAATGAACTAACTTTAAAAATAGATATTTTCTCTATTAAAAATCTACCAAAATTATAGGAGAGATGCACAAAACTAGAAAAACATATGTACAATGTAACAACTCTCAGCTATAACACATCTAACTCTTATAATTAATGAATAATTGCCTATAAATTTAATAATACATGTTGAAGTATTTTATATATTAATCATTTCATTTGAACAGTATATTATTTTTATTTAGAATAAGTCTTGAAAAGGTTCTAGAGTATTTCCTTGCTTTGTTTTTGTTTTTTAGTTTTTGGGTAAATTGGGGACAAGAATTCTTCTGGTAACCGATTCTGTTAGTTAAAATAAGGACTGAGAAAAATTCTTATTTATATAAAGGCTCATTTATTACTTAGTGTTAAAATTCCATTACAAAGTAACATTAAACTCCTAATGATAAAGTTTTATCTAAGAATATATAAGCAAATCAATATTTAAATGGCTAAGAATAATCCAGCTCTGGCAATTTTAAGCATGATTACTGAACTTTTAAAATATTTATAGATTCTAAGAAGAAAACCATCCCAGCTGCAAATTTCTTGGGGGACAAAAGTTTACATATCTTAACAGTATAAAAGAAAAGCAGGCAAGTGATTCATCATATCAAAGACATAAAAAAATCAACTATTTGGGATACTTTCATTAATTTTTTTCTTACTATACACAAAATTAATTTTAAAATAAAATAGCAATTTGTTGTAATGAAACAAAGATAATGTATCCTGTACTTCTTTTGCAGGAATGTACAAAATGATCAGAATTGCAAAAGATGGTATAGCTGACTGGTATGACTCAGTGGTTGAGTGTCCATCCATGAACCAACAGGTCATCTGTTCAATTCCTAGTCAGGGCATAGGCTCTGGTTGAAGGCTCAGTCTCCAGCAGGGGTCGTGCAAGAGCCAATTGATATTTCTCATCAATGTTTCTATCTCCCTTCCTCTCTCTCAAATCAATAAAAACATATTAAAATTAAATAAAAATCAGGTGGTATAACAAAATCTCATTTTTAGTAGATGTCAATATCTGAAAAAAATAGAATATACACGAAAAATGAGTGAAATTTAATATTTTTTAAAATGATAAAATGTTTTTTGTACAAACTTACAGCTCCACACTTAATAAAATTCATTATATTTTTGTCATCACCTTTTAAAATAATAACAAAAAAATCACAAATATTTAACAATGCTGTAACAATTCCAGTGCCTTTTATTTCTTGTGTAGATCTATATTTTCATCTGGTGTTGTTTTTCTCTCTCTGTGCAGCTCTCTCATCACTGGCTTCATTGTGGCAAACACTAGCTTCCTAGGTCTCCGTCTTCTCAGAATCTTTTGTTTTTGGATTAGCTCTGCTTAGGCTGGTCTCCTTGCACTGCAGCCTGGAAATGCTCCAACGCAGTCAAGTGGGGTAATCACAGGACTTGCTTCTCTTTCTTTTTGTCTCTCAGAGATCATTCTCTTTTGTTACCTGATATAAAATGCTTTGGAAATCATTGCTCCATATATCGCTATCTTTTAAAAAAAATCATTGTTTCAAATTGGCATGTCCTTGTTACTCCATCTTGGTCAGAAATAGAAATCCATATTAGTACCTTAAGAAACAAAACAAACAAAAAACACTTTCACTGCATCTCAATCTAATATAAAACCAGTATATTACATATTATAACACTTAGAAAATATCAGGAAAGCAAAAATATGGGAAAATCATTTATTAGTTTGTGGTCTATGAACTCTACCTTGGCTTGTATCTACCTTAAGTTCTTTAATATCAGACACTGTGAAGAAGAGCCAGGTAAAAGTGATTCATTAGAATAAATTATCAGAAACATTGAAGAAGTAAAGGAAAGGAGGCCAGTCAAAAGTGCGACTCCACGCAAAATCCTCAGGGCTTAACTGGTTCAGTGTCAGAGGAGAACCATGGAGAAAACGTCAGACTTTAGAATTGAGGGATGGAGTGATAGAATATCCCCCTCACCTGTCCATCATTTCGTTAATGATTGCCCAGGTGTGAGGTATATTCCTAAACATTTTGGGCTTGCAGACACATTTTGTTCTGGAAGCTTGAATGTTGAACAAGCACTGAGTGTTGGGATTAAAATCAAACTGGTAGCTGGTGTGCACACAAATGTGATGCAGAGATGAGAACAGAACAGTAATGGCTCAGCTACCCAGTGCTTCTCATACTTTAATGTACATATGAATCATGTGGAGACTTTATTAGAATGAGGGCACTAAATCAGTAGGTTTGTGCAGGACTGATGGTGCTGGCACACAAACATACCCTGGACCTCTGGTTGGTCTTCAAAGGAGTGTGTGGAGGTGGGGGGCTTTTATTCCTCACCTCTCCTTGCCCTCACTTCATACTACCAGAGGTACCTGTTAAGACATTTGGCTAATATTTTCAGTTGGTTTGTTTTCTTATTGTTGAGTTTTAAGAGTTATTTGCTAATTTTGGATTCAGTACTTTATCAGACATATCTTTTGCCAATATTTTCTCCCAGTCTATGACTTACTCTGCTCATTCTCTTGACAATGTCTGTTGCAGAGATTGGTCTTCCAGTCAATCCTGGCATCCATCTACCATCTAATGCCTATTTTCATGCTTAGAGAATTCCTAATTTTATGAGTCTTGGTTGGAAGTAAAATTCCCTTTCCTAAATGTGCTGAAAATGATACATATTATTATTCCCAGTCTTTCTTCTAGCTAAGGCACAGGCAAGGCCTAATTCCCATTAACAGATATAAACAAGCCAGTAACTCATAAGCCAGTGCTTAAAGAGGGAAGGAGCCGAGACCGGTTTGGCTCAGTGGATAGAGCGTCAGACTGCGGACTAAAGGGTCCCGGTTTCGATTCCGGCAAGGGCATGTACCTTGGCTGTGGGCACATCCCCAGTAGGGGGCGTGAAAGAGGCAGCTGATGGATGTCTCCCTCCCATCGATGTTTCTGACTTTCTATCCCTCTCCCTTCTGCTCTGTAAAAAATCAATAAAATATATTTAAAAAAAACACAAACAACTTCAAAAAAAAATAAATAAAAGAGGGGAGGAGAGGACTCAGCCTCTCTCTCCTCATCCTTCTCTTTTATTCTTTTATGCACTTGCATAAAGCTTGGTCTTAGTAGTGGTCTTAAGGCTGAGATACTAAGGCTTATGCAGTGACAGAACAATTGAAGATCTGACAGAGGTTTCTGTGAGGCCTATTCTGCTGTGAGAATTTGGACATTAGTTCTCAAAGCTAAGCTTCATGCCTTGTTTCCCAATTCACCAACAATCTTAGGCCATACTTTGTGTTCTTTTAATAAATTCCTCTCCTGTGATTTCAACTAGAGTCAGCTTTTTGTTGTTTGCAACTAGGAATTCTGACTCATCAAGGGAGATTAGGACAGATATAACTAGGAACCAGGTCCTGAAGGACTCCTGCTAACATGTTTTGAATGTATTATTAGTGTTGTGAAAAGTCGTGGAAAGACATTAAGGAAGAGAATGCTATAAGCAGATTTGCAATTTAGAAAAATTATCCTATAAGCTCCCAAATGACAGTAATTGTTTTCTGCTGTTTACTGATCTCTGCTCAGTCCTTAGCATCGTATATGGCATGTAGTAGGTAAAAACAACAACAACAAAAAAAAAAACCCCACAGCAGAATGAAAAATGGAAATGTTTTTTGACTTAATTTAATATTATTATTTTTAATTGAGGTAGCATTGGCTTACAGCATTATATAAGTTTCAGGTGTATAATAGTATATGAGTGAAGGAAACTTTAATGAATGAATTGGAGGAAGAGGTCCATGAATAAGGATGTTGTGGAAAATCAAGCGACAATGGTGACCTGGACTAAATCAGCATTCTTGAATATTCAGTTAAATACCTGGATTAAAAAAAAATTTGATATGTAAGAGACAAGGCAGAATCTAAATAATGTGCACAGAAATTTCATATTAATATTTTAAAATGCAAAATATGCTTTAAAATTAAATTACACTTACAATGATTACAATTTTAATAATAAGATGCAATATTAATGGAGAGGGAATGCAGGGAAGCATGGGTTCCAAAACTTTTTTCCATCCCCCACACAACAGCACTAGTAATATAGATATAAACTATGTCAAGGGGATACATAGAATGGCTATCAGTAGCTTCCAATGCCAAAAATGTGATCAAAACAAGAGTGCTGATAATCATAGTGCTGAAGAGATAAACATATCAAATACAGTTGTTTCAATTGTTTGAGTATCCTATTTTTTCCTGCATTACTTGGGTTACTCAGGCTGTCACTTTTTAAATAAGCCGAACAGTGGATTCAGTTAAGTAGACGAGGAGGATTTAAAAGATGAAACAAGATTGGTTTTCAACACCCCTTCCTTCTGAGCCCTCGGTGATAATTCAATAAAAAGGAAACATAATATTAATTTTTCAGAATTTTTGTTTGGTTAGATGACCTTGGTAAAAGCAAGTAGGTGAATTATTTGAAATTATTTTAATTGACTGTTATTACCATTATGTTATTTCACTGGATTAATTTACCGGTCATTCAAGTTGATTCACTAATGGAGCAGGTACATAAGACAGGCCAGGCAAAAATCACCACTGTAGTTCAATAATTTTCCCCAAAGCTCCTGCCAATTCGCATATCTTTACATGAATTTTACCTAATGTTCTCAAAACAGTATGCAATGATACAAAAAATGAAAATATTCATATAATACTTTTTTCTGCAAATACCCATCCACAGGTGCCATTCTCTCTTCTTTATTAGTATGCAGCATTGATGTTCTGAAAAAATCCCTACATCTTTAGAGACCAAATAACTACTTTGGTAAAATTAAGTCAATAATATTCTTGGATACAATGGGAAATGCATATTGTCTGGGTTATTCTGTCTAGTAGAAAATCATTTAATTGTGAAATGACATGGAGTCTTAGTCTCTTTCTTGCCAATAAAGTTGGTCGACTTTTTTAGCAACTTTATGCTGCAATTTCAATTTTGAGAAAAAAATTAAACATTAAACAATTAAAAATATTATTACCTGTCAGCAAACCCTGGCCTAATATATGTAGCTCTGAGCAAGCAGGGACTTGGGGATTTCATTTGATGGCTCTAGAAAACTGACCTCAACCTTAACTAACAGCATCTTTAAAAGAAGTTCTCAGCTTTACAGTGATTCTAAATTAACACATTTATCAGATTATTTACCTGGAGATTCACCTTGAGGGAAAGGGAATGGGTAGAGAGAAAATGCAGCCTCGGTGGGGAAATGGAGCCACAGAAGGATAAAGTACGCAGACTCTCTCACTGCCCCATTTCTTCGGAAGTTACCAGACTGTCAAGCTCGCTGTGATTTATTTAATGAAGGTCAGTGAGAGAACACACTAAATGCTTTAACTTGAGAAATAAAGCAAGGAACCCGTGTGTGCCACTATAATAAAACAACAGCTTGAAGAGGGAAAATTTCACACAGCCAAGCAGTAAGTTTTGTTTTTACTGAAATGACTGATTGTACCTCAGCCACAATAAATGGGAAGCACTAACATTGTTAACATACTTTTGTCCCTTCAACTAGCACAGTGCTTTACAACCCTCGGAGCTGAATAAATATTTGAAAAAGTTTATATGTGGCCTTCTGAGTTTCGTGGCTCACAAATTCATAGTCTCTAACCTAAGCTCGGGCCTGAGTACTAGGTGTAATACATTCTCCATCTGCCTGTTTGTTTACTGCTCAATGATTATTCCAACCTTTCCTATTCTCCTCAAGAACTGACTCACCCAAATACTGCCCACTTATATAATCTCTAACCTTTCCTGTTCTCCTCAAGAACTGACCCACCCAAATACTTCCCACTTATATAATCTCTTTCCATTTTAATTCCAACCACAAACAAATTTACCCCTATCCACCTTTAATTTCTCTGCTCTAGGGTAAGAAGACCCCTTTATTCAAATCAATCCATGCACAGGTGCCATTCTCTCTCTTATACTGGGCTATAGTCTTCCTCACGTTCTTATGTATCGTCAATTCCTTTTCTCAACCATTTCCTTCTTCTTAAACTGTGAAGTCCTCTCCTACAAAAGAATAAAACACATCTTTACCCTGTGCGTGTTCTTTCCTATGTTTTTCATCCCTCCTTTTCCACACTCAGGATTTCCACACTCAGGATTTCATCTGTTAAGGCAGAAGACTTCTAATTATCAATTTCTATATCATTTTTTCCTTGAAGTTGGTAAGTCCAAATGTTTGCTTGTCACAGCTTTCTTTCTCTTTAGTTATTTCACTTATTTATTTTTTTGTTGCATGCCAAGAATGGCATAATACTAGGAATGGAACTTATGTAAAAATACATAAGATTCCTACCCCCATGAATCTTTACAGTGTAACAAACTGTAGTGAAATAATCACAGAAGTAAATGACAAATGTGACAAGTGCAGCCAGAGGAGAACATACCTCAGACAGAGCGTTCCAACCTCCCCAGGTGGCTTCTTGTTCAGTATTATCTTTCAGTTGGTGTTTTCACAGGCCTTGCCCATTCTTCACTAAGTTATTTGGATGTTGACCTTCAGTCTTCTTCCCCACTTAATCCTGACATCCACCCATCCTGAAGTTCTGCTTACTTTTCCTCCTTTAATACTTTGCTGCTTTCCCTCAATAGTAGTTATCTCAGCTCCCCTTGTCTTGCCTGTACCATCACAGCAGTTGAGCTCTCTGTTTTTAGTCTTGTTTTATTCTCCAATCCAACCACACACATGGCCAAAGAATTTACACGATACACAAATCTGATCGTGTTACTCATCTACTCTTTTCCTATCTAATAAAAGAGTAATTTGCAGATTGACCATCACTCCAACACAAAAGAGAGCTGCCCCCATGTGGTCAAAGATCCTGCTCCCATGTGGACACAAGATGGCCACCGCGAGATGGTCACCAGGGGAGGGCCATTGGAGGTTCCAGGCCCTGCAAGGGTGGGCAGTTATAGGCCATCAGGCCAGCATGGGAGGGTAGTTGGGAGGGAGCAGGGCTGCAAGGGAGGACAGTTGGAAGTGATCAAGCCTGCAGGGGAGGGCAGTTAGGGGTGACCAGGCCTGCAGAGGAGGGAAGTTGGGGGAAAACAGGATGGCAGGGGAGCAGTTAGATGTCAATTAGGCTGGCAGGGTAGTGGTTAGCGGGTGATCAGGCTGGCAGGCAGAAGTCGTTAGGGGCAATTAGGGAAGCAGGCAGGTGAGCAATTTGGACACAGCAGTCCTGGATTGTGAGAAGGATGTCCGACTGCCCGTTTAGGCCCGATCCTACTGGGATTGGGGGATACCCCCCTCCTCCCCCCCTCCCCCCCCGCACAAATTTCATGCACGAATTTTGTGCACTAGCCCTTTAGTTAGATAATAAAAGACTAATATGCAAATTGACCGAATAGTGGAACAACTGGTCGCTATGACATGGAATGATCACCAGGGGGCAGACACTGAATGCAGGAACTGCCTCCTGGTAGTCAGTGCATGTCATAATAACCAGTTATTCAGTCAATTTGCATATCAGCCTTTTATTATATAGAATAATGCAGGAGCTGCCCCCTGGTGGTCAGTCTGCTTCTACAGGGGGAGTGCCGCTCAGCCAGAAGCCAGGCTCATGGCTGGCGAGTGCAGCAGTGGTGATGGGAGCCTTTCCCGCCTCTGTAGCAGCACTAAGGATGTCCCCTGAGATCTCCCAGACTGTGAGAGGGCACAGGCTGGGATGAGGACCCCCTCACCCCGAGTGCATGAATTTCATGCACTAGGCTTTTAATGCACTAGGTTTCTAGTTTTAAGATAATTAATGCTGGCTATTGTAATAAATATCACCAATATGTTAGAAGCTCAAAACAATAAGGGTGTATTTCTTGATCATATTATATTGAGACACAAGTCTGATGGATCTCCTTTGTAGCTCCCCTTCAAGGAATTCCATTCTTTCCAGTTGGTCAGGCTGCCTTTCAGAACCATACCTTTGGGGTCCCTGCATAAGTAGAAGGAGATGAGCTCAGGATGTCAAAGATGATTCCAGAGGCAGGTTCAGTCAACCTTTCTATTTATGTTGCATGAAATTCGTGTATGGGGACAGGGGCTGTCCCTCAGCCCAGCCTGTATCCTGGCCAATCTGAGACCCCTGGAGGAATGTCTGACTGCCTGTTTAGAGCTGATCTAGGTAGATTGGGTCTAAACGGGCAGTCAGACATCCTTCTCACAATCCAGGATTGCTGGCTCCCAACTGCTCACCTGTCTGCCTTCCTGAATGCCCCTAACCCCTTTTGCCTGCCAGCTTGATCACCCCCTAACCACTCCCCTTCCAGCCTGTTTGCCCTTTACTGCCCCCCCCCTGCAGGCCTAGTCACCACTAACTGCCCTCCCCTGCAGGCCTGATCCCCACAACTGCCCTTCCCTGCAGGCCCGGTCACCCTCAACTTCCCTCCTCTGCTGGCCTGGTCATCTATAACTGCCCTCCTTTTCCAGGCTTGATTGCCCCCAACTGCTCTCCCTTGCAGGCCTGGTCCCTGCACTCCCTTGCTGGCCATCTTGTGGCATCCATCTTGTGTCCACATGGGGGCAACCATCTTTGACCACATGGAAGCAGCCATCTTGTGTGTTTGAGTGATGACCAATTTGCATATTACTCTTTTATTAGATAGGCTTGGCCATAAGGTCAATATGGCCACAACCTAATTGTAATTTAGTCTTCTGGGTACCAAGGGAAATAAAAAAACAGGATTGTGAGCATCTACCTAATTACTGCCTGACTTGCTTTAACTCTCTTTCAGTTCTAGCTGCTGCATATAGATTATAAAGCCCATGTACAAGCATCTTTTCTCATTGCCTCTCTTCTTTGTTTTTTATATCTTTTTTCACGTTGGGTCTCAATCACGCTCTTCTTTAAAAAAATTCAATACCTGCATTTTCTTTGCTGAATGCATTTTTCTAATGGATATTGTATGTTAAAATGAATAGCTTCTCACAATTTGTGTCTTAGGTGTAGAACCAATTGCATTTTCAAACTACTTTTACAGAAATCCTTGCTTAAGAAAGGCCTTGTTTCTTTTCCTGTGAATCACTAACTCATTGTGGTAGTTTCTAGATGAAAACTTAAACTCTCAACACCTCAGATGCACCTAACATTTCAGAAATTATCCTGAGAGAGATTTGTAGGTGTCAAAACATGCCTCTGTCTGGAAGGGCAGTCTTTCTGAAGGTGTCAGGATGAGAAATACTTTCTAAATACCTATTATACCCCTTGCCTTAACCTTTTCACCAGAGCTTAGAATTTGGGTAGGATTAGTCAACAGGGCCCAGACTCTAGAGGCTAGAGGCCTAACCTTTAGGCCAGGAGAGTGTGATTAAAACAAGTTTGCAGAGGCCTTATGTTCAAAATTGTTTTCCCATGAACCATGTCAGTATTACACATTCTCTCCATCACATTGTCTGGATTTCAGTTGAATACCTTCGAGCCTCTTGCTAGTTGTACAAAGTAGACTAATAATAGTTACCTCATAGAGCTGTTGTAAGGAAGGAATTTGGCATCACAGTAAAGCTTTAAACTGTTGGCTTTTATTAATAGTATTAATATTACATTGGCAAAGTCCATGGAAACATATATTAGCACTTACACAATAGGTTATCAATAGCTCTCTTTATATGATTTCTTTGCCTTATGGCTTTGAAGATGGTCATATTTTAACTATTCTCCTTGAGGGATGTTCCTATTATTGTCTTTGAGTGATAACACCTATGCAAAAAATAAAACCCATTGTAATGTTATCAGCATGTTCATCAACAGAGGAAAGTGAAGGTAAATTGTGGTACAGCCATTGTGACAGTACCTATGATATAACACTTTCAATGTTAAACAGTGTTTAGTTTGTACAGAAATTACCTTTAAATTCTTGGTGGGTAATTAACCAACGAACAAGCAGAATTTGAGGTCCACACTGGAGAAGTTTCAAAATAAGACTTTGGATATTTCAAGTATATGAGCAAAGCATCATTATTAGAATAAGGCATGTTATTTTTTGAAATAACTAATGGTCACAATCCCTCCTGGATCCCTAGATAGAATTAATGGACCAGAAAGAAGAACCTTAGTCTGGAGGACATGTGACATCAGGTTTGCAGACTGGCATATGGAGATGGAGTTAGAAAGCAGGGGAGAGACCCTGCCACCCTGTAATCTGTGGCAGGCTGAATAAGGGTGCCCCCAAAGACGTCCACATCTGGTCCCTGGATCTTTTGAATCTGTTACCTCTTATGGCTAAAGAAACTTTGCAGATGCAATTAAATTAAGGATCTTGAGCTGGGAGATGATTCTGGATTACCCAGGTGAGTGGGATGTCAGTTACCACAACAGCTTTTGCAAGAGGGAGGCAGAAGGTGGAGTAGAAGAGAAGGTGAGGGGGTGACGGAAGTAAAGCTTGCAGTATGTGCTTTGAAGATGGAGGAGAGGGTCGCAAGGCAAGGCTTATAATGGCCACTAAAAGCTGGAAAAGGCAAGTCCCCCAGATCTGTGAATAATGCCATTTTGTTCAATGTTGTTTTGTTATAATGGTGATGAGAAACACAGAATCTCAGCCGGGGCCACTGCCTGTGTGGTTTGCACATTCTGCTCATGCCTGTGTGGGTTTTTTTCCAGGAACCCCAGTTTCCTCCCACATCCCAAGATGTGCACAGGGGGTGAACTGGTGGGTCTAAATGGCCCCAGTCTGAGTGAGATGGGTGTAGGTGCGCCCTGAGATGGAAGAGCATCCTGTCCAGGGTGGTTCCCCACCTGTGCCCTGAGCCACCTCTGATCCTGAACTGGAATAAGCAGGCTAGAAAGTAATTATCTACTTTTTTTCATTAGCCTTTCTTGAGTGTTATTTCCAATTATAATATTACAAGTGTTTGGGTGTTTTTTCTTTTTTTTAGAAGTTTGGTGATGTTTTCGTGAGCAGAAATATATGTCATAGGAACTTAACTCTTGTTTATGTCAATTAGCCTACAGTAAAATTGGTTTCATTACATGTCCTTTCATTTTAAGTTGCAGTTTCCAAGTTACCCATGACATTATGTGAGGACTTACTACACATATGTTCTCCCATCGGAATCTGTGAATCGGTGGTGGTAGTGGGGGGAAGGGGGGGAAGGGGGAACCCAACACATAACTTTCTGGCAGACACCTTGCTTTAGCTCTTGAAGACTTACTTCAAAATTCCGACCTCCAAAACAGCCAGAGAATAAGTCTGTGTTGTTTTAACTCACTAGATGTGTGGTAATCTGTCATAGCAGTCACGGTAAGCTATTATAAAAATGCAAGCTGCTCTGTGAATAAGACGAGGCGCCTTATCTTTAATTGAACTCATCTGTAGCCAAACAAAAAAGGATCTCAGTGGAGTGAAATCACCTGAACTTGATAATGCTCCCAGTGAGATGGGCGTGGCCAGCAGAGAGAAACTGTAAGAAAGACAGGGGGACAATCAGGGACAGCGCTGTCTCACTTTTTCTCATACCCTACTTGATTCAGAGGATATGCAAACACCTGCCTAGGAAAGGCCATGTTTGAGGGCCATGATGCAGGATGAGTCCTGAAAAACAGTGTTCACAGCATTGCCTTGGTCAGCTCCATGGAGCCATTTCACAGTCTGTGTGAGAAGCTTGTGTGTGAGCGTGCGTGCGTATGTGTGTGTGGGGAGGAGAGGATGTTTTTGTCTAAATATATCTAATTTAAATTTTCAGCATAATTATGGGTGTTTTTTTTTAACAGCCAGCAGTGACTAGAAAATGAAATAAGAACAACAAAGCTTCTGTACTTTAAAAGAGTAAGTTGTCCTATGTCAAAACATCTTATCTTATGTAGTAAAGGTAAATCCCCATAGAGATAAGATGGCAATATTAGAAAATCTTTGGATGTAGTCAGCTCACTTTTGCTAGTTTTACTTCCGGGAGTCAGTGTTCGTCTTTGGAAACTAGAATTTAGCTTGTGCTTATATAGCCATTTTAGGTCAGGAATCCTCTGAAGACACGAGTTGTGAAGCTAATAAAGATTGTGTGTGGAAGATGGGAAAGAAAAGCTTAGTTATTGTGCCAGTAGCCCTCATGAAGGAAAGGGGAAAATTAACTTTAAGGGAGACTGGTATTGATATGTAATTCCAAGTTTCAAGTAAAGAATATAACAAATTCCATTTTTTACAGTGTATATCTGGACTGAACCTCCCACTGAAGACAACTAAAAATGCTTAGTGAAAGTACAAAACAAAACATAGTCCTGTTGGGCAGGCTTGGCTCAGAGGTTTAGCAACAATCTATGTATCAGGAGGTCACAGTTAGACTCCCAGTCAGTGCACATGCCTGGGTGTTCAGGAGGCAGCCAACCAGTGATTCTCTCTTATCATTGATGTTTCTATGTGAAAGAAATACAATATATTTAAAAACTACTTTAACATAGCCTTAATGAGCTGGAAAATGAGTAAGAGTCATAAACTGCACGACAGTGAGAAGGCATAGAGGAAAGCAGAGGACTGATGTTGGTTTTTATCTTAAGGGGATTGGCTGAACCAGGACACCTTGATCTTTGAACTTCATTCCTTTCCAGGACAAGTTAAGCCAGATAGATACACAGCCCACGGCCAGCCTAAGGTGCGAGCCTAGTAAGAGAATCTCCACATAAATCACAAAGAGAAATACCACCCCTGAGCTAAAAAAAGAGAAGAGCACATCAAATATTGTAATGATCAAGCATAACATATAAAATAAATATTTTGATAATGTTTAAATATGAGAATATATGAATATTCATTGAACTATTATTTCAGCCTTTTTAATGTTCAAAATTTTCAAAATAGAACTTTGGGTGGGGAATGGGGGCACCTAGGACTAGAAGTTAACTTCCTTGAACTGAAAAAGGATAAATATAAATATTTACAGCAAATAACTTACTTAATAGTGAAATGTTAAAAGCATTTGCCCAAGGCACTGGTATCTAATATCAACACTTCTATTTAAAAATATATGGAGGTCCTAGCAGTAAGTTACAAAAAAAAGAAAGAAAAAAAAAGAAAGAAAGAAAGAGTATAGGCCAGAAAGAAAGAAATAAAACTCTCATTATTTAGGCAATATAATTGTCTACAAAGAGTACTAAAAAAATGCATAATAATAGTTTAATAAATCTGCTAGATATGAAATCAATGTATAAAAACAAGTTGAATTCATACAATACAGTAGTTTGGAAAATATATTTTTAAGTAAAGGTAACATTTACAAAAGAATCAAAATTCTAAAGTGGCTAGAAATATATCTAACAAAATCTGAGCAAGATTAAAAAATGTTTTTATTGATTTTAGAGAGAGGGAGGGAGAGGGGAAGAGAGAGATAGACATAAAGAAACACCTTTCATTTGTCTGCAACCTGGGTATGTGCTCTGACTGGCAATCAAGTCAGTCACTTCTCTCTGCCTGGGAAGATGCTCAACCAACTGAGAAACACTCAGCCAGGGCCAAGATATTTTTGGAGGCAGTTGTAAAGCTTAATGGGAGGTCATTAAAGACAACCTATGTAAATATACAGATATATCATATTTTTGGATTGTATTATTAATATTACAAAAATGTTGATCTCAAAATTCATTCACAATTCACTGCAATCACAGCAGGCTTTTATGTGGTAGAACTTGAAAACATGATTCCAAAATAAACATAGAAAACTATAAGTCAACAATAAGTCTTCTCTGTACAAAGAACAAAGTACAAGGATTGCAATGCCGATATAAAGAAGTTTTTTATAGTTGTAGTAATAAATTTAGTGTCCTATGAAGAAATAAACAAATTGGTGAAATTCTTTGTCAGTTTCAGAAACAGATTTACCCAGATATTAAAACTTGATCTAATTGAGCTAGCATAACAGATTAGGTATAAAAGATGCACTTTTAGTAAATGATTCATGAAAAAATATCTACATATAAAAGCCTAACTGACCGTTATGGCTGAATGACCAGAATGACTGGAATGACCACTTGACCAATAGTTATGAATGCACTGACCACCAGGGGGCAGATGCTCCATGCAAAGTCTGCTCCCTGGAGGTCAATGAGCTCCCACAGCCAACCTCCCATGGCTGCTCCCGTGGCTGGCCAGCCAACCTCTTGGAGTTCTTCCCTCTAGCTGACAGACCACCCGATAGGTCTCAATTGCTGGCCATTTAGAGGGACCCCACCCATGCATGAATTTGTGCATAGGCCTCTAGTGATCATAATAATGAAAACAGTTAAATTGAACCATACTTCACACCATAATCCAAAATTATAAGACTCAAAAAACCTAAAAAATCTCACAATATATTTATGACCTTTGGGTTGAATCTAAGGTAAGGTTTTATGAGTGTCTATAGGATATTCTTTATAAACCTTCAGGTTATAAATAAATTTGATACAAAGAAAGATTTCTTTAACCAAATTAGGAAAAAATCATGAACAATAAAAAAGGTTTAATGTATTTAAATTGAGAACTGCTTTTTACCAAAGGACATCATAAAGAGTTTGGTGAAGGAAAACCACAATAGGGCAAATGAATATGTGTGTAATTCGTGTAATTGATAAAATATCAGTATTCAGGATATATTAAAAATAACTCCCACAAGTAACAAAGAAAAAAGAAAACTTAATAGAATATCAGATAGAAGTCTTAAAACATTAGAGAAACAATTCTTCACATAAGAGAAACTCCAAATGGTCGATAGCATGTAAGAAGTTTGTTCAATCTTATTAGTAATTAGAGCTTTGCCAATTAAAAGGCAGAATAAAACATCAAAATGTTTACCACAATGAAAAAATTAAAAACATTGGATAATATTAAGCATTGACAAGGATGTGGAGTAACTGCACACATACACAAGTGGTAGAGTGGTAAATTGGCAAAATTACTTTAGAAAGCAGTTTGATACTGTCTAGCTAATTAATTGAGATGCACAAATTTAGTGACTGAGCAATTTTGTCCTCTCTCAGGGAAGCTCTTGCCCAGGATACATGTGTAAGAGTGTTGACTGCTTTGGAGATAGCAGAAAACTGAAAACAACCCAAATATCCATCCACATCAGAACAGTTAAACAAACTGTTTATCTGTTTTGTTTATCTCATGAAATTATTGATTATTTGAAAATAAATGTAATTTGAAGCAAAGACTTAATTGATTCTTAGGAACCTAAGGCTGTAGAAGAAACATTGAATATGTTTACAGTTCTATAAGGTTCCTAAACATGCATAATGAAGTAGTGCATGATTTAGGGATACAGACTTCGTAGTGAAGTAAATATTTGGAGAGAATAAATGTCAAAGAACATTAAATTTAGAATGATGGTTATCTCTAAGGGATGAGCCAATTCAGTGGGATGCCCTGGAATACACATGGCTTCCAACATGAAGGTAACTTTGTTAATTAAATTGGGTCATGGGCACCCAGGTGTTTGTGTTTGTTTTGTCTGCATTATGCATATTTAATACAATTATATTATATCTACTCAATATTTAATTTAACAATTTCTAAAAGAAAAAAATCGCTGAGAAAAATTTAGATGTTATCTACTCATTCTCTGAGGGTTATTTTAAAGTTTTTCAGAGAGTTTAAAAATAAGTACTGTTTTTAAAAAACTTTTATTATATTTTTATTGATTTCAGAGAGGATGGGAGAGGGAGAGAGAGACAGAAATATACATGATGAGAAAGAATCACCGACCAGCTGCCTCCAGCATGCTTCCAACTGTGGGTCGAGCCCAGGCATGTGCCCTTGACCAACATCGAACCCAGGCCCTCCTTCCCTGCCCTCCCTCCCTGCCTTCCCTGCCCTCCCCCTACCCCCAGTCTGCAGGCCAACACTTTATCCAGTGAGCCAAACCAGCCAGGGCAAAACTATGTACTGTTTAAAGATGATTTTTAGTAGCACTTTTCAGAAAAGCTTTCCTCAATATCTGCCCTCCTAAGTAATTTTCCTTTACAGATACACTTAGACTGTATCTACTTAGTTTCTACCAAGTTTTGGATAATTAATTTATTTTAATCAATTGTAATTGAATCCTATGCCTGCAAATCTTCATATATGTCATACCCTTTGTAGGAAGCACTTTCTTTGTATTCCCTTCTGTATCCCCTTATCTTCTTTCCCACTACCATTCTTCAGGCATTCCTCAATTATTTATTACTAGTGGCCCCGTGCACAAAATTTGTGCACTGGGTGGGAGAGGCAGAGTGGTGGAGGGGTGTGTATCCCTTATCCTGGCCTGCATCCTCTCTAATCTGGGACCCCTGTGGGACCGGGCCTAAACTAGAACTTGGACAACCCCTTTGCAATCTGGGACTACTGGCTCCTAACTGCTCACCTGCCTGCCTGCTTGATCTCCCCTAACCACTCTGCCTGCTGGCCTGCTTGCCACCAATTGCACCCCCTTGCCAACCTGATCATCCCCAACTGCTCTCCCCTCCTGGCCTGATCACCCATAACTGCCTCTGCCTCAGCACCATCACCGTGGCTTTGTCCAGAAGGACATCTGGAATGTTTCATGGTATAATTAGCATATTACCCTTTTATTAATATAGATAGGATATGACATAGTGCCATAACTATAACATATCTACCAATATTACCTCTGAGAATACATATTTCATGAGGTAGGAAGGCATCTAATACATTACACTGTATATGTTGTAAGTAGTAGGAAATACAGTATTTGTAGCAATAATATACACCTTGTGACTTCCCTTCTTGATCTGGGAATGGTTCCCAGGTCTTTGAACATTTCCTGGCCCCTAATGTATTTTTTTTTTTTTTTTTGCCATTCAGTGTAACTTTATTTACTGTTTATTGCACATAATTTGAGGTCTTTAATTTCTAACCACCAAAGATTCAAAGGTCTATTTTTTTTCATGAATTTTAACACTAACATTAGTGAATTTGTGTATTCATGTGTTTTTATTGTGAACATCTAAATTATTCACATTGTCATAGGTCCTGAACTCATAAGCGTGGATCATGCATAGGCTGGCAGCAAGCCAGGAAGCCACTCTGCAAGCAAACTGATACTCTATATAAGGAGAAAAGTCATAGCATAACATTTAATGTCCAACTTTAGTTTATATACTATCAGGGACTCAACTGCTTGGTTAGTGATGGGGTTGATTATTGGGAGGATTATTCCTGAAGTAATTAAGGAAAGGGGGGCTCAGTCTTTCTTCTTGGTTGCTTGCTCCTTCCCAGCAGCACCTTCATCTCTTTGGGCAGCTTCTGGGGCAGCTTCTCCTTCACCTTCTCCTCAGCTTCTTGGGCCCTGCTGAGTGGTGGAACAGGCACGAGGGGCGGGGCCGCCTGGGACGTGTCCCTGTCCCTTCATGGGCCCCAAGGAGCAGTGGAACGAGCCCGCCCCTCGCGCCTCTTGGGTCCCTGTCCCTCTGCAGGCCAGAACGGGCGCGAGGGGCGGGGCCACCCCTCACCTCACACAAGCCTCGGCCCTGCCGCGCCCGCCCCCCCCCCCCCCCCGCCATTGGCTGGTCAAATTAGCATACTACTCTTTTATTAGATAGGATAAGCATACTTCCGCTGACTCCACTCCATGAAGAAGGGACAATAGAAATATGTTAAATTAATGAATATATAAAATGTGAAAGAATAATGACTAACATTAAAACACCTCCTTCAAGGAACTTGAAGTCTAGCAGATAGTGGTATATGTAAGTAAATGACATTACTCTTCAGTATAAATGGTAATACAGGATAAGTTTAAAAAATGTTGTAAAAAATAATAATTATGTGATGTGATAGAAATGTTAGAAAAAGCTACTATGGTAATTACATTGCAATATATAAATGTATCACATCAATGTTGTACACTTTAAAACTTATACAGTGTTATGTGTAAACTATATCTCCACTAACAGAAAAGATTGAAGGGTAAGATTTGGTGTCTCTTTGCTGGTAATTGAAATAATATTAACTAAAATCAAGAATTTGGTTTCTTTAAAAGGTAATTAGTTAAAAAAAAAACTCACATATTTCTTAGCAGAGTCTACTGAATATGCAAATGAACACTGCTCATTTTCCAGCGCTAAGGGCATACCTTGCACCCCGATCTTGTGGTTATTTAAAATTTTTTTTATTGTTTAAAGTATTACAAATAGTAGTACATATATCTCCTTTGTTCTCCCCCATTGACCTCCCCGGCCTCCCCTACACCTCAGCACATGCCCTCACCCCTGCCACAGTGTCTTGTATCCATTGGTTTTACTTATATGCATGCATACAAGTCCTTTGGTTGATCTCTTACAGCCCCCCGCCTCAACCTCCCCACCTTTCAGCTGTAGTGTGACAGTATGTTCAATGCTTCTTTGCTTCTGCATCTATTTTTGTTCATCAGTTTATAATGTTCTTTATATTGCACAAATGGTTGAGATCATGTGGTATTTATCTTTCTCTGACTGGCTTAGTTCACTTAACATAATCCTCTCCAGTTCCATCTATGCTGTTGCAAATGGTAATAATTCCTTTTTTTTTTTTTTAAGGAATTCCATTGTGTAGATGTATTACAGTTTTTTAATCCACTCATCTGCTGATGGGCATTTAGGCTGTTTCCAAACCTTAGTTTGGTGAATTATGTTGCTATTAACATAGGGGTGCATATATCCTTTCTGACTGGTGTTTCTGTTTTCTTGGGATATATTCCTAGAAGTGGTATTAAGGGGTACTGATCTCGGTTTCTAATTGAGTCCTACTAAAATCACTTGGACTATTTGACTAAATGGCTGATTTCTGGGTATGTGAAGAAATTACATGTTGAGCCTGGGACATTTTATGTCAGAAAGCAGGAGAGGATTTGAAAAGCAATTGGACATGTCAAAAGGACATCAGAGCTGTCCTGAAGGGTTTCCCACTGGCCAAATATGGGACAGTTGGGTATCCAAAGAATAATCAGGGTCATGAATATGATGTATTGGATTAATAACTCATAAGTTAATAGCCATGGTGAAAACAAATAGGGAAGGAGAAAAAAAGGCTCTTCTTTTATTCTAGATGAGCTATGTAACAAAATTCATAGAATTCGAAAAACAATCACCATTTTGCAGCCACAAATATGACAATTGATATTTGGTTGAAAAGTTGTTGAGAAACAAAATATGTGCAGTGTCAAAATATCATATATTTAACTAATTACAGAGACACAGAAACCATCTCTTTCTAAGGAAGAAATCTAGCACACCTCCCTTAGCCAAGTGATTGAACCTAATGTCACTAATAATGGGAGAAATAAATGATTCTTGCCTCCTGAAAAAAACCCAACATCAGCTATATAATATTCTTGTCAAAAATGTTTAACCTGAAACTGTTCATGGAACAACTGGGCAAATTCAATCAAGGGTCATTCTACAAAATAACTGGCTACAATTTTATTGACTCTTAATATATCAATAAGACAAAAGAACTGTTCAGAAGGAGGTCAAAGAGACACGACAATAAAATGTAATATATGGTCTTTCAATGAAAGAAAAATGTAAGGACATTATAAGGAAAAATGGAGGGATTTTGAATGTGTAATGCATATTAGATAATATTATATCAGTATTTACTTTCCTAAGTGCATTAATGGTAATGGTACTGTGGTTGTGTAGGAAATGACAGTGCTTTTAGGGGAATTATGATAAAGGAGAGAGGCATCATGATTTTTTTCAGATGACTCAGCCAAATAGATACAAATGGGAATACAGATGAAATGGGTACAGATATAGACAAATGTGGCAGCTATTTGAATATCTTTGTTTTGTGCGTGTGTGTGTGTTTGAGATTTTTATAATTTTAGTTGAACCAAACTGATGACATACTGGGAAGTAAGATCTCAAATGCCCCTGTTTGTTGCTGTAGCTTATGGGTATATGACTGTTAACAGGATATACTTTCAACTTTTCAGTACATTAAAATTTTTCAAAATTGAAAATTGGGGTAAAAAGAAACTATGACTTTCTAAAAGAAGTGTGGTGAGAAGGGCCTCTGGCCAACCTAGAGAGTTCCTTTGTTCCCACAAGTACTATAATTTTTCAGCAGACAATATCCACCCTATTCTCTAAAGGGAAATTCACTTAAAATAAAACAAAACAAAACAAAAAGAAACAACAGTGTTAGGACAAATGAATGTCATGAATACACCAAATAATTTTCTAAAATCAGGCCCTAAAGCCCATAGTTTAAATTATCTTTGGTTTATTTTTTTTGGTAACTAATTTCTGAGTCCTACCTGACTAACAAATGGCTGAAATGGATTCCCTAGGTTTATAGTGTTACTTCAAACTCCATAAAGGGAATTCTTTGTAATGCATACAAATGGTATACTGCAATGCATATGCAGGTCACCTATGACCATGTTGAGTGAATTGAACAGGGTGCACATAGAAAACAACTTGATTCTTTCACTGCAGCAAGCACACAGTTCACACATCCCCTGGATGAAATTTCAGGTGGTTCTTAAAGCTTGTCAATATCAGGTAGCTAATTAACAAAATAAACTGACAAAGTAAATAGATCCAGAGACATGGAAGCATGGAACAGACTAAAGAATCTCAGAAGGAAGGGGAGAGGGGTGAGAAGAGACTAACCAAATAATTTATATGCATACTAGAGGCCTGATGCACAAAATTCATGCAAGAGTAGGGCTCCACAGCCCTGCTGCCTTGGCCCTCATGTCCCTGGCTGCATCCAGAAGGTTGCCCAGAAGGTTGTCCTGATGGTTGTTCTGCTGTTGGACCATTCAGTTGATTTGCATATTATGCTTTTTAAAATTATTATAAATATGCATTGCCCATGGTCACAGACAATAGTTAGTGAAGGCCTGAGATGGGATGGGATGGGAGTTGGCTAAAGGGGGGCAATGGGAGAAAAGCGGCGGGGGCATCTGTAATACACTCAGCAATAAAGATTTTTTTTTTTAAGTGTGAGGACAGAGTCATGGAACTTACCATCCCACCATGACACAACCATGGGGAAATAAATTTCCCCAGAAGGAAACTGTTATGTTGTTATGTAAGGAGAAGGCTTTCTGTGTGTCTAAAGTAGCACATTTGATCAACACATTGCCTTTAAGGGAGATAGAGAAAAACAAATAAGTATGAAATGTATAAATCCTTTAGTAGAAGAAACAGAGAAGGAAATTTGGAATTATTCTGGAATGTGAGGGTGAGGCAATAGAGGAGGTACATTTTAAGCTGAATCTTAAAGGCTCAGATAAAAGTGTTGCCAGGGAGATGATGAGACCTCATTCTTGTCTTCCTAAAGGAAAGATTTCAATCAAGAGATAAAATGTATCAAAGGAAGTAAGAATTATTGGCCACAGGAAAAATATACTTAGGGCAGTGAAACAAGGAAGAGCATAGAAGAAGCAACAGGAGAGCCTCGGCCGGGAATTCAGAGAAAAGGGGGCCTCAGAAACAGGTTCAGGGGTTAGCCTAGGACAAGCTGTGGCTGCTCATTGCTCCCCTGGTTGCAAGTCTCCTGGGGTCCCTTAGAGAAAGAAAGGGTAAAGGGAATGGCATGGTGTGCTCCCCTGGGGAAATGTGTGCCTGGTCCTTCATTCTGAGCCTATTTATCTATCTCTTGGAAGTGGAAATCTTAGGGAAGGTCTCAGGGGAGGATCTCAGTAGAACAGTCATCAGCTTTCCAGGTGTGCTCATTCAGGACTGTGGTCTGCACTGGTCTTGAGGGAGCCACTCTGTCACTTGTCTGGTTTTGCTGCTTTTCTGGGCCTGGAGCTGAAATACAACTGAAGTCTAGATGTTATCTTTGGGGAGGAAAAGGTCAGGGGATCTAAACTGCATGACTAGCAATATAAAAATTCATGGGTCCAAACCAAATGACCAATGATATTCTAGGGGAGAGAGGATACCCTGGGGGCGAGGTTCTTGTTTTCCCTGTTCTGTCCCTTGCTAGGCACCCAGAGCATTTTGCCCTGGTGAGTTTTTGTACTGAGCCCATCATCTTTGCTCTGCTCAAGTCTGTCCAACTGCCAATAAGGAGAGGAGGGGTAAGTACCCTAAGGCAAAATGATCACAAGCAAGGATAAAGAATTTTGAACAGGGGCCCTCTTTAGGAAAAATAATGCAAATCTACAAGTCCAAAATTAGCATATGGAAGTGAATGTGTTTTTAAAATGAGAAAACATAATGAAACAAATTACCAGTCTTAGAAACCTTAAATCCCTTTCATCTGAGGTCCCTTGAGGCCATTTGACAGAAATGCTTACATAGATAAATTGCTTGATTGCAATTACTTTTCCTTGAACATTCTAAAATACTTAGCCATTCAGAGCAAGCACAGGGAGGGATGGGAGCTTGTGCTTCACTAACATTAGGGTCAGCCAAGTCAGCCTTGGGTTGTGAAGTGATGTCATGGGTTCAGGAACTCCAAGAAGCTAGCTTGACATCCCTGGAACCCAGGCTCTTCAGGATTATAGGAGGTTGTACACAGGTAGGCAAAAGTCCGTGGTGATGGATTTTGTATGCCACCCTATGAAGCTCTGACTAGTTTGTAGGATGTGGAAGTTTTGGAGAATTTTATGAGAAAGTTACATGATTAAATTTGCATTTAGCAAGATGCCTCTTGAACATCCAGGGCTAAGGAAAAAGTCCAGAGGAGTAACTTTAGAAAGTACCATTTAAAATAGCCTTGAAATAAACAATATTCCTGAACATTAGAAGAAGAAATGGATTAGAGAAACAGTGACAAATTAGAATGAGCAGGAACTTAGATAAGCAGCAACTATATGATAACTGACTAAATAAATAAAAAGAGTTTTGAGTATGGGAGCCATTTGAGTATGGGAGGCCATTAATATCATATATATATATATATATATATATGTGTATATATATATATATGTGTGTATATATATATATATATATATATATATGAAGAAAAGAACTTAATAGTAACAGTAGGGTAGAAAAGATAGGTGAACACATTTTCAGAGAGGCTGGATTGTAATCTTTCTGCAAGTGAGAAAGCATCTATTTAATTAGATAATCAGCTCTTCAATAAGGAGAAAATTATTTTTAAAAAGGGAATAAAAGATACTATGTAAATATAATTATTACTCAATTTGATACATATTACATTATCTATGTTGTACCTTAATAAACATGACAACAGTTATTACAGCTTAGCAAGGGAAAATAAAAATTGGTCTTAGCAATTAACCTTATCCACATGTAAATGAGATTAATTAGTAGTGTTTCCTTTCTAATCTTTTGGGGAAAGCAGATAATTATAATTATACTATTTATGCAACTTGTATCCAAATATATAATGGGACACAATAGTTAGCAAATTAAAGTTCAAACAGGAAAATTATTCTACAATTTACTTTTAAAATGCTAGGAAAGCCAATTAGAGCATGTAAGTGACATATTATAAACAAATATGAACACTTTCTCAAGAGAACTAGCTTTTAATTTAAATTTCCTAGTGCTTTTGTTCCTCATTGAAATTGCTCACTGAGGTTTAACACATGTTTGAAATGTTTAGATTTTTGATGGAAGGGCCCTTAATATAAAGGCAGAAGAACAAATCTGATCTGGAGAAGGAATTAGAAACAAATTTGATACTGTCACAAAACGATAATAAAAATTCCGGTGTTCTGATTGCTGATTCATTATTCTTTTCAACACATTCATGACCTACAGAAATGTAAGATCATTTATTGTAGGAAAAATGATATATACATTTCATTTGCAGAAAAACAGAGAACAGTTATTTTTGTCAGTTTTAGAGACTATTAGAATAAAATTTCTGCTCACACCTTGAGTGAAATGTCCAGGATATGTGATTATTGATTTACTAGAGGCCCAGTGCATGAAAATCATTCACTGGGAGGGGTGTGTCCCTCAGCCTGGCCTGAGCCCTCTCTGGGAGCCCTTGGGGAGCTGGCCTAAGCCATCAGTCAGTTATCCTTAGTGCCACCATGGAAACAGGAGAGGCTCCCACTACTGCTGCTGTGCTCACCAGCCGTGAGCCTGGCTTCTGGCTGAGCAGTACTCCCCATGGAAGCAGCACTGACCACCTGGAGGACAGCTCCTGCATTGAGCATATGCCCCCTGGTGGTCAGTGCACATCATAGCGACTGATCGTTCCATCATTGGGTTGTTTTGCATCATAGCCTTTTATTATATAGGATTTAGACAACAAACTTTTATTTAATATTTACTGTGTGACAATGCCTAACAGACCTTAGGGGGAGAGCTAGTGCAATTTAATTTCTGCCCTCAGGGAGAAGTCATGGAGGTACAATAAAACGCACCCAATGAACTCTTGAGAAAAGACTTGCCAAAGAATGCTGGATGAAAGAAAGCAGAAGACATATCAAGCAGATTGGAGAGCATGTGCAAGATTATACAGACATGAAGTGGGAGGGAGAGAGAGAGAAAAATATTGATCTGTTACCTCCTGTACATTCCCGACCAGGGATTGAACTCACAACCTAGGTATATGCCCCAACCAAAGAATAAACCCACAACCTTGTGATGTACAAGATCGTTCTCCAATCAACTGAGTCACCTGCTCAGGCCAGAGGCATGTTTCATTTGATAAAGCATGTTAAAGAAGCATGCCTGTGACATACATATTTTGAATCCCTACCTGAAATGAACAGAAAATCAAGAATTCTTTTCCAGCAAGTATTTTCACAGGCTGCCACAATGATCATAACATTGCTCTGTTCTTGAACTGGTGTTCAGAGATAAGAGTAGCATCTCAAACATTTCTTCTTTGAAGATTATCAGAATGATTGTAATACAGTTGAATGAGGATTGACGAGAGTTTCAAGCTTAGGGTTCAATTTCTAAAGTGCCAAATTTCTCTGGAAAACCCAAGAGGATACTGAGATAGGAATGATATTAAATATTAATTTAAGGCCTGGCCAGTGGTTGAGTGTGGACCCATGCATAAGGATTGATTTCTAGTTAGGGCACATACCTGGGTTCCAGGCTCCATCCCCAGCAGAAAGCAGTCGATCGATGGATGTTGATGTTTCTCTCTCATGGATATTTCTATCTCGCTCTTCCTCTCCTTTCCTCTCTCTCTCAAATCAATTATAAATATATATATATATATATATATATATATATATATATATATATTTAAAATATGATTTTAAGTAACCTACCTCAGACATCAAGTTTCCAAAACTATGATCCTTCTTTTTAAGAGGAATAGCACACAGTGTGAAGGAATGGGGGGAAGAAGGGGGAGGGAAATTGGGATGAGAAAACCTCGGTTTCTCCAAGCTTCAACAAGGCACCTGAGACAGGGACTGAGGTGCTGGGGCAGGTGCATGGAATGTGTGGAAGGTATCACTCCTGTAATGGAAAGGATAAATGACCACAAGTTGAATGTGCTGGTCATTGATACCTTTCACAGCATTGTGAATCAATGTCTTGTTTTAGAAGCTGAGGCATGCGTGGGGTTGACAGACACCCTTATAGTCTCCAACTGTGAGGCCATTTCTTTACTCAAAGGAGATGAAGTTTTGCTGACAGAGGTGTTGCAGTGCAGCAGAACTAGTCTTCAAATTTTGTTTCTGGGCATTAATCATTATGGCTTCATGTCACAACAAAACAACCCTGAGCTTTTAGTCTATGTCTTTGGGCAAGAATTTTGACATAGCATTTGATGTCTTTGAATGATATCATATCAGATAATCAACCATCATACCTATGGCTCTAGTTTTCTTTGTCTCCTTTAAATGTTTGGCAGATCCATGCCACAGACAATATGAAAAGATATTCTTTCACTGAAAAGCGCGGGGTGCTCCTTTCCCATATTGAAATGTCACAGGACTCTTACAACTTTTGGGGTTTGGTGAACAACAGATCCAAATTATGTAGATTTTTCTGTGACTTTATTGCCTAGGACCCACTCCCTGGTAGCTAGTCTTCATTTAATATTCTTTGGATGAAAGCACCAGAAAGTGATTCTAAGACTCATAAAAGTGATTAGTTGGTACCTGGCAATACTGAACAAAGAGCGAAACCATTAAGTTTTAGAATACACAAGACTGTTGTATTTAAACCTTTGCTTTTTTTAAGATCTGCTGTGAGATGCCATCTAATAATACATTAAAATTAAGGTTCCCGGTAGAAAGAATCTGATTAACATGGGTCATCCTGTTCAGGCAGAGTCTAGTATCAGAAGAATGGGAGGGAAAAGTGGGAGTATCGGGTTGCAAATCAGTAATGTCTTCAAGTTATTCTACTTCCCTGCAAATATGAAGATGCTTCTTGTGGTCCACTATGAATATATATTTTTGATTTATTTTTCCAATGAATATTTCTGGGTCACATTACTTAACAGAGTACACACACACACACACACACACACATATATATATACACACACATATACATATATATGTATATACACACATACATATATATGTATGTGTGCATATATATAAATATAGAGTCCTAAGCAATATGTGCATATATATATGTGTATATATATATACATATATATATATATTCCTAGGTAATATGTGTATGTATGTATGTATGTATGTGTATATATATGTATATATATGTATGTATGTATGTGTGTGTGTGTGTGTGTGTGTACTCTAACTGTTAAGTAATGTGACCTACAACTTATATATATGAGGTAAGTGAATAGGGACATGTATATTATCTGTTATTAGGAAAAATATGGTTAACTGGGTCATATGGAAATATAAACTACATGATTTTGTCCCCATCCTGGATGAAGATGATAATGGCAGTGGTGAGGATGATGATGATAATGCAGGTTCTAATTGCATGGTGTTTTGCAAGGTACTTAATCTTTCTCATCTATTTCTTGATTTGTAAAGTGGAGATAACTATTGTATTTATGTGAATAAAATCTATAAACTTTGTTTCTGAGGTGGTGATCAATGATGGATAGCTGTCAATCCTTTAATAGCCAACTCCTTTTATTCTGTTTGCTTTGATTTATGGGTTTCTCAATATATTCTTTTTAAACACAATTTCTGAAGCTGGTGCTTAGGAACCATGTGTATCAAAATTAATTATCTTCAGAATTATTTCCCATAAGAAGATTATATCATTTGAATTGATATTAGAGAAGGTACTTAATTATTTATGCATTTGAATCATTCTTGGATGATTACCACACATGCATTTAATGTGAAAGTAGTTTTAAAATTATATTTCTATATTATAATAAGGCATAAATTCTATAACATATATTAAGTAAAGATGATAACTATATTTATTACTCTAGATATTATTATGGCATGCTTTTAGGGACTTTATCTGTAAAGATCCTGAATTCTCAATCCATTTGCCATAGGTATGCATATAAATAATCATATTATATCTATATAAATAACAGCCTAAGTGACCAAACAACTGAACAACTGGTCAACCGATCACTATGATGTGCATTGACCACCAGGAGGCAGATGCTCAATGTAGGAGCTGCCTCCTGGTGGTTAGTGCATCCCCACAGCCAACCTCCCATGGCCAGCCAACCTCCTGCAGCCCCTCCCCACACTGGCCAACCTCCCATGGCCCCTCACCCCACCAACCTCTTGTGGCCCTGATCGACCCTGATTGGCTCTATCACTAGCCAGGCTGAGGGATCCTACCCGTACAAGAATTCATTCGCCAGGCCTCTAGTGTTTATATATTTGTTTATATATTTGCTTTCACCTCTATTTCTAAGATAACTGTTAGCATCAAGGCTATTTTTTTGTTGTTGTTGTTAACCCCTAACGATCAAGTATTTCTTTTCAAACTTTAGAGATACTACTCTAGTTAAAAACAAAACAAAACATTGTATGTTATCTAGTGCTATATAATAAATCACCCCCAAAACTTCATGGCTATATTAGTTTGCTAGTGCTGCCGTAACAAAGTACCACAGACTGGGTCAGGGAGTGGGAAGATTTACTTCCTCACAGTTCTAGAGGCTAGAAGTCCAAAACTAAGGTGTTGGTAGGTTTGGTTCCTCCTGAGGTTCCTCTCTCTGGCTTGCAGATGGCTGCCTTCTTGCTATGTCCTCTTATGGCTTTACATACTCGGCCATAGTCCTTAGTTAGCAACCAGCTGATATACCCTTGAGAGTTTTAGCAATGACAAATCATGGAATTGCTTATGAGTTGTCATTTTATATTTGCTTTCCCTTAAAATAAATTTCCCACTGAAAAATGTAAAAGGAGACTATACACTGTTGGTGGGAATTTAAATAGAAACAAATGTTATGGAAAGCAGTAGGAAGGTTCCTTAAAGAAATTAAAAATAGACCTAACATATGATCCAGCAATTCCACTTCTGAGTATATATCCAAAGGAAACAAAATCACTATCTTGAAGAGATATCTTTACTTCCATTGCATTATTATTTACAATAGCCAGGATGTGGAAACAACCTGATGGCAGATGAATGGATAAAGAAAATCTCTCTCTGTCTTTGTCTCTGTCTCTGTCTCTGTCTCTCTCTCTCTCTCTCTCTCTCTCTCTCTCTCTCTCTCTCTCACACACACACACACACACACACACTGAAATATTATTCTGCTTTTAAAAAAAAGGAAATCCTGCCATTTGTCACAACATGGGTGAATCAGGAGGGAATTATGCTAAGTAAAATAAGCTAGACAGAGAAATACAACTACTGCATGGTATCACTTATATGTGGAATCTAAAAAACCCAAAAAGGCTGATTCATAGAAACAGTTGAATGGTAGTTGCTAGTGAATGGGGATTAGGAGAAATGAAGAGTTTATTAAACGAGCACAAATTTCAGTTATAAGATAAATAAGTTCTGAGAATCTAATAAACAGAATGGCGACTACCATTATGTTATAGTGCATACTACAAATTTGCTAAGAGAGTAAATCTTAAGTATTCTCACTATAAATAAAAACAAAACAAAAGGAAGCAATAGGATAATGGATGTGTTACTTAACTTGGCTGTGGGAATCCTTTAATCAAATCCTCATGTTGCACACTACAAATATATTATAATTTTTTCAATTGTACATTAAGAAAAGTACAAAAAACATTAAAAAAAGATGTATAGTGAAAAATGTAAATATTGTACATATACATTCCATTGAATGAGAATGAATTTGATCTAAAATTTAAGCTATATTAATCAAAGTATATTTATTTATTGGATCTCTGCACTATGTCAACTCATCCCTGTTTTGGGCATCTGTCAGACATCAGTGAATAGCACAGACAGAAATGCATGCCTTAATGTTGCTCCATTCATGTGAGAGATAAATAGTAAAGCTTAAATTTGAGAAAAATGAGAATACTCAACTCTAATATATACTTTCCTGTTTTGAAAATGTAACAGTCAAAATATTTGTTTATTCCAGGCTTCTAGACTTGATCCCATGGATTGAATCTGGGTAGGTTTTCTTATAATATTTTAATTATTTTAAAGAAAATAAATTAAGCTCTACCAAAACACCTCTGATATTTAGATATTGGAAAGGCAATTTTATTGTGAAGCTTGAATTTCCTATAATTTCTATTTTATTTTATCTTTATTGTTCAGATTATTAATTACATTGTTCCCCCCTTTTCCCCCCTATAGCTCCCTCCACCTGGTACCCATCCCACCCTTCAACCTCACTTCCCCCCCACTGTCCTCACTCATAGTTGCATGATTTTTGTCCCTTGCTGCACTTCCCACACCCCTTTTCTCCCCAAGAATTATCAGTCCATTCCCTCTCTATGTCCATGATTCTGTTATATTCACCAGTTTATCCTGTTCATCAGATTATTAATTCACTTGATTTTTAGATTCATTTGTTGATAGATGTGTATTTGTTGTTCATAATTTATATTTTTATCTTTTTCTTCTTCCTCTTCTTAAAGAATATCTTTCAGCATTTCATACAATATTGGTTTGGTGGTGATGAACTCCTTTAGCTTTTTCTTATCTGCAAAGCACTTCATCTGATCTTCAATTCTGAATGATAGCTTTGCTGGGTAGAGTAATCTTGATTGTAGATTTTTGCTATTCATCACTTTGAATATTTCTTGCCACTCCATCTGGCCTGCATCGTTTCTGTTGAGAAATCCACGGACAATCATTTGGGTGCTCCCTTATAGGTAACTAACTGTTTTTCTCTTGCTGCTTTTAATATTCTCTCTGTGTCTTTTGTTCTTAGCATTTTAATTATGATGTGTCTTGGTGTGGTCCTCTTATGGTTCCTATATATTGGGGTTTGGTGTACTTCTTGGACTCCTAAATCAATTTCTTTCACCAGGTGTGGGAAGTTTTTGGTCACTATTTCTTCAAATAGATTTTTTTCATTGTCTTGCTCTCTCTCTTTTTCTGGCACCCCTGTAATTTGGATGTTGGTATGCTTGAGGTTGTCCCAGAGGCCCCTTACAGTATCTTCAATTTTTTGGATTCTTTTGGTTTCTTGCTTTTCCAGCTGTGTGGATTTTATCTCTTTGTATTTCAAATCTTTAACTTGGTTCTTGAAGTTCTCTAGAGTACTTTTAGGTCTTTGTATAATATTTTTTATTTCAGTCCGTGTATGCTTAATTTCTGGTTGGTCCTTTTTCATATCCTTGAGGGTCTCGCTCATATCCTTGTAGGTCTCATTCATTTTCTTGTAGGTCTCGTTCATTTCCTCATAGGTCTTGTTCATTTCCTCATAGGTCTTGTTTATTTCCTTGTAGGTCTCAGCCTTTTCTAGGAGCGTCTTGAAAAGCCCTATAACCATGGTTTTGAATTCTATGTCCAGTTGTTTTTTTTTCTCCATTTCTTTCACATCTGATCTCTTTCCATGTCTCTGCATGGTGGCTGCTTTCCTGAGTTGGTTGATTAGCTTTGTGTGGTAGATGTCCTCTAAAGAACAGTGGCTCAGCCTCCCCAGTTACTTGAGGTAGATATGGGTTGCACAGTCTTGTTGAATTTAAGCCTAGATTAAATGTTGTTAGCACTAGGAGGGTTTGACCTCCAGGCATTTGGCTATGAGGTTCAGCCATGCTCAGGTTGGAGCTAAGCAGGCAGCGTCAGCTCCACCCTATGCAGCCCCAGGGACTCTGTGCCAGGTGGGAATGGCTGCCAGAACCTCTGAGAGACAGCTGCTGCTGAGCTCCATTGGCTCCTGGAGAATTCAGAATCTCCCCAAATGAGTCTGCACACCCAATGTCTCACCCAGGGTTGTAAAACAATGCAGTCTGGTGGTTTCCCGAACGAGATAGTAAGTCAAGAGTGCTCTCTGAGTGGTCACGCAGCTGTGCTGTTCCCAAGTTCATGTGCACTCTGCACAAGCTCGCCCTCTCCACAAGCTTGCAGACCCTTGCAGCACCCAAGTTTCAGCGTGCCTTCCCACTGTCCAGTTTTTACCCTGTATGATTGTGGGTTCCCTGGACTTTGCCCGGAGCTGGGGAATCAGTGGAGTGGGATGTCTTTGTCTCCCCCATTTGAGAAAACCATCCGGGTTTTCAGCTGCCTGCCCTATCCGCTGGCGCGCGCTCCAAACCTCTCTCTGCACGTATCTTCAAGGCTGTCCATTGCCGCTCCTCTGAATCATAGTATCTTATCTTCACTTTTATTTGTGGAATTTTCACTCAGCCAGCTTTCCTGTGATTCTGGATGGTGTTTGTTCTTTTGTTAAGTTGTAGTTTTGAAATTGCTGTGTATGGCAGCAAGATAGGTGTTTACCTGTGTCGCCATCTTGGTTCCCTCTCTCCCTATAATTTGTTGATCTCTAAAATTCACTTTACTCTTAAAACACTGAGAAAGTGCCCAGCCTGTGTGGCTCAGTGGTTGAGCATAGACCTATGAAGCATAGGTCACGGTTCCATTCCTGGTTAGGGCACATGCCCAGGTTCCAGGCTCTATCCCCACTGTCAAGCATGCAGGAGACAACCAATCAATGATTCTCTTTCATCATTGATGTTTCTCCCTGTCTCTCTCTGTCTCCCTTCCTCTCTGAAATTAATAAAAGTATATATTTAGAAAAACGCACTGAGAAAGTATTTAGCACCATTGAACACTATTGACACTTTCTTCACAGGCATTTCATTTGTGGGTTAAGTTTATTAACTCAAATTAATTCTGGGTTTGAATATTGTCTTAGTTTAGTAACAAAATACATATTTATCAGTCATTTCAATGAAGGTTTTATTTTCCCTACAATTTAAAAATATTTTTATGTGTTTCTCCCTTGGAAACTAAAATTAATTCTAGCTATTCTGGAGCAAGTGTTTTGTGTATGAGTAATACCATATTATTACAAGGATGTACCTTCAACCTTGAATTTTAACTGTCATGTTGACACTAGAATATTTATTTTTCTTATGGAACTTTGTACATGTTATTAGGTTTTATACTATTTCTATCTCCCACTACTATGTCCTTGTGAGTATTATCATGTCAAGTAGCTGCTTTATTAAATTTTACATTGTGGATCTGAGAGTTGAAGCTTTCTAATAATAAATACTGTTTTTGGCATAGAATATTTATTTATTTTGTAGTTGCTGTTAGAGGTTAGAAATTCAGTTTCTTTTTTTTAATATAATGAGAGAATTATAGCTGGTGTTATATATTTTGAATATTATCTTTTTATTCCAGGGAAATGAAATCCTGAATTTTGCTTGAAGTAATGCATACATTACTTCTGCACACAGTTTAGTACCTTTGATAGCCCATTTACATATTGTTAACTGTTGGGTAAGATTTCTTTGAAATTGATGATTCCTATTACATTAGAATTTCACCTTAGTGAAGAGTCAGAAAACACTGTGTCCTAGTAATTTCTCTCAAATCGCATTGGCTTTTCTTAAGAAAGTGACCAATTGGAGATGGAGAGAGTTGGAAGAATGAGAAAAAAATAAAAACAGACAAAGACTTTATGGAATACCGAATATAGGACATTTCATTAAAAAATGTATATAAATAGTTGTTTCTCTCCATTTTCACTGAGTCTACCTTAGTTCAATATGCAGTATTCTGTGCTTTCAGAATTTGACTGAAATAGATTCCCTAATATGTGTGTTTATGGAGCAATAATCATTTTCCCTAATTTTAATATGATATGCTTACCAGATGATGGGCTTTGAAACCTCTTCTCTTTTCAAACTTTGAAGCATAGGTAGATGTCTAGTTTATCTATGGCTCATCTTTTGTCTTCCCATTTGGAGAATAGCTTTTCCCTCATCTACGTGGATTTAAAGATGACACCATGCTGTTACACGGCCTAGAAAGAATTAGAGCTGTGAGATGCAAAGTTGTCAGCCAACTATGGCTAGTGTTTTGAACAGAGAACATATACACTTGGGGGCTACCTTCTATCATGAACTTTGAAAAGCAAAGCATTCTAGATGCTGCAGATGAGGTTGACGGCATCAATGCTGAGAGAGAGGGGCAGAGCTAAGGAAGATACAGGGCCTTGAGGTAAAATTCAGTTTGTTCTGAGCTACACCTGCATCCTTTGTTTTTATGAGGTCATTATCATCCTTACAGTAAAGTACATTTCTTGACTAAGCTAGTCAGAATTCTTGCCATTTTATAGATTTCCAACCCAAAGCATGTCATTTTCCCCCTTGTTTTGTTTGAGAAACCTCTAGTTTCTATTTTTACTATTCGGTTAGAAAATATTTTAGTTACATTAGTAATGATGTGTCATTTGTTATACTTTTACCCCATTTCCTAAGTGAATGGGTATATTATTTTTTATACAGGTTATATATACAATATCATAATGTTGAAATTCTTAATTATTTGGCTAATTCAAAATATGACCACATTCACCCATTCTACTAAATACCTCCTTTGGCACAGAAAGTAAATTAGGCACTAGCTAAGAGAGTAGACGTAAAACATTACATATGAAAAACCCAGTGTACAACAAGCATAAGATTATTTTGCTTGCAAAAGCTTTCAGTTACCTATGTTGAACAAAGAAAAGAATGTGTAAGTGCTTACTCTTTAAAACAATAAACTTATTTTTCAATATTGATTTATAAGGACTATTGGAGGTGGCAGGAATGGTACCAGGTATTAGACCAGGCCTAGGTTAAGCAACCTCAGTACTTGAGTTCAGGCCAGGAAAAAATTCAGAGCCAAGACTCAAACTTTAAGAGGACATCTATCTATCTATCTATATATAAAAGGCTAAGATACCATTGTATCAGAAACAACCAAACAGATGACCGAACAGGCTGTGTGGGGCAACCAAGCTGGCAGGGGGGTTAGTGAGGGGTGACCAATGACCAAGCATCAGGCTGCATGGGGTGACCAGGCCAGCAGGGGGGTTAGTGAGGGTTGACCAGGCCGGCTGTGGGGTACTAAGGGGTGACCAGGCCAGCGAGAGGGGGGCAGTTGGGGGCAACTACACCTGCAGGGGGGGCAGTTGGGGGTGACCAGGCCAACAGGGGGGGAAGAGTTGGGTGTGATCAGGCAGGCTGGCAGGCAGGTGAGTAGTAAGGAGCCAGTGGTCCCAGATTGTGAGAGGGATGTCCAACATCCCCTGAGGAGTTCTGAATTGGAGAGGGGGTAGGCTGGGCTGAGGGACCCTGCCCCCTCATGCATGAATTTTGTACATTGGGCCTCTAGTACTAATATGTAAAAACCCAGAGTTTATAACATCCAAAACAACCAAAGGCTTGACCGAACACCAGAAGTCAATCCTGCATGTGACCTAGCACTGACTGCTGAGGACGCTGTGCATCAGGCCCAGAGAGAGGCCTGAAGAGAGAAGCAGGTTCTGATCCATAACCTCTGTGGCAGCTGTTGATCAGCCATTGCCTATCTCTTACTCTCCAGGCTTCACCAGCAGCTGCACTCTATTTCTCTCTGGGTCTCCATGGGGATTGTAGATCAGAACCACCTCTTTGATCAGGCCCAGACATAGGCTGGGAGATGCTGACTGGCATAGAAACTGACCAATCAGAACCAAATCTGGGTGAACTGTGGGGATCCAATGGCTGCCTGGGAGGTGGAGCTTTTGATGCTGACTGGCATAGAAACTGACCAATCAGAACCAAACTGGCCGGTAGGGGAGGACCACTGAGGATGAAATCAGGCCGGCAGGGGAGGACCATTGGGGGTGAGATCAGGTCGGCAGGGGAGGGCAGTTGGGGGCAACCAGGCTAGCAGGGGAGGGCAGTTGGGTGAGATCAGGCCAGCAAGGGAAGGCAGTTAGGTGTTATCAGCCAGGCAGAGGCACTTGTGGGTAAAATCAGGACAGCAGGGGAGAGCAGTTGGGGGTGAGATCAGGCCAGCAGGGTAGGGCAGTTAGGGGAGATCAGACAGGCAGGCAGAGGCAGTTAGGGGGGATCAGGCAGGCAGGGAGGTGTGCAGTTAGGAGCCAGAAGTCCCAGATTGTAAGAGGGATATCAAATTAGTGTGCAGGCTGGGCTGAGGGAACCCAGTCCCCTTCCATGCATGAATTTAGTGCACTGGGCCACTAGTCCTATTATTTATCTCCTTTGCAATCTTGTCACTTACTTTTCTTACAAATTGACCATCACTCCAACACACAAGACAGTTGCCCCCATGTGGGCACAAGATGGCCATCACAAGATGGCCAGCAGGGGAGGGCAGTTGGGAGGGACCAGGCTGGCAGAGGAGGGAAGTTGGGGGTGACCGGGCCTGCAGGGAAGAGAAATTGTGGGGCAAACAGGCTGGCAGGGTAGCAGATAGGTGTCAATCAGGCTAGCAGGGGAGTGGTCAGGAGGTGATCAGGATGGCAGGCAGAAGCAGTTAGGGGCAATCAGGAAGGCAGGCAGGCAGGTGAGCAGTTGGGAACCAGCAGTCCTGGATTGTGAGAATGATCCCCAACTGCCCATTTAGTCCCGATCCTATTAACTGGGCAGTTGAACATCCCTTGAGGAGTCCCAGATTGGAGAGGGTGCAGGCTGGGCTGAGGGACCCTCCCCACCCATGCACAAATTTCTTGCACTGGGCTTCTAATACTATCTAATAAGATAGTAATATGCATCTTATTAGATGCATACCTCCGCTACACCCACAAGCCATGCCCATGAGCCAATCAGAGTGAGTATGCAAATCAACCCAACCAAGATGGTAGTTTATTTGCATGTCCAGGTGCAGAAGATGGTATAGAAGGAAGCCAAGCACTGCAAAAGGGGATCAAAGCTGCAGAGAAGTAAGCAAGCGGGGATGGGGGAGAAGAGAAGGAATGAGGCAGAGGAGACAGGAGGGAGCTTTGCTCAGACCACAGGAAGCCCTATTCTTGCAGGAATCTTCCTGCAATGGGTCTCTAGTATATATATATATATATATATATATATATATATATATATATATATATATATATATATATGCCAAAGAGACTGAATGATGGGTTGACTGGTTGCTATGATGTGCACTGACCACCGGGGGCAGATGCTCAATGCAGGAGCTGCCCCCTAGTCATCACTGTGCTCCCACAGCAGGAGTGCCACTCAGTGCTTACCGAGTAGTGCAGTGGCTGGCACAGTGGGGCCAGGATGAGCAGAGAGTTGGGGCTCCACCCGGGCCACCTGCCACTTTGAGCACTACTACATCCCCCGAGAGGTCCCGTATTTTGAGAGGGCAAATCCATGCACTGGGCCTCTAGTTTATTTATAACATCACAGAGGTGGAAGAAGTAATTTGTAGAAGAAATGGGGTTAAGAAACAAGTTATAGAGGCAAAGGAAGGACTCTGGGAGCTTAGATGTAAAGAAGGCACACTTAGGGAGATGGGGAGAGAGTGCGGGAAGGGAAAGATGCAGGTATGCTCCTGGGAGGAAGAACGAGCTGGGTCCTCTGTCCACAGGGTTTTAAGGGTGGAGAGTTTAGGGGAGGTCCCAGGAAGAGCTCAATAGAATATTCATCAGCTTTCCAGGTATGTCCGTTAGGGGTTGTGGTCTCCACTAATTGATCTCCAGCGCCAGGGCAGGGAGTCATTATTCAGTGCAGCTAATCCTGAGGTCAGCCTTGGCTGTGACATTGCTTGTCTAGTTTCCTGCTTTTCTGGACCTGGAACTGAAGTACAACTGAAGCCTAGATGTTTTCTCTAGGGAGGAAGGTCGAAACCACATGACCAGTGATAAGCTAGGGTAGGAAAGGTCACACTGGAAACGAGGTTCTGTGCTACAATTGTCCTTTGCTAGGCACCCAGGGCTCTCTGTCTTGGTGACCTGCTGTACCTGGCCCATTGTCTTTGCTCTGCTCATGTCTGTCTAACTGCCCATCACAGACTGTCATTGACGTATGGAATTGTTTTGAGTTTAGTCAAACTTATTTCAAATATCTGAACTAATTTTTGTGTCTTCTCATCAGAATTGTCCTTTCTCAACAGCCCACATATTCTATATTTATTGGGAAACCATGACCTTGTGTGTTTCTTGTTTTACTGACATCCTGAAGTTACAGATAATACAGGGATGAGTGACTGGCCGTGCTTAACAAGATAATGCACCAGTCTCGGTTTGCCAGTCTGTGTGCACTTCTGGTGCTGAGTGTAATTACTGTAGAGTTCTTATAATGGGCTAGATGGCAACATGAATTCAGCAAATTCTTCCATTTCCCTGGAGAGGCCTTTGACAGAGCCACAGTAATATAGAAATTGACTCATTTTCCACTGTGAGGGCTGATTGTAATATGTTATGCAAGCAGATGTATAGTCAGCAATAGTCGGGCAGTTCTGAATCATGCCTTTTATTCTGTGTTGTTTTTTTTTTTTAAGATTATTTATCTCCTTTGCAATCTTGTCACTTACTTTTCTTAGATCTTTCTAGTAATTGATAATGTAGTACAATAGAAAGAACCCATGTCTGCCTCAGAGAACCTGTACCCTTCTAACCATTCGATTTTGGATGCCCCACTGACACTGTTTTCTGATCTATAAACTGAAGATTAAAATATTCATGTCACAGAGTATTGTAAAGATTAAGTGAATTGCAGCTGCTATGAAATGCTTCATAAAATTGGGGTATGATTCCTGACAAATGCTTTTATTTTCCCAACAAGTAATAATAATAATAATAATAATAATAATAATAATAATAAAATCAATTACTTGGGTTAACAGCATGGAGTCTGGACAAACTGCTTGGGTTTGACTATAGATTCTCTCTTATTAGCAATTTGACGTTTGGTTGGGTATTCTCTCTGTACCTCAGTGTATTCATTAAAAAAAAAGGTATTATAATAATAACACTACTTCATATTATTGTTATGAACATTACATAATACTTATAAAGAACTTGCAGATATCTGCCTATAGAAATGTTATATGTGTTTGTTAAAAAAAGAAATAAGTAACCAGCTAGATAAGTAAAGGGGCTGGCTACCTGCCTTCCCTCAGTTGATTTAGGGGAGTCCAAAATTCTAAAGTGGACATTGAGGCATTGGAGAGCTCTGTCTGCTGTGATGGTTGCTTCTCATACTATAAGCAGTCTTCCAAGAGGAACCATCCAGAGCCCTTCGGATTGGTTGAATCTTTAAAGAAAGTGTAATCCTACTTCCTACATGCAGAAGTCAGCCAAGGGTGTCCTTGGACTGAACTCCAAACACAAAAGGACTGATTGCCCCTTCTCCACCCAGCCCCACTCTCCCCTGGACAATGGACTGCTCCTCACTGCTCTACCTTGTTAGGTAATCTTCCTTGAGTAATTCTCCAACACAAAGAGGTTTATTATATTCTGTTTCTCTGGACACATTTCTGGCAAGATACAGCCTGAATATCTACTTGCAGTACTTCTGGAGAGTGGGCAGTGAGACTCAGGTGGGTGTGGAAGCTGCCTTCAGTGAGTCCATGCTGGCTTTCTGGAAAAAGCATTCTGTAGGTCCCTTCCTAGAGTCATTCAATGAACTTTTGAGAAGCAAGATTTAACATTAGTAGTTCCAACCAACCAATATGTGCACACGTTGATGTAGTCAGATAACACTGTAATATGCACCACTGCAGAATTTAAATTATTCCATGCATTACTACCAGTCCTACCTTGGTTAAGACAAATGCTTAATTATTTATAGCTCTTAGTTCTACTGACGTCTAAGGTTTAAATTCTATAGTTGCTGGAATGCTTTGCTCATAGAAGAGAAGGATCTTTTAAAACAAGTGGCATTTAGGAATTGTTTGAGTGTTTTGGGAAACAAGGGAAGTCTGCCCAACATAAAGAGGAGACTAAAAGAATAAGGTGGAAAGGGAGAAACAGATATAAGAAGCCAACAAAAGGACAAAAGCAGGGATTTCTTAGGGAAATGAGTTTAGTTTGTTGTTACTGAAGTTTGTTAAATTCCTCATTAGCTTTGTCAGAGACTCAGTAAAGCAACTTTTGAATCAGAATTTTGTTTGGAGAACTCTGCATAACAATAAAAAATTATAACAACTGAGCCTGAGATATCTTATTTCTTTTTCTTAAATTGAGATATAACTGACATATAACATCATATTAGTTGTGGGTGCAAGAAGTAATTTGTAGAAGAAATGGGTTTAGGAAACAAATTATAGAGGCAAAGGAAGGGCCCTTGGAGCTTAGAGTGAGGAAGGTAAAGGTGATGCACATGGAGGGATTGGAAGGGGAAAAGGGAAGAGAATGGAGCTGGGTCCTTTGTCCTAAGGGTCCTCAGGGTGGAGATTTTAGAGGAGCTCCCAGAGT
The DNA here is from genome assembly GCA_027563665.1 of Antrozous pallidus. Classification (NCBI taxonomy): domain Eukaryota; kingdom Metazoa; phylum Chordata; class Mammalia; order Chiroptera; family Vespertilionidae; genus Antrozous; species Antrozous pallidus. The sequence continues at coordinate 56,094,860 of CM050519.1, read as the reverse complement.
GAGATCTCAAAAGAATATTCAGCAGCTTTCTATGTGTGTCTTAGGGTTTGGGTCTCTACTAATTGATTGGTCAGCACCACGGGTCATTATCCTGCAGCTAGTCCTGAGGTCAGCCATGGCATTGTTTGTCTGGTTTTTCTGCTTCTCTGGGCCTGGAGCTAAAATAAAACTGCAGCCTAGATGTTATCTCTAGGGAGGAGAGGTCATGGGGTTTAAACTGCATGGCCAGCAATTTGCTAGAAGATACCACCCTACAGTTCTCCTTTGCCAGGCACCTAGGGCTTTCTGCCCTGCTCACCTTCTGTACCTGGCTCATTGTCTTTGCTCTGTTCATGTCGGTCTTACTGCCTACCTCAGTATAAGTGAGATCATATGGTAATTATCTTTCTCTACTTATTTTACTTAGCATAATGCCCCCAAGGTCCATCCATGTTATCACAAATGGAGTTATTTCCTTTGACTTTTAAGATGCTTCTTGAATGAACAATTTTATTTAAATTAAATATTTCTCATAGTGGCCATAGAAGTCTCTGCCATCCTTGCTAAAGTTATGCCATTTACTGAGCGAGGCATAAGCATTAGGAATGTAATGAGAACAAATAGTATAAGGAGAAGGTGTGGACTTAGATGATCTCATGAGAGTTGGCAATAGTCAGCTGAATGATGTGAACACATTGGATCTTGGTTCCCCAACCTGAGGGTTGGCTGCTTGTGCACATGAACCCAAAAATCTTCACCCTAGAAGGCAACAATTAGAAAAACATGCTCTCTGGATTAAAGAACAACAACAACAAAAACAAACAAACAAAACAACAACTGTATTAGTTTTTAAAAGATATTTTATTGATTTTTTACAGAGAGGAAGGCAGAGGGATAGAGAGTTAGAAATATCAATGATAGAGAAACATCAATCAGCTGCCTCCTGCACACCCCCTATTGGGGATGTGCCTGCAACCAAGGTACATGCCCTTGACTGGAATCGAACCTGGGACCCTTCAGTATGTAGGCCTACTGTCTGTCCACTGAGCCAAACCAGTTAGGGACAGAACAACAACTTTAAAGGAACTGTTCAGTTTTTTTTTTATTGTTACTTTTCAGCTCCAACTGTTTAAATTTTTTTTATTTATTAGGGATGGAGAGGGAGAGAGATACAAACATCAATGATGAAAAAAAGATCATTGATCAGCTGCCTTCTGCATATTAGGCTTTTATTATATAGGATAGCTCCAATCTGGAATTAATATAAATATTTATCATGAAGTAGAAAAATGAATTGTAGTTTATAACTTCAATGAAATACTATTCAGGAAAGCAAATGAACTTAAACTATAAATAAAAACATGGGATAAAATAGGTGTATAATATAAATGCATTTTTAAAAAACATTTTTATTTTAAATCTTTATTGTTGAAAGTATTACAAATGTCCCTACTCCACCAATGACCTCTTCTTCTAGCCCACCTCCACGCCCCACCCCAGGCCTTCACCACAATGTCTGTGATCATGGGTTATGTCGGTTATGCATATATGCATACAAGTTCTTTAGTTGATCTCTTTTCATCCACCCAGCCTCCCCTGCTTTGCCTCTGACGTTCAACAGTCTGTTTCATGCTTCTGTTTCTCTGGATCTATTTTGTTCATCATTTAATTTTGTTACTTAGATTCCACATATGAGTGACATCATGTGATACTTATCTTTCTCTGACTGGCTTATTTTGTTTAGCATAATATTATCCAGGTCCATCCATGCTGTTGCAAATAGTAAGAATTATTTCTCTTTTACTACTGTATAATATTCGATTGTGTAAATGTACTATAATATTTTTATCCACTCATCTGCTGATGGGTAATTAGGCTGTTTCCAAATCTTTTCTATTATAAATCATGCTGCTATAAACATAGGGGTGCTGATTGGTGTTTCTAATTTCTTAGGAAATATTCTTAGAAGTGGGATCACTGGGTCAAATGGGAGTTCAATTTTTAATTTTTTGAGGAAGTTTCACACTGTTTTCCACAGAGGCTGTGCCAGTGTGCATTCCCACCAACATTTTTTGAAGAATTCAGATAAAAAAAAAAACACAATGTAATATCTGTTTCTACTTATATTAAGTTCAAAAATAAGTTAAATAAACCATTGTGATTAGAAATGCCTCCTTACAAGCATATAGAAAAGGAAGAAAAGGATGTTCTAATTGTTTACCTCTTTACACAGGGGTTTACTTTATAATAATTAATTAATCAAAACTTATGCCATTTTTTGTATGCATGTTATAATATACAATAAAAAGTTCAAAAAAAATTGTCACTTTCAATAAAATGAGAAACTGAATTTATACAAAGTTAAAATAATTCTGAATGCTACCAAGTAGAATAGGTCAGTGAATTTACTCCTCTCACTTTGTATTAAAATGGTTTATTATATTTGTATTAAAATTGTTTATTATAAACAGTGTTGAGTGTTTTTATGAACACCTGACACCTTTATTTTCTTCCCCTAGTCTTACAAATATCATCAGAAATTAAAAATTTAAGGAGCTTTGGTACTTCTTTGCAGTTTAAGTTTTAAAAGTAATTTTGTACTGTCTTATTTTTCAGGGGGTTTGTAATAAGTTTTCATAAAAGAACTTAGGCAGACATGGCCTGCAAAACACTCAAATTTATGGCTTTTGTTCCATAAAACTCTCAGCGATTTAAGCAACTTTGTTAGACATTTCAGATGGAGAGAGTGTATTTGTAAAGAAAGTAGAAAATAGGGAGAGAAAATCCTGATGTCCACAAAGTGTCAAAAGTTAGTGGGTCTTATGATTAAAAAGATTTACTTTTTGCATCATTTGTTGTTTGTTTTTGTTTTTTGTTTTTTTCAAAGAGAATTTGAGCCCCAAGAATGACAGAGCCTTTACTTTCTGTCATTGCAATGGGCATGGGCTCAGACTTCAATTTATTTTAATTTAAAAATGATTATTTCTATATATTTTGTGAAGGGCCCAAGGAGATGTTTCTAAAGAATGCTTTAATTTTTAACTTTGATGGTGAGTATATGAATGTTTGCTCTGTAAAATTTCAACCCTACTTTGCTCCTCCATATTTTAACCTACATTCTCTTAAAAATTGAGTCTAATTACAAGGATTAAGTGCTGATGCTTTATTCGTGAGGTGCAATTCTAGGAAATGAGAGCAAGAGCAAAGGGAATGCAGGCAGGGAAAGCTAGTTAGGTACAATGTAAGGTGATGTAGTGTCTTGCTAGCCCTGTTTCATGATGTACTTAGTGCAAAAGATACAGCTGCCTGCTTGGCAGGTGCACCTGCTTTGCCTCACAGGATATTTTTAGACAGAGTCCACAGAGAACTGTGCCTTGGAATAGAACATGGAAGGGAAGAAGGAGAAGTAGTTGCTTTTGTCTTTTGTCGCCATTGGTCAAATGTGTTACCACGAGGTGTCAATTTCCCCACACTTCTGGATTGCATTATTTGACCCCTTTGACAGCCACTTGGGAAGCCAGATATTGTCTGTCGTGGGTCAGAGAAGTTTTGGAGAGTCAGATTTGCCTGCACTGTGGTCAGGCTGTGAGTGTGAGGGCAGTTGGGAAGCCCCGAGCACACTTGCTGTGAGGAGACAGAGAAAGGTTAGGAGGCAGGAGAGGCAGAGAGGATACTAGGGAAGTTTTTAAGATGTATTTGACTAAAACATATTTAAAAATAAAGAGTAAAGTAATACACATTTTGTATATACTCTACCTTATCCATAAAATCTTACTTGAGATAAATTTATTATCTCTAGTATTCGTCACTGTAAAATGTGTCTTTGCAGGCTGATAAAAGAATTTCATCTTCTTGATTTTTATGTTAAGAGAAGTATATTTTATTTCTGAGAAACAAAACAAATCAATTTGTAGCTTCATATTGGTTGAGACAGAAATTTGTCCATAATCATCTCTTTGTGATAGTGTCATAAAATGTATGCTTTGTTTCAAAGGGACTGTGTTATTTATTACTATTACTACAGAAACTATTTTTTATATATCAAATGGAAATTTTCATTTGTACTGTAAGTTACTTATTTTTAAGTACTATGCTTCAAAATTGTGGTTCAAAGTAGTGTGAGGAATAATTTCCTTATTTACCATGATGTTAGTTTTAGTTAATGGAGAAAATATATAATGTCAAAAACTCTTCTTTAAACTTGATGATTATAAATAAATTTATGATTTAAAAATTCTATCATTAACCATAGCCTTTTGAAAAAAGAAAAACAAACCCCAGCATATAACAAACCCTCAGCTTTCTTGCCCTTTATCACACTAATTTAGTAAAACCAAAGCATTAATTAAATCCAACTCTGCATACTTTGAGCCCAGACTGTAACTGGAGAAACAAAAAGATAAACAACAAAGCAAAACAAAATGTGCTTTCTGATATTACTTCATGCTGCCCATTGATGACAACTGATTTTCCTGGCCAGTTTTCTTTATCACATTTCTTTATTTTCTCACTTCACTTCACACTTGCAACATGACTTCCTATCCTCATTGTCAGTTGATAACTTATTTTCCTTCTTTATTGAAAAAATAGAGGCATATCAGAAAAATTTTTTTTAAGAACTTCAACTGCATCTACCCAGGTGTCTATGGCTGAGTAGATGCGAACAACATTGTTTCCTGGTTATTGTAAATAAATACTCTTCATTGAGGTCAACTTCCATATTGTTTCCTCTAACCTAGTCTTCCTTACTTACTCAAGGATAACATTCTGGCAATTCTCTCATCTTTCTTCTGCATCATCATTTTTCCTTTTTTGTTGTTGTTGATTAACCTAATCAGCATGCACATATGATTTTATTTTATTACCAACACAAAATAATCTTCTCTTGATTCCATATGTCTCTGTATCTATTACTAGTATATCATTTTTTAGTTCATTTGATACATGGAATAGACTGGCCAGTGCCCATGGGGAAAGGGGTGGGGAAGTGACTACATAGAGAAGGTGTAAGAAATAGCTAAAAACATATATGCATAACCCATGAACATGGACATTAATTTGGTAAAGGCCAAGGAAGGGAAAGTAGGGGAAGGGTAGAGGTGGGCAAAGGTGAAGAGGAGGGGGACTCCTGCAATAATGTCAACATTAAGAATGTTTAAAATAAAATAATAAATGCATAAACCTAAAAGGCTAAATAAATAAATAAAATTGAAGGACTCTCTAAAAAAATTACTCCTGCTTGTGCTCTCCTCTCATTCCCTTTTGAATTTTGCAATCAGGTTTCCTCCTACCATTGAACTACAGCTGGACTTTATCAAGATCAGCAATGGTCTTCCATTGGCAGTGCTCATTTCTCACTCATCTTTTTATTTTTTTATTTTAGAGAAAGAGGAAGGGAGAGGGAGATAGAGAAACATTGATGTGAGACTGCCTCTTGCATACCCCCTACATGGCATTGAGCCGAAACCTGAGCATGTGCCCTAACAAGGAATCTAATCAGCAACCTTTTGATGCACAAGACAACACTCAACCGAGTCACAATAGGCAGGGATCACTCCACATCTTGATTTACAGGTAGCCCTTGTCATAAATGATCACTATGCAAAATTTGAAACACTTTCTTCACTTGGCTTCCTACATCACACTTGCCTAGTTTTCCTCTTACCTGTATGGCCACTTGTTCTCATTGTCACTTGCTGTTTCCTCTTCATCTCCTCTTTCTTTTACTACTGGATTGTCTCCATAGTGTGGACCTCTCTTTTATTTTATTTTTTAAAAAAAATTTCTTTATTGATTAAGGTATTACGTATGTATCTTCATCACCCATTACCTCTTCCCATCCCTTCCTCTCCCCCGTCACCACTTATGCCCTCACCCCCCTGGTGTCCGTGTCCATTGATTAGGCTTATATGCGTGCATAAAAGTCCTTTGGTTGATCTCTTCCCCTTATTCTTGCCCTCCCCTACAGTCCTCTGAGGTTTGACAGTCAATACTTTTCTGTTTCTGGATCTGTTTTTGTTCACCAGTTTATGTTGTTCATTGCATTTCATAAATGAGTGAGTTCATGTGATACTTATCTTTCATTGACTGGCTTATTTCACTTAGCATAATGTTCTCCAGTTCCATCCATGCTCTAGTTTGAAGCAGACACTTTTTTCCTCCTTTTTCTTCTTCTTAAAGAATACCTTTCAGCATTTCATATAATACTGGTTTGGTGTTGATGAACTCCTTTAGCTTCTTTTTATCTGTGAAGCTCTTTATCTGACTTTCAATTCTGAATGATAGCTTCGCTGGGTAGAGTAATCTTGGTTGTAGGTTCTTGCTATTCATCACTTTGAAAATTTCTTGCCACTCCCGTCTAGCCTGCATAGTTTCTGTTGAGAAGTCAGCTGACAAACATATGAGTTCTCCCTTGTAGGTAATTAAGTGTTTTTCTCTTGCTGCTTTTAATATTCTCTCTTTGTTCTTTGCTCTTGGCATTTTAATTATGATGTGTCTTGGTGTGGTCTTCTTTGGATTCCTTTTGCTTGTGGTTCTGTGCGCTTCCTAGACTTGTAAGTCTACTTCTTTCACCAGGTGGGGGAAATTTTCAGTCATTATTTTTTCAAATCGGTTTTCAGTATATTGCTCTCTCTCTTCTCCTGGCACCCCCATAATTCTGATGTTGTTACGTTTGAAGTTGTCCCAGAGGCTTCCTACACTATCCTCAAATTTATGGGTTCTTTTTTCTTTTTCGGTTGAGTGTTTTTGGCCTCTTGGTATTTCAACTCTTTGACTTGATTCTTGTGTTCCTCTAGTCTGCTGTTGGGTTTCTGTAAAATATTTTTTATTTCAGTCAGGGTATGTTTACTTTCTAGTTGGTCCTTTTTCATATCCATGAGGGTCTCACTCATCCTCTCGAGGGTCTTGTTCATATCCTCGAGGTTCTCGCTGAGCTTATCGGTTTTTTCTAGGAGCCTCTTGAAATACCTTATAACTGTGGTTTTGAATTATATATCCAGTCATTTGTTTTCCTCCATTTCTTTTGTTTGCAATCTCTTTCTTTCTCTCCCCATTTTCACTGCTTCCCTGAGTTGATTGGGTAGCTTTGTGTGCTAGGTATCTTGGCCTCCCCTGTTACCTGAGCTGTACACTCTTGGTGTACCCCTTTGTGGACTATGTATACAGCCTTGTTGCAGATAAGTCTTGTGGACTGTGTATACAGCCTTGTTGCAGATAAGTTTGTTGTTGGTATCACTGGGAGGAATTGACCTCCAGGCCAACTGACTGTGAGGATCAGCTGTGTCTACTCTAGGAGACAGCCTTAGGTGCCAGAACTTGCAAACTTGCCAAAGTCTCTGTGCTTAGTTTGGATGGGGCAGAGTTTCTGGATGGGGTGGAGTTTCAGGGTGGAGCCGACAGCCTTGGTTTCCAGTCAGCCCCGGCCCACCAGGTCACCGGGTCCTAGCATCTGCAGGCAATTGCCGCAGGCACCTCTGTGAGAAAGGTGCCCTTGTGTTTTGCCTGCCACCAGAACATCCAGTCCCCAATGGATCCGGAATTTCAGATTTTCACCTGGTACCTGTGTTCAGTGCAATCAGAACTCCTTTTCCCTTCTGCCAGATGCCAACCACACAGTCAACAGAATGCCCTCACAATGAGCCCTTATGCACGCCACTGGAGTTCCGCCTCTGGCCGGAGCTCCTTTCTCCTAACAGACACAGCCAGCAATCTGTTTGTCCCCTCTGTGCACACTTGCGCACATGCCTCAGGAGGTCTGCCTCTGGCTCTTCCCCTGGGATTCCGCCCGCAATCCAGGTTCTCCCTGTAAGGGCCTGGTTCCATGGGTTTTTAGTGCAAACTGAACTGGGTTCAGCGCAGCCTGGAGCTTTTGTCTCCTTTCCATCAGAGCATCCCTGCCAAGTTCAAACACCCCGTCCTCTCGCATATGTGCCTGCGAGTCTCCACCTTACTTGGATTTTGCAGAGGCTCTGATTATCCGTGTGCACTTCTCTGACCCTCCAATTTCAGATCTTCCAGTCAGCCAGCCTTCCCGTGGTTCTGGACAGTGTCTGTTCTGTCTGTCAGGTCTATTCTCAGAGTTGTTGTGTGCGACAAAAGCCTAGGTGTTTACCTACGCTGCCATCTTGGTTTCCTCTCTCTGGACCTCTCTTTTCTATTTATACTTAATTACCTAAGTGATCTACTTCAGTCACATTTCTATATATCACATGAATGTTGATGACTCCCAGGCCTGAGGTTCCAAAAATCCATATGTAATTGTCTTCACATTTCTACTTGATATCTAAAGCTTTTCAAAGTTATCACCTGAGAAGACTGTGGCTATTGCCATGATAGTCTTCTCCATTTAAGCCAATTGCAATTACATTCTTCCAGTTTCTTGGGTATCAACCTTGACTCTTCTCTTTCTATTACATTCATATCCAGTATTACAGAAAATCTTTCCAGTTTTGCCTTCAAAATATATTTAGACTTTGATCTTTACACATCTCCACCAACACACCTGATCAAAGCCTCCAGCATCTTTTATCTGCAGGGAAGGGCAGTTTATTGTAATATATTCCTGATTGGTCCCTCTGCTTCTGCACTTTCCCCTGAAGATAGTGATCTTGTTAAAATGTAGATTATCATAAGATCCTTCCAATACTTCCTGTCTCACACAGAGTGAATGCTAAATCCTTAATATAATCTAAGTCTGCCAGGATCTGGCCCTGTGTACCTTCTGGCTACATTTTTCTACTCTTTTATTGACTTTCCTCCAGCTACTGTGAATTTTGTATAGTTCCTTGAATACATCTGGGACTTTCTTACTCGGGGTCTTTTACTATGATGTCCTCTTATTAGAAATTTCTTCCTCCAGATAACAACAAAATTTAAAGATTATGTCTTTGAAGTATATATGGAAGCTCCACATATGTTTAAATTTTAATATGTCTTCTACATTACTCATGGGATGAAGAAATTAAAATGGAAACTAAAATTCAGCAATGCAAAAGCTGTCAGTACTTCATATAAAAATTTATAGGGTACAGCTTAAGATTTTATGGGGGAAAATGATAGCCTTAATTGCTTTATTAAAAAAGAAGTGCTGAAAACTGTGAATAAATGTTTAGCGAAATACATAGAAGAGGAGAAGGCTACTAAATAAAGTAGAAGAAAAGAAATAATAAAAGTAAGTAAACAGTGAAAAAGGAAATATAAACATGGCATAGGAAATCACAAAGCCAAACTGGCTCATTGAACAAACTAGTAAAATTAGCAAACTTTAAAAAGATAAAATTAAGAGAAAGTACAAATAAACAATATTAGGAAGAAGGGCACAACTACAACTGCTGGAGTTTGAAAGATATAATTATGGAGAAATTTCACAAAACATTGAAAAGCTCAAATGAAGTGAACGTCTGCAAAAATGAAAGCAAAAATTAATTAAGAAAACAAAAGTAAATAATGTAAAAATAAATAAATTATAGTAGTTAATTTTTTTCTCTTCTCAGAAAATATCAGACCCAGATTTTATATAGGTAACACTTCTTTAAAATAAACATTTTCAATTTTGCACATAATATTCCAGAAAAATATATTGATTAATGTATATATTTCATCTCAAAAGAAGGTATATAGTAGGAGAGAAATAAAATATATAGGTCAGTCTCACTCAATTTAAGTGTAAAACCCCAAACAAAATATAAACCAACTAAATCCAGAAAAGTATAATCAAAAGTATTTTATAAAGTTGTGTTTATTGTCTCATGAAAGTGTTACTGGAAAGGGGACCTGGCCCTGAATGGGTCTGTCTAGGGCCAGCAGGTAGGGTGTGGGTTCTTGATTTCATGCAGGAAATATTTCAAACACAAGACCAGGAGAATTTTTGAGGACCTTTATAAAAGCTGGGGTCAGTGAAATAAGAAAGGGCTGGGGAAATGAGTCTAGGCTGGTCTGCTTTGGCTCACTAAGAATTCAGAGAAAAGGGAATCTTGGGAACAGTTTCATGGGATTTGTCTGAGAAGAACTGCTGCTGCCCATTGCTGATTATAAGCCTCCTGGGGTCCCTTAGAGTTTAGGAGATGCTGTGGGGGGAAAAGTGGGGGGTGGGGAGGAGGGCATGCTCCTGGGAAGGAGAACATGCACTGGATCTGGCGGAAATCTTAGGGGAGTTCTCACGTGAGGGTTTCAGCAGAGTATTCATCCGTTTTCTAGATGTGTTCCTTTAGGGTTGTGGTCTCTTCTCATTGGTCATTTTCAAGGTGGGGGGGGGGGGGCATTAGTCATTACAGCTGGTCCTGGTTTTACTGTTTTTCTGGGTCTGGAGTTGAAATACAACTGAAACCTAGATATTATCTCTATGTAGGTAACCTTCTATATCTGCTTATAAATTGCTCTGACAGTTTGTTCAGCTATCTGTCTCAGTTTTCCTATTCCCCTTGTCCTGGCTTACTGGCCTGTCTCAAAAGGATGGTTTTCCACTGCAAATTTATTAATATAATTTACATTAAAATAAAATCCATAGAATAAATATTATTAAATGCAAGAAAGCATTTAACAGAGCTTAATATTCATGAAAATAATTCTTAGAACATGACAAAATAATTGCAAAATTCTCTAACAAACATATTTTATAATGAAGCAGTAAAAGCATTTCTTCAAAGAGTAACAATATGGTCTAAGGTGGACACTATATAAGCATTTATTTATGATTTTTACCTTAATGCTAAAGGAAGGGCAATATTCTAAGAAAACAGAATGCAAGTGTGAGAGGATGGAAAAAGATAAACCAAAATTTTCCTTCACCAATTATCTGATTGTCTTCATTTTATTATCTAATAAAATGTAATATGTAAATTTTAGGTACACTCACAAGCCACACCCACCAGCCAGTCAGGAGTGAGTATGCAAATTAACCCAACCAAGATGGCTGCAGCCACGGAGCGACCAGGAGGCTTGGGTTTCCCTGGCAATGGAGGAAGCCAAGCTTCCTGCACACCTTGGTGGGCCCAGGCCGCCACTCAAGGCTACAAAGTTTCAATTATAGAAGATAAATCCCAGCAAAAATGGCTGCAGCCACAGAGTAAGCAGGAGGCTTGGCTCCACACTCAAGGCTACAAAATTTCAACTATAGAAGATAAAATAATCCCAGATACCAGGGCCTCTGCTTGAGTCATCAGAGGGCATGGGGCCCCTTTCCCAGGCTGCCCCATGCCCCAAGGAAACCCCCGCCATGATCTGGGACACCCTTCAGGGCAAACCTGCTGGCCCTCACCCCCACCCATACGCCAGGCCTCTATCCTATCTAATGAAAGAGTAATGTTCAAATTGACCATCACTCTAACACAAGATGGCTGCCCCTATGTAGACACAAAATGGCCACCACAAGATGGCCGGCAGGGGAGGGCAGTTGGGAGGGACTAGGCCTGCAAGGGAGGGCAGTTGTGGCCAATCAAGCCTGCAGGGAAGGGCAGTTGGGGTGGACCATGTTGTCAGAGGAGGAAAGTTGGCAGCAACTGGGACTACAGGGAAAGGCAGTTGAGGTGGGGTGGGGTGGGGAGTCAGGCCTGCAGGGGAGAGCAGTCGGGGGAGCCAGGCCTGCAGGGGAGGGCAGTTAGGGGTGATCATGCCTGCAGGGAAGGGCAGTTAGGGCTGACCAGGCCTGCAGGGGAGGGCAGTTAGGTGCAATTAGGGTGGCAGGGAAGCAGTTAGACATCAATCAGGCTGACAGGGAAGTGGTTAGGGGGTGATCAGGCTGGCAGGAAGAAGCAGTTAGGGGAAATCAGGAAGGCAGGCAAGCAAGCAGTTGGGAACCAGCAGTCCTGTATTGTGAGAGGGATGTCCAACTGCCTGTTTAGACCCGATCCTACTGTGATTGGGCCTAAACGGGCAGTCGGACATCCTTTGAGTGGTTCCAGATTGGTGAAGGTGCAGGCTGGGCTGAGGGACACACCCCTCCCCTGTGCACAAATTTTATGCACCAGGCCTCTAGTCTCTATATCTAAAAGCCTAATATGCAAATTGTCCCCTTGGGAGTTCAACCAAGGAACCAGGAGTTCAATTGCTCCCTATGCTATGCACTGACCACCAGGGTGTGGTGCAAAATGAAGGAAGGCCCCAGCTGGCAGCTGTTAACCAGGGAAGGGTGGCCCTGAGCAGCACCAGAAGGCCCCAATTGACCCTGATCATCAGCCAGGCCTAGGAACCTTACCTATGCATAAATTTTGTGCACTAGTCCTCTAGTAGAAAATAAAAATAATCTTAAGTGCCTGGCCAGTGTAGCTCAGTGGTTGAGCATTCACCCAAGAACCAAGAGGTCATTGGCCAGGACACATGCCAGGGTTGTGGGCCCAATTCCCAGTAAGGGACATGTGAGAGGCAGATGAATGATGATGTTTCTCTCTCTCTTACATGTTTTTCTCTTTTATCCCTCTATTTCTTTCTTTCTGAAACTCAAAATATTTTTTAAAAAGAATCTAAGAAACCATTAGAATTTTACAAGAGATCTTAAACAATGTTGCATTATCCAAATATTAATATATAAAAAGCAATTTTATTTCTACACATTTATAAAATATTAGAGGCCCGGTGCACAGATTTGTGCACCGGTGGGGTCCCTTGGCCTGGCCTGCACCCTCTCACAAACCATGACCCCTCGTGGATGTCAAAGGGCTGGTGAACAGATTGGCCTTAATCCCCACAGGCCAGGCCAAGGGACTCCACAGGTGTATGAATCCAGACTAGGCCTCCGGTATGCATATAAATCTTTAGTTAATCTCTTCCTGCTCCCCCCACTCCTCTATTCCCTCTGAGATTCATCAGTCTGTTTCAGGTTTCCATGTCTATGCATTGAGCATCTGCCCCCTGGTGGTCAGTGTGTATCATGCCGAACAGTCAAATGGTTGAATGGTTGGACACTTAGCATATTAGCCTTTTATATATAGAAATAATTATAAAATACTTTGAAAAGGTAAAAAAAATATATAATAGCTATAATAATGTGCAGTATTTAGTACTAAATATTGCCAAAGATATACTGTGATTTCATACATAAAACAATAAATTTTATTTAAAATATTGAAGAAAAATGAGGATATTTCTCAAGCATATAGATACAAAGGCTAAACATTGTAAACATGTTATTTCTCCCAAAATTAATCTGTTGATTCAAAACATTTTATATAAAATTTCAGTTGCTATATGTCTGTGTGTGTTTGTGTGTCTTTGTGGAAATGGACACATTGATGCCAAATTACTTTTATGTAAACAAATTTTAAAAGAAGAGTATGTTGTAATTTACTGTACCAAATATGAAGATTTATTAAAATGCTTCAATATTTAAACAGTATACACTACATTTAAAGCAATAGACAACTTGATTAAAGTAAGAGTTAGTGACCTTCAAGGAAGACCAAAGAAATATAGGAACTTAGATTCTGTCAGAAGTCCATTGAAAACTGAATGAGAAAAAGGCTAAGTTTTTGTAATTAAAACAAACAAATAAATAATAAACTGAATTACTAACTCACACTATACATTAAAACAAATGAACAAACAAAAAATAAAACAAACCAAGCCAAAACAAGTTAGATTAAATGTGAAAAATACAATTGTAACATTTTAAAAGATAACAAAAGACAATATTTTCTTCCTTTTGAGGTAGGCATGAATTAAAGACCAAAGTGCAAAACATAAAAGATTAATGAATTTAAAATGCAGAACTTCTGATCACCAGAATATACCATAATTATAGTGAAATAAGCTGTGGAATGGCATAGAGTGTTTGTGACAAATATTCAAAAAATACCAGTATTGAGAGCACAAAAATACCTGAATCAATAAAAAAATTCTGTTCTCTTCCCTATGCCACTAAATGGGGCAAAAGTATTGAACAGGGATTTAACAAAAAGAAAATAGGATCGGCTAATGAACAACATAGCATGGGTAACCTTTCTGACAATCTATACTAATAAAAGTAATATGCTAATTAGACCGAGAGGCCTTCCGGAGACTTTCCAGACATCGTTTTGGACAAAGCCGGCAGCTTGGCTGGCCTACAAACCACCCCCAAACAGCCCTCAGTCCCTCATCCAGGCTGGCCATGTCCCTCAGCAGGGATCCCTACCCCAATGGGGGTGTGGCCAACCTGAAAATAGCCCTCAGTCCCTCATTCAGGATGGCCATGCGCCCCAGCGGGGACCCCCACCTCGATGGGGACATGGCTGGTCTACAAACTGCTCCAGCCCCTTGCCCAGGCCAGCACCACCTCAGTGGGGACCCTCACCCCAGTGGGGGCATGGCTGGCCTGCAAACCACCCTATCCCTCTCACCCAGGCTAGTCCGTTTCCCAAGGGGACCCCCACCCTGATATGGGACCCACTTCAGGGCAGACCAACCTGCCCCAACCTGTGCACCAGGTCTCTATTCTATACGAATAAAATGGTAATATTCTAATTAGATCAGGAGACCTTTCAGGAGACCTTTTGTACATCCTTCCAGACAAAGCCACAGTGGCGGGGCTGAGGCAGAGATGGTTAAGGGTAATCAGGCCAGGAGGGTAGGGCAGTTGAGGGTGATGAGGCTGGCAAGGGGGGTTAGTTGGGGACAAGCAGGCAGGCAAGGGGGCAGTTGAGGGCGAGCAGGCAGGCAAGGGGGACAGTTGGGGGAAAGCAGGCCAGCAGCAGAGTGGCTAGGGGCAATCAGGCAGGCAGGCAGGTGAGTGGTCAGGAGCCAGTGGTCCTGAATTGTGAGAAGGATGTCCAACATCCCCCAAGGGTTCCCAGATTGGAGAAGGTGCAGGTTGGGCTGAGGAGTAGCTGCTCCAGTGCACAAATTTTGTGCACTGGGCCACTAGTATAATCCTATATAATAAATAGGTAATATGCAAATTGACCATCACTCCAACACACAAGATGGCCACTCTCATCTGGACACAAGATGGTCACCACAAGATGGCTAGCTGGCAGGGGAGGACAATTGTGAGTGATCAGACTAGGAGGGGAGGGCAGTTGGTAGGGACCAGGCCTGAAAGAGAGGGCAGCTGTGGGCAATCAGGCCAGCAGGGGAGGGCAGTTGAGAGAGACCAGGCCTGAAAGGGAGGACAGTTAGGGGTTACTGGGCTGTCAGGGGAGGGGAATTGGGGGTTACCAAGCTGGTAGGGAGGGCAGTTGGGGGTGTGACTGGGCCATCAGGGGAGGGCAGTTGGAGGTTACCAAGCCAGCAGGGGAGGGCAGTTGGGAGCAACCAGGCCTGCAGGGGAGCAGTTAGGTATTGATCACACTGGCAGGGGAGTGGTTAGGGATGATCAGGCTGGCAGGCAGGCAAGCAATTGAGAGCCAGCAGTCCCAGATTGTGAGAGGGATGTCCCAGATTGTCAGAAGGATGTATGACTGCCACAGGGATTGGGCCTAAACTGGCAGTGAGAAATCCCCCAAGGGATCCCAGATTGGAGACAGTGCAGACTGGGCTTAGGGACACACCCCATCCCCCAGTGCACTGAGCGTCTAGTATAATAATATTCGGCATTCACAAAGCTATGGAAAGTTAAAATTGTCAGTTTCAAAAGTTGGCATATGGGGAAAGTGGAAGGTGCCCTCTGGAGAGGCTCAGATGGGTGGTTTCAAATATATCTAAATGTTTCTTAATCTAATGAACAAAATAAAATAAATACAGACTAATAGATATGGAGAACAGATTGACAGCTGTTAGAGAGGGACTTGGGGGGTTATGTAAAAAGATGAAGAGATTAACCAAAGGGGAAAAAATAACCCTCATAGACACAGACAACAGTATGGTGATTACCAGAGAGAAAGGGGGCAGGGCAAGATAGGAGAGGGTAAAGGCAGGATAAAGGGTGAAAGAAAAACACAATACAGTATATAGATGATATATTATAGAATGGTATAGAATAATTTTATTAACAAATGTCACCCAAATATACTCAATAAAAGTAAATAAATATATACATAAAATAATTGTTCACTATTTCTTATACATATTATAAACTAGAGGCCCAGTGCATGAAATTCATGCAGAGGGGGTTGTGTCTTTCAGCCCAGCCTGTACCCTCTCCAATCTGGGATCCCTCTCACAGTCCAGGACTGCTGGCTCCCAACTGCTCGCCTGCCTGCCTTCCTGATTGCCCCTAACTGCTTTGGCATGCCAGCCTGATCAACATCTAACCACTTCCCTGACATCCTGATTGATGTCCAGCTGCTCCCCTGCCAGCCTGTTTGCCCATAACTGCCTCCCCTGCAGGACTGGTCACCCCTAGCTGCCCTCCCATGCAGGCTGGTCAGCTCTAACAGCCCTCCCCTGCAGGCCTGGTGCCCCCCAACTGCCCTTCCCTGCAGGCCCAGTCACCCTCAACATCCCTCCTCTGCCGGCCTGGTCACCCCTAACTGTCCTTCCCTGCAGGCTTGATTGCCTCCAACTGTCCTCCCTTGCAGGCTTGGTCCCTCCCAACTGCCCTCCCCTGCATATTACTCTTTTATTAGATAGGATAGAGTCCTGGTGCATGGGTGGGGGTCAACTGTTTTGCCCTTAAGGGTGTTTTGGATCAGGATGGGTGTTCCCTTGAGGTGGGGTGGCCTGGGTGAGAGTGCTGTGGTGGTTTGCCGGCCAGCCATACCCCTCGGCGACCCAAGTGGAGGCCCTGGTATGTGGGATTTATTTATCTTCTATAATTGAAACTTTGTAGCCTTCAGCAGAAGCCAGGGCACTCCAGGAACTTGGCTTCCTCTATTGCCAGGGAAACCCAAGCCTTCTGGTTGCTCCATGGCCTCTGCCATTTTTGTTGGGATTTATTTATATTCTATAATTGAAACATTTTATCCTTGAGCAGAAAGCTTGACTTCCTCCATTGCCGGGGAAACCCATGCCTACTCCTTTCTCAGTGCCCACAGCTATCTTTGTTGGGATAATTTGCATACTCGCTCTTGATTGGCTAGTTGACATGGCTTGTGGTGTAGTGGAGTTTCAGTCAATTTGCATATTACTCTTTTATTAGATAGGATATTACTTTGTATGTACTTAATCTTTAATAAAAATACTAAAATATGCCGAGACCGATTTGGCTCAGTGGATAGAGCGTCGGACTGCGGACTGAAAGGTCCCGGGTTCGATTCTGGCAAGGGCATCTACCTTGGCTGCGGGCACATCCCCAGTAGGGGGTGTGCAAGAGGCAGCTGATCGATGTCTCTCTCTCATCGATGTTTCTGACTTTCTATCCCTCTCCCTTCCGCTCTGTAAAAAATCAATAAAATATATTTAAAAAAAATACTAAAATAAAAATTTCCTTTTTTATAATTAAAATTTTTTTTATTGACTAAGGTATTACATATGTACTTATCTTCCCATTGGCCCCCCCACCCCACTCCCATATATGCTCTCACCCTCCAGTGTCTTGCATCCATTAGTTATGCTTATATGCATGTATACAAGTCCTTCGGGCTCCTGTGAACATTCTCAATTCAAATCAATAAATAAATGTGATAAATGGCAAGATTTCCTAGAATACTCTAGGTGTGCCCCCTACACTCCCCACACAGTAATTTTATTTTTTTGGCTAGTAGGTGTATATTTCTTATCTTGGGATAAATAGACAAACAGGTTTTCTCCTTTCTTCTCTCCTCCCCAGTTTAAAAATTTTCCCAAATTTCAATGCTATTGATAAATTTAACTTAAGAGATTTTAGAAATTCAGTGTTTGAAAAAGGAGAATGTGGGGCAAAGAGAACTCAGATGAGATAGCATAAACTATCTCTACTTCATAGAGTAAGACTGAATTCAAGGTTTTATTTCATGATGTCATGTCTAACATTATTCTCGTTTCATTTATTATTATTATTTTAACCAAAACAAAATCTATTATGGGTTAGAAAGGCATATTACTTAAGGATAAATATTATATACTTTGGAGTTAGACAAACACTGGATTTGGATTTTGCCTCCAGAATTAATGGCCTACCAGCAAGAAAAACAAATAATTTCCTTAATAGTCTTATTTTAATAGTTTCACTTTCCTGATTGGCTACATGGGCAAACTATTACTTAACTCATAGGATTGGTTTGAGGTTTAAAAAACTCAGGATTTATAAAGCCTGTTGAACAGAATTTGACACTTTGCAAGTACTCAGTAACCGATAAAGCATAACTACTGTATTTGACTTTGGATTCTGAATTTAAAGAACTAAAAAACAGCCATTTGAAAGTTCTAGTTAAATACCAACTCTGGCAAGGATTATCAATTAGTATGAAGACTATTAGATTTTATAGGAATTTGAATATTTGAATGATGCCAAAGTAAAACCACAGAGATAATTTTCTAGTCTAAAGGTGTAGGTGGGGCTGTACTTTAAGCAATCAGACTATCATGACCTAAGTTCAGACCTTTATCTTCTTAGTCTCTTTGATGGTGGGTCATCCAGATGTCTGCTTTTGTGATGATGTTTACTGCATCATTTATGATATATTCTGAATCCACTAATTATTTAGAACTAAATTTAAGAGAAAGAATAAGTTAAATTATTCAATGGCACATCTAGAAGGTGGGTCATTCTTCAATATAATTGGCAATTTCTTCTAAAATAGACAATATATGGAGGGAAACAACAGAAAGGGGAGGTATGTTATTAAAAAAGAAGAGATTCAAGTTCTAAAAAAAAAACACATCCAAAGGACCCCAAAAGCCAACCAAACCAACAACAATACCAAAAAATGCAATGTGTATTCTTGGTTTGGATAAAATAACTGTAATCATTTCTGGGACAATTGGGAAAATTAAATACAAACTGTATGTTAGATAAAAGTTATTGATAAGGAAATGGAGAGATGAAGTAACTTAAAGTGCGTGATAGCAAAATGTCTGGAAAATTTTACATTAAGGTATAAAATATGTGTGTAATTATGCATGAAGAAGTATGGCATTTTTATTTTCTTGGCATTATTTTATCTGAATTTTCTTTCAACAATGAACACAGACCTCATTGAGATAATACAAACATGGTGCCTTTGTAATTAAGCAAATTTTGAAATATTTTTGAGATAAATATAATTTTGAGAAATGTGCTAATGGACTTCAATTGGCAACGTGTTTATAGTGCGTGCATTGAGAATCATTTAAATTGAACACATAGGCTTGGATGAAAGTGAAGTCATTTATGTATTTCTTCATTCCTAATTTTGTGCACACCGACCTTTGAATATCTCAGTCATTGTCATTTATTTGGGTCCCAGATCAGCCATTACTAGAATATAGGTATGTGTACAGTAGAGAAACTCATGAGAATCATTGTTTCCAATTACTTATGAAATTATAATTTTATTAAAATTTATCTAGGGAACATAGTCTGGCATTTAAATAATTAAATAAATTCAAACAGCACTATAAATTGTTTTTATGTAAATCACCTAATAACAAATACTATTTTTTCATAAAGTAATTACTAGGAAATCGTAGTGTCTAACTTGTCAAGAGCCTTCAGAATGTATTTGCTAAAATGTTGTTCTTTGAACATCACAAAACAACCTCATATTTATAATGTTTGAATTATACATTCCTACAATTTACTCTTCTCCTTCAAACTATTTATTTTCTGTATTGTTAAAGTGCAGCAACTCTTTGCATGCATTTGTTGCAGTTTTTAATTCTTTTCTATGAACAGTTGATAAACATTCTGGATTTTTGTCTTAAAATTATCAGTGAAGAGCAGGTACCATTAGAATTCCAGTATGGGGACACTATTGTGGCTTTGATTTGCATTTCCGTGATGTTGAGCATCTTTCATATAACTGTTAGTTATTTTTATGTATTCTTTGGAGAAATGTCTACTCAATTCCTTTGCACATTTTTAAATCAGGGTGTGAGTGTGTGTGTGTGTCTGTGTGTGTGTGTGTGTGTGTGTGTGTGTGTGTTTGCTAAAGAATTGTAGGAATTTCTTGTTTATTTTGACTTTTAACCCATCATTGAGTAAATGGTTTGCAGTATTTTTTCCCATTCTGTAGGTATTTTTGTGCGGTAGAAATTATAAATACATTTTAAAAAAATTGTAAAATGCAAAATGGCATAATGTATTTATTGCTTGGTTATTATTACTGTCTGCTTTACATGGTCATTTTAGAATACTGATGAAGCCTCACTCCAATTTTTAATAGATAATGCCCTTGTCATCTATTCTTTTCATCTTTCTTATTCTGTTCTTTAAGACATTGTTCTCAAACTTGAACATTCCTCATCCCATGGAAGCCTTGTTAAAACATGGATTTCTGAGACTCATTCCCAGAGTTTCTATTTCAGGAGGTAGATGATGCTGGTATTGCCAATCTGAAACCCATACTTTGAAAACCATTGCTTTAAGAAAAAAAATTCCATTTACCAAAATTACTTGAATCCAATTTTTGGCCTACCTCCCTCTTCACTGTTTCATTTCTCTCATCCAAAATGACATTTTTTGATCCTTGACTTCCATGCCCCCAAAGCCACGTATGGAACTTCCTAGCATAAAACACTGCCCCCAGTCACGGGCAAGTGCCAAATTCAGCTCTTCTGCACATTTTCCTGTGTCTCCTTCCCCACAACTTTTGAAACTTGTTCTCTGCTTTGGGATTCATAACAAAACTCATCCTAGCCCTTTTTTGCTAAGATTAAGCTTTTCTCATTACCCTAAACTTGATTTCTTTCCAGGTGATATTCAGTGCTCCTCTGGCTGGCACTTTGGACTCCCTCGTGGGCCCTCCCCATCCCAGCCTTGGATCGCTTGGTGAGCCTTCTGCTCACAGACTGCAGAGTGCTGCTGGAGAGCATGTGGTCCAGTGCAGCTGGTGCCCTGGTGGAGCCTGCTGTACAACAGCCACTTGGCCAGGTTCTCTGCTCCACACTCCTTTCATTCATCCCTCATTGGTTCCCTGGATTATTGTCCACAGAAACTTTTCAGGCTTTGTTTTATTTCATTAAGCCTCAATCCCATCAGCTCTCTCATCTTTCATTTGATTTACCACATTAAAGGTTCCTGCCTTGTACTATATAACAAAAGGGGCCTAAAATGATTACCTTGTTATTACTGAGAAAGACAATTTTAGATAGCTACCTAAATTAGATATCCTTCTATCAAAAGTTCTGTCTGATGTTTCAAACAAATGTCTCATGGTTCTTGGCTCTCAGCTTTGTACACTCTTACGGGAACTTGTTTGATTCCTCTCTTACTTCCTTTCCCTTTAACTGTCATTGTCCTCTCCGGATGATCCCCTTCCCCACACTTGTCCTTCTGTTTTAAAAGCTGCTTCAATTTTCTCCATAAAAGTATAATTTTTACTTCATCCTACTTTTCTTCCTAATATGATTGCACTCATGCTATCAATCAGGTTCTTTGAATGGATGGTCTTACTCAATGCATGAATGCCCTTCCAAACACCTTTCCTCCTCAATTGTAGACAGGAACACAATCATTCCAAGAAACCACTTCATGGCCAACTTTCCTCTTGCATCTCTTCTACCTCCACTGAACTGAATGCCTGTTCTCAGTGTTAATTCTCCATGATTTCTCTGCTGTAGTTGTATCTATTTACCTTCCCACTCCTTTAAAAATATCATTTTCTTTATTAATCTGAAACATTAGTGTTGACATAAGAAACAGCCAAACCTGTAGAGAATTTTTATGAGTTTATTTGAGGCAAACTAACCACATATGCCAGGGAGCAAGATTTCAAAGGCTCCAGGAAATGGACAATTTTAAAGCTTCTTTTATGCATCTGAAATTAACAAGGGGATATAAGGGAGATTCTGAAATTGGAACAGTCAGAATTCATGATACCTGTCACTACCAGAACCGATAAGTAGAGACAAGAATTGAATCTTTATTGGTGCTTTATTCAGACGGTTGGTGACCAAAGAAGACAGAGGGTTATGCGCCCTGGAAAGGCTGTCTCACATCTCATCTCAAACTGCTCCTTTTATAAGGAGAAGAAAAGTGTAGGTAAAGGGTTTGGAATTTAGGAGAAATGTGAGGCATTTGGAATTCAGGGTAAAAGGTTAATCAGCTAACTTGTTGATTTTCCAAGCATCCCTTCATCTGCTGATGGATGATTCTTTATCTGCATCCTGGGCGGTATACATTCTCTCCCTGGAGCACAATGGCTCACAGACTGTCTTGGTCACTTGCAATCCTGGGGCACAAAGGTCGAATTGCTTGCCAGTCTCCTGAAGTCAGAGCAGATCCAGTCACACATTCCAGTCCCTGGAACAATAGCTTTTTACATACATTAATTACTAAGCCTATAAGTAAAGCTTTTTTTTTTTTTTTTTTTTTTTTTTACTTTTTGGAGACGGGAGAAAGCAAGGGGTTTGGATTATAGAATGTTTAAGATTATATACTCTCTTCAGGGTGGTCATGCTTTAGAAGGAGAGGTCTGAGAGAGGGCATTTCTTTATTCTTTAAAAAATTGAATTTATTGGGGTGACATTGGATAATAAAATTATGTGGGTTTCAGGTATACAATTCTGCAATAAATCATCTGTATTGTGTGTTTTCCACTCAAAGTCAAGTCCCCAAAGGTGTATTAACCTAGATGAGTTGCGGATGGTGGGAATGGCACCAGGTGTTAGACCCGTGGGGTCAGATTGGACCTGGTTCAGCTACATCTGTACTTGAATTCCAGCTAGGAAACAATTCAGAGCCAAGACTCCACCTATAAGAGAGCATTTATTTAGAAAACCACAGAGGCAGAAGTAATTTGCGGAAAAAATGGGCTTAGGAGACAAGTTATAGAGGCAAAGGAAGGCCCTTGGAGTTTAGAAGTGAGGAAGGAAAAGGTGAGATGGGGAGAGGGAGAGGGAAGGGAAAGGTGCAGGTGTGCTCCTGCGAGGGAGAGTGAGCTAGGTCCTCTTCCTCGGGGGTTTTAATGGTGGAGATTTTAGGGCAGGTCCCCATAGAATATTCAGCAGCTTTCCAGGTATGTCCTTTCAGGGTATAGGTTTCCACTGATTGGTTGGTTAGCACCAAAGCAGGGAGTTTTTATTCAATGTGGTTGGTTCTGAGGTCAGCCTTGACCATGGTGTTGCTTATTTGATTTTGCTGCTTTCCTAAGACCTGACCTGAAATGTATCTGAGATCTAGATATTATCTTTAGGGAGGAAAGGTCAAGAGTCCAAACTGCATGACCAGCGATATGCAAGGGAAGGAAAGGTCACCTTGGGGGTGAGGTCCCACCCTGTGATTGTCCTTTGCTAGTTACCCAGGGATTTCTGCCCTGGTAACCTATACCTGGCTGATCATCCTGGCTCTGGATAACTCCCAACCACAGAGGCACAGAAACAATGAATAGGGCTTGCTTAAGGCAGTGAGTGATGGCCTTTTACTAAAAAAGTTATAGGCCTATAGCATGAATATCTACTATGCCCTTCCCAGTTAGGAATTAATGATTTGTAACCCTTTTTCCTTCACAGGCCCAATCCTTAACCGGTCTAGTTTCTTATTAGACTTTTCCTCCAAATATGTCAAAGTTTTGTTTCTTCCCACCAAAGTGTTCCTCTTCTTATTTCCTCTCCCCTTTTCTTCAGAAGCAGCACCATTCACACTGTCAGTATCATGAATGGCTTGATGACCCCTTGCTGACTTGGATCTTCAACAGGCTGCCAATCACCAGACTTTCTTAGTGTTTTGGAATCTTTAAATCTTCCTTTTTTCAACATGACTGTCTAAGCTTTCACGAGCTCATGTTAGGTTTTTTCCTAATGGTCACCTAACAAGAGACACAGTGCATCTTTGTTTAGATTTCCTTTCATGCTGCTTATGTCAGGTCATTGCATTTAAAAAAAAATCTATAATGACTCCTTGTTTCTCTTGGTGATTGGGTCCATCAGGCTTTGGTTGAAGCAGGTATCAACTGACCAACCTCACTTGTTTGCCAAGTGTCCTGTGCTCTCTCTTGTTCCTCGCCCCCCAAAAGCTGCACCTGTGGCCAGGATTATTCCCTTTCCATTCCCTTGTGCTGTGTCTCACTTTCACTGCCCCACATTAAACTGCCTTCTTTCTCTGTTTCTTTTTACTTCACTTTGATGATCAAATGCCTGTGCTTCTTGTAAAATGGATACTTCTTTCTCCTGAAAGCCTTTCCTTATCACTGCAGCTATTGCCATTGTTCCTCTATCCAACTTCTATATCTCTTACAGCCTAGCATTTCATTATATACTAAACCTAACTCTTTTTAGAGGTTTTACATATGTATATCAATTTCTCAGTGAAATGATAAATATCATATTCCCAAGTTCTATTCACTGCAAGCCTGCATTGAGTGGAATACTCTATGGCTTGTTCCGTCAGGCCAGGGCTGCTACTCCTGTGCTGCATAACAAAAGGGACCTAAAATGGATTACCTTGTTATTGTTTAGAAATGCAGAAGGCTTACTTTCCTACTCCCTTCAGATTTTATGCATGTGTAAATTTGCATGATTGACTTTTAAGCTACAAAGCACTAGCTAATCATTATTCTTAGTGCTTAGCTTAACGCTATAATATAGATCAGCATTGTTATTATTAGAAACTAAGCCAAAAGAACTGAACAACTTGCCTTGAGGCAAGTAAATTTGCACTTTAGACTCTGTGGACTCTTTTTTTTTTTTTTTTTTTTTTTTTTTAAATAGAACTGCTTTCTAATTCCTTAGTCTCTGACTTCAGCACCCAGGGCATTGTCAGACCTTAATAATCATGTCTCAGCACAAACTTTCTTTACTACATTCTAAGGAAGTAGGTAATATTTTAAATTGTTACCTCAAAAGAACTTAGAAAGAAAAACTTTGTTTAGAATAGCAGATACCGTTAATAAGATAGTTGGTAATTTTATTCAAATAAAAGTACTGTAGCCTGAAGATGTGTGAAGACCCAAAATACTATTTAATGTACAAGCCATGCCTGTTTTGAAAGTCTTTAAAAATAACTTTTGTAGATTAAATATTTTAAAAGCAAGAGATAATAAATTGCTAATGAAGTTGGAGTAAAATAAAACTAAATGTGATCATCTTTTTTTTCCTGATATATGAGGCAGTTCTGTTTATGAATGTCAAATGACCATATTATATTCTTTTTAAATGATCAGTGGCCTAAGGATATAGTGTCCACCCCGCCACCCTTTCCCCTCCATGTTCTAGATTTAAAAAGTACATAGAAAAGATGCTTCTGGAAAGATCTGAAATCCTGCCACCAACCTGTCATGACCACTGGATGTCACTAAGACCAATAACATGGATATGAGCCAAAATGCTCATAAAAGGCTTAAATGCTAGTATTTCAATTTATTTCAAATTTATTTTATTCTCCAAAATGGAAAATTCAAAATCTAATAAGATACAATTGATTTCTAAAGAAGGCTGTGGGAAGAATAGTATTATAGTACAAGGGGAGTTCAGAAGAAATTAAAGGGCCAGGTTTCCCAGACATGAGTGGGAACGAGGTTTTTGTGATATCTTCAGAAAATTAATTCTCTAAGATTTTCACGGGAGAATGAGATGTAGAAGAAGGTTTTATTGCTGCAAAGTTACATTTCTTGGGTTCTAAAGTCCCCTGTCCTATAAGAGCAGTCCTGGAAAAGGTGCAGCTCTGAATTCAGCAGAGCAAGAAACAGCTTCTGTTCCACGTTGTAGCCCGGTGTAGCTCAGCATCCAAGCTAAAGTTTATTTTTTCCATGTGTGGAGTTCAGCTTGTGCCACGTGGGTACAGGGGAGAACATCACCCTGCCACGGGGGAGCCAGGAACCCAGCACAAGCAAGATAGAGAAGAGAGCTCATTTTTTTGTTTGGAAGTTTAAATATTCAGGTATCCTGTACTTGAAGTGGCCACGCCCATCCTGACTACTAATTTGTTCCCCGGTGTGACTGGCAGAGAGGTAGACCCCTTTCCACTTCACTCAGACCTTTACTGAGCTTGCATCTAAACTGACTCTGTCCATTCTCTTCCCCCATCAATTAGCAGAGAACAGACTTGGAGAATGTTAAATGCAACCTTTTTTGCAAAGCTGTATAAATGGCATGCCTATATTTCCTTTCCTGTTAAATAACACCAGGTTATTACAATAGTATCAGGAGTACAAAATAATGTAGTGAATGAAAAAGGACGAGAAATTTCAACATGACCCCAACAAATAGGTATAACTCTAGCAGGGCAATCATTTATCTTAATCAATGCAGATACCATTGACGGAGTATCCAAGTCATCCTGCCAGATATAAATGAAGAAGCTAGCTATAAATTGTACTTTTTATCAATTATCTGAGTTCTTGTTTTCTTAAACAGGGTTACATACCTTTCATTCAAAGTATCTGTTAGGGGTTGAATGATGTCCCCACCTAGAATTCATATATTTAAGTTCTAACCTCCAGTACCTCAGAATAAGATGTTCTTTGAAGACTAGAGGACTGATGCACAAAATTTGTGCAAGTGGCTTGGCCCCCACTGCTGCCTTGGTCCCTGCTACTGCAGCTTTGTCTGGAAGGTCATCTGGAAGAATGTCCTGCCTAATCAGCATATTATACTTTTATTATTATAGATAGGATTTTAAAAGAGTTATAATAAGGTCATTAGGGGGCACCCTAACCCAATGTGTCTGCTGTGAGTATACTAGTAAAAAGGGAAAAAACGGGCACCAAGATAAACATAGAGGGGAGATGATGAATGCACACAGGGAGAAGATAGGAGTATAAGCCAGGGAGAGGGAGTCCTGGGGCAGATCTTTTCCTCACAGCCCTTAGAAGGAACCATTTATTTTTCTTCATAATCTTGTGAAGAAGGCATTTATTGAGATAAAGCTCAAGAGATAAATGAATTATAAAAGTCAAACTTTATCTGAATCTAAAATTCATTCTCTTTTCATGTCCAAAATACCTAACTATTGTTCTTTACTATTAGACATAGAAGAAACATCTACATTCTTATATATAATTAACATTATTTCCACTCATTCCAATGCAACACTAATTTTTACTGTGTTTCTAATTTTAATAAGAATGTAAACTATAAATAGTAAATCTAAACCACATTATGTCATATAAACCAAATAGAAATATTATTGTCCAAAGAAAATCTCAAAAATTTATACCACATACAACATATTTTCTAAATGTTTGCAACAGTAATTATTTAGATTAGTGAAAATTTGATAGATGGAACATTGTGAAGATGGTGGAAGACTTTAAAATAAAGTACATAACAATGAGGAAAGTAGTTGATAGCTGTTAAGGTAATCATGTTTTTATTCTCTGAGCATGTCAAATTCTTGTTTTGTAGTAGGGAAAAAGAAAATATTGCACTATCATAAGCTATATAAATCCACTATTATTATTTCTAATAAGATAGGTTAAAATTTTCAAACATCCTATCTAATAAAAGAATAACATGCAAATGTGACCATATCTTGGCTCCTGATTGACTATGCTAACCAGAAATCAGGAGTGGGGGTGGGGTGGGGGGGTGGGGGGGTGGGAGGGCAGGGCCAAGCGGCATGAGCGCCCGCCCTCGGGAGCGGAGACGAGGCGGCAGCAGCATGGCACTCCAGCCAGAGCAGAGAAGGCTGAAGGCTCCTGCTGGAGTGAAGCTTCCAGCCGGCCAAAGCAAAAACAGAAGGCAACAGCCATAGGGAAGGCCTGGGTCCCAGGTTCCAGAGGAAAACTGGTCCTGGGAGCCAGGAGAAGGAAAGCCTATTGCATGAATCTTCATGCAACGGGCCTCTAGTACTTAAAAATTAACAATGAATAAATATTCCTGGGTTTCATGAGTTCCAATAAAAAAAAGAAATTTGCTCCTAATTACCACAATTATACATACTAAAAAAAAAAGATTTATATGATAATAGAAAATGCAAACAGTTCTGCCTTTGCAATTTCACTACTATCCCACCTGTTACTAATGCTGATGCCAACTAGCAAAGTTCATGCCAATACCCAATCCATATATAAGACTTCTTTTGCAATTATTGCAATTTTGAAAGCATCTGTGAGCTCTTCCTTCTAAGTTTTGGGCTAAAAAGTGGAATTAACAGTGGACTTGAGGACATTAGTCAATGTGCTTATATATGTAGAGACCTAGTGCATGGATTCCTGCACATTGAAAGGAAATTAATTGGAAGGTGACTGGCAGGGCTGGATTGGGAGAGATGTCTCAGACACGCCCTGGAACCAACGCCCTGTGGTTGCTCCCCAGCAGGCTACATCTGGGGCCCCTCAGCCTGGATTGTGGGGATTGGGCTGAAACTGGCAGTCTGAGATCCCCTGAGGAGTCCTAGAGTACAAGAAGCACTCTGCAAAGTTGCTGTTGTTAGGCAGCTACTGCATTGAGCATCTGCCCCCTGGTTGTCAGTGTGTGTCATAACTACTGGCCAATTGGCTGGGAGGCTGGTCACTTAGCCTTTTATAAAAATACTAGAGGCCCGCCGAAACCAGTTTGGCTCAGTGAATAGAGCATCGGCCTGCGGACTGAAGGGTCTTGGGTTCGATTCCTGTCAAAGGCATGTACAATGGCTGCGGGCACATCCCCGGCAGGGGGTGTGCAAGAGGCAGCTGATCGATGTTCCTCTCTCATCGATGTTTCTGACTTTTTATCCCTCTCCCTTCCTCTCTGTGAAAAATCAATAAAATATATTTTAAAAATACTAGAGGCCCATTGTATGAAGCGATTCATGCAATAGGCCTTCCTTCCCTTGGCTTCCAGCACTGGTTTTCCTTTGGCACCCGGGACCCAGGCCTTTGTTCTGGCCAGAGTCTGCCTTCTTCATCTTTGCTGCAGACTCCGGAGTCTACAGTCTTGTCTTTGCTGCGGCACTCTGCTCCTGTAGATCCCTTTGTCCCCTGCCCTCTCTCTGATTGGCTGTGGGCTTAGAGAGGCGTGGTTAATTTTCATGTTTGTCTATTATTAGGTGAGATAGATTTCTTTTTTAATTTAAAATTTTAAATAACACTTAAAAATTTTATGTGGGAGATGGATACTTTTGCTTGGAATTTTCAAAATTTTTTGCTGGTCTGGTTTTTTTTTTTTTTTCCACCAGCAGGGTTATCTTCTATCTTTATAGGCTGATTTGATATTACTCATTAAAATTTTTTATTGATTTTATAGAGAAAGGGAGAGGGAGAAATATAAACATCAATGATGAGAGAGGGTCAGTGATTGGCTGCCTCCTGCATGCCTCACACTGAGGATTAAGCCTGCAACCCAGGCATGTGCCCTAACCAGGAATCAAACCATGATCTCCTGGTTAATAGGACAATGCTTAACTACTGAGACATACTGACCAGGGATTATTTTATTCATTTTAACAAGTTGATCTTTTACTAATAACTATTATTGGTAGATGCCTACTGATAGCTTTTCACTTTGCTATCTATATATATAAAAAGCCAGTGACCAGAATGCTGTAACAATCAGAATGACCGGTTGCTATGATAGACCTGATTGGGGGATGGAGCCCGCAGCCAACCTCCTGTGGCCCTTCTCCCAGTCTGGCCCTGCCCCTGAATAGCTCACCCCACCCCAATAGGGGGCAGGGCTGGCTAGCCAACTGCCTGGGGCCCCTCCCCTAGCTGGCTCCATCCCCAATGGGCCGTCATCACCCTGATCGGCCCATGCTCCCTCCACTCAGTCAGCTCCATTCTGATTGGCCCCCCATACCAATCAGAGTAGGCCAGCTGGCCCACTGTCCACAGCCCCTCCCCATGGCTGTCCCTGCCTTCAATAACCCCCCAATCCCAATTGAGGGAGGGGCCCACCAGCCAATTGCCCTCAGCTTCTCTCCCTAGCTGGCCTGGGCCTGATTGGGCCCTGATTAGGGTGGGCTGGCAGGCCAACCTCCAACCAACCTCCTCCCCTCTACAGGTCTGGCTCCCATCTTCCTTGATTGGGACTGGACTGGCTGGACCCCACCCATGCATGAATTCATGCACTGAGCCTCTAGTTTAAAATAAAGATAAAATAGAAATCATGTTTTTAAAACTTTGTCCAGTTCCACAGTATATTTCAGAATATATATTATAATATTATGCAATATATATTCTAATAGAGAATAGTCAACTATGTATTTTAGTTTTTTTCTAAAGCTGCAAATTTTAGAATTTGAAGAGTTATTTGATTTCCATGGGCAGCAAAAAGTAACGTCCTCAAAAATTCAACAGAAGAAAAAATTTACATGGGTTTTGAGCACCATTGGTGATTGTTTGATATTAATTCAAAGAATCAAGAGAAAGCCTTATATTTTGAGATTTTAAAATAAAGTTCAAAACATAAAGAATAGAATTTTTCCAATAAATATAAAACATATCTTTGTAAGTACTCCAGAGTGTAATCTACAGATCTAGGGAAAGCAGACTTAGAAATTTTGAACAATAGGATAGGTGGAATAATTAGTTACTGTCAAATATTGTGGTCTTTTTTTTTTTTCAGAGCATTAGAGAGGCAACACTGCTATAGAAATATTCAAATAAATGATGGAAAGCCAACAAAAAGAAGAGCATAACTAGACACACTACATATATAAGTATGAAAGCTAGAAGATTTCTTTTTTAAGTATAGATACATTTAGATACCTAAATACTTA
This sequence comes from Antrozous pallidus, assembly GCA_027563665.1. Lineage (NCBI taxonomy): Eukaryota > Metazoa > Chordata > Mammalia > Chiroptera > Vespertilionidae > Antrozous > Antrozous pallidus. The sequence goes on along the minus strand of CM050519.1, from coordinate 56,064,334 downwards.
CCTTGGTATTGCAATTGTCTACAGTATTCACTAGTCACATGATGTATAGGTTTGCAGTCTAGGAGCAATGGGTTATATCATACGGCCTAGATGTGTAGAAGGATATCCCATCTAGGTGTGTACATGCACTATATGATCTCACAATAATGAAATCGCATAATGACATGTTTGTCAGAACTATCCCCATGTTAAGTGATGGATGACTTAACATAGCTAACTGTATTTAGCCCACAGTTCCTCAGCTCTCGCTTTCAAGTATAATTACTTTTCACCAAGATTAAAACACACACACACACACACACACACACACACACACACACACACACCCCTAAGCTGGCCAAAAGAACTGAAGGAAAGGGGAACAAAGAAAATAGTATGGAGAGAGAGAATAATATATTTGTTGGGAAAAACAGTCTCCTTTAGAAGTTTTGGGTTCTTTTCTCCCTTTAATTGACTAACAATGTGTTACTATCTTTTGTGGCCTGCAGCTTCCTTATCTGTAAAATAAGCACATTGGACAAAGTAATTGTTAAGATTGTTTCCAACACTAAATTTCTATGAATTTTTGAAATGAGTAATTAAAGAAATAAATTTCCAACATCCGAAATAAAGGAAATAGTATTAAATAAATTTGAGAGTCAGTTATTTACTATCATGATTACATCTACAAGCTTACTTGTCTATCAGGTGAGACATGAAACCTGTGAGTTTGAATATTTATAAAATCAAATAGACAAATATTCCACCCCACAACTTTTTAATAGCAGCATTTTTATTATTTCCTGAAATGGTCTATTTGTTCTACAAGTATCTTTGGAAATTGTGTGTTTTTTTTTAAGGCACAGTTTATATATTCATAAAACTTTGTATCTAGTGAAGTGTGCTTACATTTATTTTAAAATGCTTGCAACATTGAGAGACCATCTTGAGATTTAAAATAAACAAGGATAGTCATTTTGAAACTCTAGTATATTAATTTCAGATAGGTATAATTTTAATTTGCAAAGGTAAAATAAATAAACTAATCAAGGGTCACTAGTGAATATATTTAAATTCTTCTTAAATTTTTATGATTTTAATGAAAGCCATATTATCTAATAATGTATTTTTATTTTAATACATATCAAATAGTTTAATTCTAAAGTATTATGACTTTATTGATTATATAATAACTAAAAACAAAAGGGAAATAATATAGACATTTCAATTAGCCTTTATACTTTGAATTAAATAAATTCAATTCAAAATAAATTATATGATTAATTTAAATGGTAATTTACTTAAAAGTTTCTTTATACCACAGATGTGGCTAATACCAACTAACTTTTCAGTCTATGAAACCAGGACAAATAGTAAATGTGTTTAACAAAATAAACTTGAAGTATATTTTATGTATTATTATTATATAATTTATTCATTTGGTAGCACTAATAGATATATTAATTATATATGCAATTAAATTTTTTCTAATAGCCACATTAAAAAGTAAAACAAAATAGCTGAAATGATTTTAATAATCATTTGATTTAACACAGTGTATCCCAAATTTTATCATTTTAATGAGTAATCAATAAACATGTGACATTTTAAAATTTTTCTTTTCTTTTCTTTTTTGTACTAACTTTTATTTTTTTTGTACTAAGTTTTGTACTAAGTTTTCAAAATGTGCAAAATGTTTTGCATATTTTACACTTATAGCAGTTCAAGCTTTCATCAGAAATACTTAATTTATATGTAGATTTCATGAGTTTTCCAGTTGAAAGTAGTTTCATAGACCTGATTGGTTCCAAACCTACTTGAAAGTTTTCAAATACTAAATAGAGTATCAAGAAAACGTTTTCTTTTACTGTTGGCATCCATATTGACCAAGCTTGTTTATCTCTTTAGAAAAAAAGATTACACTTTGAAACCTTGAGGCAAAAGTGTATCAGTTTCAAAATTATATCTAAGTTTGTTAAATTATATCCATATTCCCATTAATTAATGCCAGTATTAATTATATCAAATTCAAAGAAGTATTGCAAAACTTAAGAAGGCAACTCTAGATTGATCAGTATCAACAAAGCATTTTCAAGATTTTTCTCCATGTTCATGTTAGCAAAATGTAAAATTATCATGATTTATACTAAGAAAGGTTTCCATTATAATATGCATTCATATATCAATATAGTTAGATGACAGATAAGCTCTTCCTTTCTTGAAGTTTCAACTTTAACTCATTTATTTGCAGTGTAAAATAATAATTTCTCATACCATTTTTTCACACACAAATAGGTGTCTTAAATAATTTTGCATCATACATTGATCCAAATTTTTATACCACAAAATAATCAGAACATTAGATGTCTGTTCTTTGAAAAACATAAAGACATATTAAGATTTAGTAAGGGCTTAATTTCTATTTGATTTGATTTTTTTTCCATATTGAAATGATTTTTTTAACTTTATTTTTAATTTTTAAAGTATTACATAATGTCTCCTTCTTCCTCCATCAACCCCTCTCTGGTTACTCCCACCACCTAGGACAAGCTCCCTCTGTCCCACTGTCAATGTCCATTGGTTATGCTTATATGCATGCATTCAAATACTTTGGTTGATCTCCTAACTCCCCCACCCTACCCTACCTTTCCTCTAAGGTTTGACAGCCAATGATTCTCTGTCTATGGATTTGTTTTTGTTAATCGGTTTATGTTGTTGATTATATTCCATAAATGAGTGAGATCATGTGATACTTATCTTTCTTTGACTGGCTTAGTACAATGCTCTCCAGTTCTATCCATGCTCTAGTGTGAAGCAGCCGCCTCCTTCTCCTCCTTCTCCTTCTCCTTCTCCTTCTCCTTCTCCTTCTCCTTCTCCTACTCCTTTCCTTCTCCTTCTCCTTCTCCTTCTTCTCCTTCTCCTTCTTCTTCTTCTCCTTCTTCTTCTTCTTCTCCTTCTTCTTTTCTTCTTCTTCCTCCCCCTCCTCCTCCTCCTCCTCCTCCTCTTCCTCCTCCTCCTCCTCCTCCTCCTCCTTTTCTTCTTCTTCTTCTTTTCTTCTTCTTCCTCCCCCTCCTCCTCCTCCTCCTCCTCCTCCTCTTCCTCCTCCTCCTCCTCCTTTTCTTCTTCTTCTTCTTCTTCTTCTTCTTCTTCTTCTTCTTCTTCTCCTTCTTCTTCTTCCTCCTCCTCCTCCTCCTCCTCCTCCTCCTCCTCTTCTTCTTCTTCTTCTTCTTCTTCTTCTTCTTCTTCTTCTTCTTCTTCTTCTTCTTCTTCTTCTTCTTCTTCTTCTTCTTCTTCTTCAAGAATACCTTTCAGCATTTTATTTAATACTGATTTGGTGTTGATGAACTCCTTTAGCTTCTTCTTATCTGTGAAGCCCTTTATCTGACCTTCAATTCTGAATGATAGCCTCACTGGGTAGAGTAATCTTGGTTGCAGGATCTTTGCTATTCATCACTTTGAAAATTTCTTGCCACTCCCATCTGGCCTGCATAGTTCCTGTTGAGAAATCAGCTGACAATCGTATGGGTGCTCCCTTGTAGGTAATTAAGTGTTTTTCTCTTGCTGCTTTTAATATTCTCTCTTTGTCTTTTGCTCTTGGCATTTTAATTATGATGTGTCTTGGTGTGGTCCTCTTTGGATTCCTTTTTTAAAAATCTTTATTGTTCAGTTTATTAATTACATTGTTTCCCCTTTTTATCCCCCTATAGCTCCCCTCCACCCAGTACCTATCCCACTCCCTCCCTCACCTCCCCTCCCCACTGTCCTCTCCTATTGTTGCAAGATTTTTGTCCAATCTCTTGCTGCACTTCCCACAACCCTTTTCTCCCCAAGAATTGTCAGTCCATTCCCTCTCTATGTCCATGTCTCTGTTATATTCACCGGTCTATCCTGTTCAACAGCCTATCAATTCACTTGATTTTTATGTTCATTTGTTGATAGATGTGTATTTGTTGTTCATAATTTTCATCTTTACCTTTTTCTTCTTCCTCTTCTTAAAGAATATCTTTCAGCATTTCATATAATGTTGGTTTGGTGGTGATAAACTCCTTTAGCTTTTTCTTATCTGCGAAGCACTTCATCTGATCTTCAATTCTGAATGATAGCTTTGCTGGATAGAATAATCTTGGTTGCAGATTCTTGCTGTTCATCACTTTGAATATTTCTTGCCACTCCCGTCTGGCCTGCATCGTTTCTGTTGAGAAATCTGCTGACAATCGTATGGGTGCTCCCTTATAGGTAACCAACTGTTTCTCTCTTGCTGCTTTTATTATTCTCTCTTTGTCTTTGGCTCTTGGCATTTTAATTATGATGTGCCTTGGTGTGGTCCTCTTAGGGTTCATATATATTAGGGTTCGGTGCAATTTTTGGACTCCTAAGTCAATTTCTTTCACCAGGTGTGGGAAGTTTTCAGTCACCATTTCTTCAAATAGGTTTTCATTGTCTTGGCCTCTCTCTTTTTCTGGCACCCCTATAATTCGGATGTTGGTATGCTTGAGGTTGTCCCAGAGGCCCCTTACAGTATCTTCAATTTTTTGGATTCTTTTGGTTTCTTGCTTTTTCAGCTGAGTGGATTTTACCTCTTTGTATTTCACATCTTTAACTTGGTTCTTGGGGTGCTCCAAAGCACTTTTAGGTCTTTGTATAATATTTTTTGTTTCAGTCAGTGTATGCTTAATTTCTGGTTGGCCCTTTTTCATATCCTTGAGAGTCTCCTTTATATCCTTGAGAGTCTCCTTCATTTCCTTGTAGGACTCATTCATTTCCATGTTGGTCTTGATTATTTCCTTGCAGGTCTCATTTATATCCGTGAGGGTCTTGTTAATTTCCTTGTAGGACTTATTCATTTCCTTTGTGGTCTTGCTTATTTCCTTATAGGCCTCGACCTTTTGTTGGAGCCTCTTGAAAAACCCTATAACTGTGGTTTTGAATTCCATGTCCAGTCGTTTTTTTTCCTCCATTTCTTTCACATCTGATTTCTTTCCATGTCTCTGCATGGTGGCTGCTTCCCTGAGTTGGTCAATTAGCTTTGTGTGGTAGACTTCCTACAAGGGACAGTGGCTCAGCCTCCCCGGTTACCTGAGGTGGATATGGGCTGCACAGTCTTGCTGAAGTTAAGCTCAGTTAATTGTTGTTAGCACTTGGAGCGGTTGACCTCCAGGCCAATTGTCTGTGAAGCTCAGCTGTGCTCAGGTTGGATGGGTGGAGTCTCCGGGCCAAGCAGACAGCATTAGCTCTGCCCTATGCAGCCCCAGGGACTCTGTGCCCGGGGCAATGGCCGCCAGCACCTCTGAGAGAGAGCCGCTGCTGAGCTTCACCGGCTGCCGGGGAATTCAGACTCTCCCCAAATGACTTTGCATGCGCAATGCCTCACCCAGGGTCATAAAACAAAGCAGTCTGATGGTTTTCTGAATGAGAGACAAGTCGCAGAGCGCTCTCTGCGCTGTCACACAGCTGAGCTGTTCGCACACAAGCTGCCTTCTCCACAAGCCAGCAGACCTGGCAGCACCCGAGCTTCGGTGTGCCCTCCCACTGTCCAGTTTTCACCCTGTGTGATAGTGGGTTCTCTGGACTTCGCCCAGAGCTAGAGAATCAGTCCAGTGTGACGTCTTTGTCTCCCCATTCGAGAAAACTGGCCAGTTTTCAGCCGCCCGCCCACTCCGCGGCGCGCGCTCCAAACCTCTCTCTGTGCGAATCTTTCAACGCTGTTCGCTCCTGCTCCTCCGTGTCACAGTGTCTTATCTTCACTTTTATTTGTGGAATTTTCACTCGGCGAGATTTCTGGTGATTCTGGAAGGTGTTTGTTCTTTCGTTAAGTTGTAGTATTAAAATTGCTGATTATGACGGCAAGATAAGTGTTTTACCTTTGCCGCCATCTTAGTTCTCTGGATTCCTTTTATTTGGGGTTCTGAGCAGTTCCTGGACCTGTAAGTCTATTTCTTTCACCAGGTGTGGGAAGTTTTCAGTCATTATTTTTTCCTATTGGTTTTCAGTATATTGCTCTCTCTCTTCTCCTGGCACCCCCATAATTCGGATGTTGGTACACTTGAAGTTGTCCCAGAGGCTCCTTACACTATCTTCAAATTTTTTTATTCTTTTTTCTTTTTGCTTTTCCAGTTGAGTGTTTTTGGCCTCTTGGTATTTCAAATATTTGACTTGATTCTTGTGTTCCTCTAGTCTGCTGTTAGGTCTCTGTATAATATTTTTTTATTTCAGTCAGTGTATGTTTAATTTCTAGTTGGTCCTTTTGTATGTCCTTGAGGGTCTTGCTAAATTTATTGGCCTTTTCTAGGAAATTCTTGAAAAACCTTATAACCAAGGTTTTGAACTCTAAATCTAGCTGTTTGCTTTCCCCAATTTCTTTTATTTATTTTTTCCCCTATTTTTTTTTTGTCTCCACATTTTTGCTGCTTCCCTGAGTTGGTAGAGTAGCTTTGTGTGCTAGGTGTCCTATAGGGCCCAGTGGCTCAGCCTTCCCAGTTACCTGAGGTGGACACCCTTGGTGCACCTCTTTGTGAACTATGTATACAGCCTTGTTGTAGTTAAGTCTTGAGTGTTGTTGGTATCACTGGGAGGAATTGACCTCCAGGCCAATTGACTGTGAGAATCAGCTGTGTCTATGCTGGGAGAACTTCTGTGCTGGAGACAGCCTTATGTGACAAGACTTGCAAAATTGCAAAAGCTTCTGTGCTCAGCTTAGATGGGGCAGAGTCTCAGGGCAGAGCAGACAGCCTTGGCTTCCCGTCAGTCCTGCCCTATGAGGCCCCTGGGTCTCAGTGTCCCTCAGTAATCACTACAAGCATCTCTGAGAGAAAGGCAGACAGTCCAATGAATCTGGATTCCCAGATTCTCTCCTAGAACTGGAATTCAGCATAGTTGGGTGCTTCCATTTCCCTCCTGCTAGAGAAAGTGAGTGGCACACTCAGCAGTCAGTCTTCTCTGTGCGCACTCATGGGCGCGCCTCCAGACCTCTGCCTTTCATGCCCCCCCCCCCCCTTGAGTTTCTATGTGCTTTTCTCTTTTCTTGACAGTCCAGATTCCCCCTGTATATCCTGGGTCTCCAGGATCTCACCCGGAACTGGGCTTCAGTGCATTCGAAAATGGGATTCAGTGCAGTTGGGAGCATCCATCTCCCTCCCACTTGGAAAAGCCAGCCAGGCACTCAGCTGCCTGTCCTCTCCACAAGCGTGTTTCCATACCACAGCCTTTTGCAGCTTCTCTGAGTCTCCATGTGCTTTTCTCGTTCCTTCTAGTTGTAGAATTTCCACTCAGCCAACTTTCCTGTGGTTCTGGATGATGACCATCCTGTCTTTTAGTTGTAGCTTTGAAATTGTTGTGCGAGGCAGTAGTTTAGGTGTTTACCTATGCTGCCATTTTGATTTCTCTGCGTCATGGTATTTTTGTCCTACATTATTTTCCTTTTCCTTCTTTAATAGTTATAATTATTGTTTTCCTTTTTTGTTACATTTATTGGGGTGACATTGGTTAACCAAATTATACAAGTTTCATATGCACAATTCTATAACATACTATCTGTATATGGTATTGTGTGTTCACCACTCCAAATGAAGTCTCTGCTCATTACCCTTTACCTCCCATCCCCTACTTCTCCTCCCTCCCCTCCCCCATGGTTATCATCACACTGTGGTCCATGGACAGGAGTTTTTTTCCTTTTTTGCTCCACCCACTTACTCCAGCCCCACCTGACAGCTGTCAGCCTTCTCTCTGTGAGTCTGTCTCTATTTTGCTTGTTAGTTCATTTTGCTCATTAGATTCCAATCATATGGTGCTTGTCTTTCTCTGACTGGCTTATTTCACTTAGCATAATGCTTGCAAGGTCTGTCCATGCTGTCTTTATTGATCCAGTTATAGCATAAGCTTCTGCATCTTGAGTAGATTCTGAATCAATAGCATGACTTTGCTTAAATTTTAAAAATTATATATACTTATTTTAATTAGGAAAATATATTTTTTCTCTTTTTTATTTTTTATTTTTATTTTATTCTTTAAAGTATTACAAATAGTAGTACATATGTTCCCTCTCCTTCCCTATTGACCTCCCCCCCACCTCCCCTACCCCCCAGCACATGCCATCACCTGCCCCCCACAGTGTCTTGTATCAATTGGTTATGCTTATATGCATGCATAGAAGTCCTTCAATTGATCTCTTACAGCCCCTGCCCCTCATCCTCCCCTGCCTTTCCACTGTAGTTTGACAGTCTGTTCAATGCTTCTTTGCCTCTGTATCTATCTTCTTTCCCCACTTCTTTTCTTTAGAAAGATCTTGTATCTGCATACTAGAAATAAACATATGAGAACAAAAAATGTTTGAGTCTCAGTTTCTGAGTCCCAGTTCTGAGTCCCAGTTTCAATGTCAAATAGTTCCTTATGTGTACATGTCAGCAATGGTATTGGATGGTGGACAAATGGTGGCAATGCAGGTTCCACCCTCTCTGGTTTGGTCCTGGGCTGCTTGTAGCAATGCTCAGCTGTTGACTGCTAGCATGGCAAGGTGTTGTCAGCGTCTTCCATCTCTGAACTGTCTTTGCGGTTGGAAGAGACCTATCAGTTCCTCTTTATTGTAGAAATCCATATGGTCTTAGAGTTGTTTTCTGACAAAATACAAACATAAAACATATTCTCGACCAAAAGTTAATAAAGGAATCTTTTCTGTAAATTAGACTTGGGATTCTTTTTATTTTTGCCCAAATGATTTTCCTTTGGTTTATTTTGACACCATGTGTGTTTTTCATGGGTGTCTTGCTGTTAGCATTATAAATGGAAATTAATTTTATGAAATAAGAATTTTCTAGATGTAATTTACTTACAGGATATTTTTTGTTACATGATATTACCCCACTAACCCTCCCCCTTTTATTTTTATTAATGGGGGCTTTTAGAAATTTTATATTGCAATTTTGGTATCCTTAAATTTTAATTTTTGTACAAAAATATGACTGCTTTAGGTCCTTTGCATGTTGGGCAATTTTATGATGAGATGAACTACTAACAGAAATTTTAGTTAATGTTTTAGGAATAGCTTTTTGTCCAATACACTTAAATTTTCTTCAGTATTCACTTATTTTAATTGGCAAATTTAAATTAATCTGAAAACTTGATACTATTTTACTGTCAAATTAAATACTCAAACAATAATCTTAGTTTACCCTGTAAATATTAGTGGAAAGGATTACTTACATTTTTGAGTAGGCCCTGAGCATTCCTGGTGCTAGAATGGATTTAGATATAGGGCAGCTGTTGCTGGCCAAGTCTCTGTCTGTAACCTGGGTCCCGATCTGAGTTGTGCATGGGAGGCGAAGCAGCTGTGGATAATTAGGAAAATATTTGATTAGTTATAGTTAAAATAGTAACAAATATTCCACCTAATTAACAATATGATTACATAGAGATCATTGTAAGGCATGTTGACTATGAGAAATATTTAAAGAAACATATTACAGTGTACATTGCTGGGACAGAATATTCCAACTGAATCAATCTGTTGCTACTGAGTAGATTATTGATGTGTTTATGGGCATACTAGAAATGATGCATGTACTCCACACCACACACCACAATAAATAATATCAATAAATGATGATGCATTATTTAAAGCAAAATATTATTTGACAGAATGTTAATATTGTGTTTACCAGAATAATAATTTACAATGCCTCAGTTTATAAATCTCAATATAAGTTTAACTAAATTAAAAATCAACTACTCAAGTTGGGCTAGCCACCTTTTATCTGCGCAATACCCACCTGCTGTTAGTGGTTATTGTATTAGTCAATGCAGATCTAAAAGCAATAGTAATATACATATATGATGTACATAATATTAAAAGGCATTATGCTGACTTTCAACTGTGTTAAAATGTTACACATGTTGGTTTGGTTGAATGTTTATGTGACCCCCAAATTCTTGTTATAATTCTATCCCATATTGCAATGCTGTTAGGGGTTGGGACTGGATAGAGGTAATTAGGATTAGATAGGATCAGTAGGGTGAATCCTCATGAATGGGATTAATGATGTTATGAACCACAAGAGAACTAACTTCCTTGGTCTCTCTATTCTTTGCCATGTGAGGATATACAAGGAGAAGTGGGTAATTTGCAATTTGGAAGAGGTTGTCTATACCACAACTATGCTGACACCATTATCTCAGACATCTAGCCTTCAAAGTTGTGAGAAATATATTTCTATTTTTATAAACCACCAATTCTATGGAATTTTGTTACAGTAGCTCAGACTAAAAAAATATAAATGTATATATATAATTTCATGAATAAAATAGTTAAAATTTACTTACTATTGCTATAAATTAACGCATTTTAAGACAGTGGATAAAACTTTGAAAGCATATAACAATATTTTTATTAGATATTTTATAGACTATATTATAGATACTGTACATATGAGAAAAAATGCAATGATATTTAGTTAATTAGAAAGAAGAGCTTGCTTATATAATAAAAAAAATATTGAAAGCATAGAATATGTTCTAAGGGCTACTTGTGATTTTTAAAGGACTTTGAAAACTCAACATTGTGTTACATTTGTTGAATAATTCCTTCAAATTTTATGGGCAGTGTTGACAAAGTGAGAGTTGTCTTAATTACAGAACTCTGTTCAATCAATGTTACTAGGTATTATTAGCAAACTTTACTATTTTAGGAAAAAGACAAAAGGACAGTCTAAACTTTTGCAGTTACCGTATGTTTCCACAAAAGTTAAACACATCTTCAGATTAGTCATAACAATTTAAGCTGAAGTATTTTTACAAGTGGATTGGCATTTGTCTATTGTGTGACTATAAAACTTATTAATTATATGCTTTCATTCAAAATAATAATATTAAAACTAAAAGCCTAATGGTGTTGATGAGGGGCTATCTTAGGGATACATAACAGTCTGGAAATCAATCTATCTGAATGTTGAAAAAAATAACTCTGGCTATATCTAAATGACAGCTAACACTCATCCAGATTTTAACAAGTATCTGGATGTTTGGCATCATATATGAAAGTTCCAGATGGTTGACTAGACTTCTCACTTTTCATTTGGATGTCTTTCCCAAGTTTCATTCAGTTATAATGTTCATTCATGGAGACATAATTTTTAGGGATATTCCTGTCTTCTATTAATAGAACATGAGTCATATTTGGGCATGCCATTTTTCAGCAGATTAAAACAACATTTATACACAATTAAATTACATATTTGGGTTACTGTTAAACATAACCTTGTAATGATCATAAAATACCAATGACTCAGTTAGTTTCAGAGTAATATTCAGAGTCTGATAGACAGTGGGCACTGAATAAGTTTTTAATTAATATGTAAATGAAAGTAATTCAAGATAATTTCAATGTAAAACATAGTAGTTAAAGTCTAGATATCCAAGATAAAGGGTAAAAACTTATAAAAACAGAAAATTAATAAGATGTATGAAAGATATTCAAATATTTGAACTACCAAGTAATATGCAGGGCTGTTATTTAGTCTGATTTGCATGATTTGTTTGTATGGTTGTGCTAATGATCAACTTTGTATGCTTTGTGTTGTGAGGCAGCAGACATGACATGAAATATAACAATCTGGGGGTATTTCATTTTGCCTTCTGGAGTGCTGGCTGACAGCAACTGAATTGGGATTTTTTTTTTAAACACATGACATGAAATGTTAACAGTTTATAAATATTGTTTTTCATGGGGATAGAAGTGATTGAAAGGCAGCTCCCTTTTATGTGAAAAGCTATTAAACTGAGGATGTGTTAATAAATAAGCTCTAACACTAACAAAATGTAGGGAGTTTGTGTAGAAATGCTAATTTAGGTTACTGAATGGGCACTGGAATCAGGAAACCAGGTTCTGGGCAAGCCATTAAATATTTCTAGGCATCAGTTTCCTTGTCATCTCTAACACATACTTGGGAAGTATGAATATACAACTTATGCCGATCAAGTGAGTGTGAAAGTTCTTTAAACAAACCTGACATTCAAGCATAGGATATCTGTCATTAATGTGGAAGATTGTGTAACTTCTGTACTGAGAATCCACACAACTTCCCTCTAGGCTAATACTGTGATGACAACTAGAGGAACCTGGCAATCCACGGGTCTCTCCCACCTCTATGCACAGAGTCTGTACATGCTGAACGGAAGCATCAGGAGCTTTCATGCAGAATGGCAGCTGGTGGTGAGCTGGTGATTGGCAGTTCTTTCCAGCCAAAGGCAAACTTGTGGAACTAGTCATAGTAATTGCTTCATCTTATTGGATGCTCCACTACCCATCTCATAATTTTATGTTTTGTTAATGATTCATCGACACCTCTTAGTTAGCTCCTGAGGTTTGGTGTTGCCTTATTGACAGCCAAGAATCCCACATTTCAATTATTTTGGCTGTTAACTCACCACATATGTTTTTGGCATTGTTAACTGAGGAAAGGAAAAAGTACGACTTGTGCTGCAGTTAAATCAGCACTAGAAAGAAGTAATGTATGATTTCTTTCTTTCTTTTCTCTTTTTAAAATGACCATAGAAATCACTGGTTTCCTTGTCAGTGGGTTGTGTAGCAAATTCAAAATGCTCTTCAATACAGATCCTAAAATTTCATATTTTTATTTAGAAGTGAAAGTACATTCTATATAATTTGAAAACAGGAAAGTAGAATCATTGGAGACTCAAGAATGAATGCAAAATATAATATTCTTCTGGTGTCTGCTTGCAGCAAGAAGAAAAATTTGTGGAGTAATACAAGTGACCATTTTAATAAATTTATCTTTATTGTTGAAAGTATTATAGATGTCCCCTTTTTGGGTTTGATAGTCAAGAAAATGACATGTTCAAATTAGCTCTTTTTTATTAATAGCAGTTAATTAAAAAATAAAACAATTACACTTATAAAACTTTTCATTTCCAACAAAATATTGTATTATCACAGTAGTATCCACCAAATCACATTAGTTGAAGAAGCAGAAATCAGGATGAACTCTTTCCTCTTCTGAACCCCAAACCACATATAATCAATACTAAGTTCATCATATTTGCCTCTTTAATTGCTCACATACCTGTTTTTCCTCTTCACCATTTCTACAGTTGCCTAATTAACATAGTCATCTTCTACTTTCAGGACTCCAGTAATAATCTGTGACTGCTACGCCTGATCTCCTGCCTGGCCCTTCATACACTGTCCTTCTTCTAAAACCATTTCCATTCAGATTTTGCCATTGTCTTAGCAATGGTAAACTTACATACAAATCCTTTCATGATTTTTCCCTGACCATATTTTCCAGTTTTATTGTCTTCTGCTTTGTCTTTACATTCAACATCATCCTTTGTCACCCTCCCTCCTTCTACCCTGTGACCCTTTGAAAACTTGCAATTTCCTTTTGTATGCCATACTCTGTTATGTTCTCTTCCCATGCTACTCTCCTGGGTGGAATTATTCTTCCATTCCCATTTACTCGTTGAACATAAACTCTTAAGGCCATCTTTCTTAGACAACCTTTTCTGATTCCCTGATTCTTCACAGGAAGGACTAGACATATTGCTCTCTGGACATGTTCCATTGTACTTTGTAATCATTTTCTGCATAATTTATTTTAGTTTCTATCTCATATTTTCATTAAGAACATATTTAATAAAATATATTTTATTGATTTTTTTACAGAGCGGAAGGGAGAGGGATAGAAAGTCAGAAACATCGATGAGAGAGAAACATCAATCAGCTGCCTCTTGCACGCCCCCTACTGGGGATGTGCCCGCAGCCAAGGTACATGCCCTTGACTGGAATCGAACCCGCGACCCTTCAGTCCACAGGCCGAAGCTCTAACCACTGAGCCAAACCGGTCTCGGCATCATTAAGCACATATTTAGAAGCAATGAAAGGAACAAACAAATTGGAGACTGAAAAGTCTCTCTCCTCCCTGAGTTTAGGGGGCTCTCTGATTTTAGAGAGCTGCTTCAGGGGAGTGTTTGTGATAAGGTTCCTATGTAATGGTGACGTTCAATTGGATGGCAGGTACTAAAGACTTATAGCAAAGGGTTATTTTCTTTAAAAATGTTTCTGTAAATAAAAGGGGAAATGGGGTGACAGATAGGGATTTAGGGTATTTTAAGGAAGGCATATATAAAGTCAGGTGAAAATTTCTCCTCCTTCTCTTCATCTTACTCCTCCTTCTTATTCTTTCCTCGAGGATATTTTCTAATTGATTTTTACATAGAGTGGAGAAGAGACAGAAAGATCGATGAAAGAGACACTTCGTTTGGTTGCCTCCTGTACATGCCCTATCCAGCCAAGGTATGTGCCCTTGACCAGAATCGAATCTGGGACCATTCTATTCACAGGCCAGTGCTCTAGCCACTGAGCAAAACTGAGAATTTCTTCTTTTGACTACAGTATGGTGGTTTCTATTCTATGTTTCTAATTCTTCCTTTTCTATCTATCTTGCTGGTCTCTTTTCCTAAAGAGACAGATTATTTTCATTTCCAGACTTATTTCTCTACTAGCTCTTCTTTCAGAGATTTCTGAACATTGATGCTTTTCTTCAATATTTACTTCAGTTAAAATAATCTTTATCTCAAATTCTAATTCTTGATCCTGGACTGCTTCTATTTTATAGTGTACATATTTTTCCTTGAAAATTATTTTGACAGTACTCATTTAATACATAAAATAGAAATCACCATTTCTCCTAAAATATTTGACCCACTGCTTGTGGCACTTTCTTACTTTTGGAATGATGCACATCTACCCACTCATGTCAAATCATTTTCTGCACAATTTATTTTAGTTCTACATGTGGTTGTATGTACATGTGCTTTGCAATATATTTCCACTTTCTATTGTCATCATACTAGTTTTTTTCTCTATCATCCTTGTTGGGATAATGCAATTACCTACCTGACAGTGATCTCAAAAAGCAACCTCAAAGATTTGTTAGTCTTTAATGCATTATTTTGATTATATCTCTATCTTATTGATTGACATTGAATAGTAGACTATCTACACTATTGTATATGTTACAATTGGCCTTCCAAAAAAGTTAACTAGATCTAATGATGGAAAATGGTTTGATGAGTAACTTTCTTAAGAAATGATGACCTGCAGGCAGAGAATTAGGCCTGGGATTAAAACAAATCAGAGGTTAAATAAACGTTTGTTTAAAAGAAAAAAAAAAACATTCTGTCTTCTTTAACAAGGGTATTTACCTGTGATCACATTACTAGGTACAAAGGATAATGATGCTTTTTCTTCAGATGGTAACCAGGCATATCTTATTTGATTTGTTTATCAAAAAACTGCCAGACTATCCTGTTTTTTAATTTTTTTATTTTTATGGCTTTTAATACATTAATATGGTATACAAGACATCAAGTAGTCTTTCATTCAAGATCACTTCTTTTTTTAAAAAAAATTTTTTGCCACGTTTTATTTATTTATTTATTTATTTATTTATTTTTTAAAGGATAAGGTATGTGATTGTGAGTATCTCAGTCTGGCTCTTCCCCCTTCACCATTTTAAGTTCCTAATCCCAAATCCACAGTGCTCTGAATTTAGCTTTCAGAAATATCTGCCAAAACAAGCCCATATCTAGTTCCAGCCACTTCCTCTTCATTCCTATTTTCCCTCCCTTGTACTTGAACTGCAACATTGACTCTGGCATCTTCAGTCTGAAAGCCTTTGAACTTGCACTGCAAAACTGCATCTGCTGTGGATCTCCAGCCTGCTGGCCTACCCAGCAGAATTTGGATTTGTAATCCTTCTTAACAGTGTGAGCTAATATAAACAAGCAAACAAACAAATAAATATCCTTTTGTCCCCCCCTCCCCCCACTCTGGAGAACCCAGACTAAATACACTGAGAAAGAAATGTTGCCTCTTACCAGAATATTATGTATAGATTAAGGTATGCACAGGGGACCCATTCTTATAATTTGTTGCCTCTTACCAGATAATATTTGTTGCCTCTTACCAGATAATTAATATGGTATACAAGGCATCAAGTAGTCTTTCATTCAAGATCACTTCTTTTTTTTTTTAATTTTTTTGCCACGTTTTATTTACTTACTTATTTATTTATTTTTTAAAGGATAAGGTATGTGATTGTGAGTATCTCAGTCTGGCTCTTCACCCTTCACCATTTTAAGTTCCTAATCCCAAATCCATAAAAGCCATAAAAATAAAAAAATTAAAAAACAGGATAGTCTGGCAGGTTTTTGATAAACAAATCAAATAGGATATACCTGGTTACCATCTGAAGGAAAAGCATCATTATCCTTTGTACCTAGTAATGTGATCACAGGTAAATACCCTTGTTAAAGAAGACAGAATGTTTTTTTTTTTCCTTTTAAACAAAGAAATGTTGCCTCTTACCAGATAATATTATGTATAGATTAAGGTATGCACAGGGGACCCATTCTTATAATTTGTTCTAGGACAGTGGTGACAAGATCAAGTATAGAAATTAAGATTTTTTTGTAATAATATCTGCAGCACTTATTTTTTGCCCTTGCCTTTTCTAATTCATCTAACTCATTGCAACCAAAGAATCTTTCTAAAAGCGTGATGATGTTATGACCTCTTTTTGTAAAACTCTTGAATAACTCCACATATCCTTCCAAAAAAGTCAAACTTAGAATGGCCTACATAACCTCTCCTGCTGTCTCCCTTTCTCAGATACCCTGTGGTCTAGCTGAGGTGAACTACCTGTGGTGTTCCACACACTGATCCTGTCTTCTCCTGCAAACCTTTTATACCTTTAAGCTGTTGCCTTTGCTTGGAGTATGCTCCCCTAATTTGTTTATCTGGTTAGCATCTACTTATCTTTCAATTCACACTTCACATGCTTTCCTAGTGTTTCAGATGGCATTGACTCTTTTCTACTCTGTGTCCTCCTAGAGCAGTTGTAGGCAACCCGGGTTTATGACATCTTGAGTTCCCTCTGCCATCCTGACTTTCCATCCTCAAGATTACACGCTGTTCTAGAAGTGATAGCCAATAGTCATTTGCTGTAGCCTTAGGACTGAACAATGACATTAGTCTAGCCAAGACTATTCATTAAAAATGTTTATGCTTATTTAATCAAATGGAGACAATTCATGTACCACTGAAGCAGGCAATAATTTTAACAAAGGCTGTCTGTATGTGGGACAGGGTTAATAATAAAGATGGTGATAGATCAAAGATAAATACTTTCAACTTGAACAAGGAGAATTTGATCATGTTAAAAGAACTGTTTGAGGTAACACCAGAGCTCCAAGTGAATTGCAAGTGTCATCATAGGAAATGATACACTCTAGACTTGAGATTTTTAATGACCTTTGTTCAGGAAATAATTAAGTTATAAGTTTGGAGTCATCTGAACATTATTCATTCAGAAGCTTTGTTAAGACTTACTCCTACTTTTTTTGTTGTTGATAAATCTGTTTTTCTCTAAGAGAATAAAAGCTCTCTTAAGGGAAAGAAACATTGCCCCTCAAAGAAAGACAACTGAAGAAATACTTGTTAAGAAAATGAAGGAAAGGATGGAAGCAGATAATAAAGGCTTCACTAATTAGCCCTTGGTTGATTGCAGTAGTAATTAAAATCAGTAATTTCAATTGGTAATTGGAAATTGAAACTCAGTTATCCTCAGGGTCTAGAGAATTGAAGGAATGGTCCTTCCCCCATCTCCTGCTGTCCCCTATTATCCTGCTGGATGGGAGGCACTGAAAGTTATCTGGTTTAACCTTGACAACAAATATAAGAGGTAAATATTATCTTCACTTTAGAGATAAGGAATATCAGGCTCAGAGGAGACAAATGCTTGCTTAAATTCTCACATTTAGTAATAGCAGACCTCCAAAGTGCATTTTTTTCCTAGTCTGTGTTTAAAGACTGGTCACTGCTTTATTCAGTCTTTAAAAGGAAGGAAACTTGGATATATGCTATAACCTTAAGGATTTAAATGAAGTAATCTAGTCAGATACTATAGAATTCTACTTATATGAAGTTTCTAAAGTAGTCAAATTTGTAGAGACAGGAAGTCTTTGTGAATTTAATTGAGCTCTTCACTCATGTTCAATTTATCTACTTACGATAGCACCCTTAATACTTCAGCCTCTCAGCCCTCTATGTCTATGATTTTCTTTCTTTCCCCTGTCATGAATTTGTCCTCCATTCTTTGGCACTTTAGTAAAATCCTTTTTATGAAATGGCTTAGTTTAGTCCAGGGTTTCTTCCTCTTAGCACTATTGACATTTTGGGCCAGATAATTATTTTTTTGTGAGGGCTGTTCTGTGCATTGTAGGATATTTAGCAGCATCCCTGGCATCTATGCACTAAACACTAGTGGCATCCCCTCTCCCAGCTGTGGAAGAAAATATATTGCCAGACCTTGCTCAACATTTGAGGAGCCTGGTAGTGGAGATGGAGGGTAGGCAACTACCCCCAGGGGAGAACTATTGCTCTAATCTATCCTTTTCTACAATCTCTGAATCTCTCAGGCATCGCCACAAAACCACAACCTTTTATTGGTACTGGATTTGCAATTAAACATGCCCTTCCTTTACTAGTAGACCTCTATCTCCTAATTTTAAAATAGTTATTGTGAGATTGCTGTATACGTTTATAAACACATTTATAAATATACTAGGTGTCTGATGCATGAAAATTCATGCACTAGAGGGGGGGCATCCCTCAGCCTGGCCTGCCCTCCTCTCACAGTCCAGGAGCCCTCAGGGGAAACTGACGCTGCATCATACCTCTGCTGCTGCCATTGTCGTCAGTGTAGGCCTCATCTGGCCCTGGTTACCTGAGCCTCTGGTGGCTCTGGGTGGCTGGGCAGTCGCCATCCGACACTTGCCTGCATCTTGGGCGTTGGCTGGACAGCAGCCATCCAAGAACTGTTTGTGGCTTGGGCCAGTCCTGGGCAGCTGGGGGGCTGAGGGGCCTGGGGCACTCTGGATACAGTGCCCTGGCAGGGCTGAGGGGACTGGGTGCCACCATCTTGTGGCTGTGGGTGCTGCCATCTTTGAGGGCATGGCAGTCAATTAGCATATTCTCTCGTTATTGGCTGTGGGCGCCGCCATTTTTGCAATGGTGTGAGGGTCAATTAGCATATTCCCTGTTTATTACATAGGGTTATTTGCAGGAAGAAAATTCCTGAGTTATAGTTCAGGCAAGGCCTGCTGAATTTATGTTGTATGCATGACTTAACACACTATAAACATGAAAAGACAACAAAAATATCTTCATATTTCCTCATCCCCTCATTGTAACAAAACTATTAATTGGGAGAACCTTATTTCCTTCTCTTTTCTTTTTCTCCTTCACTTCCCATTTGTTATGACCTTCTAATATTTAGAGAGCACTTGAATAATTGTCTGAATAAAAAAATGTTTTAAGATCATCATTAGCCCACTTACCAGCAACTTTACTCAAAGATGGGATGGAATTGTAAAATGCTTCTATAATACAACTAGAGGCCCAGTGCACAAAATTCACCCACTCAGGGGGGTCCCTCAATCTGGCCTGCACCCTCTTGTAGTATGGGAGCCCTTGGGGGATGTCCGACTGACAGCATTCGGATAACCTTAGTGCTGCTGCAGAGGCAGGAGAGGCTCCCACCACCACCATTGCACTCACAAGCCATGAGTCTCGCTTTTGGCTGAGTGGTGCTCCCACTGTGGGAGTTCACTGACCACCCGGGGGCACCTCCTGCATTGAGTGTCTGCCCCCTGGTGGTCAGTGCACATCATAGCGACCAGTCATTCCTCCATTTGGTTGATTTACATATTAGCCTTTTATTACATAGGATATTATTGTTAAAGGCAAGGGTTAACTATTTTGTTTAATTTTGATATGGCATGTCCTAAAATAACAATGGAACACTATGGTACCATAAAAAGGGAACTTTCACCATTTACAACAGCATTGATGGGCCTGGAGAACATTATGCTAAGCAAAATAAGCCACTCAGAGAAAGATAAATATCATAGTATCTCACTCATTTGTGGAATATAATGAACAACATAAACTGGTGAACAAAAACAGACCCAGAGACAGAGAAGCATCAAACAGAAGGTAGAGTAGTGTGGGGGAGTTAGGAGATTAACCAAAGGACTGGAATGCATGCATATAAGCACAACCAATGGACATAGACAATGGGGCAGAGGGGGGGTTGTCCTAGGTGGTGGGAGTGGCCAGAGAGGGGTTGATTCGGGGAAAAGGACACATATGTAATACTTTAAAAGTAAAAAGAAAGTTAAAGAAATCAATTCAATATGGAAAAAAATAAAATAGAAATTAAGTCCTTACTAAATCTTAATACATCTTTGTGTTTTTCAAAGAACAGACATCTAATGATCTGATTATTTTGTGGTATGAAAATTTGGATCAATGTATGATGCAAAATTATTTAAGACACCCAATGACAGTAGTAGGTCCAATCATAGTTGTCAAATCACATGGGAGAAAAATGAGAAATAACATTAACTCTTTAGTGTATCAGTGAACCAAATTAATTTCTTGACCAATAAACATGTGGCTTTCTGCATACTTTCTCTATTATATTGGAAAAGATAAGAGATTTTAAAAAAATGAGGTGAAGTAATAAATTATAAGATAGTGTTTGGAGTCTCATGCAATATCAAAGTCACTGTTTGCCAGAGAAAGCATAAAAGGTACAATTTGCAACCTGTAATTTTTTTACTTTCCTGGAGAATGCATTAACCTTTCAGAATTTCCACAGGTGTAAAAAACAAGCGGATTCTAACATATTTCAGGTGGTTGGGCCCGTAGCCCATTTTAGGAATCCTGGGCATAGGTTGTAATGTTGATTTTGTAGTCTTAAGTCTTTTAATGTGGTGAACATTCCTTTAGGATAGGAATAGAAGACCTCTATGAAATTTAATTATTAAATTAATTTTTTAATTGTGGTAAAATATTCGTAATAGTTACCATATTAACCATTTTAAGTGTTAACAGTTAATATTACTAAGTACATTTGAATTTTTATGCAATCAATTTCTAAAATTCTTCATCTGGAAAATGAAACCCTATACCAAATAAATAACTCCCCACCCCTTTCCTCTTGCCCCTGACAACCAGCATTCTACTTTCTGTCTCTATGAAGTTGACTACTTTAGACACTTCATATAAGCAGGATCATACAGTATGTATGTTTTTGTGACTATCCTATATAATAAAAAGCTAATATGGAAATTGTCCCCTTGGGAATTCAACCAACTCGGAGTTTGACCACTTGCTATGATGTGTGCTGACCACCAGGGGCAGCACAGAATGAAGGAAGGCCCTGGCCAGCAGCCAGAAGGCCCTGATCAGCCCTGATCAACAGCCAGGCTTAGGGACCTTACTCATGCATGAATTTGTGCACTGAGCCTCTAGTATTATTATATGTGGAAATCCTTTTCACGTCCCGCGTGTCCACGTTTCCAATGTCAGGGTTCAGCGTCTGGAGGAGGCCGCACACAATGAATAGAGACTTAGAAAAGCATGAATTTGAGAAATGGGGGCCAGGCGGTAGCCAATCTCTAGTGGAAAGACTGCCCCTTGCTCTGGCCTGGCCATCCCTTTTATTAAGGCTATGGGATCTACTCATAGTCCCCAGGCAGGAAAGTCCAACAACAGAAATACACAAAGAACAAACAGAGGTGTTTCAGTTAACAATGTTTTTAGCTCTGACCTTTCAGAGCAATTAAGGTTGTTTACCAGCCTCCTGGACTTCCTGTCCACATCTTTCTATTAGTGAGAGAAGATTGGTTTCCTACATCTCCCCCCTTTCTTTTCTTTAAAAAAATCTTGCATTTGCAGACTAGAAATAAACAGATAAGAATAAAAAATGAGACAAGCAACAATGGCCATAGTGAGAGGCAAATCAATCAGTCTGTAGTAAGTTTCTTTCTGGGCAAACATTTTTGAGTCCCAATTTCAATGTCCAAACAGTTCCTTATATGTACATGTCAGCCATGATATTTCAGTTCTGGATGGTGGACAAATGGTGGCAGTGCAGATCCAATCCTTTCTGGATTGGTCCTGGGCAACCTGCGGCGATGCACAGCCGCTGACTGCCAGCATGGCAAGGCGTTGTCAGTGTCTTCCATCTCTGGACTGTTTTCTTCCTGTCTTCATGGTTGAAGCACACATGTCAATTCCTCTGTTTCAGGAATCCACATGGTTTTGAAGTTGTTTTCTGAAAATACACAAGCATAGTCTCGACCAAAAGTTAATAAAGAAATCTTTTGACTTGAGATCCTATTTATTTTTTCCCAAATGATTTTCCTTTGGGTTACTTTGATATCTTGTGTGTTTTTTATGGGTGTCTTACTGTTAGGATCATTTTTAAAATAAAAAAATTTTAATGTACTTATAGGAATAATTTTTTCTTACATGATATTGCTCCACTATCCCCCCTTTTTTGTGAATTAAATGGAGGCATTTGGAAACTTTATAATGCAGTTTTGATAAACTTTAAATTTATAATTTTTTGCATAATAGGTTCATCGCATGTTAAGCAATCTTACCATGAAATGAACTACCAATAGAAATTTTAGTTAATACTTTAAGAACAGCTTTTTATCCAGTACAATTAAATTTCCTAGAATTTTTACTTATTTTTCTTTAGCCAAATTAAATTAATCTAAAAAACTTGACTGCTATCTTACTGTCAAATTTAATACTCAAAAAACAATCTTAGTTTACCCTGTAAATATTAATGGAAAGGATTGTTTGCATTTTTGAGTAGGCCCTGAGCATCCCTGGTGCTATATATAGGGTAGCTGCTGTTAGCCAAGTTTCTGTTTGTTGCCTTGGTCTGATCTGGGCTGGTCCAAATCTTTGTCTCTTACCTGGGTCCCAAATATGGGCTGGGCGTGGGAAGTGAAGTAGCCATGGGGCAGGAGACCTCCCTCAGAAGGGGCAAGTGTTCAAGCCCCTGCAATGCTGGGGGGGTGAGGTTCTATGCCCCACCTCTGTGGCCCCCATGTTCTCTCCTGATGGCCCCTCTGCGACTGTGCCTGTCTTAGGTTGTCCCTCCCATGAGGAATCTTACCCGTCTCTGGCTAACCAGCCATTCTCGGGGGCCAAGCAGGGTGATGTGAGGTTCATTTCTGTCTCCTTGGTAGTCTGTGCTCCCGTGGCCTCCACGCCCAGTGCCTGCCTTGGGATCCCCTTGCCTGCTGGCGGGGTCCTGGCACTTGATCACGTATCTTGGGGAATCCAGGTTTTTTCTCCAGAGAGGGCCCAGTTCACTCCATTGGGCAAAAGACAGATTCATGGTACCAGCCACCACATAACTGCAACCTCAGCATGTACAGAAAACTCAGGCAACAGCTGTGGGCAATTAGATTGTGAGAAAAGGATCCCATCATGGCAAAAAAGGTCCAACATAGAATGCTTAGGTACCTATCCAAAAAGGCCATCCACACAGTGGAAGGGATTAAGTCCTTTCATGTCCTTTTTAAATTACTGCCAATCATTCAAAGATTTAGTTTATAAATAAGTTTGAATTAATTGTACAATATGCTATTGTAAAATATCAAAAGTTATAATGACATTGTAGAATAGTATCATGCAAGAATATTCTTCCCGCAAGCCATGACAATTAAATTTCCAAACTGGCTATTTCTTTTTGTATAGACAAAGTCTAATTACATGTTTCTGCACCTCTCTTAGGAGCAAGTGGTGATAGCAGATGTGTTATAACTTTTGTCTACCCTCCTTTGGTGTCCATGCAAGGCAGAAGTCTTTCTTTAATTTTGCACACAAAGGAGTAGTGGTTTGAATTAGTGTCATTAAAAAAAAGAGAAACTGGGTAGCAACACCCATGTAATTATGCTTTCTTGCCCCACCCCTGTTGCTCTTGGATGAACCAAGGTGTTTGGTACATAGGTGATTAACCCACATAAGGGTTCTTACCCATGAAAGGTCAGGAACATAAGTCCAAAATACTTTCCCATTTTTGCCCTAGGTAATATTACCGTACAGTTGATTACTGCTATTATGGCCAGAAAGATGTCCTCAGGCATCTGTACCATCTTCTTTACCATGCTCTGGGTGGTCTCTGGGCTGTTTGTTGTCCTCCTGCTCTTCATTGTCAGTGGATTGCTTGGAGTCGCTGCTCTCTGTGTCTGAGGTAGCTGATTGTCTGCAGCTGCATGGTGTAAGGTCTTCATAATTCTGGCTAGTTTCCCTTTTGGATCCCTGATGCAGTTTAATATTTCTAGCAGGGATCCACACGGATTTGGAAAAATTCTCTGGAAATATGCAAGCTTACCCTCTGCCAAAGGTTAATAATGGATCAGGTCCCTTCCATAAACCGGATTCGGGATCGTTCCATTTAACTAGACCATTTTCTTTTGTTATATTCTGGTGCCAATGGGTCTCCATAGGCGTTTTCCCATTTTCTCCACAAGTGAAAAAAAATTTTTTTAAGTAATTAAAGTAAGCATCTTCATTTAAAAATTAAAGCAAATTTCACAAGCAGCAAATGTTGCCCTGCCTATAGCTCAATTAAGAATGTAGACGGCTACCAAACTCAGGCAGTAAATAAGTGGTGACTTCTAATCTTGTTTTTTAGATTTTACTTAAATTCAGTTACCTATAAAAACTTTGGCTTCTCAATGTAACTTAATTTATGAGACCTTGATTGTATTTCAAAAAGCTAATTTATAAAGTAACTTAAGTAGGTATCTTTAACTTAAAAAAAGCAAAGAAACTTATTCAGTAAACTTAGTTTAGGTATCTTACTTATTGGTTCTTATTTAAGATTCTGCTGTTCAAAATTTGGCTATATGTAAGAAATATTTTGTTGCTCCACTTTGCCCCTTCCAGAGGCAAAACCTCTACAACACCTTAATATATGTATATAAGTAAAATATATACTGTTACTTTATTTTGTCCTTCTTAGAGACAAAACTTTCTTAACAATTTGAAAAAACTTTCTATGCTATTTCAAGTATAATTTAAAAATATTTAAGAGATAATAGACTTTTGAAAACATTTCTGGGTCCTTGAAATGTCCAAAAGTTATGCTCACAGTCTTGAAATATACTTGGAAAGATCAAATATACATATATGTATATATATATAATTTAAAGATTATATATTTAAATTACTTTTAAAGAATATCAATTAAATATAAACTGGATCATAGAATTCTCCTTTTTAAGTTTAGACCAACAAGTAAAATAAGGAAAACAACCCCCCTTTTAAAAAAAAAAAGTTATATTAGGCATTTAATTACCACATTTATATAATTTCTCCCAATTTAATTTACACTTTGAACTTCTAAAGCTGGAAAGTTAAACATTTAGGAGTTCCTAGATTAATAACACTTCACATTTCTAAGAAAAATACAAGACATTATCAATTAATAACTTCAATTCTGTCCTCTAGGTTTTTCTCATGAGGAAGCAAAGTTAAACTTTTGATATTTATTAGCCAGTGGCTCTGGAAAACCAATTTTGATTTTTTCAAATGTAAATTACCACATTCCTTAAAGATGGCTGCTGGCAGGAAACCGGTTCTACCTTTGTGCTGGGGGAAGGGCAACTACCCTTCTTCCTCCATTAACAAAGGGCATAGCCAGTTACCTGGACTTTTTAGATCTTTATAATTAATACATTATTTATCTATATTTCAACCAATTTTGGAGTTTTAAACCCAATTCCAATTATTTTAAGGCATTTACTTTGAATAAATTCTTTTGTAACACAATTTACTGATTTTCTTAAAGGCCTTAGCTTAGCCTTTTAACACCCTTCATTAGCATTTAAAAAGCCACTCTTTATTATGTAAATGCTAGTCTGCTCTTGGAACTAGCTTGAGTTGTTTTCTGCTGGTTCATATCCGCCATCTTCCTTGGATTGAAAACACTCAGGTTTTTATTCTGTACATAGTAAAAGGTTAAGTTCAGCTTTAAAAACTCTATCTAAAATGTCTCAATTTGGACAATTGCACGCGTCTTAGTTTTAAAACTGTCCTTTCCCTTTACAAGTGTACAGAAATCCCCAGTGCATTTAGATTTTGTAAAAGTTTTAAGTTACTAAAACTGGAAAAAACATGGTGAAGACGAGACCCTTTTGTAATGGCCTCTGGGGGTGGCGTCATATTGGATCACCACGTGGCTCCCTTCCCGCACATCCTGCTTACTTCGGGGAAGCATCAGCAACAGATCTAGCTGAATTTCTTTTCATACTTAAAAGAGAAAGACAGATCTTAAACCTTTTCTTTCTTTTTTGCTTTCTAATGTAATAACTAACACCCAATCTGGCCAAAACTTGCATTTCCCTGCGAGTTCTTCTATAATTTTTAAATACCTTAAGCAATCTCATTGTGGGAGAGCAGATAGCACTGCCCTTTTTTGCCACCTTTGAAATTCTCAGCACCAGAGGTGGTTTCAGTAGTGGAATTTCAGTTCTCTTTACAGTTTTCAGATTCCAAATACAAACTAAGATTTTAATTTGAACAAGAAACCACATTATTTTATAATCTAAGCCTTCCCCGTTAGCCTGGTGTAGAAAGACATTCCCACCCTACTTACAGACCGTGGCCCGTGGGCTTTGTGTACCGTGAAATTTCCACACCTTCCTCGGTGTGTTTCCTCCTTCGCTCTAGGCGAAAAAAATATGATTACCTTCAGACGTTACCAGGTTGGGCGCCAGATGTGGAAATCCTTTTCACGTCCTGCGTGTCCACGTTTCCAATGTCAGGGTTCAGCTCTGGAGGAGGCCGCACACAATGAATAGAGACTTAGAAAAGCATGAATTTGAGAAATGGGGGGCAGGCGGTAGCCAATCTCTAGTGGAGAGACTGCCCCTTGCTCTGGCCTGGCCATCCCTTTTATTAAGGCTATGGGATCCACCCATAGCCCCCAGGCAGGAAATTCCAACAACAGAAATACACAAAGAACAAACAGAAGTGTTTCAGTTAACAATGTTTTTAGCTCTGACCTTTCAGAGCAATTAAGGTTGTTTACCAGCCTCCTGGACTTCCTGTCCACATCTTTCTATTAGTGAGAGAAGATTGGTTTCCTACAATTATACATAGCATAATGTCCTCAAGGTTTATCTATGTTGTATCATATGTTAGAATTTTCTTTCTTTTTGAGGCTGAATAATATTGCTTTGATTGTATATTCCACATTTTGTTTATTCATCTGTAGATGGACAATTGGGTTGCTTCCATCCTTTGGTTATTGTGAATAATGCTGGTGTGAACATTGGTATGTAAATATGTCTTTTGAGACTTCCTGCATGCCCCCTTCTGAGGATTGAGTCCTCATCCTGGGCATATACCCTGACCAGGAATTGAACTGGCAACATTTAGGTGCATGGGATGATGCCCAACTAACTGGCCCACACTGATCAGGGCTACATTTTTAAATTGAGTTATTTGTTTTCTATTGTTAGTTGTAGGAGTTCTTTAATTTACCTTTTATCATGTACATAACTTGCAAATCTTTTATCTTATTGCATAGGATGCCTTTTTACCCTGATGATTATATACTTTGATGCACAGATATTTTTAATTTTGATTTAGTTAAATATATCCATTTATACTTTTGTTGTCTTTGTTTTTGATTTTAAACACAAGAAGTCATTTAAATTCAGTGTCATGAAGGACTTCTATTAAATGTATTTTTTCTCACAGAACCTCCTTTTTGGTTGACTGACTTCAATTTTGCTATCTCTATGAACATTTTTAGTCTATAAAAACTGAGGAATGTGTTCTCTTTCTTTCTAAACCCATATTTCACTCTGGCTCTTGTGTTCTCTTGTGTGCTACATACTCTTTTATTCTCTTTAATATAAACCTTATGTGTAAAAATAAGATAATTAAACTTATCATTTAAATTTTTATGAAGATTAAATGAAGGAAAATGTATGTATAGGTTTGGCAATATTTGGCCATAGTAATTGCTCATGAATAATGGCGATTATGAACTAACTAGAGGCCCAGTGCATAATATTCATCCATGGGGGGAGGGGTGGTTCCTTAGCCCAGCCTGCACCCTCTCCAATCCAGGACCCATTGTGGGATGTCCAACTGCCAGTTTAGAGCCTAAATTAGGATTGGGCCTAACCTGGCAGACAGACAACCCTCTCTCACAGTCTGGGACTACTGGCTCCAACTGCTCACCTGCCTGCCTGATCACCCCTAACCACCTCTGCCTGCCAGCCTGATCACCCCTGACTTCTCTCCCCTGATGGCCTGGTCACTCCTAATGGCATCTGCCACTGTGACTTTATCTGGAAGAATGTCCAGAAGACATGCAGTCTAATTAGCATATTACCCTTTTATTAGTATAGATTATACAACATAAGCTTTAAGGTAGAATTGCATTAGAAGAAATGAAGAGACATTTCATTAAAAATGTATATTGGTTTAATATCATTCAAATCTACTTGTTTATGATAAAAATAAAGTCTTTAAGAATAAGATTGCTTGCCCTAACTGGTTTAGCTCAGTAGCTAGAGCTTTGGCCTGAGGACTGAAGGGTCCCAGGTTTGATCTGGTCAAGGGCACATGCCTGAGTTGCAAACTCAATTCCCAGTAGGGATTGTGCAGGAGGCAGCTGATCAATGGTTCTCTCTCATCATTGATGTTTCTATTTCTCTCCCTCTCCCTTCCTCTCTAAAATCAATAACAATATATTTTAAAAATAAAAGAATAAGATTTCTTTGCTATCAAAGACAAGAAAGGTGTATCATCCATTGTCCCTGAGTAAGTCTGAGCTGCTTAGTTGTTAAGTGACTTTGCTGGGTTCTTATCAAATAAAATCCGTGGAGAAGCAACTATGCCCACCATGCATTTAGGCTATAAAGACCAAAAGTTGGGGGGGAGGGACAGAGTGCTCCTGGGGCAGGAGATAGTGAGGATCAGCAGTGGGAGGCAGGGAAGACACAGGAATGCCCAGTGCCTGGAAGCACCAGAGGATCTGGGATATGTACATCTGCTGGGGGCAGGGTCAGGCCCTACACTCCTAGAGATCAGGTCCGGAGGGAGGGCAGAGGTGCGGTTCCCAGGGATCCCCTTGCTGTGATACTCCTCCTTCTCCTCTTAACTCCCTAACCTGTTCATTTGGATGAAGGGGGTAGGAAGCAGGTACACAATGCCTGGATCCCTCTCTGGGTGGGGAGGGGTATTTGTATTGGTTTATTTGATTCTTCTTGTTTGTTTTTTTCCAGGGCTCTTGTTTGCTGCTCCACAACCCTCTGGCACCTGAATGAGCTCATGTGTAGTGCCAGAGCCAGTGCTGGTGAGATGGTGAGTGTGCCTGCCACGCACATGAGATTGCTGGGGACACAACTGGGGCCCCTGTTGTATTGCATGGAGATTGCGCTGCACAGGAACCTGCCTGATGCAGGGAGGGTTGGGGTCATTCACTGTGGGAAAGGCTCAATTTAAATGAAGCTGCCTCTTAGATAGGTGCTGGCTGAGCTGTTTGCAGAGGATTTATCATCCCTTCTGGCTGTTACCTTGGAAACCACAAACTCAAGATAGCAGTGGAATGATGCAACTCCTTATCTGAAACCCTGCTTCTCTAGGCCAGTGACTTAGATGCCCCAGGCAATTGTGGGATGTTACTTTCTTACTAATATGATGGCACACAGTCATGTTTTAGGTAGACTAGGATTTGGGCTCCCCAGCAGAAGTGTGCAGCTGGCCCTGCTCCCAGGCTGGGATACAGAGCCCACGAGACGCCTAGTGGAGCTGTGAGGAGGCCTCCACCAGGCCCCACGATGCTGAGAAACACTGGTCCCTACCCACCGATGCTGCAAGTCCCCGCCACCCACTCCTGCTGTGTGTGCAGCCTGCTGATCAGTCGTTAGGTGATGGATCTTGACCAATTTGCATATTACCCTATTATTAGATAGATAGGAAATCAGACTTGCAAGACCTAGGAAGTTCTTAAAACTTGCCATATTGATGCTAAACATCTATCTGGCACTGTTAGAAGGGAGCCACAAAGGATCTTATACTCTGGAAAGACAAGATAAAGTGAAAATATGTATTAATAAAGAAGCAGGATCATCACTGAGTGAAGCAAATATTGATATCTGATATAGTTCTAAGGCAAGACAGATTACTGTGGAATTGAATAGCCAGTTAAAGCATCATAGAGAAGATGAGCTTGAGCTGGTCCTTGATGGACTGCTGAGTTTGATGGCAGGAGAGGAAAAGATGACACGCTAAGACAGGGAATATTTGAAGTATGATTAGTCCATCAGTTTGTTTCCAGAGTGTGGAAGGTTTTAAAAGTTATGCTATGGGTTTTGTGCTGCATCTTATAAAATAGGAGTTGGGTACTTGCTAACTTTTTCTTACTGGAAATATTTTAGGCTCTGTGGCCATGGAAGGTCTCTGTTACATATGTTCTTTGTGTTTCTTTAAACAATACTTTAAAAATGTAAAACTTTTTTTAAGCTCCTAGGCTTGACAAAAGCAGGC
The DNA here is from genome assembly GCA_027563665.1 of Antrozous pallidus. NCBI lineage: Eukaryota > Metazoa > Chordata > Mammalia > Chiroptera > Vespertilionidae > Antrozous > Antrozous pallidus. The sequence continues at coordinate 56,033,898 of CM050519.1, read as the reverse complement.
CACAAGCTGAATTTGGTATCATTTGCTGACTACAGAGCTCTATCAAAGATATTTTGAGCAGTTACTTAACATGATCAAAGATATAGGAAAAGGGCTGGTGGCAGCAAGAATCACCTTACAAACCTTTGTCTAGATTTTGGACCTTTAGAAACATGTTTTATAAATCAAGCTAGAGGGGAAAGCTTCATATTTCCCAATTGTGTGTATAGAGTTGATAATTCTATTGATACCAAGAGAAGATTACAGTAACCGAGTATTTTAGGATAACATTTTTGTTGCATCTAACCCTATTCTTATTGGCTAGAGTTGGCATCATAATTGCCATTAATAACATTACAAATGGTTACATTGTAGGCATTTAATTGTTACTTTAAGATTTGAATTTAGGAGGTTCAAATTCTTTATGGACTCTATAATATAGAAGTTTTATTGCAGCTAGTTAAGAAACAAATGTTATGAGAAGAGAAAATTCTTCTAGTACATATCATAAAATATAACAACCTTTATGCTAGCATCTTAATTCTACAGGCTTCATGTATTTGTGTTTAAAAGTATTTCCACCAAAATGAATGTATGGACAAAAAACTTATATTATCCCTTTACTGATTTCTTTACCATTCAACAATTAACAAGGAAATTAGGGTTAGCTTTACAGAAAGACTGAAGCATTTTGTTATATGAATAAATTGTTTTTTTTTTCATCTCTTAGTACAGTAGACGAGTATCCAAATGCATGAAGTTTGTGATAATAAATTTTATCTATTAACTTGAGCAGGCTACGGGGCCCACATATTTGGTCAAACATTATTCTAGGTATTTCTGTAAAGGTAGTTTTTAGATAAGAATTTACACACACACACACACACACCCTATTCATTCTGTTTTCTGTTTCTCTAGAGAATTCAGACTAATATCTACACTAATTAAAAAAAGAAAAATGCAAATTGACCATACATTTGTGATGTCCACCAGCCAATTAGGTATGAGTATGCAAATTAGTCCAACAAAGATGGTGGGTTAATTTGCATACATGGCCACCTGCAGCTGGGAGTGGGATGCAGGTGTTCTGCACTGCCCCAGCCACTCTGGGCCTCTGGGCAGCATGGGAAAGCAGAAGGGCAGCTCCAGCCAGAGCAAAGGTGGTGCCTGCAGCCAGGGGAAGGAAGGCCCATTCTTGCATGAATCTTCATGCATCAGGCTTCTACTAGAATATATTTGTGTGTGTGTGTGTGTGTGTGTGTGTGTGTGTGGTGACTTATAGGTTTTATGGTATAATAATAATTAATCTTTGGCAATGGAGGGGTGAGTTGGCAGGTAAGAAGGCATCTCATAAAATAATTAAAATCACAGCCTACTCCTGGCATGCTCTAGTATGCTGTATTAAGTAACTGAACAAAGAAAACAAAAAAATTTCAAAATATAAGCCTTCAAAACTAAAGTTATATGATCAGATATTGGAGGATGATAATCTATGATGGATGTGATGTTGTGTTTCCCTTTTGTAGGGTAACTACATACTGTGCTATTCAAAAAATAGTGACAGGGACTTATTCATTGATATCTTAATGGTAATGACTCTTGTAAACCATCATAAATTTAAACATTTCACTTTTTTTTACTTATTAGCCATTATTGAAGGCAAGGGTTCTCCATTAATGAGACACAAATTTAAACTAAATTGGAGGTAACTCAGTTAAGTTCAACCAACATTTATTGAATAACTGCCATGTTCCAGCACTAGAAAGTGTGCAACAATGAATAAGAAATAGCTTTCTCAATGCCATACTTCATGGGTTTCATGACTACTAAAGCCTTAAAATATCTGTATTAATTAGTAGTCAAAATAATCTAAATTCATAAATATTTTTTCACAAAATAAGAGAATTTAAAAAATATTAATCATAGTGTAACACAGATTCTTCAAAAGAGTGTATAAACGAAAGACACTAAAGGTTGAATATCACTGATATATACTGTAGGAAAAGAATTCAAGACACCTATGTTCTCATGAAGAAGACAGATAAGCAAAGACTTGGAGAAATGTTATGTTGAGAAAGAGTGACATACTAGCCATTGTGAGACATGAGGTAGATAGGGGTGGACTTTAGTCCCAAAAGTTATGACAGGATGAGGGGACAGAAGTATAAGGGGGGGAGGGGCAAAGGTACTGCTGAGACACTTTACCTGATTTATAGTCTTATCTATAATACTCCAAATCATTTCACTGAGTAGTTATATATGCATATCTCAAAAATACTTCATGTGTAACCTAAATTAAAACTAATACTACAAAGGGACGTTTTTAGTTTTGTGCTGATTTTAGTTTTTAGTTTTGTGCTATTACCGAGGTTATAATGTTTGAGTCTTATCTATCTCTGCTTCTTATGTTTATAGTTTTTATTTTTCAGTTAGAGCAACTAAGTTTCACTGATAGGGTCTGAAAGACTTGAGGGTTTTTAACTGTAAAACTATCTTTGTACAATCTCCTCGAGGAAAGTAACACCATCCTGGCATTTTCCATTGTGGGAAGAGAAGCAATTTTATTTGTTAGGACACTAGAGCAGACAAAGAACTCATTGGCTCTCACCACAATCCTAAAGTAAACTGTATTGCTACTTGAACCACGGGCAAAATTACCTATTTCTACTTCTGCTCAGAGGGAATTCAAATACTTGTGAAGGAAAAAATATTGAATGTCAAAGTGCATTTGCCTTTGCAGAAACAGCATGAGGTGTTATTAATGAGGATCCGCAAATAACCACAATTTTGCAGTGCTCAACATTCATAAATAAATACTAGTTAAATCAAGGGAGCAATTTCTGCTTCCATTATATCTTGCATATAAGTGTACATTTTTCCTCTGCATCGAAGTGTATATAGTTCTATAAAAGGATGGTATCTGATGATAGCAGCATTTTGAACCACAAGTTATCAGTAGTTCACTTAGTGGTATGGCTGTGTTCCAACCTGGCATAGGTGTTTTTTTTTTTTTTTAATGCTGCAAACAAAGGTTGCGCTTTTGCCAAGTTTGAAATCCACATTGATATCCATGATTGTTCTACTAGACTGCTGAGTGATTTAAATAGATGAGTAGTTTGATTAGTATTGTGAATACATATACGTGTGTGTGTGTGTGTGTGTGTGTGTGTGTGTGTGTGTGTGTGAATTTTTTGAAAAACTTGCAGGTAGCAGTACTTCCCTGGCTATGTTCACAAATCTAGTTGTTGCATGCTTTGGGGTAGTTTTTCTTGCATTAATCAACTATTGATTACTTCTGTTAAGTTGCTCCTTTTTAGCATTACTTATAGTTGAATGCTTCAGGTTTGAAATTGGCAAAGACTAGGTGCCATTAGTTAAAAGGCTCTGCTGTTGCCTTAGGTTACAGTAGTTTAAAATTCCTGCAAACATACTCAACCCAAAATGGTTTAAGCATGTGATTTTTAGTTGGGTTCTTGGTAATATCAAATTTAAATTTGAGTGTAATATTGGATGCTGTAAATGCGATTCTAACTTGAACCTCTGTTGTACACTCTAGGTTTTACTCTTGCTTTAATTTTTCTCAGGGTTTTTTCCCCCTCATTGTTTCCCAGCCTGCCCTGCCACTGACAGGGCTTGGAACCATTGCTTGCACACATGCTGCAGACCACTGACTAATGTAATGATAGTCTGCTGGCTGAGCAGTCACCTCTTACTACAGTCTGTGTCTTCCAAACGAGTTACTTGTGTGTGCAGTGTTGCACAATGGACTACAGAGGGATCAAAATTTGATGTGTTAAGAGCAAAGATTCTTAGATCTGAGCTATATTTATAAGGGCATTAAGATTTGGTAAGTTCTATTTATAAGCATTGTATAAGAAGTGAAACATGGGAGAGCTACATGATGGTTCACATTTAATATCAAATAATTGTTCAAATGATAGCAAAGGAAAATTTGATAATAAAAGGTATGTGGTCTTTTGGATAAAGATATATTCTTCAGAAATTCCTGGTAAATTTTATGGAAGTTGTAAAATGCTCTTTCAAATTCGCCTGGAAATATTGGGCAAGAGTGAGTCTGAATTCTACTGCCTTTCTTTAAATATTTAATGACCAGTTACTGCTTGAAAACTGTTTTTCTGCTCTTTAAGGATAACTTTGGTATGACCCAAGGTTTATACCATCTTCCCAATAAATTTCCACTTATTCTATTTATAGGATACTGAAATAAACTATATCTAAACCAAGAAATATAAGCCATTTAACAAGTTGAAAGAGGTGGCTTATAAGGAGAGTGAATTATGGTATTTATGTTATAAATATATATTGGTTACAATGTAGGTAGCCTAATTTCAATTAAGACCCATATAAACTTAACATAAGTATCCTGTAATGAGGACTCAGCTAAGGGGACTAATCAATATTAATGGCTGCAACAAAATGAAATCTAATTACCAGAGATTCAAGATTTTAGTTGTGAGTTAAATGAAGTTTTTTATGTTGCATAGTGACATAGCTATCTTACTATTTAATCCTATGCACTGCCTACTAGTACTACATGAATAGATTTATCATGCTATGTGTGCTAGATCTTTAGTATTCTTTTAATGTTCAGTTGTTTGATGGATAGCTTATTTTATGGATCCCCTCCATATATTTCTGTGTGAGATACATTGTTATATAGTAGACATGTACTTTTATCTTTTGGATTTTACATTTCTAGTCTTTTTATCAGTTTTTCATTCTTGCTTAATTTCATGCCATGCTGCTTAGTGTGCCAGCAATGCAAACCTGGTCTGTTGCTCATCTATTAATAACAATGTCAAGGATAATGAATTGACTGAAAAGATACTGAAACCAGAAACACAAATATTGAAATATACCAAAGGACTTGTATGCATGCATATAAGCATAACTAATGGACAGACACCAGGAGGTGAGGGCATGAGGGGTGGTGGCGGGGAGGTTGGGGGAGGTAAGGACATATATGTAATGCCTTAATCAATAAAGAAAAAAAAAAAGAGTAAGAACATTCTGACTCACTGTTTTGAAAGTCTTTCCACCATAAAACTCATGTTTATATTACATTGGCTAGATTTTAGTCACATGGTCATCTCTAGCTGCAAGGGAGTCTAGAAAAAGTAGTTGTGGTAGATCATTGCTAATCCCTTCCTCCTGGTATTCATTTCCTTGTGTGATTCCCTTCCCTCCAGTGTTTCCCTGGGTCTTGTGGTGATGTATCCACCTAATTGAGGCAAGAATTTAGGCATTTCCTTGTATGATTCCCTTTCCCCTGCATGTAGGAATCTTGTCACCCTGGAAGAATGTGAACTCTCAAATTATTTCACATATAATAAAATCCAAAATTTTCAGAAAAATAAATATACTTAACTTTTTAAAAGTCTTGATGCAGGTTGGTCTACTTATGGGAGCCAAAGGATTTAAAACGTTATAACTTCAGAGGGATCTTTTGATTCAAAGTACTGAATGGCATCATAATTCTGTGTTAGGAAAAGCACAGAAAAAACTAGGATTTATTAAGCTGGGTGAATATAGCTAGAATAGCTACAGAGCTAATTTTAACACCTGAGTTACACTCCTTGGGCTGTAACATAAAAAGGTGGGTTGAGGATATTTAAAGAGATTGATTTGAATTGGATCATCTAAGATGGGCTCACAGGAAATCAGGGTGCACTGAGTGGAAATTTTAGAGAAAAAGAATGAAATAAAATCTGAATGATAAAAGGGACCTTGACATGGACAGATACTGGAATCTTCAGCATTTGAGGTTTAAATCTAAAGTTATTTAAAATTTGGGGTTTGCTTTAGCAGCACCAGTCTAATACTATTTAAAGGGAAGAGGGGAAAAAGAAAACTTGTAAAACTTTTTTTGGAGAATGGCACTAGTATAAGCAACGTGTGAATCTTCACTTTGGGTATAGAGTGTGGCAATCAGGAGGGAGACATGTTAGATTGAGCAGGAAGCTCATGGGTGTATACAGATATATTCTCTTAAAATCAGACAAATAAATGTCATTTTGGAGTTTTTCTATCTCAAGACCTTTATTTTTTATCTTTATTGTTCAGTTTATTAATTACATTGTTTCCCCTTTTTATCCCCCTATAGCTCCCCTCCACCCTGTACCTATCCCACCCTCCACCCTCACCTCCCCCTTCCCACTGTGCTCTCCCATTGTTGCAAGATTTTTGTCCAGTCTCTTGCTGCACTTCCCACAACCCTTTTCTCCCCAAGAATTGTCAGTCCATTCCCTATCTATGTCCATGTCTCTGTTATATTCACCAGTCTATCCTGTTCAACAGCCTATCAATTCACTTGATTTTTAAGTTCATTTGTTGATAGATGTGTATTTGTTGTTCATAATTTTCATCTTTACCTTTTTCTTCTTCCTCTTCTTAAAGAATATCTTTCAGCATTTCATATAATGTTGGTTTGGTGGTGATGAACTCCTTTAGCTTTTTCTTATCTGCAAAGCACTTCATCTGATCTTCAATTCTGAATGATAGCTTTGCTGGATAGAGTAATCTTGGTTGTAGATTCTTGCTGTTCATCACTTTGAATATTTCTTGCCACTCCCATCTGGCCTGCATCGTTTCTGTTGAGAAATCCGCTGACAATCGTATGGGTGCTCCCTTATAGGTAACCAACTGTTTCTCTCTTGCTGCTTTTATTATTCTCTCTTTGTCTTTTGCTCTTGGCATTTTAATTATGATGTGCCTTGGTGTGGTCCTCTTAGGGTCCTATATATTGGGGTTCGGTGCACTTCTTGGACTCCTAAGTCAATTTCTTTCACCAGGTGTGGGAAGTTTTCAGTCACTATTTCTTCAAATAGGTTTTCATTGTCTTGCTCTCTCTCTTTTTCTGGCACCCCTATAATTCGGATGTTGGTATGCTTGAGGTTGTCCCTGAGGCCCCTTACACTATCTTCAATTTTTTGGATTCTTTTGGTTTCTTGCTTTTTCAGCTGAGTGGATTTTACCTCTTTGTATTTCAAATCTTTAACTTGGTTCTTGGGGTGCTCCAGAGCACTTTTAGGTCTTTGTATAATATTTTTTGTTTCAGTCAGTGTATGCTTAATTTCTGGTTGGTCCTTTTTCATATCCTTGAGAGTCTCCTTTATATCCTTGAGGGTCTCCTTCATTTCCTTGTAGGACTCATTCATTTCCACATTGGTCTTGATCATTTCCTTGCAGGTCTCGTTTATATCCTTGAGGGTCTTGTTCATTTCCTTGTAGGACTCATTCATTTCCTTTGTGGTCTTGCTTATTTCCTTATACGCCTCGACCTTTTGTTGGAGCCTCTTGAAAAACCCTATAACCGTGATTTTGAATTCCATGTCCAGTCGTTTTTTTTCCCTCCATTTCTTTCACATCTGATTTCTTTCCATGTCTCTGCATGGTGGCTGCTTCCCTGAGTTGGTCAATTAGCTTTGTGTGGTAGACTTCCTACAAGGGACAGTGGCTCAGCCTCCTTGGTTACCTGAGGTGGATATGGGCTGCACAGTCTTGCTGAAGTTAAGCTCAGTTAATCGTTGTTAGCACTTGGAGGGTTGACCTCCAGGCCAATTGTCTGTGAAGTTCAGCTGTGCTCAGGTTGAATGGGTGGAGTCTCTGGGCCAAGCAGACAGCATTAGCTCCACCCTATGCGGCCCCGGGGACTCTGTGCTGGGGGCAATGGCCGCCAGCACTTCTGAGAGAGAGCCGCTGTGGAGCTCCACCAGCTGCCGGGGAATTCAGACTCTCCCCAAATGACTGCACACCCAATGTCTCACCCAGGGTCGTAAAACAAAGCAGTCTGACAGTTTTCCTAATGAGAGACAAGTCGCAGAGCGCTCTCTGCGCCGTCACGCAGCCAAGCTGTTGGCGCGCAAGCTGCCTTCTCTACAAGCGGCAGACCCAGGCAGCACCCGAGCTTCGGCGTGCCCTCTCACTGTCCAGTTTTCACCCCGTATGATAGTGGGTTCCCTGGACTTCGCCTAAAGCTGGAGAATCAGTCCAGTGGGTCGTTTTTGTCTCCCTGTTCGAGAAAACTGGCCAGTTTTCAGCCGCCCGCCCTCTCCGCTGGCGCGCGCTCCAAACCTCTCTCTGTGCGATCAACGCTGTCCACCGCCGCTCCTCCGATTCACAGTGTCTTATCTTCACTTTTATTTGTGGAATTTTCACTCAGCGAGCTTTCTGGTGATTCTGGAAGGTGTTTGTTCTTTCGTTAAGTTGTAGTATTAAAATTGCTGATTATGATGGCAAGATAGGTGTTTTACCTTTGCCGCCATCTTAGTTCTGTATCTCAAGACCTTTATATGTGAGTGTAATTTCTGCCTGCATGGCCCAGTGCATACAATAATTGGGTACAGTTTCTTGATTTTAATTCTTTTATGTCTGAGAACATGTCTTCTTTCCCTCTTGTCAAGAAATGTTTCTCCTGAGATCCCCATTCTCTTTCAAACATACCACCCTCCATGCCAGTTTCCTGTGTTTGTGGATGTGTTTGTTTTCCTGGCAAGAGGTGCATAGCTTTTCATCAGCTTCTCAGAGGGGTTGATGTGCCCTTTATAAATCTCTGCACTATGGGAAACAGAAAGTATCTCTGAGTTTGTCCAAACCTATAAAATGAAGAAAGTAAAGGGGGCATAAATGGTGATAGAAGAAGACCTGACTTGGGGTAGTAAAAACATAATACAATATACAGATGATGTATTGTAGAATTGTATACTTGAAACCTATATAAATGTATTAGCCAATGTCACCCTAATAAATTCAATAAAAATAAAATTAAATTAATTCTTTTCATTAAGTAATTTTCTGTTTTTATCTGGTTCTTAAGTAATGCAGAACACTTTCTTATAACTTCCCAATTTGGGGGGACTAACCTCCCATAGGACAATTTTCTCAGTCCTGCACATACATTTAAATCACCTAAGGGACTTCAAAGCAATGTATGCAGAGTGGCCAGATTATTATGTTCTCTGAACGCATAATAATCTGGCCACTCAGTGTGTGTGTGTGTGTGTGTGTGTGTGTGTGTGTGTGTGTGTGTGTGTGTTTTAGAGGCTTGGTGCATGAATTAACACACGGGTGGGGTCCGGCCAGTCTGGTCACAGGGAGGGAACATGGGCAGTTGGCCAGCTTGCTGGCTGGTTGAACTCCTGGTTGAGGAAACACTTTGCATATTAACTTTTTATTATATAAAATATACACTGAATGGCCAGATTATTATGAATTCAGAGGTCATAATAATCTGGCCACTCAGTGTATATATACATGCAATGCCTCTTGCTTACCCAGAAATTATAAATTTTATAGCAGAAATTGGATATATTTACTTTAAAAGATTCTGCATAGTAGAACTGGAGTTAGTAAAGCTTCACAATACATATTGATAATACTGTTATACATACTTTGGATGCTAGGCAATTCTGAATATTTATAAAGCATTCATAATAACTATTACTTCCCCATTTGTGAACTCATATAAAAGGTCAAGTAAAACAGGCTTGATGTGCCTTGGGTATTATTTTCATATAAAATTTCAGTGCCCCCTGTTATATCAACTCTGTTCACAAGTAATTTCGGAGAGCATTTAGCTAAACATGAAATTTCTTCCTGTATTTGTAAGGAAAGTATATTTATTTTTAAATCAAATTTAATATGTTGCTTTCTATTTTTGGATCTTAAATATAGCTCCAAAGGCTCTTAGATTTTCATTTTGATCTATACACGTGTGTCTGCAATTCGATCAGATATATTGGAATATCATGAAAATAAGATAGAGTTAAACTATTTCATGGTCTGGTTTCTTATTAAAAATAATATAATTTTTTCATGGGTCCATTCATAGTGTCCTGTTGCTAGACAAATGCTGAAGCCAATTGTAGGCTTTTATAAAAAATTAAACTTTGATAGCCCTAGTTAGTTTGGCTCAGTGGATAGAATATCTTCAGCCTGAGGACCGAAGGGTCCCGGGTTCAATTCTGATCAAGGGCACATATGATTGCAGCCTCCTCCCCAGCCCAGGCCCTGGTCAGGGCTCATGCAAAAGGCAACCAATCGATGTATTTCTCTCACATCAATGTTTTTCTGTCTTTTTCTCTCTTCTACCCTCTCTAAAAATCAATGGAAAAATATCCTTGAGCAAGGATTAACAAAACAAAAATATTAAACTTTGATTAGGACCAAAATTTTGGTTTTCAACTAAGATGCTTTGCGTCCATGGGAGCTTTGTTCTTCATGGACTAATTGCCATAATGCGTGATTATTGATGCATAATCCTCCATGGTTCTTTCTGGTCTGGTAGACTTGAATATTGAATATTAAGGCTTTAATATATTTACTAATACACAACACGTGACTAGCTGGTCAAAAATTTCAGCACTTAAGCCCAGACAGTCTTATTCCCCTGAAGTACGGATTACTGCCCCCCCCCTTTTTTCTCCCATTCTTCCATCCATATTTCTGCCTGCTTACCACTAATATTGCTCAGATTGTCAATTGCTGGCATCTAGTAAATCCGATTTTTACTTGCTTGCAGAATGTACTAAATTATATCCTACAGCTAATTAGAAAGCAGCCACTTTGCTGAAGAACAGTTTATTTAGCTTATCAATGAATAAGACTCGGTTTGCATCTTGATGTAAAAATCAAAAGGAATGGAAAAGGAATGAGGAGGAGGAAAAGATACTCGTTATAAAGCAGGAAGCAATGTTAAATTAAAATTTAAAAATATAGTTTTTGTATAAGTACTCACAGGAGGAGCTTTAGCTTAAACTGCTAAAACTAGAGGAATTAAATTATTATCTGCATTTTGGAACCTTTCTTACAAAATCAGCAAATATATTATTTTTTAAATCAAAGCATAATTATAGTAGATGTGTCAATGAGCTACTTTGAAAACTAGTGAGATTTTTCAGAAAGATAGGAGAAATGTTATATCTTATTAATGAATTTTATGAATAATATGCATCATTCAATGCTTATGGTTAGGTTATATGCTTTAAAACAAATTTCTATAATCTTTACTTTTGTTAATTTTTAAGATAGGATTTATTAAAGAAAAGATACAGTTTCTCACATTAACAGGGTTTTACCAGGAATTTGGAGGTGACATAATCTTAGGTAGGTGTTAATCACTGAAGTATATAAATAATAGCCTGACCCATTCACTTTCCCCCCCTTTTATTTGCATAATCAAATCTGATCACCACAGAAACTGGAGAAAGACGTTTTCATGCTAATTTGCTAAAATGTTGCCAATTTATCATGACTAATTAAAATTGGAGGCTCCATGACATTTGAGGACAGTGGTTCCCTATCTACCCTGGTTGCACTTTAAGATTACCTAGGAGGGCTTTTGTTTTTAATATGCAATATTGTCCCACTTCCTTGCCATTTCCACACACTACTTTATTCAGAATCTCTGGGCCTAGGGATATATAGATATATATATCTACCTGTCTCTATATCTACATTTCTATTTATCTACATATCTATGTATAGATATATATTTAAGTTTTAATCAGAAGGTGGGTAATGCAGATAATTCTAATTCTAATTTTATGCAGTGCCGACTCAGGATTCTTTGAACCAAAAGATTTAGAAATGAGTCAACATAAAAAGTATTTGAAGGAGCTGATAATGTTTACCTTGAAGGAGAAGAGACTTAGTAGGAATATAATAGGTATCTTGTAATATTTGAAGGTCTTTTCACCTGGAAGGAGTACTAAGGCAGAACTAAGAATCATGGGGAAAGATTGAAGCAAGGTCTCAGACTTCCCAGCTGAACCAATGTGGGAACCAGATCTAGATTGCTTGAGTTGGTATATCCCCATTTCTCCATTCACTAGTTGTGATTTTTGGAAAACCTGCTTACTGCTGTATGTTTTCAAACTCTAAACCATAAAATGGGGCTAACATTACTACTAGCAGGGTCTTTGTTTAGACTCAAGGAGCTATTCTGCTGTGCTGAGAACATGTGCCTGGCACAAACTCAGTTTTCGGTGTTACTATATTTTATTATCTATTTTTATTTAGTCACTTTTTAAAGTGAAAAAAAAAAATCCTTCCAGAAATTTTAGGGTATTGACCAAAGATCATGCTCCACTTCCTACAGTTTTCTGTGTTGCATTATCCTGTGTGGGGGTGCTGTGGCTTGAATTATATCCCCCAAAAGATATGTGAAGTCTCAACCCCCAGTAAATGCCAATGTGTCCTTATTTGGAAATAAATTCTTTGCAGATGTAGTCAAGTTAAAATGAGACATTGGGATCAGCCCCCAAATTAATACAACTATTGTCTTTATTTATTTATTATTATTTTTAAACCTCACCCAAGAATATTTTCCCATTGAGAGTGGAAGAGAGAGGGAAAGAAACATTGATGTGAAAGAAACACATCCACTGGTTGCCTCTTGCATGAGCCCCAAGCAGGGCCCCAGCCAGGGAGGAGCCTGTAATCAAGGCACATGCCCTTAACTGGAATCAAACCTGTGGCCCTTTGGTCAGCAGGCTGGTGCTCTATCCACTGAGCCAAACCAGCTAGGGCATGACTGGAGTCTTTATAAGAGGTAAATTTGGGCATTAAATCAGGAGAACACCATGAACATACAGACAGAAACACAGAAGATGCCATGTGAAGACAGAGACACACAGGGAGAATGCGATGTGATGAGCAAGAGTAATGTGTTGCAGTTGCAAGCCAAGGAATGCCCAGGACTGCAGACAACCACCATAACTGCGCGCCCCCTACCGGGAAAGAAGACAATAGCCCAGGCATGTGTTCTGACCAGAAATGGAACAGACACCAATGACCACTCAGCGCAAGGGACAATGCTCAATCAACTGAGCTACCTGGCCAGGGCAGACTCAATATTTTTGAGCTAGCCGTGATGCTGTTTTATAACTCAAGTGAACTTACTTGCTTATTTTATTTTATTATATTGTTCATCTTAACATTTCATGGTAGACTGTAGTGAAATCACCATTGCAAGTATATTCAAAGATCACTCACTTATGATGGGCAGCAAGGTAAAATATTGTTTATTTCAGCACATCTTTAATCAAAGTCTGTTAAAGTGTAGTTGACTTTTAAAATTATCAATCTTTAAAATTCACTCTACTTTTCAATAAATTAACTTTGAAAAGTATGTTTTGAGATTTTAGTGTTTTTAAAATTTTTATTATTATACTGAATATTTTCCTCTATAATCAAAATTATTTTTCTTGCCTCATAGTTTCCCATTGTGTAAACTATTCCTTATTTGGTCATTTTCCTGTTATTATTGTTACTGGTCTTTTTAGGTTTTAGCTATTATATAAAACACTGCTATGGGAGTTCTAATTATTTCCTTAGTACACATTCCTGTAATTATATTTGATAAGGCTCCTAAAGCATAGTGCTATTTTTTTTCAAGAATAGTTACACTATATTCTTCACCACCACAACTCCTCAGTAGCAGTGGGCATTTAAAAAATATCTAATTTAATTTTTTAAAAATGTTTTACTGCACAGTTTTTAAAAAAGATTTTTATTGATTTCAGAGAGAAAGGGAGAGGGAAAGAGAGATAAAAACATCAATGAAGAGAGAGAATTTTTGATTGGCTGTCTCCTGCACACTCCATACCGGGATTGAGCCCGGAACCTGGGCATGTGCCCTGATGGGAAATCTAATCATCATCTCCTGGTCATAGGTCAAAGCTCAACCACTGAGCCACGCTGTCTGGGCTATTTCACAGTTTTTTATTTTTATTTTATTTTATTTTTTAAAAAATTGATTTCAGAGAGAGAGAGAGAGAGAGAGAGAGAGAGAGAGAGAGAGGAGAGAGAGAGAAACATCAATGATGAGAGAGAATCATTGATTGGCTTCCTCCTGCATGCCCTCTACTGGGGAGGATCAAGCCCACAACCTGGGCATGTGCTTTTGGCCGGAACTGAACTTGGGACCCTTTAGTCTGCAGATTGATGCTCTATCCATTGAGCAAAACCAGTGAGGGTAACTTCTCAGTTTTTAATACTAGTGAGATAGAGTAAATGTTCATGTAAATAGAGCGTTTGTCTTTATATTGTGTATCTCTTTTTAGTTTCTTTGACTGTTTTACTCTTGAGGTTTTATTTTTTTAATAAGCAGTTTTTTAGGTAATAAAGGTATTTACCCAAAGGATTATTACAAAGAGATTTTTATGAGTAGAGAGTCATTTTATTTATTTACACATTATTAAACTATGAATTTAATATCCAGTGGAATTATCTGTTCTGGCAAATCCTATGTATAAAATACCTCAATAACTCCATGTAGTGGGGGAATGCTGAAATTGCCTCCTCAATGCCTACTTCACCTACCCCTACCCCAGTGTGGCAGCTTAGTGGTTGTGTGACTGACTCGGACTCCACTGTGGCCTCAGAGTGTCTAGTGCAACAGTCATACCATCATCCTTGCCTATGATTGGTTCTGGAAGTAGCAGGTGAATTAATTTGGGGAAATGCAATGTGAGTGGAAGATTCCTTGGGGGCAACCTGGAGCTACTTTCCAAATTTTGAGTGTTCATTTCTCTTCTTTAGAGTGAGAAATTTTCATCTATGTATGTGAATTCTGTTTTGTGTGTGTGTGTGTGTGTGTGTGTGTGTGTGTGTGTGTGTTATTTTTTAAATCCTCACCCACTAGAGAGAGTGGAAGAGAGAGGGAAAGACAGAGAAAAATATCGATGTGAGAAAAACATACCGATTTGTTGCCTCCTGCACAATCCCTGACTAGGGCCCGGGCTGGGGAGGAGACTGCAATCTAGGTACCTGCCCTTGACTGGAATCAAACCCAGGACTCTTTGGTTCTATGTGAATTCTGAACTAGAAATAGTGTTTTAATTACTAGTCTGAGGATATAAAGGCCATCACAGAGAAGAGGGCAGAGTTAGAAATAGCAGGATCCTAGATGGAGCCACAATTTTAAGTCATCATCAAAATCTATCCTGCAAGATACACAAGCTAATACTTTCCCTAGTGTTTCTTTTTTTCTTTATTGATTAAGGTATTACATATGTGTCCTAATTTCCTCATTATCCTCCACCCCCACTCATGCCCTCACCTCCCTGGTGTCTGTGTCCATTGGTTAGGCTTATATGCATGCATACAGGTTCTTTAGTTGATATCTCTCCTTTACTTCAACTCTCTCCTACCTTTCCTTTGATGTTTGATAGTCTGATCAATGCTTTTCTGTCTCTGGATTTGTTTTTGTTCATCAGTTTGTTGTTTATTATATTCCACAAATGAGTGAGATCATGTGATATTTATCTTTCTCTGATTGGCTTGTTTCCGCTTAGCATAATGCTCTTCAGTACTATCCATGCTGTTGCAAATGGTAAGAATTCATTCTTTTTACTGCATCATAGTATTCCATTGTGTAGATGTACCACAGGTTTTTAATCCACTCATCTGCTGGTAGGCACTTAGGCTGTTTTTAAATCTTAGCTACGGTGAATTTTGCTGCTATGAACATAGGGGTGCACATATCCTTTCTGATTAGTGTTTTTAGTTTCTTGGGATATATTCCTAGAAGTGGGATCACTGGGTCAAATGGGAGTTCCACTTTTAGTTTTTTGAGGCAACTCCATACTGTTCTCCACAGTGGCTGCGCCAGTCTGCATCCCCACCAGCAGTGCACAAGGGTTCCTTTTTCTCCATATCCGTGCCATCATTTGTCATTTTATTTTTAATTTTTAATATGTTTTATTGATTTTTTACAGAGAGGAAGAGAGAGGAATAGAAAGTCAGAAACATTGATGAGAGAGAAACATCCATCAGCTGCCTCTTGCACACCACCACTGGGGATGTACCCACAATCAAGGTACATGCCCTTGACCGGAATCAAACCTGGGACCATTCAGTCCATAGGCCAACACTCTATCCACTGACCAAACCAGTTTCGGCTCATTTGTTGATTTGTTGATGATAGCCATTCTGAGAGGTGTGAGATAGTACCACATTGTGGTTTTGATTTGCATCTCTTGGATGATTAGTGACTTTGAGCATGTTTTCATATGTCTCTTGGCCTTCTGTATGTTTTCTTTTGAAAAGTATATATTTAAGTCCATTGCCCATTTTTTGACTGGGTTGTTTATTTCCTTTTGTTAAATTGTATGATTTCCTTGTTAATGTTGGAGATTAAACACTTATGGGTGATCACATTGACAAGTATGTTATCCCATGCAGTGGACTTTCTTTTTCTTTTTCTTAAGCAGTCTTAAATCACTTTATTTTTCTTGTATACAATTGTGTGGTGGCCACAGCTGGAGCCTGGATCCTAAGCACAGAAGCTTATGTGGATCTTTACAAGATGGTCAGTGAATTCCTGACAGGGAGACTTGCTGAACACAGTCTCTTTCCAGAGATCTGGGATGAAATAGCTTTAGGCCTTAGAGATGGCATCAAAGGTGGCCTTGGTGAAGTTGCCCAGGGTGGCAGTGCAGCCCCTGGCTGAGGTGTAGCAGTCATCCATACCAGCCATCATTAGCAACTTCTTAGGCACAGGGGCTGAGACAATGCCAGTACCCCTAGGGGCAAGGATGAGAAGCACCAGTACAGAGCCACAGCTTGCAAGGAACCAGTCACCTTGCAAGGAACCCTGTGGGGCTTGCTGATCTTGTTTCCCCAGTAGCCTCACTGGCTGCATGGGCACAATAGAGAGCTTGGCCAAGATAATGGCTCCAGGATGGCAGTGGCTACTTCCTTTGAGCACTTAACACCCAGACCAACATGTCCATTGTAGTCCCCAATGGTGACAAATGCCTTTAACAGAGTCCTCTGGCCAGCACATGTCTGTTTTTGCCTAGGCATGACCTTTAACACCTCATCCTTGAGGGATGCCACCAAGAAAAAGTCAATGATCTCAGATTCCTTGATGGGTAAGGAAAATAGATAGGTTTCCTCTAGGGATTTGATCTCCATGTCCTTGACCAGGTGGCCCAGCTTGGTGACAGGGATCCACGCCTTGTCCTTGGCCTTGCCTCCACAAGCTCCTCGGCCTTGGCCCCTGCCCCAACCCCGGCCATAACCCCAGGCCCAAATGCCGCTGCCAAATCCTCCAAGGAAGCCACCATGACCTCCTATTCCCCCCTCCCACCCGGGTGCCTCCGCATCACTGGCATCATCTGCCATTTAGTGTTTTGTCTGGAAAAAAAAAGCTGCAGTGGACTTTCTTGTTGTGTCAATGGTTTCTTTTGCTGTGCAGAAGCTTTTTATTTTGATGTAGTCCCATTTATTTATTTTCTCTTTAGTTTCTATTGCCCTGTATCAGTGAAGATATTGCTTTAGCATATGTCTGAGATTTTGCTGCCTGTGGATTCCTCTAAGATTTTTATGGTTTCCCATCTTATATTTAAATCCTTTATCCCATTTTAAGTTTATTTTTGTGTATGGTGTAAGTTGGTGGTCTAGTGTTATTTTTTTGCATGTATCTGTCCAATTTTCCCAACACCATTTATTGAAGAGACTGTCTGGACTCCACTGTATGTTCTTGCCTCTTTTGTCAAATATTAATTGAGCATAGTGGTTTGGGTCGATTTCTGGGTTCTCTATTTTATTCTATTGATCTATATGTCTGTTTTTGTGCCAGTACCAGGCTGTTGTGAGAACAGTGGCTTTGTAACACAGCTTGATATCTGGTATGGTATTGAGATCCCACCTACTTTTTTCTTTTTTCTCAGGATTGCTGAAACTATTTGGGGTCTTTTTTATTCCAGATGAATTTTTGGAGGTTTCATTTTAGGTCTGTGAAATATGCCATTGGTATTTTAATGGGGAGTGCATTGAATCCATAGATGAATTTAATGATGTCGATTCTATTAATCCATAAACATGGTATGTCCTTCCATCTGTTTATATCTTCCTGTCTTTTTTTCCTTTTTTAAAAAAGTTTTTTTTAATCTTTATTGTTCAGTTTATTAATTACATTATTCCCCTTTTTTTTATCCTCCTATAGCTCCCCTCCACCCTGTACCCATCCCATCCTCTGCCCTCACCTCCCCCTCCCCACTGTCCTCTCCCATTATTGCAAGATTTTTGTTTAGTCTCTTACTTCACTTCCTACACCCCATTTCTCTCTAAGAATTGTCAGTCCATTCCCTCTCTATGTCCGTGATTCTGTTATATTCACATATAATCCTGTTCATCAGATTATTAATTCACTTGATTTTTAGATTCATTTGTTGATAGATGTGTATTTGTTGTTCATAATTTACACTTTTATCTTCTTTTTCTTCTTCTTCTTCTTCTTCTTCTTCTTCTTCTTCTTCTTCTTCTTCTTCTTCTTAAAGAATATCTTTCAGCATTTCATATAATATTGGTTTGGTGGTGATGAACTCCTTTAGCTTTTTCTTATCTGTGAAGCACTTTATCTGACCTTCAATTCTAAATGATAGCTTTTCTGGATAGAGTATTCTTGGTTGTAGATTCTTGCTATTCATCATTTTGAATATTTCTTGCCACTCCCATCTGGCCTGCATCGTTTCTGTTGAGAAATCCACTGACAATTGTATGGGTGCTCCCTTATATGTAACTAACTGTTTTTCTCTTGCTGCTTTTAATATTCTCTATTTTTGCTCTTGGCATTTTAATTATGATGTGTCTTGGTGTGGTCCTCTTTAGATTCCTATATTTTGGGGTTCTGTGTACTTCTTGGGCTTTTAAGTGAGTTTCTTTCACCAGGTGTGGGAAGTTTTCAGTCACTATTTCTTCAAGTAGGTTTTCATTGCCTTGTTTTCTCTCTTTTTCTGGCATCCCCATAATTCGGATATTGGCATGCTTGAGGTTGTTCCAGAGGCCCCTTACACTATCTTCAATTATCTGGATTCTTTTTGTTTCTTGCTTTTCCAGCCGAGTGGATTTTGGTTCTTTGTATTTCAAATCTTTGACTTGGTTCTCGCGACCCTCTGGACTGCTTTTAGGACTTTGTGTAATATTTTTTATTTCATTCAGTGTATGCTTGATTTCTAGTTGGTCCTTCTTCATATCTTTGAGGGTCTCATTCATATCCTCGTAGGTGTTGTTCATTTCCTCATTGGTCTTGTTCATTTCCTCATAGTTCTCATTAAGTTCATCGGCCTTTTCTAGGAGCCTCTTGAAAAGCCTTATAACCATGGTTTTGAACTCTATGTCTAGTCATCTTTTTCCTCCATTTCTTTCACACCTGATTTCTTTCCATGTCTCTGCATGGTGGCTTCTTTCCTGAGTTGGTCGATTAGCTTTATGTGGTAGATATTCTCTAAGGGACAGTGGCTCAGCCACTCCAGTTACCTGAGATGGATACTCCAACTGCAATCCTTTATGGGTTGTACAGTATTTTTGAATTTAAGCCCAGCTTGTTGTTGTTAGATCTAGGAGGGTTTGACCTCCAGGCCAACTGGCTATGCAGGGAAACTGTTCAGGTTGGATGGGTGGAGTCTCTGGGCTGAGCATGCAGCATCAGCATCAACTACGTCCTATGCGGCGCTCAGGTAATAGCTGCCAATAGAAAGCCGCCACTGGTCTCCCCCAATTGCCAGACAACTCTGCCTCTCCCCAAATGACTCTGCACACCCAAAGTCTCGCCCAGGATTGTAAAACAAGGCAGTCTGGTGGTTTCCGTAACGAGGGAGCAAGTCACACGTCTGTGCTCTAGTGCACTTTACGTGCAAAGAGCTGTTCCAATGTGTACTCTCCTCAGACTCGGAGAGCTCTGCCGCGCCTGGCTTTCAGCGCGTGTACCCTGGATCTCGGACCTTGCCTGGCACTGGGGAATCTGTGCAGTGGGGCATCTCTGCCCTCCCTGTTGGAGAAATCTAGCCGGGATTGTTGCTGCCTGCCCTACAGCCCATGCGTGCCCATGGCTCCGAACCTCTGGCTCCATGCGTATCTTCAAGGCTGTGCTCTGCCACTCTTCTGAGTCTCAGTGTCCCACCTTTACTTTTATTTGTGGAACTTTCACTCAGCCAGCTTTCCGGTGATTCTGGATGATGTTTGTTTTGTTGTTAATGTTGTAGTTTTGGAATTGTTGCGCGGGGCAGCACAATAGGTGCTTACCTATGTCGCCATCTTGGTTCCTCTCCCTCTGTCTTTTTTTTCAATGTTCTGTGGTTTTTCAAGTACAGGTCTTTTACCTCCTTAGTTAAGTTTATTCCTAGATATCTTAATTCTTTTAGTGCAATAGTAAATGTTTTTTTTTCCTGTGAGTTTATTATTTGTGTATAAAAGGACCGGAGACTTCCTGGCATTAATTTTGTATCCTGCTACATTGAAGAATTCATTTATTAAGTCTAATAATTTTAATGGAATCTTTAAGATTTTCTAAGTATAGTATCATGTAATCTGCGAATAAGGACAGTTTTGTTTCTTCTTTTCCAATTTGGATGCCTTTTATTTCTTCTTTGTGTCTGATCACTATGGCAAGCACATCCAGTACTATATCAAACAGAAGTGGTGAAATTGGGCATCCCTGTCTTGTTCCCCTCTTAGAGAAAATATGTTTAGTTTTTGCCCATTGAATATGATGTTGGCTGTAGGTCTGTCATATAAAGCTTTTATTATGTTGAGGTATGATCTCTCTATTCCTACTTTCCTGAGAGTTTTTATCAGGAATGAGTATTGGCTTTTTTTCAAATGCTTTTTCTGCATCGATTGATATGGTTATGTGATTTTTGTCTCTCAATTTGTTTATGTGATATATCTCATTTATTGATTTGCAGATATTGTACCATCCTTGGATCCCTGGAATAAATCCCACTTGGTGGAGGCGTATGATCTTTGTAATGTAATGCTGAAGCTGATTTGTTAGCATTTTGTTGAAGATTTTAGCATCTATGTTCATCAAGGCTATTGGCCTGTAGCTCTTTTTTTGTGGTATTTTTCTTATCTGTTTTTGGAATTAGGGTAATTCTGGCTTCATAGAAAGAGCTTGGAAGTGTGCCTTTCTCTTGAATTTTTTGGAAGACTCTGAAGAGGATAGGTTTTAGTCCTTCTTTGAATGCTTGGTAGAACTCCCTTGTAAAGCCATCTGGACCAGGACTTTTGTTTGCTGGAAGCTTTTTGATGACTGCTTCAATTTCCTCCATAGTTTTCAGCTTATTGAGATTTTTTAGATTCTTCCTGATTGAGTTTTGGAAGGTTGTCTATTTCTAGGAATATGTCCATTTCCTATAGGTTGTCTAGTTTGTTGGAATAGAGTTTTTCATAGTATTTTTAAATAATCTTTTGTATTTCTGTGGGGTCTGTTGTTATTTCACTTCTTTAATTTCTGATTTTGTTTACTTTGTTTCTTGGTGAACCTGCTAGAGCTTCATCAATCTTGTTTATCCTTTCAAAGACCCAGCTCTTAGTTTCATTGATCTTTTGTATTGTGTTTTTGGTCTCTATGTCATTTATTTCTGCTCTGATCTTTATTATCTCCTTCCTTCTGTGCACTCTGGAATTTTCTTGGTCCTCTCTTTCTAATTATTTAAATTGTAGAATTAGTTTATTTATTACAATTTTTTTTGAGATAGGCATGTAGAGCTATAAAGTTCCCTTTCAGAACTGCTTTCACTGTGTCCTAAAGATTTTGGATTGTTGTATTTTTATTGTCATTCATTTCCAGGATATTTTTAATTTTTTCTTTGATCTCTTTGGTAACCTAATCATTGTTTAATAGCATGCTATTTAGCTTCCCAGGGTTTGATTTTTTTTGGATTGTTTTTATTGTAGTTTATTTCTAATATTATGCTATTGTGGTCTGACAGGATGCTTGATATGATTTAAATCTTTTTTTAATTTGGAGAGACTTTGCCTGTGACCCAATATGTGGTCTATCTTTGAAAATGTCCCATGTGCACTTGAGAAGAATGTATATTCTGTGGCTTTGGGGTGAAATGTTCTGAAAATGTCAATTAAGTCCATTTGATCTAGTGAGTCATTTAGAATTACTGTTTCTCTCATGATTTTTTTTTGTCCAAAGGATTTATCTAGTGATGTCATTGGGGTATTAAAGTCCCCTACTATGATTGTATTGTTGATCTCCCCCCTGATATCTTCCAGGAGTTTTGTTATGTATTTGGGTGATCCTGTTTTGGCTGCATATATGTTTACTAGGGTTATATCCTCTTGTTGTTTTAAATCCCTTTAGTATTATAAAGTGGCTTTCCTAATCTCTTATAATGGTTATCACTTTGAAGTCTATTTTGTCAGATAATTGCTACCCCAGCTTTTTTTTCATTTCCATTTTCCTGAAAGATATTTTTCCATCCCTTCACTTTCAGTATGTGTGAGTCCCTTGTACTGAGGTGGGTCTCTTGTAGACAGCATATATATGGGTCATGGTTTTTTATCCATTCAGCTACTCAATGTCTTTTGATTGGAGCATTTAATACATTTATGTTTAAAGTTATTTTTTACTAGAAGCCCAGTGCATGAAGTTCCTGCACAGATACAGTCCCTAATGTCTACTGGCCAGGGACAACTCTCTTCCCCCAGCTGCCTTCCACTGCTGCTGGCCCCACCCTCTGGTCGAACTCCTGGTCAAAGTCCCAGTTGCGATAACAATTTGCATATTAGGCTTTTATTATAAAGGATAGGCACAATTTGCATATTAGGCTTTTATTATATAGCATAGGCTCTTGGATAGGGGCAGGCCATGTGAGGTTGTCACTCTTCAGACTGGGGTGGGCTGCTCATGTGGCTGCTGCTCATATGACTTCTGCTCATAGTGCCCTGAGCTAACATTTTTATTTTTTGTACCTGTGTTCCTTCTTCCCTTTTTATTTCTTCTTCTTCTTCTTCTTTTTTTTTTTACCAGTTCCTTTAGCATTTCTTGCATTCCTAGCTCAGTAATGATAACCTCTCTTAGCTCTTTTTTTTTTTTTTTGTCTGTGAAGCTCTTTATTTCCCCTTTAATTTTAAATGATAGCCTTGCTGGATAGAGTATTCTTAGATTCAGTCCCTTGCTTTGCATCACTTTGTAAATATCCTTCCATTCCTTTCTGGCCAGATGTGTTTTTTTGTTGAGAAATCTTTTAATAATCTAATGGGAGATTACTTGTATGTAACTTTCTGTCTCTCTCTTGCAGCCTTTAAGATTCTCTCCTTGTCCTGAACAGTTGCCATCATAATTATGATGTGCATTTGTGTGTGTCTTTTAGCATTCATCTTGTTTGGGACTTGCTGTCCTTTGTGACTTTTTTCTTCCCCACATCAGGGAAGTTTTCTGACATGGTTTCTTCAAATACGTTTTCTAACCTTTGTTCCTTTCTTCATTCTGGCACCCCTATTATTCGTATTTTGCTTTCTTTTAATGTTATCCCAAAGCTCCGTTAGGCTCTTCTGTCTTTTTATTTTTTTCTCCAATTGCAGTTCAGTTTGGGTATTTTTCGCTTCCCTGTCTTCTAATTTGCTAATTCCATCCTCCGTTTCTCCTAGTCTACTTTTGTAACTTTCCATGGTATTTTTAATTGCAGGTATATAACTCTTTATTTCTTCTTCTTAACACACAAATCCATCTAGTTTATGGACTGTATGACCCTTATTCTGAATTAGTTTTCTGAAATATTGAATGCATCCATTTCATTTAGCTGCTTTTCTGGAGATCCCTCCTTTTCTTTCCTTTTGGGGTTTCTTTTTCTTCCCATTTTTGCTCTCACCAAAGTATCTAGGTGTCAGGTTGGTGGGGTCTGCTCCTCTGCAGCAGTGGCTCTGCGAGTGGCAGCTGCTCCTGCTCCTTGCGTGGTTGTGGCAATGGCCATTCCTCAGTTGGCAGCAGCTCCTCTGGATGACAGGGGGGCAAGCTGCTTGTGCAGCTGCTGCTTTTTTGATGGGGATGGGTCGTGTGAGGCTGCTGCTCCTCAGACTGGGGCAGGCTGCTTGTGGGGCTGTTGCCCCTTAGACAGGGGCAGGCCATGTGAGGTTGCCACTCCTCAGACTTGAGTGGGCTGCTCATGTGGCTGCTGCTCATGTGACTTCTGCTCATGATGCCATGAGCTAACATGTTGGGCTGCCCAAAAAGGAGTACACTTTGGAATTCACAGGAACCTGTGCCCAGGGTAGCTGGAGTCTCAGTGGCCGTGGTACCACAGCCAAGGTGGCAGCTCCCTGGCAGGGGTGGCTGTAGAGTCCCAGGTGTTGTCTGAGTGTACCCTAGGTGGAAGTGAGGCTGGGGTCCCAGTCACAGCAGCTCTCCCATTCAAAAAAGAGCAATCTCTGCAGAAGAGCCAGCCACTCCAGGAATGTTTGCAATGGTAGCAGAGGCTCCCTGATTAGCTGAGCCTGGTCAGCCTGCTCCTGAAGGTCCTGCAGGATCTAACTATGCCTCCATCACACACACACACACACACACACACACACACACACACACCACACATCCAAACACTCCTCTTTTGCTCCCTCCCTCATTGCCACCTTTTTCCTGCCTCTGTAGTTAGGTATGGAGTGTTACTGATCTGTTAGTGAATGGAGTCTCCTCTTTGGGTATCTGGTTATGTGGATCGCTGTCTGCCACGTTGGCCAAACAGGACAAAATGCAACTCGACAAGACATGACACAAAGGGATCAAAACATGAATCTACTCATGACTCCATTATAAGTGACCAGTAAAGAAAACAGAATTGTATTCTTTGTGCCACTCAGGGTGTAGAGTGGGTGAGGCTGTATTGATTGCCTGGAGACTGCAGGGAGGGGGCATCTCTTCAGGAAAAAATGGCTGCCAATGTCTGGCACATCAGGAATGACTCAGCGCCAGATCACAGCCACCTCTCCCGAACCCTCTCTTCTCCTCAGCCTCTCTCTAGACTCTGTAAGTTCACTTCTCAGCCACCGGTGAGTGTTTGTATTTGAAAAGGTCCTGTGAGTTAGGTTTAGCAAATAAAAGCAAAGACCAAAAGGAGGGAAAAGAGCTGTGCCACTTCAAGCCCCTCTCCAGTCCCTCCAACCCCCACATGGCGTGGCTTGGGCAGCCACCCAGGCTGCCCGCTCCGGGCTCAGTCTCTCATGGCTGTGCATTCAGATCCAGAATCCCCTGCTGTCAGCAGCCCTCGTGGGCCTCCTTTCCACTACGCCTGTCCTAAGGGATATGGCCTCTGTCTGTGAAACTTCCTTCCGACCCTCTGGGCTTGGATGTTTCGCACCTCTCTGCAGCCCAGACCCCCGATTTCACCGTTCTCCAGGCATCCTCTGCCCTTCCTGGCTGCCAGTTGTCTCGTCAGCTGTGTCTACTTTGCCAATTCAGGGTGGATATTACTCAATTAGTTGCTCATTCTATTTGCTTCTGGACAAGGCTCAGGACATGCCCATCTATTCCACCACTATCTTCCGCCCCCTGTATGTGAAATCTCTTCCCTAGTGTTTAAAGCTTGTGTTGTATTTTCTGTTAATTACAAAGAGAGTATGCTAAATGATACTTACTAATAAAAGCTATAAAATAAAAAAATCACATTTTAACCTAAGTATTCAAGGCCCATCTTATCTCCTACTTGTTCCTGATTTATTCCCTGTATGTTAGCCATTTTAGAGCACTTACTATGTCTTCTAGTTTTTATTATGTAAAATGGTATTTTTCATCATAAGTTATGACAAGTTTTTTTTAAGTTTCTGGGAAAATTTTACCTCTTCTGTAGGACAACGCATGATACTTCAGCTGGAATGAATGATATGCACCTGTAAATTGTTATAGCATTTATAATTATTATCATCATTATTATTATTTTTTGTTCATGCATGCATTTATTCAATGCTTGTTGATGTTCCCTAATTCTCACATATATCACATGCTATTTCATGTCCTATCTTTTCAGCAAGATTGTTGGCTTCTTGAGGAGAATTGTATCTTTTTATTTTTATGTCTCTAATAAAGTTCAATAACACATAACTTACATTTTCCATTAGTCAGTGGTTACCAAACATTTTTTCAAAACTTTCTGTGATATGAGTATAGTTGTTCTCTTTTATCTGTGAATGTGAAGAAAATACAGTCACTTCTTAAAACTGACCATCAAGTCAGTAGTTTTATTGTAACTGTAATTTATAAACTGGAAGGTCAACAACTGTGAAGAACAACCTGAATCTAATACAGCAATGCCTTGAACATTCTTCAGCCTGTAGTCAGCTTTCAAAAATTATCATTTGAATGTATGAAGGGGTCTATGGTGAGAAAAAGGAATAGCAATAACTTTGAGAATCAGTGAAATTATTTTATTAATTAGGTAAGCAGATTTAAATGAGTTCTGACTTTCTTAAAGGACAAAGCAAATCCTGCATGATTTAGAGTTATAACTAGTTGCATGGGCTCTGTAGACCATGAAATAAGTGTTATTTAAAATTTATAAATGATGGACTTCCAGCTCTTCTTAAAAAGTTTATTGATATATAATTCACATGCCATTCAATTCACCTATTTAAGGAGTATAATTCAGTGTTTTGTTTTTTTTTTTGGTATATTCTCAGAGTTGTGCAACTGTCACCACAGTCTAATTTTGAACATCTTCGTTACCCTAAATTAAAGTCCTTACCCATTAGCAGTCATTCCCCATTCCACTCTCTCCTCCAACAGCAGCCCTAATCTAGTTTCTGTCTCTAGACATTTGCGTATTCTAGACATTTTATATAAATGAAATCATACAATAATGTCATATTTTGTGACTGGCTGCTTTGACTTAGCATTATGTTCTCAAAGTTCATTCTTGTTGTTGCATGAATCAGTACTTCAATCCTGAAATTCCAGGTCTTTTTTAAAAAATGTTTTTGTTTATTTTAGAGAGAGAGGATGGCAGAGGGAGAAGGGTAAAAAGAAACCATCGATGAGAGAGAAACATCAATCGCCTGACTCCTGCAGACCTCCTACTGGAGATTGAGCCTGAAACCTAGGCATGCGTCATGACCAAGAATCAAACTGGTGACCTTTTAGCTTATGGATGGATATTCAACCACTGAGCCACACCAGCTGGGC
This sequence comes from Antrozous pallidus, assembly GCA_027563665.1. NCBI lineage: Eukaryota > Metazoa > Chordata > Mammalia > Chiroptera > Vespertilionidae > Antrozous > Antrozous pallidus. The sequence goes on along the minus strand of CM050519.1, from coordinate 56,006,987 downwards.
AAGTTTCAAATCTTTTAAATAAGGTTCTAAGGAAGCAAGCAAATAGATTAATTTTTATTTGACACCTTTTATGTGCCAAACACTGTGCTAAATGCTCATACATTTTATTGAGAGTTTAATTGTTTGCCAAAAGTACATGGCTAGTAAGTAACAGAGTTGGGACTGCAATTCTGTTCTGTCAAACTTTAAGGACTTTGCTTTTTCTACCACATGCTTGTATCAAGCCAAGCAACCTCTAGGGAAGTCTGTTGTTTTGTGTAGTTTCCTGAGGGCAGAGGGAAGGGGCTTTAATCATATCAGGCCACTGCTGCTAATGTTTTGTACCCTCAGTCCCTTAACTCATTCATTCTTTTATTCATATATTCAGTATATAGTTACTGGGAAGCCATCATGTGTGAGGTAGTTAGCTGCGATAAACATCCAAAATGAACAAGGCACCGTTTCTTCTCCGAAGGAGCTCATAGAATAGTGAGACAAACTTATAAACTGTTACTGTCTGATTTCCTGATCTCTGTTGTGCTATCTTGGGAAGGCCCATTGATCCTCCATCATAAACTACCCTGTTAAACCTATTGCTTGTTCTTTCCTGTTCTTCCAAATGTTGTGTTAGCAATAACTAAATTTACTTGTATAGAAAATCATGCATTCCACGCAGGAACAGCCTACCCACCTTTTCCAATGAATGACCAATAAACACTTGGACATTTCAAAAATAAACCTATTTAATTCTCATTCTCCCAATCCTAAACCAAGCCCATCCTAATTTTTATCTTGTATGGATAAGAAAGATTTATTTATGTCTAAGCATATGAATAAGTATTTTCATTTATTTAGTTGCTCAGGCCAAATATCAAGACACTGTAACTTTCTCTTCCTTATATGTGTCACATCTACAAAGAAAATCATGATGGCTTGACATTCAAATTAGATTAGCCTCCACCACTACAACTCTAATCCAATCTGGATGGAGGCCAGAGCTTCCAGCTTGTTCCTCCTTTCAACTCCTATTGCACATAGTCTTTTCTCTTCTCAAAGATCAAAGTTCTTTCAAAACAATAAAAACAAAAACAAAACAAAGCAAAAAAACCCCAAAACCTGAGTCAGATCATATTACCTATTTTAAAGTTCACATATCATTAAAATTTTTTTTCAATTATAGTTGACATACATTATTATTATACTGGAACGGGGGGAGGTACCTCAGCCTGACCTGCTTCGTCTCAGAGTTCTAGAGGTGACCAGGCATCAGGGGACGGAGACACCTCCATCACACCTCTGCTGCTGCCACTGCTGGTAGCACAAGCCTTGGCTGGTCCTGGTCACCTGGGCAGCTGACATCTGAGGCTTGCCTGTATCGTGGGCTGGCCCTGGGTGGCTGGGGGGCTGAGGGGACTGGGGGACTCTAGAGACAGGCACACTGATGGGCCTGGCCATTCCATATGGCTGCTGCCCCAGTGGGGCTGAGGGAACTGTTTGGTACCATTTATGGCTGTGGGTGCCACCATATTTGAGGGTGTGGCATTTAATTAGCATATTCCCTCCTTATTTGATGTGGGTGCTGCCATCTCTGTGAGGGTGTGATGGTCAATTAGCATATTCCCTCTTTATTAGATAGGATTTGTTTCAGGTATATAATCCAGTGATTAGACATTATATAACTTATTAAGTGATCATCCTGATAAATCTTGCACCCATAGACAACATATATAATTACTTAGATATTATTTTTTTTATTTTTATTTTTATTTTACAAAAACTGGGAAATAGGAAATATTATTATCCCATTTTATAGCAAGGAAACTGAGGCCCAAAGTGGTTATGCAACTTCCCCAAAGTACACACCCAGCTATTCTTTTTATTTATTTTTTATTTTTTTAATCTTTATTGTTCAGTTTATTAATTACATTGTTTCCCCTTTTTATCCCCCTATAGCTCCCCTCCACCCTGTACCTATCCCACCCTCCACCCTCACCTCCCCCTCCCCACTGTCCTCTCCCATTGTTGCAAGATTTTTGTCCAGTCTCTTGCTGCATTTCCCACAACCCTTTTCTCCCCAAGAATTGTCAGTCCATTCCCTCTCTATGTCCATGTCTCTGTTATATTCACCAGTTTATCCTGTTCAACAGCCTATCAATTCACTTGATTTTTATGTTCATTTGTTGATAGATGTGTATTTGTTGTTCATATTTTATATTTTTACCTTTTTCTTCTTCCTCTTCTTAAAGAATATCTTTCAGCATTTCATATAATGTTGGTTTGGTGGTGATGAACTCCTTTAGCTTTTTCTTATCTGCGAAGCACTTTATCTGGCCTTCAATTCTGAATGATAGCTTTGCTGGATAGAGTAATCTTGGTTGTAGATTCTTGCTGTTCATCACTTTGAATATTTCTTGCCACTTCCGTCTGGCCTGCATTGTTTCTGTTGAGAAATCCGCTGACAATCGTATGGGTGCTCCCTTATAGGTAACCAACTGTTTCTCTCTTGCTGCTTTTATTATTCTCTCTTTGTCTTTGGCTCTTGGCATTTTAATTATGATGTGCCTTGGTGTGGTCCTCTTAGGGTTCCTATATATTGGGGTTCGGTGCACTTCTTGGACTCCTAAGTCAATTTCTTTCTTCAGGTGTGGGAAGTTTTCGGTCACTATTTCTTCAAATAGGTTTTCATTGTCTTGGTCTCTCTCTTTTTCTGGCACCCCTATAATTCGGATGTTGGTATGCTTGAGGTTGTCCCAGAGGCCCCTTACACTATCTTCAATTTTTTGGATTCTTTTGGTTTCTTGCTTTTTCAGCTGAGTGGATTTTCCCTCTTGTATTTCAAATCTTTAACTTGGTTCTTGGGGTGCTCTAGAGCACTTTTAGGTCTTTGTATAATATTTTTTGTTTCAGTCAGTGTGTGCTTAATTTCTGGTTGGCCCTTTTTCATATCCTTGAGGGTCTCCTTCATTTCCTTGTAGGACTCATTCATTTCCACATTGGTCTTGATCATTTCCTTGCAGATCTCGTTTATATCCTTGAGGGTCTTGTTCATTTCCTTGTAGGACTCATTCATTTCTTTTGTGGTCTTGCTTATTTCCTTATAGACCTCGACCTTTTGTTGGAGCCTCTTGAAAAACCCTATAACCGTGGTTTTGAATTCCATGTCCAGTCATTTTTTTTCCTCCATTTCTTTCACATCTGATTTCTTTCCATGTCTCTGCATGGTGGCTGCTTCCCTGAGTTGGTCAATTAGCTCTGTGTGGTAGATTTCCTATTAGGGACAGTGGCTCAGCCTCCCCGGTTACCTGAGGTGGATATGGGCTGCACAGTCTTGCTGAAGTTAAGCTCAGTTAATCGTTGTTAGCACTTGGAGGGTTGACCTCCAGGCCAATTGTCTGTGAAGCTCAGCTGTGCTCAGGTTGGGTGGGCGGAGTCTCCGGGCCAAGCAGACAGCGTTAGCTCAGGCCTTATGTAGCCCCAGGGACTCTGTGCAGGGGGCAATGGCTGCCAGCACCTCTGAGAGAGCCGCTGCTGAGCTCCATGGGCTGCCGGGGAATTCAGACTTTCCCAAAATGAGTCTGCATGCGAAACGTCTCACCCAGGGTCGTAAAACAAAGCAGTTTGACAGTTTTCCAAATGAGAGAGCGAGTCGCAGAGCGCTCTCTGCTCCGTCACGCAGCCAAGCTGTTCGCGCGCCAGCAGACCCGGCACCCGAGCTTCAGCTTGCCCTCCCACTGTCCAGTTTTCACCCCATATGATAGCGCGTTCCCTGGATTTCGCCCAGAGCTGGAGAATCAGTCCAGGGGGACGTCTTTGTCTCCCCATTCGAGAAAACTGGCCTGTTTTCAGCCACCCGCCCTCTCCGCTGGCGGGCGCTCCAAACCTCTCTCCGTGCGAATCTTTCAACACTGTTCGCCGCCACTCCTCTGAGTCACAGTGTCTTATTTTCACTTTTATTTGTGGAATTTTCACTCAGCGAGCTTTCTGGTGATTCTGGAAGGTGTTTGTTCTTTCGTTAAGTTGTAGTATTAAAATTGCTGAGTATGACGGCAAGATAGGTGTTTTACCTATGCCGCCATCTTAGTTGTTTCTTAGATATTATTGACTATATTCCCTATCATGTACATAATTATTCTGTAACAACCAAATTATACTTCTTAATCCCTTACCTTTTTCATCATCCTCCCACCCCCTCCCATGTGGCAACCATTAAAATGTTCTTTACATATATGAGTCTGTTTCTGTTCATTTATTTTGTTTATTTATTGTTATTTTTAACTTATATTTTTTATTTATTTAAAAATATTTATTGTTAAAAGTATTATACATGTCCCTTTCCTTTCCCCTCATTAATCTCTTGACCCCACTCCTACCCCTCTCCAGGCTTTCCCCGCACTGTATTTTGTTTTTTTAGATTCAATTATTGGTAGATATGTATTATTGCCACTTTATTGTTCATATGTTTAATCTATTTTTTTCTTCTTAAAGAAGACCCTCTAACATTTCATATATTATTGTTTTGGTGTTGATGAACTCTACCAGCTTTTTCTTGTCTGGGAAGTTCTTTATCTGCCCTTTGGTTTTAAATGATAACTTTGCTGGGTAGAGCAACCTTGGTTGTAGGTTGTAGCATTTCATCACTTTGAATATTTCTTGCCACTCCCTTCTGTTGAGAAATGAGCTGACAGTCTTATGAACTGACAGCTCCCTTGTAGGTAACTAACTGCTTTTTTTTTCTTTTTAAGTAATTTTAAGATACTCTTTTTGTCTTTAACATTTTGCATTTTCATTATAAGGTATTGGTTTAGACCTCTTTGGGTTTATCTTGATTGAGACTCTCTGTGTTTCCTGGAGTTGTATATATATTTTCTTCGCCAGGTTAGAAATTTTTTCTGCCATTGTTTTTTCAAATAAATTTTCAATTTCGTGCTCTCTCTCTTCTTTTTTTATTATTTATTATTTTTATTTTTAAAAATATTTTATTCATTTTTCACAGAGAGGAAGGAAGAGGGATAGAAAGTCAGAAACATCGATGAAAGAGAAACATCGATCAGCTGCCTCTTGCACACCCCCTACCGGGGATGTGCCTGCAACCAAGGTACATGCCCTTGACCGGAATCGAACCTGGGACCTTCCAGTCCACAGGCTGACGCTCCATCCACTGAGCCAAACCGGTCTTGGCCTCTCTTCTTTTTAAAAAATATTTTTATTTATTTCAGAGAGGAAAGGAGAAGTAGAGAAAGACAGAGACATTAATAATGATAGAAAATCATTGGTTGGCTATCTTCTGCACGCCCCACACTGGGGACTGAGCCTGCAACCCAAGCATGTGTCCTGACCGGGAATCGTACAGTGACCTCCTGGTTCATAGGTGGGCACTCAACCACTGAGTCATGCTAGCTGGATGCTCACTCTCTTCTACTTATGGCACTCCATGATGTGAATGTTGGTACACTTGAAATTGTCCCAGAGGCTCCTTACAGTCTTCATATTTTTGGAATTTTTTTTCTTTTTTGCTCTTCTAATAGGGTGCTTTTTGCTTCCTTATATTCTTAATGTCTGATTTGGTTCTCACCTTCATCTATTCTACTATTGATTTCCTATAAATTATTCTTCATTTTAGTTAGCAAATCCTTTATTTCTGATTGGTTATTTTTTAGGCTGTTGAGATTTCCACCAAGTTAATTGATCATCCTTATATCTAGTGTTTTGAACTCTGCAAATAGTTGCTTATCACTGTTTTGTTTAGATCTTTTTCTGGAGTTTTCATTTGGAACATGTTTCTTTGTCTCCTCATTTTGGCAGCCTCCCTGTTTGTTTCTCTTATTAGACAGAGCTTCTATGTCTCCCAGGCTTGGTACCATGGCCTTGTGGTAGATGTTCTGTGGGGAGCAGTGGCACAGCCTCCCTGATTACCCTAACTGGGCACTTTAGGTTTGCCACCTCCTCTTCCAGGTGGGCTATGTACACTATAATTTGTAGTTGAGCCTTGATTGCTCTTGATATTTCAATGGGAGGGACTTAACCCTAGGCTGTATAGCTGAAAGAACTGGCTGCAATCACTGACCATTGGACCTCCACCCACTGTGGAGGATCAGCTGTGCAGGGGCCCACCCCATATGGCAGGACTTACTTCAGTGGGCACTGGTGTCCCACTGAGTTTACCCTTGAGTGTGTTGCTTGTGGAGGTGGTGGATGGTGATGTTTCAATGTGGTCTAAAATTGTCTACTGGTTGCACTGGATCTAGAGCCTCCTGGGAGGTGCAGGGCAAGGTTAACCACCACCTGTATTTTGCCTGGGGCCACCTGGCATGAGCTACAAAGCAATCTGCTACTTGTGCTGGGTTTGGCAGAGCCCAAAAGAGGGAAGCTGCAAACCAAGGCCAGCCTCTGTTAGTGCTATGCCTGCAGCCACTTACCGAGAGGTAAGAAGCAAGCTGAGCCCAGGTGCTGCTTGTTTGAGAGATTTTTTAGGAAAATCTGAAGCATAAGCCAGAACAGGCTATTTATATGGAAAAGCCACAGGAAACAGCTTTGGTGGACCCAGAAATTGGGTAGGTGTGTCCTCAAGGAATCACCAGGGTGAGGCAAATAACATTAACCAGGGTGGTGTAGTCTCAGCTATGGCACCCCCTTGCTGGCTCTGGGGAAGGGGGAGGAGGGCTCATCAAAGTAACAATGGCCTCTGCTAGTACTTCTGGGTTAAATCTTCCCTCCTCTCTTCCCCCAGCTCTCACCCTGAATCTGGACAATTCAATTCCTTTGTGTTTTTGGTGCCTTTTAAGCTGCTGCCCCAGTGCTGGAGCTCAGAGCAAGTAAGTCTGAGTAAGTCTGTGCATGGGCCCTATAAGTGGAACTGCTTGGGACCCCAGCAGCATTCCATCTTACTCAACCTCAATCTCTACTGGTTTTTACAGCCAGAAGTTATGAGGACTTCTCTTTCTGGCACTCAAACCCTGGGATGAGAGGCTGGTTGTGGGGCTGGGATCCCTTGCTCCTGGTGGTGGGGAGTTTGAGAGTGGGGGATGACTTCAGTAGTCAAGATATTCCTTTCTATTTTTATCTGCCACTCATGGGTGTGGGACCAGCCCATTCCACATCTCCTCCTTAATGTGGCTTTTTCTTTAATCCCCTCATTATAGTACTTCCAGGCAGCCAGATTTCAGGTGGTTCTGAATGATGGTTGTTCTGCAGTTTAGTTGTAATTAGATATGGTTGTGGGAGGATGCAAGCACTGTGTTTATCTATGCCACCATCTTGACTGGAAGTTCAGGTCATATTAATTTTGATTTCCAAATAATTTAACTATTTTCTCTTTCATTCAAAATAGAATTTCAAGCATGCTCTAGCATGACCCAGGCTACTGTCTAATCTCATCTCTTCCTACTCTTTTCCTTGCTACCTCTGTTCCAAAACTGTCCTTCTTACAAATCCTTGCTTAAGTCTAGTGCCAAACCTTCCCTGGGCATCTGCCTGGAGCAACTGGCCTGGATATCCCTATGGCCGACTTCCCAGCTTCATTCAGATCTCAAAGCAAAAATTAACTGCTTGGATGTTTCCATGACCACCCTGTCTAGAATACAATCACTCCTGATCTGCATACTGTGCTTTCTTCTTCTTTGCAGTTACCATCATCTGGGAGGTATGTAAAAAAACATTAAAATATTTTTCTGTCTGCTCTACAAAAATATAAAAATCCACACAAACAGGGACTATGGTGCTGATTGTTCATTCCATAGTGGTTTAAAATAACATATTTTAATATTATTTTTAGGGACATGGAGATATTGAAGTTTTTCCCTGATGATTTTGTAGAAATAGTTCCTTCATCTTAGTGTGGTGAGAATTTTTAAATCTATCTGTATCTTGAATATAAGCACTAAACTTTATTTTAAGATTTAATGCGGCATTAAAATGTTTTTGAAGGCCAGCTTCAATCTGTACATCCTTCTGTAACAAACAACGAAACAAATGACAATAACTCACAGCAAAGATAAATTGCTCTATCCCTCATTTAATGCACAAAATGTTGTTTTTTAAGAATATAGGAAATTACATGGCCTGAAGCTTAGAGAAAAGACCTGTGGTCTGGATTTCTGATTTGAACTGAGTCACTAAATTTTGATGTGATCCCAGAGAAGTCATTTAAGCTCTTCTGTACTTCCATCAATCCAGCAAGAGAGCCTGCATACATTACAAGGCAGGGATCTATTATACCGAGAAAAAATACCCTAAACAAACTATGTCCGAGTTAACAAATCTTATTTCATTAAACTTTTAATAAAACTAAAGCCTTTAAGAGCTAACAGTTATAACTTTAAAACGTAGTGTCAACCTTAAAGGATAAACAAAAAGGCAGTCTTAAATGTAAGCCCACATTTACGTTGAGTAAATATGCCTAGAGAAAATGCCCTTCTTGTTCATGTGCCTGAATTTTTCCCCCTGGGGATAATAAAATCCCCCCTCCTCTGAAATTATCAGGACTAAGTGTAATGGGCTGAGCTGCTTTCTGTACTATGCTTTGAGGGAAAGCAAATGTGCTTTGTCAATTAGCTCGTTATTGCTTCTTTCCTTGTAAAAAGATCAGCTTGAGCCAATTAGAAAACTAGAGAAAAGGAACTTTTAACTGCAAGATGAGGACATTAAAACCAATATTGCAGAGAACCAAATCGAAAGCATTAGAATGTATTATTGATTGTTCAGCCTGGAAAAATATAGTAATTACTCTGCAAATAGCAGGAAGAACAAGCTAGATCGTCTGCTGTGTCTCTTCAAATTTTGTGATCTTATCTAACTCTCTTGGGGTAATAAAGATGTGAATGGTACTTTCAAATGGATTTGGAGATGCCCATATTAATGTGCTTCAACAATCTGTTTTTTCAGAAAACACCACGCAAGTTACAAATAGGACATACCCTGTCTCTTACCTTATAATTTTATATACTACTAAGTTGAACCTAGTGGATATCTGAATCATGCTTTTGAATATTTTTTATAACTTTTTGAAAGCAGTATACTCAAATAAGTTATATTTCTATTAGATATTCCAATTTAATACCAATATTTCCCTATCTATTATTCTATTACATTCCTCCTAATTGTCAACAATGTAAGGATTTAAAATTTTCAGAAAAAAAATACCATGCATTCCCAAACAATATTTACATTTCAAAGATTGTCTTTCAAAAATTTGACACTATTCTCCTATTAGGTGTCATTCTGCTAAAACAGTGTACCACTAATATATAACAGTAATATTGTGACATTTCCAACATGTTAAGATTTGTAAAGAAACATCTGAAAGTGCTAGACTTCAAAATAGATTTTTTCTTGTAGTTCTTTCCACAGGAAAAAAAAGCAATTTTGTGCAGTAGCATTTTAACAGCAATTTTTTATCCGAAGAGGTAAAGCCAAATTGTTAGAAACGAATCCATTTTAGAAACAACCAGGGATATATCTTGCTAACTTTTGGTACAAGAAATCACCAATTCATTTTCTTTCTAGAGCCATGTTAAAAACAATATCTAGCTTGAGATGGAGGATGACTTGGAATCAAAGGTAAGAAAAGAGAAGATGAAGAAAACAAATAGACAAGTCCCATAATCTTGACAGGTCCACAGAATGATATGAAAAGTCTCCTGAGTTGTAGGGCTTTTAGCCTGACAGCTCCGATATGTTATCCTTCCTGAGTGTACACATCCTAATTGGAAATGTGGCATTTTATGCATACACACGCAGGCAGTCAGCATAAAAGGGCAATACATGTCTTAGAGAAGATTCATCTTACGGAGATAATATGCATGAGGAAGGAGTTGAGCAAAAACACATCACAAATGACCTTTCTGTAGTCCTGTGAATGAGGGGCACTTGCCCCACCCTCCCCTGCCAATATTGTCTACCAAGATTAAGGAATTTTTCTTTCTCCTATTATTTACCTTTAAATGCCTAGCACTTTATTTATGAAGTGAACAAATACACTTTTGAGGAAAAAGTAAGATTAGTTTTGTTTATTATAAAGTGGTTCTCACGGACTGACATTGTATTATGTTCTTTCAGTAAATAATTACATAATACCTCTCATTTGGAGCAATTAACTCAGAATAGATTTCTCTTTCTTCAGTTTTTTTTTTCTTTACTCGTATTTTTTTTTAGGACAAAGAATGCTGCAGTTTACAGTGACAAACAAAGTCATCTCCTGTCCTGGTGATTTTGTGATCTGTTCAAAATGAAATTTCTGCTTCCCTCTATGAAAGGAGTGGTCTTGGGGTTCATCATGCAAGCTGCTGGGCAATACTAGAGTGGGTGACCCAGTGCTGGTTGGTAAGCCTATTATTGCACTAGTTCCTGCTGGTACAAATGTGGTCACGACCAAAGCCTGTATGAGGTATCTTTTATCTAAGCTACATTGTTCCAAATATTAGGGCCAATTATATCAGGAGGAGTAAAACTTTCGGATGAAAAGACCTCTTCTAAAGGCCTTTTTTTTTTTTTTCTGCTAACCTGTAATTCACTTTAAATAATTAGAGAATCATTCCATTGTTTAAGACATTACCAATTGAAATGATGATGTAGCCTTGACAGGGAATACTTTTAAGAATTGTGGTGTGTTATATCCTGGGCTCTGGCCATAAGTGATTCTTTAAAACAAAAGAAAAGGAAGTTTTAAGAAAACAATCACTCCAAAACCAAAATTATGAAACATCTGGAGAAAGCTTAGAAATATAAGAAAATTATCCAAATAACACAGAAAAAAATGTATTTTAAGCAAATTAACCTTTTTGCTGTTGTTTGAATATCAGTATAATTATGTCAAACTCTAGCCAAAATTAATCACTAGAAACCTAGTCATCCTGACTTTTCATGACTCCTTTTGCTGTAATAATTGCTTGTCAAATGTCTAAACCAATCTGGCCTATAGGCTGATTTCCTATTCTTATGTACCACTCTTCTTTTGTTATATTAATTTTCATACTTGCTCATTTAGATCTACAAATAACTTAATTCATTCCAAAATTATACTCTGGAGATTCTTTTCTCTCAGCCTCCTAAAAGGTCTTCTTTCTGCTAATTCAATCTCCCCAAAGCATTTTCACAATCAACAAATATGAATCATGCTATAACATTTTGCTAAATCTAATAATCTACATTTTCTCAGTCTTGGATATCACTCACCTGCAATTACTTCACTGAAATGGACTTTTGTAATTCTTACAGAACCAGATAACCAGATTATGGGAATTAAAGTTGGAAGGCAGAGGCCATGCGGTGTGAGATACAAAACATGGCTATTTAGAAGATAACATGTTAGGGGCTGATTATTCTGAGGCTCTCTCTAAATCTTTATAAAATGAAGATATACTGATTACTCACTATGCAAATTACGTGACAATGTTGGAAGGTCCTGATCTCAGGATTTGCATGTAGACTTCGTTCCAAATGAGATTTTTATGTATGGTAATTTCCCCCAGATGTTATTTTAAAATATCATAATATATTTTGTAGAACAGTTCTTTAGAAGAAGTCAGTGAGTGTATTTTTTTCCATGTCATATCATTATCCTCACTTATCTTCATTTAAGAAGATGCTGCTGTTTTCTAGAATAATTTGTTTATAAAATACCGAGAAATTCACTCTGTAGACCGAAATATTTAACAGTCTCATATTTAATGGGGAGGGTATGCACTCATAAATAAAGACAATGTCATAAATAAAGACAATGTTAAAATAAATTACAACATACCAAGAGGTCACTTGGACTTTGGTTTGGAATTACATCTAACATGTTTAAAGGGTGAGCAATAACAACTTAAACAAAACATTCTCTTTCACTGATGGAATTCTTGCTGTCTGGGAGTCTACTGAGGTTGCTGGCTTTTTGTATTGAAAAGCTAGATCTATAAAAATGCAGAAAATTTACAATTCAAAGATGATTCAATATATTCCAGTAAAGAACTAATTTGGCAGTACTTTTCGTTAGAAACAACACAGCTTGCAAGTGGTGTTTATTTTTGTAAATAAAGTTTACTAACCCATTCAGCATTCTATGTTTCCTATACAGTATGTGCTCAGTAAGCCCTGGTATAAAAAGATTAAGGGAAACCAGCCATTCTGCCCTTAGGGAGCTCAGTCTTTAAGGCAGGGATTTTTGGGTCCTTTGCATTGGTATCACCCAGGATGCTCGTTTTAAATGCAGTCTGGCTCCCTCTCTGTATTTGAATTGCTAACAGGAGAGCTCTAGCATATGTACCTTCAATATGTATCTTAACATATAGCCTTGGTGATCTTTGTGTGCCCCAAATTATAGAAATGCAGTAAAGAGACTTTGAGCATTTCCAAGGCAGGAGTCAGAACTGCGGTTCACAACTCCAGTGGGAGTATCACTTTGTCATTTTTTTGTTTGAAATGTTAATTCCATAAAGTGAGGGTCAATAGCTGACTTAATAGCTAAGGTTCCTTTCACCTCCAATTTCCTCTCAGGTAAGGGGTGATATTTTGCAATGGTACCCAATAGTAGAATATACAGTTTCCTTTTCCCTGCAGTGTTATATCTTGCCATCATTACCTCTATGAAAAGAACTGCTAGAATAGGCTGACAGAAAGATATTTGCTGGGACAGGCCAGGAGAGGCAGCTGGGGCTTGGAGGAAGTAAGTGTGAGGCATGATAAACTGAAAATAGACAACGGAGGTGGCAGGGTCCTAGGTGAACAGGAAAGATTCAGAGCCCTCCAAGATGTGGTCTAACTGGTGGCATAGAACCCAGATCAGAGGTGGGGAACCTTTTTTTCTACCAAGGGCCATTTGAATATTGATAATAACACTCACAGGCCATATCAAATTATCAACTTAAAAATCGGCCTGGTATATTTGGTCAAACATTGAATTAACTCACCCTTAATGTTTTGGCAGTGTCAAACCCCATGATTTTGCTGGCCTTATATGGCCCATTGTATAAGGGAAGGGATGACTTGCTCCTTGCCTAGGGCCATTTTAGTGTAGGGGTATAAACTCCCAAATATCCAGGCACTCGGTTCAGTGTCAACCAGCTGAGGTGCCCACTCAGGTCCTCTCTGAGTGTATTGCTTTCCTACAAATAAATCCTTACCTGCTTTGGCTGTTATTTGTTGTATCTTGTTTGAATGTATTCCTGCAAGCAAGATAAGAACTGTCTCAGACAAGAAGTTATTTCCAGTCAGAGATCCCCTTATCTACTACTGACAGGATGACATAGCAAAATTACAAAGAGAAGGGAAAGAAACAAATACCCTGATTTTGAGTTTCAAGAGGCCACACCCAGGCAAAAGACGCTAGAGTTAGAAGACTATAAAAGGAATCGAAGCCACCTTTTTTCTTGAACTCCCCAGATCAGTTTTTATGGGCTCACAGAAGAGAGACAAAATTACTCAGAATAAGTGACAGTACCATTTGATTATAGAAAAATGATTTTTCATGTGTCCTGCATTTGTGCCCTGGGATTCATGTCCCATATTACAAATGTATTTGCTCATAAATAAATCCTCATCCTTTTAGACCCAGGATAGGAGTTCACATTTTTGTGAGGCTCTCTCATTCTCTATCAAACCATAGGCATTTTCCTTCTATATTCCCACTGCACCTCGTGCCTATTTCTATTATAGTTTGTATTTCAGTTTATGCCAATTGTTGCTTGAGTATCTGGCTTGTGAGTCTCCAGGGACCTCCTTCAGGAGACTCAATCTCACTTTGAGTGTTCTCACTTAGAGCCATGGATTACACCATAGCTAAATCGCTCAGCAAACATGCCTGGGATTATTGCAACAGAATATATAAAGTGTTTTGTAATATTGTAGAGATGAAGGGAATTATTGTAAAATGAAAACAAGGGCAGAATGACAAGAGATGGGTGATTGGCTAATGAAAAGATCATAGAAGTTTACTGAGTTTCCTAACAGCCTAGTGAAAAGACAACAGTGTGGAGTTGAATAATTTGTCATCTGGTAAAGGATGCCACATCACCAGAATAGCCAATATGTCTTAGTTCTGAATTCAGAAAAAAAAAAATGTATCACGTGACATTGTAAGTGAAATGGAAATTCATAAAAAACTCTTGTCATGTAAAAAAGAAAAAGATATCCTTGTCATGTATAAACATCAAATGAAGCAATGTGTAATACAACATCACTCTTCCATATACTTCTTCAGGTAAAGGGCAATAGACACTATAAGGTGTAGTTCTGAGGAGACATTTCTGTGCTGGAAGAATTAATGTAGTACAGTAAACCCATACATCTGCTCATGATCTGATTTGATAAAAAGGTGAAAATTAGAGAATGTCAGAAAATAAATGGCTGGTCTGTCCTAATCTAGAGCAGCAATTGTCTCCATGAGTTTTCTGATGGGAATCTGTGGAATGTAGAGGCTCTGTCTTATTGATTGAAAGGCAACCTGCACACTCTAGAATTTAGGCATTCAGGTAGCACAGCTGACATTTGATGAAATAATTAAAGAGCATAACTAGTGTTTCTTATCCCTGGAGATCTGCTATTGGAGTACCTTCAGGCAGGGCCAAGACTTTTCTCAAAAGCCTTTTCAGGGAAGTGCAAATGATCTAAAAACCTGTAAAATAAATCTGAGTGTTTCCTATCATTGTGATTGGACAAGATGAATTTAGCTAAGAAGGAGAGACCAGAAGTTACCAGAAGGCTACCTTTATCATGACAATGACCTTCATCAGTTTCATTTATTATTCAGCATGATTTCCTTGCTCATAAGTCTATGAATCAGGCTTCACATTCGGAAATTCTGCATGTAATAAATTTGTGTTCAAACTTTTACATAAAATTCATGTAATTTGTTCTCATGCATTTTTTTCTCAAACCGGTATACCACTCATACATCCACAAGGTTTTATTCTAAATATTTAGCCTATTAAAAATTATACAACATTAGTATGCTTATGGTGTTGGAAAATATTTATAAGTGTTTATTCATTTTTAGCCACTCATGAAGAGGTTCAGGAAGTAAACTACAACAAAGAACCTAGGCTCAGAAGTTTAGACAAATAAAATATATAGAAAATAATTTCAACATAATTCTTAACAATATCTTAATGAAGCAAAAATAAAACAACATGTTAATAAAAAGGTAAGATTTGTTGGGAAAGAGGGTTAAAAGACACATATAATCTTCCATGCGAACATTTTAAATATTTTATTAACATAATGCATGTGGTATTTTGTGAGTTCTACTGGTTATTAAAACTAGCTGTTATTTTATTCCTCAAACTTATACTAGCCCTAATTTTGATTGATTTTTATTTTAAGTAGATTGTATCTTTTAGGGCAGTGAACATGAAATACAGAGAGAGTCGCTATGTACCCCCTGCACACACACACTCATACCTGCTCTCGCTATGAATATCCGGAACCAAAGTGGTACATTTGTTTCAATGGATGAACCTGCATTAACACATCATTATCACCCAAAGCCCATAGTTTAAATTAGAGTTTACTTTTGGTGTTGTACAGTATGTAGGTTTTGACAAGTGTACAATGACATGTATCCTCATTACTGTATTGCAAAGAATAGTTTCACTGCTCTCAAATTCCACTGTGCTCTTCCTATTTATTCATCCCTCTTCCCAATCACTGTCAACCACTGATGTTTTCTATAGTCTCCATAGTTTTACTTTATTCAGAATGTCATATCGTTGGAATTATACAGTATGCTGTCTTTTAATATTGGCTTATTTCATTTAGTAACATGTATTTACTTTCCTCTATATATTTTTATGGCTTGATAGCTCACTTCTTTTCAGTAACGGATAATATTCCATTAGTTGGGTGTTCCACAGTTCATTTGTGCATTAAACTACTGAATGACATTTTGGCAATCATTAAAAAGCTCCAAAAACATCTGTGTGCAGGTTTGGGTGTGGAAATAAGCCTTTAATTCTGTTAGATATATACCTAGGAGTATGTTTGCTGGGTCATATGGTACGACTGAGTTTTGTTTTGGAAGAAAATGCCAAACTGTCTTCCAAAGTGGCTGTACCATTTTTTAAACCCACCAGCAATGAATAAGAGTTTTCATTTTTCCACATCCTTGTAAACATTTGGTATTGACAGTGTTCCAAATTTTCCCCATCCTATATAATAAAAGCCTAATATGCTAAGTGTTGGACTATTCATTCTATTGTTCCACCAGTCACTATGATGTGCACTAACCACCAGGGGTCGGACACACTAACCAGTAGGTTAGCTTGCTGCTGGGGTCTGGCCAATCCGGACTGGGCAAGACCGGCTGGACATGATCTGGAGCCCTCCTGTGGTCCCTTCCTGGCCCTGATAATGTACCAGTGCCAGGGACCCCACCAGTGCACAAATTCGTGCACCAGGCCTCTAGTTCTAATATGAGTGTAGTGGTATCTCATTGTTTTATTTTGCATTTTCTTAAAGACATAAGATGTACAACATGTTCTCATGTGCTTATTTTCCATCTGTATATCATCTTTGGTGAGGTGTCTGTTCTTTTTTTTTTTAATTTTATACTACAGGCCTGGTGCATGAAATTTGTACTCTGTGGTGAGGATCCCCTCAGTCCAGCCTGCACCCTCTTCAATCTGGGACTCCTGTGAGATCGGGCCTAAACCGGCAGCTGGACATCCCTCTCACAATCCAGGACTGCTGGCTCCCAACCTCTTGCCTGCCTGCCTGCCTGCCTGATTGCCCCTAACTGCTTCTGCCTGCCAGCTTTATAACCCACTAACCACTCCCCTGCCAGTCTGATTAATGCCTAACTACTCCCCTGCCAGCCAAATTGCCCCCAACTGCCCTCCCCTGCCTGGTCACTTTCAACTGCCTTCCCCTGCTTTCCTGGTCCCCCCCCAATTTCCCTCCCCTGGTTGCCTGATCACCCACAACTGCCCTTCCCTGCCAGCCATCTTGTGGTGGCCATCTTGTGGCCACATGGGGGTGGCCATCTTGTGTGAGGGTGTGATGGTCAATTTGCATATCACCTCTTTATTATATAGGATAACAGTTCTTTATAAGATGTGTTCTTTGCAAAAATTTTCTATCACTCTGGTTTGCCTTCTTATTCTCTCTCTCTTTTAAAGTATCTTTATTTTTGAAAGTATTACAGATGTCCCCCCCTCTTTTCTCATTTTATCTCCCCTATTGACCCCTATTCTCTTGACATTGTCTTTCACGGAGCAAAATTTTTTACTTTTAATGAAGTTCAGCTTATCAATTATTTCTTTATGGATTATACTTTTGGTGTTGTATCTGAAAAGACATCACTATCCAAGATCACATAGATTTTCTCCTATGCTACCTTCTTTGTTGTGTTCCATTTAGGTCTATGACCCAGTTTGAGTTAATTTTTGTGAAGGTGTAAGGTCTGTGCCCGGCTTCATTGTTTGGCATATGAATGTCCAGTATCATGCATTAAAAGATTATATATATTTTTACTGTATTGTCCTTGATCCTTTGTCAAAAATCAGTTCATTCCTTCATGTGGGTATATTTCTGGTTCTTTATTTTGTACATTGAACTATTTGTCTTTTCTTTTGCTGATACCATACTGTTGTATTATAGTGGATTATTTTTTAAATAAAAAGAAAATGTTATAGGAACATGATAAAGCAAAGGTTACTCCAGTGGTAGAAAGTTTTCCAGGATTTTTACATCTAAATTATGCATCTATGTGTAAGTATCCTGAATAATTTTCTTTAACTTAAAAACCAAGACATCTAGGGATTGCCATCCCTCTCATTTTTTGTCCTTATTCTTTCCTATTTTATAGCAAAATTCTACTATATATATATATATTTTGGCTTTCAATTCAGTCACTACTCTCTCTTGTTTTTCCAAGTTTATTCTAAAAATTTCAAACCTATATAAAATGTGTAAGATTAGAATAATGAATAAGCATATAACCTTCCCTTAGAAAACCAGTTGTAAAAATTTTGTCATATTTGTCTCTCTCTTTCTCTCTCAAGCACACACACACATTTTTTATTTTGAGAACATATTTAAAAGTAGGTTGCAGCTCTTATAACTCTTTACTCTTAAATAATTTAGCATGTATGTTATAAGAAATGGTATATTCTCCTATGCAAATCACAACACCATCATTACACCTGAGAAAAACTTAAAATAATTCAATAACATATGCAGTCCTTCACATGTAAGGTTCATACATTACATTTGCTTGTTATATAATTTCCGTCTTTTAATCTAAAAGAATCTCCAGGGTTTTTGTTTTTTTTTGCTATTGTTATAACATAGACCTTTTTTTTAAAAAAAAAAATCCTCACCCAAGGATATGATTATTGAACATCAATCAATTGCCTCCAGTATGTAACCTAACTGGGGATGTGCCCTGACTGGAAATCAAACCCACAACCCTTTGGTGCACAGGATGATGCTCAACCAACTGTGCAACACTGGCCAAAACAGCAGTCTTGGAGAATGCCCCCATTTTGGATTTGTCTTTTTATTTGTCTCTCATGAATAAATCCAGGTTAAACACTTTTGACAGAACACATGATATACATTATCACACCAGGATGGCTTGTATTGACAGGTCTTCCAGTAATTGGTGATGCTAGGTTGAATCACGTGGTAAAGTTTGTTTCTGCCAGCGTTCTCCATTATAAAGTCTGATTGTTTCCCTTTGATATTAGTAGATAATTCGTGAATGATACTTTGAGACTAAGTGAATAAAATGCTCCCCCATCCCTCTTTTTACCCAAAGGATTTCACATTCAGTGATGATTTTCATTTAAGTTAGTTGTTACCTTGGTGATTGCAAAATGGAGATATAATACTAACATTTATCCTATATTTATTAGCTAGTATTCTGTAATGAGCTTCCTTTTCCTTTGACCTCTTTTATCTCTTTATCACCTTCCTCTCTCATTCGCTTTCTTCCTTCTTGTCATCATAAACTCATGAATTTTCTCTTATTATTCAGTGGTTTATTATCCATATTGTTTGTTCCAGTTGTTATTGTTGTGGAAAAAGTTGCCTCCAAATTTAATGGTTTAAAATGATAATTATTATGTACTATATTTTATTGATACATTCTGTTAAGAATTTGATTATTTAAACATTTTTCTACTAATTTGCTTTTACAAGTAATATGCTCCCATTGTTTGAAAAATTTCAAGATTTTTCTGAGAATAGATTCCTAAAAGTGGGATTACTGAGTCCAAGGGGGAATGCATATGTAGTTTTATTAGACACTGACAAATTTTCCCCTATAGGGAAGTATCATTTTGCACCACCACCCACCAGCAATATATGAGAGTTTTGCCTCACCAAGATTTTATGTTGTCAAGATTTTAAAATTTTCCTCCCTTTCTTGGGCCCACTACAGTCATATCTCAGTGATCTTTCCTTAGTCACCATATTAAAGTATCCACCAGTCCACATTGCCTCTCCCTTTCTGGTATTATCTATTCCTTAGCATCTATTATTTTTCAACACATCATACATTTAGTTACTTACTTTAATGTCTCACAAATTAAGATGTAAGTTCTCTGAGAGCAGAGATTTTGTGCTGTTTGCTTTATGACCATTTTCTAGCCCCTAGAATGGCACCTGTGGCATAGTAGATATTCAATCAACATTTGTTAAATGCATGGATAAATAAGGCACATTTTCATAGTTAGCAAATTTGAATTAAATGATCAACATTCTCTCCAGCTTTACAAGTATTATATTTATCAATAATAATTTTACTTATTATTTAAAAGGATCCCAAAGATGGAATGATGAATAGAAAACTAATTGACCAGTATGCATTTACAACATCATACCCATCTTTCTACATATGACAATGAGAATAATAACAATTCATGATAAAATGGGGCTAATGGAAATATGAGTGGGGAAAAATCTGGAGAAATTAAACTTTCTAAAAGTTATCTAGATAGATTCCAATGAACAGTTTTAAAAGCTGAAGACCATTTTTGGCATATAAGAATTTTCTTTTGTGTTAAATTGATAAGACAGTTTTTTTCCCCAAATCTAAGACATTTTTTAATGAAGAGTGGGCATCATTGGCTACTTCATAACCATTGTTAGGAGTCTGACCCAGTGTAGTGCCATCAGTGATAGCCTGGGAAATAGGAGGACTCTGGTGCATGGAATTCGTACTTGAAGTGCCAGGGTAGAGACTTAGCTTTGCCATTGTGAGGCCTCAGTTGCAAAATACTGTCTCCTACAAAATCTTGTTTGTTTAAAACAAAATATTATTTACATTATTTTATTTAAATGAAAATATTAAAATGTGTTTAAGTCACTTCAAAATGATTCACAACACTATCCCAAATCCTATACTTATAACTAACAATATATATGCAAATTACTTTGCCAATAAAAAGGCCTATTTAATATAAATAAATGTAATTAATAAGGTTGTGAGGATTATCTTTTGAAAACATTAGACCAATGGGTACCTCATTCTTTGCCCCTCCTCAGCACATTGCCTATTCTTACAGCTATTTCCCCAAGTCATATTTCTATTTATGAAAAACTACATGTGGAGAGGGTAAAGTTTGCCTTTGAAGGAAGAAATCATAATGTGAGAGAAGAACACCCTTCTCCTAATTCGAAAGAATGTATGCACCCCTGTGTTCATTGCAGCGTTATTTACAATAGCCAAGATTTGGCAACAGCCAAAGTATCCATCAGTAGGTGACAGGATAAAAAAAGCTGTGGTACATTTACCCTTTGTGACAGTGTGATAGACCTGGAGAACATTATAATAAGTTAAATAAGCCAGTTAGAGAAGCATAAGAACCGTATGATTTTACTCATATGTGGAATTTAATGAATAAGCTGAACTACCAAGCAAAATAGAGTCAGACTCCTAGATAGAGAGCGGCTAGACAGCTCTGGTTGTAGGGGAGACACTGTGGTTAGTGGGTGGGTGGAGGGATTGAGAAAAAAATAAAAAGAGAGAGAACTCATAGACTTGGCCACAATGTGGTGACTGTGTCGTGGGGGAGTGATTGTGGAGGTGGAAGAGGACATAGAGGGGATAAATGGTGATGGGAAAAGAAAAAAGAAATGCAGGAATGAGAGAAAGAGAAAGAAGAGGCAGATGAAACACGTTGACAGACAGGTAACTTCAGGCTTTTCTGCCTCCCTAGAAGTTGGAAGGACAATATTCTGTAGCTAAAAAGAAAGAAAAGTAGAGAAAGCTGGAGTCCAATTCTGAATTTGATTTTCTTATAAGAGATGTCAACACAGTGCTACTCAGACCCAACATGCTATAGCTGCATCAGAGTACACATTTTTTTTACGTGTTTTTAGGCAAAGAAAATGCTTGAGTGAATGTTTCAGATCCTCTCTGGGCTTCTGTGTGCTGTGGTTGGGAGGCAGGAAGGATTCCCTGGTGCCCTGAGTGGGGTGTGGATGTAGCTTTGCTGCCATGCAGCAGGACTGCCAGGAGGCCACCTGGGTAAGGGACAACGTGACAGCATTGTAGGGGCTGAGGCTGAGGAAAGCCCAAGATGAGCTGAATGGAGACAGGCTATAATTCAGATGGTCGTCAGTTCTGTAGTAGAACTAAACCAGCAGGGAAGGATCATATGAGATAACCATAAGAGTACTGGCGACATCTTAGAAGCTGTGCAATGGCCTAGGTACCAGGCAAGAACAGCTCCTCTTTCTGCAGGAGGCAAATTTTCCACAGCAAAGCTGCAGAGCTGCATGTTTGGATCCCAAGTCCTCTTTTGTCAACACAAGGTCAGTAAACACTCACTCTCACCCTCGCCACCACTCACCCTTCCTGGGGAGAATGGGATGGCAGAGACTGGATTCCATTAAAGGGTCTATTAAAGCCACATGCTATGAAATACTATCAGTTGGCAAAGACATATTGTGTTTACTCAATGCAACCAGCAGGGTGGGATTTTATGGGAATATTAGACTGTTTATAGAAAATAAAGAAGTATTTTGGAGGCTTCTGACTAATAGGAAATAAATTTGTGAAACTGTTAACATTTGTCTAATCAAGTTTGAAGTTACCCCCACACAAACATTTGTAGAGGAAAAACTGTAGTTGTTCTGTTTTTATAATCACACATATTTATATGAGTCCACCAAAATGTATTATCTGTGGTCATATATTCTATAATTGTCCTTGATTCTAGAAAACGCCACAAGGATTTTCCTTGAAGTTAGGCCAAATTTATAGTACTTGAATAGCACAATAACATTTTGAAACACGATGTCTCGCTCTCCTCTTGCGGTCCCTTGTTCCCACTGCCATATCCATTTTTGTTCACCGACATTGTTTGCCTCTGTGGAGGAATGATAGTGAAAACAGAAAACAGAGTAGTCATCACATGGATTTTAGTTTCTAAAGACCCACACCCTAAGAAAACTTTGGCCATAATGAAGATGATGTAAAAACAGGCCCGGATATGATAGTTTCCCCAGGGTATGGGAAATGTCAGTGAAAATGCTTGTCACTCCCCAAGAACAGCACTTGAGTCCAGCGAGTGTTGCTGCCCAGCCAAGCCTGGGGTGGGAGGATGATCAAGTTTCCTGTGCGTATGGGAATCTGGGACAGAGGGCAGGTGCATAGAAATTTCAAAGTAAAACATGGCTATGGGGGTTTGTGTGGGAATCACAAGTTTAAACTTACGTAGCAAGTGTAACTGTGGGCAAAGGAATTGTTAACGGGTGTCTAATAAGATGGACAAGCTGTAGCCTTCCAGAGTCTGGCAGCCTCATTCTGGCTCAGAATGATCTTGTATGTCTGAAGGAGGAAGGAATCAGAATATAAACTACAGCCAGATGAGGCTGGAGAGATAGGCAGCTTCCCTGTGTTCCTGAGAGTAGCATGGTCATGTCAAAGAGAACAGCTGATTGAGGAAGCTAAGTAATCATGAATGAGGAAGGAAGGAGTACTGATCGATGGCTGACAGAAATGAGCAAGGGTGGGATACTGCTGAGGAGTAAAAACACACGGGACTTAATTAATTTTAGATACAGAAAAATAAATTTGTACTTATTAGACATTGAAGCTTTGGACAGATTTCCACCAGCTACTCCTGCCTGAATTGAAGTATTATACTAGTATTATTAGTGGAAGTAGATAAGAGTTTTAAAATGGAGGGTCAAACATTACAATAAGGGAGCTTTTAAACAGTTATCTTTCAAAATCTCATTCCTCTATTCCGATCCATTTTCCCAATTGTTTTCAGTTCTCAAGGATTAATATATATAATTTCACAAACATGTAAAAATTGTGCAAATGCTGTACAGAAACTGATTTTTATGCTCACATTCTGTATACATTTTACATGATGCACATTGTTCAGACTTATATTGTGATCATTGAGTAATAGTCTGTCATATATCACACTCTACTTACCCACATATTCCAATGTTTATATGTATGAGATATATATTTTTTTACTATACTAAAGAATATTATAAAGGATACTTAGGTCTTATGACATTCCTGACATTTTTCCTTGTTCTTTAGTAATAATTTTTAACTTAAATTCCTAGGAAAGACATTAATGAATCAAAGTATATGATTATTCTCCTAATTTTGAATGATTACCATTTTGTTACTGATTTATAAAACTCTTACTTCTTTTTTGTTGTTATTGATTGAGTAATTATATATTACTGAAAACATATCTATAAAGGGTATTATCATTTTAAATATTTGCATATTAAATAAAATATTTAGACTTTAAGAAGAGGTTTAAAATTATACTGCACAAAGACATTGGTATAACTCACAAAATAGAAGAAGGATTAAATTGAGAGAGCAGTTGGTGAATCACATTTTAAGGTAAGGAAAAGTATTAAGGTAAGATTGAAAAGCAAATGAATTCAAAAGTACTAATTTGTTTTTCTAAATGGTAGGTTAAACTATTTGCAGTTAATAGTGATGATTTATGTCGACTTTTGAAAAAAAGTTTGTCTTTACCCCAAATATCATCTGGCTCTTGGTTGAAATAGAAGCAACATCCTATTAGGTGTTCTTTGTTTCTAGGAAAAAGGTTTATCTTGGGTTCCATTTCTCAAGAGAAGAAACTCAATAAACAAACAAAATAAACAACTACCATCCCTCCCTAAATTCCTCACTCTGAATATGGCTAATGATGCCAAAAATAATATAGGTATTGTATATACTCATATTGTATCTGTATATATATATATATACAAGTTAAAAACATTTCTCAACCATCCATATCAATTGATCTATATTGACTTTTTAAAGTAACTAATATTTTTTCTTGAAGTGACAACAGTTCCTTACCATATTAGAATATTTTTGAAAGCTATCATTCATATTGTCTCCTTGAAGATTGAAGGTCATGACATCTGTGGATCTTATAAGTGTAAATGGTTCTTTAATGAATTAGTGATTCAGAAGAAGATTGTGCAGGAAGAAATCAATATGACTGTTGATCATTACTTGATTTTCAGTCATAAACTAGAAAGGGAGACTTTTATTGATGTGGATGCTTCTAAAACTTTCTGTGTGATAAATTGTTTGCAATTTCCTCAGTATTTCCAAAGTGAATGTCTTCAGATTAGAGTGACTAAAAATCAGTCACTGTTCTAGAAAAACATCCCCAAAATAAAAATTGTTCAATTTTCTAATTTTGGTCCAAATCTGTTACATAATATAAAGGGAGGTGAGCCTACTGCCATGTGGCTGCTAAATGTTTACAGCATCTTAGAGAATTAAGCATTTTGGTGTGCCAAGCTCACATAATTCCAGGGCAGTTTGTCACTGGGTGTAGACAGAAAGCCAAGAGGATACCTAGTCTGAGCGAGGATAACCATAAATAACCACTTCCATCCTTCAACACCGATCCCACGGTCTAATTTTGAGCAACAAAACCCAACTGCACAACCACGAGGCACATCACCCAGCCAACTTCTCCGAGTCTTCCTCCTGCTCAGGAGGCATCGGCCCATGTTATCACAGTAAAGCACCAGTGAAGCTGCTTCGACACAGTCACAGTTGGCCACATCACAACCCGGGTGATTGTGTCTGTGGAAACAGGAGCAAAACCCAGTTAGACAAATGCTCTTTTCTATTTCTAGGAAATTTTTTCTCTGGGTTAATATGCCCCTGAAAAGAATAATTTGAAAACTAGAACAAGTAAACAGCCTTTCTACCCAAATGTTTCACTCTGAAAGTAATGGTAATAATAAATATAAAAAATAGTGACTATTGAATATACATATGCAAATGTATTCATAGGTAGATTTATGCTACTACATAATTCTTGACCTCTTTTACTTACAGAACAAAAATAAATTTATATATTTTTCCCTGAGAAAATAACAATAAGCTGTGCCACTTTTAAAGATCTTATTCATATAATTAACCTTTCTTTTTATTTTTTATTTTTATTTTTTAAAAATATATTTTTATTGATTTTTTTGCAGTATAACTTATAATTAATAGTAGTACATGTTTTCCTTTCCTCCTCCCCCTTATCCTCCCCCCAGCCTCCCCCACCCTCCAGCACATATTCCCACCCTCCTCCCTCCCCGCCCCAGTGTCTTTCATTCATTGGTTATGCTCATATGCATGCATACAAGTCCTTCAGTTGATCTCCCCCAGCATCCACCTCCCATCCACCCAAGCCTTCCCCCTGTAGCTTGACAGCCTGTTCAAGGCCACCCTGCCTCTATATCAATCACTCTCCCCTGTTTCTTTTCTTCAAAAATATCTTGTCTCTGCATACTAGAAATAAATGTATAAGAACAAAAAATGTTTCAGTCTCAGTTTCAGTGTCCAACTGTTCTGAGTCCCAGTTTCAGTGTGAAAAAATTCTTTATGTGTACATGTCAGCAATGGTATCCAGATGGCGGACACATCGTGGCAATGCAAGATCCATCCTCTCTGGTTTGGTCCTGGGTTGCCTGAAGACATGCACAGCTGCTGACTGCTAGCATGGCAAGGTGTCGTCAGTGTCCCCCATCTCTGGACCATCCTCGTGACTGGAACAGATCCGTCAGTTCCTCACAGTCGCAGGAACCCACATGGTCTTGGAGTTGTTCTCTGAAAACACACAAACACATTCTCGACCAAAAGTTAACAAAGGGATCCTCTATGCAAAATAGACTTGGGATTCTTTTTAATTTTTGCCTAAATGATTTTCCTTTGGCTTATTTTGACACCATGTGTGTTTTTTCATGGGTGTCCTGCAGTAGGTTTTACAAATGGAATTTACTTTACTGGAGTAAGAATTTTCTAGATGTATTTTACTTACTCGATATTTTTTTCCTTACATGATATTACCCCACTGCCCCCTCCCCTTTTTGATTAATGGGGGCTTTTGGAAATTTTATATTGCAGTCTTGGTAATTTTAAATTTTAATTTTTGCACACAAATATGACTGCTTTAGGTTCTTTGGATATTAGGCAATTTTACAGTGAGATGAACTACTAATAGATTTTTTAGTTAATGTTTTAGGAAAAACTTTTTGTCCAGTACACTAAAATTTTCTTGAGTATTCACTTATTTCACTTGGCCAATTTAAATTAATCTGAAAACTTGATTACTATTTTCCTGTCAATTTTAATACTCAAGCAGAAATCTTAGTTTACCCTGTAAATACTAGTGGAAAGGAATATTTGCAATTTTGAGTAGGTCCTGAGCATTCCTGGTAATAGAATGAATTTAGATATAGAACAGCTATTGCTGGCCGAGTCTCTGTCTGCCACCTGGGTCCCAGTATGAGTTGTGCGTGGGAGGCGAAGCAGCCTTGGGGGTAGGAGACCTTCCTCAGGAGGGGTGAGAATTCAAGCCCCTGCAAGGTAATTAACCCTTCTTAAACACAACTTTATGCTACAGCTCAATAGAATGGGAATCAGAGAAGAGGGTATTCCAGTTTGCTTTTGTTGTTTGACAAACCATCTCCAACATTAGTGGTTTAAACAACAATTTTTTTCCACCCATAGTTCTGTGGTAAGCTGGATGGTTTTGATCTGGGCCAGCTTAGATTGTCCAGGAGCACCACATTCATATGTCTGTGGCCTTAGCTGATAGAGAAGGATCTTTCTTTGCTTGCTCTATCCTTCTCCTTTAGGTCTGCCTGGGCTAATGCACATGGTGACAAAAGATTTCCAGCAATAAAGAGCCAGCCTCAAAGTGCAAGTCCTATTTACTTTTCTGCTTGAATCCCTCACTACTGCAAGTCACATGGTCAAGCCAAGATTCAAATGGCAGAGAAATATACTCCATCTCTTGATTGGAACTAATGAAAAACATTATGGATTTTAAAAATATTTTTTATTGTTTTTTGCAGTATAACTTAGATTTAATAGTAGTACATATGTTTTCCTTTCCCCCCATTATCCTCCCCCCAGCCTCCCCTACCCCCCAGCACATATCCCCTCCCCCTCCCCGCCCCAGTGTCTTTCATTCATTGGTTATGCTCATATGCATGCATACAAATCCTTCTGTTGATCTCCCCAGCACCCGCCCCCCCACAGCCTTCCCCCTGTAGCTTGACAGCCTGATCAATGCCTCCCTGCCTCTATATCAATCACTCTCCCCTATTTCTTTTCTTCAAAACATTATGGATGTTTTGTTGTTGTTATTGTATTTGTTGTTATCTACCACACAGAGAATGTTGGGAGAGAAACAAAGAGCTGAGAAGCTACCCTTCATTTTTCTTTTCCTTAAACCTTTAGGCTCTTCTGTGAATGGGATTAACATGGCTTTGCGGCAGCATGAAGAATGGGGAGAGGGTGCATTCTCTGGGTTTCAGTTTACACATATTCCTGGGAATCTAAATCCAGCTAAAATTAGGATGTCAGCTCCTGAATTAGAGCTTTAAATTGCTGCAGTGGAGAGAACATATCTCCACTCCACTCAGCACCACAATGTGGAAACTATATCATCAAGATAGGAAATTGTCCTTCTCAGACGACATCAAACTGGGCCTCCAGTGGGTTCCCAGAGGCCTTTGCTGCAAACTCTAGGATTTAACCCCCAGTCTTTGCCCTACTGCTAACTGCACCATCCAAATAGCTCTGTGCTGCTTAATCCATTAAGTACCAGCTAACTGAGTTACACAGACCAGATTATTGGGCATGCTTCCAAGCCGATCAGATCTTCCTAGGAAGGTGAGGAGGAAGAGCTACAACATGGCCAATGTGAGCTCTGTGTTTTGAGGCCTCTCTGCAGCTAGGCTTCTCTTGGTCAGAATGTGGTGAGCTCCAAAGTAGAGAAAGAAAGCCTATTGCATTCTAGGTCTTTTGTGCCTCCCTATGTCTCCAAAAGATACATAATTGTTAGTTTTACAAGCATGCTTATTTATTTATTTTTAATAGAAGTAGATATGGTTACTTCTTGTTTCCACCTGATACTGGGTTGGAGTGCAAATTGGGTATAATCCTATCTAATAAAGAGGGAATATTCAAATTGACCATCATGCTATCACAAAGATGGCGGCACCCATAGTAACAAGATGGCAGTGCCCAGTCTCCTCAGCCCCAGTCCTTTCAGCGCAGCCAGCAGGGCAGCAGGTGTACAGTGTGGCCAGCCTCGCCTCAGCCCCTTAGCCACCCAGGGCCAGCCTCAGGTACAGGTAAGCCTTGGATGTTTGCTGCCCAGCTGCCCAGGGTGGCCCGAGGCACATTTAACCAGGGCTGGCCGAGGCTTGCACTGCTGGCAGTGGCAGCAGCGGAGGTATGATTGGAGTGTCACCTTCTCCTGATTGCTAGGGTTGCTTCCTACCCCTGAGGGGTCCTGGACTATGAGAGCGGGTAGGCCTGGCTGAGGGAACCCCTTCCAGTGCATGAATTTTCATGTACTGGGCCTCTAGTAGTGTATAAGTAGAAATCAGATTTTAGGGCTCTAGGTGTAGGAGGTCTAAAAAATCTGGCTCATGACCATACAAAGACCTTAGATCTAAGCTGAGTGCTGTCAGAATTCGGTGTTTGCGTTATTGTGCCCCTGCTTTGGGTGAAGAGTTTTAATTACACACGTCCATTTACCTCCTCCTATAAACCAGAGTTGTAAGTATGATCTTTATGGTACTTGTGAGACAGGAGGCTCAGGTTTTAAGGGGTAAAAGATAAAGCAGCCACACTGAGAATTTTGCATGTTGGTATCCAGTGCAGCCTGCTGGTGCCTCTGCAGGCTTTCCTCCCAGAACGTGAGCTATTTGACTTACCCACACTCTGGCTCGGAGCTGCCTCAGTTTCAAAGGAAAATTACTTTAAAAGTGCTTGTCCTAGATTTTACCTTAGTTATCAGAAATTATTCCTCAATAACCAATCAATTATTTAATACAATGACCAAGTTTCTCATTTTAGTATCCCATTTTCACTTTGTTCCCTTGACTCTAATGCATTTGTGATGTTTGTTCTGATTCTCTATGACCGGAGTCCCCGCTCAGAGATGAGTCTTTGAAGCCTGGTGTTGAAAAAGAGGTTCAGTTACTTGTCTCAGACTTCTCTCACCCTTTCTGCTCACTTGCCTTGGATTTTTAAGATGCTTAGCTCCTTCTCATATTCTTTCAGGAACTCCAGGACATTCTATATGTGGCATCTTCCTATTGCCCAAATATCATGAATATGTTTTGTCTATAGGATGGGTCTTTTTCCACCATCCACTAATTGGTCAGTTCTCCTCTCATCTGCTTCATTCTGGTGCCAGGATTGGGGGTCAGAAGATTGGATCTGGTGCCAGGTCTCAGGTTTGCACCATCCGTCTATGCCTAGTGCAAGTTAATCTTTAAGCTAGGTACTATCAGGACACACAAGCACCAAATTCTTATCTTTGTTAGTCTATGCAGAAAAATGTTGATGAAACCAGAGAGGTATATTTTGTAGAGATGTGCTATTCAGGGAAATAGTCATAATGTTAAAAGAACCAATGAATTAGTTCAGAATCATCAAAGAAAAATATGTTTTCTAAAAATCTTATGCAATGACCCAACAAAGAAGGTATGTTTTGCTCTTTGAACAGCTCAGATAGAATATTTACAATGAAGCCTACCAATGGAAAAAATGTTAGTATATCCTATTTATTAATAAGCTTGTATTTTATTTCATTAATTTTATGTAAATGCCTTTTCTGATCATCCGTGACCTAGAAGAGTGGTCTAAGGTATTTACAAATTGAATGGATCTCTTGCACACTATTAAAATGACCAATGTTGCCTTGGCTTCTTTACTTGTTCTCATGACTACCATATAAATTTCCCAAAGCAATTATTTAAATGGCCGCAGATGATTTTTTTTTGGAAGGATAAGAGACCTTGAATTAATAGGACTACTCTCCTGGATGTTTAGAGTATGAGAGTAGCTATTTGATCTCCTCTTTGGTATGATAAGACTTACTGTTGTACTTGTATCTTATACAGTCTTATCAAGGAATTAAAATTGTAGTTTGTCTGTCTTGGGTACTTCATTTTTTTTATCTGTATAAGAAAGGACAAAAATTCTGAATTCTGTAAATGGAGATCTATTACAGATTTCACTAAGAAAAATTGTAAATATTACCTTCTACCTGGTTTTACAGTTATTGTATTTTAGATAAATTAGCCAGTCAAATGGCACTGCAAATTCTACTTTTCATTTTATAGTTACTTCTTTAGAAAGCCAATGTAAGCAGTTTAATGTGTCCACATTTTTCCTAATATGTGAATATAAAAATTAGTTTATAATTTTAAAATTCTATTTTTTAAAATTTATCTTTATTGTTGAAAGTATTACAGATGTCCCCCTTTTTCCCCATTGACACCCTTTATCACATCTGTAGTACAATGCCATTTTCAATCATTTGTAAAAATATAAATTTAATTCCTGCCAAATATTAAATGACAAATGATCAAGATCTTCCTTATAATAAAAGGTAGTATTAAATGTAAATGTTTCAATATTGGAGTGAAAACTCAGGTCACTCATGGATTCTTAGGCTGTGAAAAAACATTCTTGTAATATAAATACATAGTAATGTAAAATTTGTTTTATTTGAGTAAAATACTAATGTTATGCAGGCTAACTTACAAAATAAGATGAGAAAGCACAAATATAATAAGAATGAACAGAATATTTGATTCAATACAGCATTACATAATATCCTATATAATAAAAGAGTAATATGCAGATTGACCATCACTCCAACACACAAGATGGTTACCCCCATGTGGTCATAAGATGGCCACCACAAGATGGACAGCAGGGAATGGCAGTTGGGAGGGACCAGGCCTGCAGGGGAGGGCAGTTATGGGTGATCAGGCTGGCAGAGGAGGGAAGTTGAGGGTGACTAGTTCTGCAGGGGAGGGAAGTTGTGGGGGACTGGGCCTGTGGAGAAGGGCAGTTGTGGGGAGACCCAGGCCTGCAGGGTAGGGAAGTTGGGAGGACCAGGCCTGTATGGGAGGGCAGTTGGGAGTGATCAAGCATTTAGGGGAGTGAAGTTAGGGGTGACCAGGCCAGCAAAGGAGGGAAGTTGGGACGACCAGGCCTGCAGGGAAGGGCAGTTGGGGTGGGGGGAACCCAGGCTTGCAGGAGAGAGCAGTTAGGGGTGACCAGGCTGGTAGGGGAGGGCAATTAGGGGCAATTGGTCTGGCAAGGGAGCAGTTAGGTAACAATCAGGCTGGCAGGGGAGTGAATAAGGGATGATCAGGCTGGCAGGCAGAAGTGGTTAGGGGCAATCAGGAAGGCAGGCAGGCAAGTGGTTGGAAGCTAGTAGTCCTGGATTGTGAGAGGGATGTCTGACTGCCTGTTTACACCCTGATCCTACTGGGATCAGGTCTAAACAGGCATTCAGACATCCTTCGAGGGGTCACAGATTAGAGAGGATGAAGGCTGGGCTGAGGGACACACACCCCTGTGCATGAATTTTGTGCACTGGGCCTCTAGTAAAGTTATAATTAGCCTTCTAATTCCAGTCATTTTAAAATAAGTTAAATGTAAATAAACATCAACACTTCTAAAAAACATTGGCACTAAAATTCCTGCACTATAAATATTTAGGCAATAAACAATGATTTTCTCAAATTTTATTTTATATCACAGTCCAGGAGACATGTAGCTATATATCTATGTATTTCCCAAGGCAGCCAGCTGCAACTCCTGAGGCAGCATGTAATATTAATTCAGGTTAGCCTCCTGGATTTCAGGAAATTCTGATGCATACCACATATTTTATTTGTTTTATGTTTATGGTTTTAGTCAAAGGATTAAATGATTGATTTCTAAAATAGCTGTTTATCTCTTTCCTCTTTAAAACTAAACATTTTTACTTCTATTTATATAGCAAATGATGCAGAGTGAACTAATCTATACATTTATAGAATCACATTACTTGCTACTGACATTACCATAGACTATAACATACTTTCTTCTATGAGAAAAAATGAAGTCTTTATTTAATTTGAAAAATTTTTCATTCTTATTTTGAGAAGCATGAATATTTTGTTTTGGTACATATTTTTGGAAAGATTAATGTAAGAGGACTGACCATATTGTGAAAATCAAAACACTGATTATTCTCTTCCTGTTTCTTATTAATGAGATAATTTATGATGGTAAAATTAGAACTTTCCCCTGTTTTTCTGTTTGCATTTAAAAATATGTATTTTCTGATCCTGGAGATGGGAAGCATAGTCTGATGTGAGAAGGGGATGAGTAAAATTTGAAGAGTATTGGAAAGGCAATTGATTAAAATATCTCAATTTACTCAGATTCTACTATGAGACACTGATTAATTTTATGTATTTTCTATTTTTATTAAAATATACTTTACACATTGCTGACATATACACATAAGGAACTATTTGACATTGAAACTGGGACTCAGAACTGTTGGACATTGAAACTGAGACTCAAACATTTTTTGTTCTTATGTGTTTATTTCTAGTATGCAAATGCAAGATTTTTTTTAAAGAAAAGAAATGGGGAAAAATAGATACAGAGGCAAGGAATCATTGAGCACACTCTCAAACTACAGTGGGAAGGCAGGGGAGGGTGGGGAAAGGGGCTGTGGGAAATCAACCAGAAGGACTTGTATGCATTCATTTGGGTGTGGCCAATGGATAGAAGACACTGGGTGGGGGGCAAGTGAGGGCAGGTGCTGGGAGGGAGTAGGGGAAGCTCGAGGGAGGTTAATGGGGGAGAAAAAGGGGAAACATATATACTGCTATTTGAAATTCTTTAAACAATAAAAATATATTAAATGAAAAATAAAATATACTTTACATATAATATTATATTAGTTACAGAGAACAACAGAGATTCAATATTTAATGTAACCATCTGACACCATAAAAAGTTATTATATTATTGACTGTGTTCCCTGTACTGTACATTGCATCCCCATGACTTATGTTATAACTGAAAGTTTGTACATATTATTCTCCATCACCTTTTCCACCCATCCCTCAATTTCCTTTCCCTCTAGCAACCATTAGATTGTTATGTGTATCTATGACTCTGTTTTGTTTTATTTGCTATTTTTTATTTGTTTGATTCTTTTTTAGATTTCACATATGAGTGAAATCATATGGCATTTGTCTTTCTCTGATTTTATTTCACCTAGCATATACTCTCTCAGTCCATCCTTGATGTTGCCAATAATAAGATGTTATTTTTTATTGCTGAGTAATATTCCATTGTATATACATGTCACAGCTTCTTCATCCATTCATTTATCACTGAAGACCTGGGTTGTTTCCAAATCTCAGCTGTTATAAATAATTAGACAATGGATACAGAGGTGAAAATATTACTTTAAAAATATATTTTATTGATTTTTTTACAGAGAAGAAGGAAGAGGGATAGAGAGTTAGAAAAATCAATGAGAGAGAAACATCTATCAGCTGCATCCTACACACCTCCTACTGGGGATGTGCCTGTAACCAAGGTACAGGCCCTTGACTGGAATTGAACCTGGGACCCTTCAGTCTACAGGCCAATGCTCTATCCACTGAGCCAAACTGGTTAGGACTAAAATATTAATTTTTAATGGTTATCCTACAAAATACAGTAGTCCTCACTTAACATTGTTGATGGGTTTTTGGAAACTGCTGCTTTAAGTGAAACGATGTATAACAAAACCAATTTTTTGCCCATAGGCTAATTGATATAAACAAAGTTAAGTTTCTATGGCATGTTATTAGTCTCTAAAACATCACCAAGCTTTTAAGTAAAGACCCAAAACATTTCTAATATTAAACATTGAAATGTGAGCTATCCATACATTAAAAAATAATACAAACAACTAAAAACACTATTTTCCAACCTGCAGATTTCAGTTCAGGGTAATGAGTGGCTGGAGCCTCTCCGGGCAGCTTAGGGAGTGAAGCTGGAACCCATCCTGGATAAGGATGCCCTTCCATTGCGGGGTTCACTCACACCCATCCCCACACTCATTCAGACTGGGACAATTGAGACACATCCATTCACCACATGTGTGCATCTTTGGATGTGGGAGGAAACAAGAGTACAGCTGTACTCGACCAGCAGGGAAGGGCAGCAGACATGGGGCCCACATGCAAACGTAGATACTGATATAATTTTTGCCATCAATTTTACAATGAAATGGTATTGTATGAAACAACATTATTCTAGGACTTGCTGTACTTACTACAATTATTTTATCAGTCTTCCCAAAGTAGTCATTGACACCAATTGTTGTGTGTGTGTGTTTTTTTTTTACTAGAATATGCAACCCATCTACTGAGATTAAATTTGCAAGCCGTTGCAGAAAAAAAAAAAAAAACCCACATGAACACCAAAAAAACAATACTCAGATTGAGAGTTATATTTTTAGGACTCTTTGATTGCAAATAATAGGAAAAATGTTTATCTAGTTAAGCAAACAGAAAGCATTTATTACCATATTTAAGGAATATCTCATTAACCCCAGTGTTGAATACAGCTGTGCCTGGAACCAAGACCTCAGATTCTCTCAAGCTTCCCTCTATATGTCTTTCCTCCCCTGTCATCTCCTCATGTGTGTGTAAGTTTCTTTCTCTAAAGACCTTAGTTTAGATGGCAGGATGAAAGCTGATACTCCCTAGTACCAGAATATTAAGCTCATGAGCCCCAATTCTAGTTTCCCTGGGAAGACGAGCTGATTGTCCAATCTTGTTTCAGGGTATATTCATAGTCAGTTAGAAATAGTCTGGCCACATGATTTGGGCTACCCACCCTCATTGCAGAGAAATGGAGAATAGGTACCAGAGAAATCACCTTGACTGGATAGATGCCCAACTTCTCCACTATAGGAATTTTTTTCTAGAATCAGTATTTGATTTTGCTCATTCTTTTCCAGGTTTTCCTCAATTTTTTGTGTGTGTATGTGCATGTGTGTTTTGAAAAGAGATAAAAGGTAAAACCTTTGGCTCTTATGACAGTAGCCTTTAGATAAGATGTCTAACTTATGCAATAATAACAAATGACTTTTAACATCTCAGATATGTTTCTCCTTCATCTTACGCGCTGTCATCTTGCTTGCCAGCTCATGTTCTCCAGCCGGATCTCGCTACCTGGAAGTTGTCAATAATGTGGCAAAGGGACAAAAATGTCTAAAGGGCAAATTGCATCTTCTAATGCATTGCTCAGAAATAATTAAATGGCCTTAACAACTAGAAAGAGGACTGGGGAGAACAATCCAATCATGCACTTAGAGGGCAGATAACCATAACTGTTTGATGAACAACATAATGACACAGTCCCCTGAGCTTTATTTTTTTATAAGTGAAATTAAAATATTGGAAATAAAACATGATAATGTATAAAACACCTGCTAAGAATAATGCCTTCTTGTAATTGTTTTAATAAGAGGCAGTTATTAATTTCACTAATCATTATCATTAGGATACTTAAGCTCAGAGAGACTTACACATATTATAACTGGAGTCCTGGTGAATGAAATTTGTGCACGGGGCAGGGTGTATGTGTCCCTCAGCTCAACCTGCACCCTCTCCAATCCAGGACTGCTGGCTCCCAACTGCTCACCTGCCTGCCTTCCTGATTGCCCCTATCTGCTTCTGCCTGCCAGCCTGATCATCCCCTAACCACTCCCCTGCCAGCCTGATGGATGCCTAACTGCTCCCCTGCCAGCCTGTTTGCCCCTAATTGCCCTTCCCTGCAGGCCTGGTCCCTCCCAACTGCCCTCCCCTGCTGGCCATCTTGTGGTGGCCATCTTGTGTCCACTCTAGGGAAGGATCTTTGACCACGTGGAGGCAGCCCTCTTGTGTGTTGGAGTGATGGTCAATCTGCATATTACTCTTTTATTAGATAGGATAGAGGTGCACAAGTGAGGGCTGGCTGGTTTGCCCTGAATGGTGCCTCAGATCAGGGTGGGGGTTCCGTTGGTGCTTGGGGCCACCTGGGTGAGGGGCCTTTGGTGGTTTGCAGGCTGTCTCCCTCCCCTCCTGCTGCCAGTGACCCAAGCTGAGGCCCTAGTATCTGGGATTTTTTTATCTTCTATAATTGAAACTTTGTAGCCTGGAGTGGAACCAAGCCTCCTGCTTGCTCCATGGCCACAGCCATTTCTGTTGGGATTTATTTAGCTTCTATAATTGAAGCTTTGTAGCCTGAAGCAGAGGCCAAGGCAAGCCAGGGCTGGGGAAAACTTGGCTTCCTCCATCATTGGAGGCAAACCTAGCCTCCTGCTCTTTCTAGCTATGTGGCTGCCTCCATTTCTGTTGGGATTTATTTATATTCTGTAATTGAAACTTTGTAGCATTGAGTGGAGGCCTAGGTCAGCCAGAATGTGTGGAAAGCTTGGCTTCCTCCATTGCCAGGGAAACCCAAGCCTCCCTCCTGCTCTTTATGGCTGCAGCCATCTTGGTGTGGGTTAATTTGCATACTCACTCTTGATTGGATGGTGGGTGTGTTTTTTGGGCATGGCTTGTGGGTGTAGCAGAGTGATGGTTAATTTGCATATCACTCTTGTATTAGATAGGATGGAGTACAAAAAATAATTATGAAATTCACAGGAGACAGAAATCCATGGTTGCTTAGGCCAAATCTGATGCATCACCAGTTTTTAAAATAAAATTATATGTATTGGAAGCATGGTCATGCCCATTCATTGTTTAATGTCAATGGCTATTTTCACTCTAAAATGTCAGAACTGAGGAGCAGCAACAAAGACCATATGAACTGCATATACCCCTTTAGAGAAAAAGTGTACTGAACCCTGTTCTAAGTAATAGCAAGTAGTTAACAGTTACTGCACCTAGTCTGCGCTCCTTTGAAAGTGGAGCATGAGATGAGACCCTGGGTGCAGGTAATTCATATTGGAGATAATCCAGGAAGCAGGAAGCAGGAGCAGGTGAGATGAGACAGGATGTAATGAAAGTTAGCATATAGATGTACAACTGCAGTAGCTGCTTTTATTTGTGCAGCAACCAATTTGTATTGAGAAGTAGATAGAATGTCTACCAGAATTCCCAAAATTGTCAACTTGGGGGATGGAAACAGGAGCATTTATATACCCACTGGCTCTTTCCCCAATAGTTAAGGGTTGCCAGTGGAGTATTAACCCAGTACTTCTGGGCTGTGCTCACATGTGGGACAAGTGGACTTCATAGTTTTGGAGAATGTTCTGGGCAGAAAATAGGAAGATATGTGGAACATGTGTGAGCTGAATAGCCATCAGTAGGGGATTTTGTGATGCTGTCCATCACAACTGAGGCTGAAGTTAGAGGAGAAACTGGAGGGCATGAGGCAGAGAGCCAGCTGTCTGCCTTGCATTTGTCTGATGTCATAAAGAGATCTCTCTTCCTCTTTGTTCTCATCTGGCTCATGAGTAAATTCCATTGACCATAGTTATGATGTGCAATGCATGCAGCATGGAGCTATGATCTTTTTCACCACTGGCACTGGTGCTTATAATCTCAATTTAAGGGGGTAGTAAAAACAAGTTCTCAGAAGGTAGTAAGTGATGAAAAAGGTCATTTACCATTTCTAGTGTTTTCTTCTTCTTCTTTTTTCTGTGAAAGATAAGGTAGTGCCTATCAGATAATAACTATTATATACTCTTGGGTCTGGTAGCAATGCCACTGATAAAAACAAGTCCCTGTTTATGTCTGGTAGGGATATATCCTGCTGAAATCTGAAAGGGTATTTATTACTTTGCAGATAACATCAGCCCTTGCCTAAATTTGTATCAAAATTGAAACCGATAGTTTTCCAGTATGTGACTTTAAAGAGGAAATAAAACCATTTCAAGTCAACCTGGAGATGAATGTTATGAGGAAAAGAAAACCAAAATTCAAGAACCTATTCATGCTTCATGGAAGGAAGCAGTAATTTTCTCTTTCTAACCATTATACAATCTCAATGAAGGAGACTAGATGAAGCCATATATCTAAGTCAGATTATTGAAGCCATTTATCTGCTAGATATGTCTCTTCTGTTTTTATACTCTCTGTTCTTTTTTTTTTAAATAAAAGGAGTAAAGAAATTACATTTTTCTGCACTTCTGGATTTTAAGGGATGGTGTCTTCCAGTTTACTGAACTTCCATTCAGACTTTGAAAGCACAATATACTAGATAAACTATAGTCAGAATATTAACATGTTTTAAAAATAATGGTGTTTAAAATATTATTACCCAACTGTCTTTGTGGGAGAAGAAGTAAGTATAACTATAGGTAAAATTTAAAAAAGATAACAATGCTTTAGAATATCTTGTGTGAAATAATTAATATGATTAAAAGTATCTATAAAGAACTATTGCTTAGTGGAAGAAATAAATAAATATGTAATTTAAGGTGATGTGAGGAAACAATGCATAGTTCTTTCAAAGCTCTCTCTAGTTAAGCTGAAAGCTCTTAAGAATTTCCATCCTACTTAAACACACTCTTCGTCTACCAGTGCCAGCCTTGTCATGAGGCCCTGGCACTGTGCTTCTTTGCAGTCCTGCATGACCATCTTCTTCCCCTCCTACACACATACCTGCCTGCATTTCAAGGTTGAAGGTCAGCAACTTCTCTAGGAGGCTCTCCCGTTACAGTTCTTGCCTGTATTAGGGATGAACTCATATTATTGTATAATTGGTATATTAAGTAGGTAGGCTAACTGTAAAGTTAACTCTGTGCAAGAATTTTACTTTTACCTAGTACCTTTCATGTATACATGATTTGCTCTCTTAAATCAATCTAAGTCCCTGGAAGAGAGCAAACATTTCTTGTGCATCTTTTCTTCCCCCTCATTCAACCTATTGCTAGATTGAATGCTTATATCAGTCTCATATATATCTCCTTTTGCTAGCTAGTCAAGAGTTATTTTTAATTAATGAATTGGTCATCTCTGCCTTGCCACAATTGCCATTTTAGCATAAGCCTAAAAGTGTCTTTGCCTTATATTCATGTGCAATTAAACAATAAGTATGGTTTTCATTCTTTCACTTATAAGATGAGAATTTGTCTTCTAAGACAGAGAAGCATATGGAGTTATTTCCTATCAGTTTATCTTGACCATTTCTTTAATGCAGAATCTGCTAATCTCTTTTGCTATGTTGAAAGCAGTGTTCCAAAAACTGGCTGCATCTAAAAAAATAAAATACCATAGATGCTTATTTAAAACTAGAGGACTGGTGCATGATATTTGTGCACAGGAGGGGAGGTCCCTTAATCCCAGCCTGCACCCTCACCAATCCAAGACCCGTGGGGACCCCTCTCACAATCCTGGCTCCTGGCTCTTAATTTCTCACCTTCCTGCCTGCCTGGTTGCCCATAACTGCCCCCCATTCCCTACTGACCTGGTCACCTCTTACTGCCCCCCCCCACTCTTGTTGCCCCTCATGCCACCCTCCCTCCACTGGCCTCCGTTCTTTGATTGTCCGTTACCAACCTCCTGCCAGCCTGGTTGCCCCATGCAGCCTGCTTTTTCAGTCATTTGGTCATCCCTCACTAACCCCCCTGCTGTCCTGGTTATAGGCAGCCATCTTGTGAGGGTTAATTTATATATTACCTCTTTATTATATAGGATATAGATTATCAATATCCACTTCAGCCCTGTTGAGTTAGAAATTGCAGAAGGGAGGACGTCTGGATTCTGGATTTTTATCCAGTAACCAAGTTAGTTCTTAAATATTCACAAATCCGAAATACATTTGCATATGGAAACTCTCTGAGGGTTTCTTTTTCAACACTAAATAGGACATAACACTAAGAGCATTCAGTGGGGATTGGATGAGGTAAATATGACTATAGAATATATCTAGGAAAGCTATGGCTATAGAAAACCCTTAATAAAATGTAGTGGAAATATTTATATTCTCTTATCATACAATTTTATAAAGTATTATTTTGAAAGTTAAAAAAGCACCAAATAAATCAATAAAAATTTCCCCAGAAAGCCCCACTTTACAGTGGTTCTGATGACTGATTTTATTGACTCATGCTCACCTCCACCTTATTCTCCCAGGAAGCTCTTTTCAGTTGGCTCTCTTGGACTTCCCATGGTTTATGGTAGAGATAATTTCTAGGGGAAGTTTGTGGGTGTGCCCTCTCTTTTCCTTTAGGAATGTTAATATCAAGATTCTGATAAATCAATAATATGTTAGATAATATTAGTCTGTCAATGTTACAAAATAAATTTTGTATATACTTTTATCATTTCTATACCTTGAAAATTACTTTTAATTAGTTCTTCAGGAAAGTTTATTGAGGATCATTTTTTATTATTATCTATCTATCATCATTATCATCATCATCATCATCATCATCATCATCTATCTATATTATCTATCATCTATCTATCAATCTATCTATCATCTATCAATTTATCTATCTATCTATCATCTATCTATCTATCTATCTATCTATCTATCTATCTATCATCTATCTATTATCACCTATCGTCTAGCTATCATCCTTTAACCTCTTAGGACTATCTGAAACTAATATATTAAAATCTCATTGAAATAACATTCTTACCTGCCAATCTAGTCTATTTTCAAACAGATATTTACATCAGCTGTTTCAGATATTTCTCCAAAACTTTTGACTCCCACCTATTTTCTTGCAGAGAACAAGACTTTGTTTTTATTTTTGCTAAATTTCCTGAGGAGTATCTTATTTCAAGTTCTCTAAATAAACATACATGGGGTTTAATATTAGGCATGGATTTTGTTTAGGTAGATAAATTAATTAGCTAAGTTAATTGAATGAGCTAAATAATTTTGGTACTCCATGAAGCTCAAGTTAATCTTTTCAATTTAATTAAAAATATAGAGTTTTCAGACCCATAGATGTAGAGAACAAGTGGATAGTTGCAAAAGAGGAGGGAGTGGGAGGATGGGAATAAATAAAATAAAGAAATATAGAGTTTAAAAGAGTTCTTAAATTCACCAGAGTTATATAAATATCTCACTTGTCAAGAGCCAACAATAAAAGCATCCTTCTATGTACCTATGTATCTAAGTATCTCTGTATCTACGATTTATCTATTTTTAGAATATTCAAGAATGCCTAACAAAACAAATCTAAAATGATGATAAGTTTGCTGTTTGAAAATATTAATTCTTTCTTACATTTGTTCCCTAGAAATTATTAAATCTAAGTCCCTTGAGCATAATTTTGTACTTCTTTTATAATGACCTATATATATATAAAAGCCAAGCAACTGGAACTGCAGAATGACCAGAACAACCAGTGGCTATGATGCGCACTCTGGCACCAACTAGTCTGTTTTGGGCCCCAATTGGCCCCTACCCCTGGCTGGCTCTGCCACAAATTGGCCCCCAACACCCTGATTGGGGGTGGGGCAGGCTAGCCATCCACCTGTGGCCCTTCCTTCCCACCAGCTCTGCCCAATGGGCTCCCATGGCGGGGGGGACAGCCAGACCCCACCCATGCACAAATTTGTGCACTGGGCTTCTAGTATAAGTAAATATACAAAGTCAGTTTCCGATTTATACTCAAGGTTTTTGTGGAATACATAATAGCTTTCTTTTATCTGGTCAAACTATCAGAAAGATAGAGTAATACACAAGTTCCAGTGCATATTACTTTTTTATTTTAAAATCAAATAAAATAGTTTAGAATTGTTTATCTTAGGGTTCTAGGTTTCTGGTACTAGGTCATGTATAGAACTAACCATTTGCCCAATAACATCCTGGGAATTTGCTCTCAAGCCAGTAACTACTAGTATCACTGGGGTGTCCTGAGGTGACTACAACTATCACAATACGTGGGGAATCAAATGTAAATTCTACAAGATTTACTAAGCATTTAAAGGATACTTCTGAACTGTTAGTAAACATTAAAAATTTTGGGTACAAAAGTAGACTCTCATTCAGTCCTTGGGGGAAAAATGTGTGGCTCTATCTACATTGTTGCTAAGAATATTTCTTTATATCCAGTATGATTTTGTTTGTATCAGCCTTATAAATGATGTAATTATTAAAAAAAAGGGAAAAAACACATGTAGGTTATTTAGTGTGAAAAATTCTTTAAATTAATTAGGATGTGAAGACTACTCAAAGCTAAATAGAAAAAAATCTTACTTCATCTACTCACAGTAATAAAAATATTAAAATTATTTGGATCCTTGGTAATGTTAATCTTGGAGATATTTCTTTTTTTTAGCCTACTTTGGTCTTAAATTTTGGAAAAATTTGACAGAAGGTCTAAATGAGATAAAATAAGCCTAAATCCCAGTACACTGCCCACCATGTTGTAATGAATAGATACTGTTATAGATAGCAGTGTTTATTCTTTTGAGATACACTTCATTCAACAGAAGAGAATGGAGCATATTAAAAGAAACACTTTGATGGAAATGTTTTAATATATTTTATTGATTTTTTACAGAGTGGAAGGGAGAGGGATAGAAAGTCAGAAACATCGATGAGAGAGAAACATTGATCAGCTGCCTCTTGCACGACCCCTCCTGGGGATGTGCCTACAGCCAAGGTACATGCCCTTGACCAGAATCGAACCCGGGACCCTTCAGTCCGCAGGCCGATGCTCTATCCAGAGCCAAGCTGGTCTCGGCATGATGGAAATGTTTTATTGGGTATATTCAATTTTTATTTTTTAAGATACAAGTTCCAGTACCAAAATGATTTGTTGCCTTTGTGTAGAACTTGCCTCTTTAAACATTTTTGCTCATGTGCCTTCATAAAATGTCATGGAAGCTCTCTACATTTCACAAAAAAGTCTCTAGAGGGACATTATTGTTCCCAGACTTTTCAGGTGAGAGAAAAAACGAAAAACAGTTAAATGTGAAGAAAGGTATGAAAATTATTGTAGCTTTGAAGACTTGGTTTATTATATGTAATCTTATTATTTTAAATTAATATGTATTGCAAACAAAGATAAATTTTAGAATTTAATCAAAGTAATAGAAATATTTTCAAAATTCAATACATTCACATATATATTTATACTAGATACCTGTTGCAGGAAGATTCCTGCAAGAATAGAGCTTCCTGCAGCCTGAGCAAAGCTCCCTCCCGTCTCCACTGCCTCACTCCCTCTTTTATCCCCCACCCCTCTTGCTTACTTCTCTGCAGCTTTGCTCCCCTCTGCAGTGCTTGGCTTCCTTCTATGCCATCTTCTGCACATGGCTATGCAAATTAACCACCCTCTTGGTTGGATTAATTTTCATACTCACTCTGATTGGCTTGTGAGTGTGGTTTGTGGGAATAGTGATGGTACAGTCAATTTGCATATTACTTTTATCAGATAGGATAATTATATATATTTTTTGAAATTTAGCATCAGACTAGATAAATATTTTATAAGTAGAAGCTAATTATATGAATAAAAGTGCTAATAAAGTACTAAAATATTGATATTGACATACTTTCTGATGACAAAGAAGAGTAATAAAAGTCAGTATCTCTATTATATTCTGGAACAGCTTTTCAATTAAAATATATGATAGCAACATAATGTCTTCAGATATAGTTTTAATCATGTTTTTGATTAGTAATAAAATCACTTGTTTGTGTTTTCAAATGTAACTAAAGAAAGAATTTTATTCCTAAAATTTATTGATGGTCACATCACTTTTTCAATCATTTTTGGGTAGAAAAGACCTATGTACAACATGCAATAGGCAAACAATAAAAATTGTTTCTTTATTAAATCATATTTTTATCAAAGAATAAGACAATTATAAAACCAAAATAAATGCTAAGAAAACTTGTGAAAGAAATAATATTTAAAATAGTTTTGGTTGTCTTTATTTCACACTTATATTTGTTCTTTTGATTTTGTTTTATTGTAACCAGACACCATCCTATCTAATAAAAGTTTAATATGCAAATTAACCATTGTTCCGTTATAAATATGGCAGTGCCCTTAGCCACATATGGTGATGCTCAGTCCCCTCAGCTCCACTGGAGTCCCCCAGTCCTGCGGGGGGGAGGGGGCGGTGCTGAGAGTAGGTAGTGTGAGCAGCCTGGCAGAAAGCTTGCTTCATCGCCATGAGGATGAGGCAAACATCCTGCCCCAGATGCAGAGGGCCTCTGGGCAGTGGGCATGGAGTGGCCAGGCCCCACAGAGACCAGAGAACCATGGGGAGTGGGCCTAAACCATCGGGGCTCCAGGATTGGAGAGGGCTCCCTTGAGGGCTCTCAGAATGGAGAGGGTATAGATTGGGCTAAAGGGCCCATTCCCTGTGCATAAATTTTGTGCACTGGGTCTCTAGTCTCCCCCCCCCCCCACTCTCTCTATATATATACACACACACATACACACACACAAACACACACACACACACACACACACACACACACACACACGCTAGAGGCCCAGTGCACAAAATTTGTGCACAGGGGAGCGGGTGTGTCCCTCAGCC
Source organism: Antrozous pallidus (assembly GCA_027563665.1). Lineage (NCBI taxonomy): Eukaryota > Metazoa > Chordata > Mammalia > Chiroptera > Vespertilionidae > Antrozous > Antrozous pallidus. The sequence goes on along the minus strand of CM050519.1, from coordinate 55,962,239 downwards.
CAGCCTGCATCCTATCCAATCTGGGACCCCTCAAAGGGTGTCTGACTGCTCATTTAGGCCTGATTCCAGTAGGATCAGGCCTAAACGGGCAGTTGGACATCCTTCTCACAATCAAGGACTGCTGGCTCCAAACTGCTTGCCTGCCTGCCTCCCTGATTGCCCCTAACAACTTCTGCCTGCCAGCCTGATCACCCCCTAACCACTACTCTGTCAGCCCAATTGATGTCTAACTGTTCCCCTGCCAGCCTGTTTGCCCCCAACTTCCCTCTGCTGCCGGCCTGGTCACCCCTAACTCCTAACACCCCTGAAGGCTTGATCGCTCCCAACTGCCCTCCCTTGCAGGCCTGGTCCCTCCCAACTACCCTCCCTTGCTGGCCATCTTGTGGTGGCCAACTTGTGTCCACATGGGTGCAGGATCTTTGACTACATAGGGGCAGCCCTCTTGTGTGTTGGAGTGATGGTCAATCTGTGTATTACTCACTTATTAGATAGGATAGAAGCCTGGTACATGGGTGGGGGCCAGCTGGTTTGCACTGAGGGGTGTCCTGGATCAGGGTGGGGACTCCTTTGGGGCATAGGGCAGCCTGGGTGAGGGACCTATGGTGGCTTTCAGGCTGACCATGCCCCTCAGTGACCCAAGTTGAGGCCCTGGGATCTGGGATTAATTTATGTTCTATAATTGAAACTTTGTAGCCTGGAGCTGAGCCAAGCCTTCTGCTCGCTCTGTGATGACAGCCATTTCTGTTTGGGTTTATTTAAATTCTATAATTGAAACCTTGTAGCCTAGAGTGGAGGCCTAGGTGCTAGGGCTGCAGAAGCTTGGCTTCCTCCATCGCCTGGGCAACCTTAGCCTCTGCTCTCTCGAATTCGGTGGCTCCTGCCATTTCTGTTGGGATATAGCTTCTATAATTGAAACTTTGTAGCATTGAGTGGAGTTGTAGGCCATCAAGAACAGGCAGAGAGCTTGGCTTCCTCATTTGCCAGGGAAACCCAAGCCTCCGTCCTGCTCTCAGTGGCCACAGCCATCTTTGTTGGGGTTTAGTTGCTCCTGATTGACTTGTGGGCATGGATTGTGGGCATGGCTTCTCGGTGTATAAAAGGTACAGTCAATTTGCATATTGCTGTTTTATTAGATAAGATATATATATATATATATATATATATATATATCCTATTTATATATGGCCTGGTGTATGAAATTCGTGCACATTGGGGAGCTGGAGGGAGGTGTGTTCCTTAACCTGGCCTGCATCCTCTCTAATCTGGGACCCCTGTGGGATTGAGCCTAAACTGGAAGTAGGACAACCCCCTCACAATCCAGAACCACTGGCTCCTAACTGCTCACCTGCCTGCCTGCTTGATCTCCCCTAACCACTCTGCATGCTGGCCTGCTTTCCACCAACTGTACCCCCCTGCCAGCCTGATCACCCCCAACTGCCCTCCCATCCTGGGCTGATCACTCATAACTGCCTCTGCCTCAGCCCTGCCACCATGGCTTTCTCTGGAAGGACATCTGAATGTTTCATGGTCTAATTAGCATATTACCCTTTCATTAATATAGATAAGATATGACATATTGCCATAACTATAACATATCTACCAGTATTACCTATGAGAATACGTACTTCATGAGATAGGAAGGCATCTAATACATTATATTGTATATGTTGTAAGTAGTAGGAAATACAGTGTTTGTAGCAATAATATACACCCTGTGACTTCCCTTTCTGATCTGGAAATGGTTCCCAGGTCTTTGAACATTGCCTAGCCCCTAATGTATTTTTTTTTTTGTCATTCAGTGTAACTTTATTTACTGTTTACTGCACATGATTTGAGGTCTTTAATTTCTAACCATAAAAGATTCAAACGACTATTTTTTCCATGAATTTTAACATTAACATTAGTGAATTCGTGTATTCATGTGTTTTTATTGTAAACATCTGAATTATTCACATTGTCATAGATCCTGAACTCATAAGCATGGACCATGCACAGGCTGGGAATAAGCCAGGAAGCCACTCTGCAAGCAGACTCTGTATAAGGAGAAAAGTCATAGCATAACATTTAATGTCTGACTTTAATTCATATACTATCAGGGACCCAACTGCTTGTTTGGTGATGGGGTTGATTATTGGGAAGATTATTCCTGAAATAATTAAGGAAAGGGGGGCTCAATCTTTCTTACTGGTTGCTTGAAGATGGTGGATGGGTTAGTACACGAAGTATGTAAAAGAGAAAAGGCCCTCCCGATGTACAAAGCCTTGTGCTCACAGCTCTGGGTGCGTTCACTCTAGAATTCCCAGTCCACACCCCCTGCCTCGGAGAGCATGCTCTCTCCTGGCCTCTGTCTCTGCTGCTTGCATCCCCCAGGCTCACCCAGCATCCCCTAGAAAGCACAGGGCGCTGTGTTGCCAAAGAGAAGTCCTTCCTGTGCCAATCTCTTGGCCAGGTTGCCGTCTTGGCTAACCTGGTGCCATTAAACATTTTTTTTAATTGTGCTGATATACACATAACATAAAAACAATCACGAACCATTGTTAAGCGTACAGCTTAGCAGTGTGGAGTACACTGACATTGCTGTGCAACCACCGCTACCCTCCATCTCAGTAACTTTTCATTTTGCAAAACCGAAACTGTCCCCACTGCACACAAACATCCATCCCCCTCCCAGCCTAGCACCCACCCTCCTCCGCTGTCTATGAACTTAGGACCTGAAATGCCTCCTGGCATGGAGTCATGTGGTTTTTGCGTTTTTGACTGACTGGCACAGTGCCCTCCAGGGCCGTCCTTGCTGCAGCGGATCAGAAGCTCTTTGGAGGCGCAGTGTGTGTATCACGTGTTTATACCTTCACCATCTGGCGCTCAGGGGCTGTTGTGAGTGAGGCCGCTGGGCTTGGGGTACAGAGCCTGCACCTCTTCTAATTCTGATCCCTGTGTCCCTGGTTGTACCCACCCACCCTCTGAGGCCTTGGGCGTTCACATGCTTCTCACAGGTGTGTGCGCACACATACCTCCTAGATCTGCACAGGGATGAAGGGCAGGGAGTGGAACCAGTACTTGATCAGACCCCAGAACCTCAGGATCAGGAAGATGCAGGTGTCAGCCAGCCCAGCCAGCAACAGGAAGGTGGCCTCAGGCTCTGATGGGGCTACCACCACTGCCTGGCTTCGCCCCCTGGGCATCTGGCCATCACCCTGCGATTGGTTGGTGGGCATGGCTTATTTGGTGTAGCGAAGGTACAGTTCATTTGCATATTGCTCTTTTATTAGATAGGATTATTTATTTAGTTGACCTAGGAAAGAGTGAACATCCTTTCCTTCCTTTCTTCCTCCATCTTCCTTCCTTCCTTCCAACCTTCCTTCCTTCCTTCCTTCCTTCCTTCCTTCCTTCCTTCCTTCCTTCCTTCCTTCCTTCCTTCCTCCCTCTCTTTCTTTCCTTTGTTTCCTTCTTTTCTTTTTTTCAATCAATGTGCTTCCATGGAAAGCTCAGTCTGCAAAATTAATTTGTCCATATAAAACTTATCTGGAAAATAAGAAAGAAAACCAGTCAATCTGCATATGTAATTGCCTGCCTTTATCTCTTTCTTGATAACTAGTGTATGTGAAAGATGAAAATGAAATGAACTTTAAACTTTAATGCCTAACACACAAACACTATATTGTCTCTCTGTGTTAATATGCAGTTGCAATACCTACAGAGTACTTCACACATGGCTGTATGACTGAAGAACTAGATTTTTAAACTTAATTTAAATATTAAATTTGAGAATGAATAGTGAAATTAATTATTAGAAAACATTTAAGTATATTTAGAATAGTTTGAATATATGAATCTACCTTTTCAACTTCAAATTTTATAAAATTTAAATACCAGCTAAATATTTTTGATGAAACTTTATCATCCAAAATGACATATTTTTATTACATATAAGATTTCAAAAATTTAGTAACAAAAAAAGTGCAATATGTTCTTAGTAATTTTTAAATGGATTATACACTGAAATAATGTTTTTGATATTTTGGTTCAAGTAGAATATATTATTAAAATTAATTACATTTATTACTTTCTACCTTTTGAAATGTGGCTCTGGCAAAAATTTCAGTGTCATTTGTGCCTCTAATTTTAGTATTTCTGTTGGATGGTGCTTCTGAGGAGGGCAATTTTGTAGCACAGATTATGTAGAAAACGAGGTGAGTCACATTTAAGTTTGGCCTCTTTTGGTTTGTACCTGTGTGACCATGAACTATTCACTTAAACTCTCTGATCGCTCATTTCCTTTTACGTAAATTGGGGTAATAATGTTGAACAAACAAAATTGTTTTAAGGCTTAAATAACATACCTTATGAAAAGGTCTTTAGAAAGCTCTAAAGTACTGGGCAGATGCCAGTTATTTTCAGATGTTTTAATTATAATCAAGTGTACATTTGATTTATAAGCAAAATGAAGGGTTAGAAATAATCACACTTCTATTTAATCACTGTGAACAGCAAGGTTGGTCCTAAACTGTAAAACTCTCCCATGAAGTTTCCAGAATGCCAAAGAGGCTATTTTATAGCAGAGGTCCAAAATACTGATTTCTAAGCTACGGAAAATCTAGTTCTTTAAAAATCTGGTTCTTAATACCCCTGCCATGTCCAGGAGGAGCAGGTTGAAGTGGAGGAGACCACTGAGGCTGCAAAAGCCGAGGAAACTAAGGTTGAACCCCTTTCTGAAGGAGAAGCTGAAGAGGAGGAGGAGGAAAAGGCTGAGGAAGAGGGAAGAGAAGAAGAGGAAGAAGGTGCCAAGAAAGAATTTGAGGATGCAAAGGAGGAAGGAGGTGAAGGTGAAGGAGATGCCCAAGAAGCTAAGGAGAAGGTGAAGGAGAAGCTGCCCATGAAGCTGCCCAAAGAGATGAAGGTGCAGGGGAGGAGCAAGCAACCAAGAAGAAAGATTGAGCCCCCCTTTTCCTTAATTATTTCAGGAATAATCCTCCCAATAATCAACCCCATCACCAAACAAGCAGTTGAGTCTCCGATAGTATATGAATTAAAGTCAGACATTAAATGTTATGCTATGACTTTTCTCCTTATACAGAGTGTCAGTCTGCTTGCAAAGTGGCTTCCTGGCTTGCTGCCAGCTTGTGCATGGTCCACGCTTATGAGTTCAGGATCTATGACAATATGAATAATTCAGATGTTTACAATAAAAACACATGAATACATGAATTCACTAATGTTAATGTTAAAATTCATGGAAAAAATAGTCGTTTGAATCTTTTGTGGTTAGAAATTAAAGATCTCAAATCATGTGCAATAAACAGTAAATAAAGTTACACTGAGTGACAAAAAAAAATACATTAGGGGCCAGGAAATGTTCAAAGACCTGGGAACCATTTCCAGATCAGAAAGGGAAGACACAGGGTGTATATTATTGCTACAAACACTGTATTTCCTACTACTTACAACATATACAATGTAATGTATTAGATGCCTTCCTATCTCATGAAATATGTATCCTCATAGGTAGTACTGGTAGATATGTTATAGTTATGGCAGTATGTCATATCTTATCTATTTTAATAAAAGGGTACTTTGCTAATTAGACCATGAGACGTTCAGATGTCCTTCCGGACAAAGCCATGGTGGTGGGGCTAAGGCAGAGGTGGTTATGGGTGATCAGGCCGGGAGGGGAGGGCCGTTGGGGGTGATCAGGCTGGCAGGGGGGTACAGTTGGGAGCCAGCAGGCCAGCATGGAGAGTGGTTAGGGGAGATCAAGCGGGCAGACAGGTGAGCAGTTAAGAGCAAGTAGTCCTAGATTGCGAGGGGCTTCTCGGACTGCCCGTTTAACCCCGATCCCACAGGTGTCCCAGATTAGAGAGGATGCAGGCCAGGCTAAGGGACACACACCCCTCCCCTGACCTCCCTCATGCATGAATTTTGTGCACCGGGCCACTAGTATGTAATAAAATACAACTCATTTCCTTTATCCCTCAATCAAAATCCTTGCTTTGATCCTGACTGATTTGGCTCAGTGGATAGAGAGTCAGCCTGTAGACTGAAAGGCCCCAGGTTCGATTCTGGGCAAAGGCATGTACCAGTAGGAGGTGTGCAGGAGGCAGCTAGTTGATTGACGTGTCTCTCTCATAGATGTTTCTAACTCTCTATCCTTCTCCCTTCCTCTCTTTTTATTATATAAAATATTTCTAACTCTTTATCCCTCTCTCTTCCTCTCTTTTTATTATATAAAATCAATATAATATATTTTAAAAAATCCTTGCTTTGGAAATCACTTCATGAAGTTTTGTAGATGGTAAAAGTTTTCCCCTCCCTTGACCCTTGAGCCCCTTTTGGTGGTTTCTTGCCTCAGGGAATATAGAGTTTATAAAGATCTTCATAAAACATTGGAATGTGATTAAATAGTGAAGTAAGTGAAATTTACCTTGCAACCTAGAAAAATCTCTTCCTTGCTTATTGCTCCCTTCAGTGGATGATGAATAGACTTTACTATATTATATTTTCCTGCTGTCTTTAATTGCGAATTTAGATAATTGGGAGTTAAAAAGTCCTTTGTCTTTCTTCTCCTCCTTTGGCCAATCCAATGATTTACTTATATCAGGGAGGGGAATTATAAATTCCTTCAATCTAAGGGATGTTTGTCATCTTCATTGGAGGTATTAAATATGGAATGAGGATTGTGGATAACAGCAGGCAATCGAGAATATTTTGGGGACAAAAGGTTAAATCCACTTTGTCAGGGACTCCCTTGCAGAAACTTGAATATAGAAAAGATCACTTCTTTTCTTTATTTGAGTTTTATTCTATAACACACACACACACACACACACACACACACACACACACACACACACACACGTTCACTGTTAAGAAGCTAGCTAAAAGAAACTCTTCATAAAATTTAATTCACCCCTCCATCTCCAGTAGACAATGCTGTAATATCCTGTGGATCTGAGTTCTAGAGTGCCTGCTAGAATTTACTCCATGCAGAGAGTAATTTTCTTTTGTGGTTACATTTCTTTAAAAATCCACAATTCATGCCTAATTATTAGACTTTCCAAGATCCTCCAGAAGGACTTCTCCTTGATTAGAAGTTATAGACTTCTGCCAATAATATACTAAATAAAGTTACAAAAGTTCTGGGGTTGCCAGAAGTTATTCAATTCCAAATATTATGAAATATTCTCTCTAGTTGTGGAGCCAATATGCCATTTCTGGGAAATTATTGGCACACTGTTATGGCTACTTAGAGTCACTCTGGGAGGCTATCTAAATTCTTCTTAAAAATTGTGTTTATTAACTATTTGAATAGTTACAAGAGATTATTTATAAAATAGATGTGAGCTATGAAGAATAATGGTATATTGAACCAAGTTTAAGAAAAAGAATATTACCATTCCCTTCCTGTTTTCCAGCATATCTCTCAGAGGTAATCATTGCCTGAATTGTGCTTTAGTCATTACCTTATACTTAAAAAAAATGGTTTTACTATATATGTTTATTTCTCTAAATAATATGTTGTTTAGTTTTCAAAATTTTGAATTTTATAGAAATGAAACTATACTATATGTGTTTGCATTTTTTCTTTCTTTTTATTTACTTATTTATTTTTGCTGTTGTTCAATATACATTTTCTCACCAGCAGTAAATAAATGGTTCTAGTGAGCTGAAACCGGTTTGGCTCAGTGGATAGAGCGTTGGACTGTGGCCTGAGAGGTCCCGGGTTTGATTTCTGTCAAGGGCATGTACCTTAGCTGCGGGCACATCCCCAGTAGGGGGCGTGCAAGAGGCAGCTGATCGATGTTTCTCGTCGATGTGTCTGACTTTCTATCCCTCTCCCTTCCGCTCTGAAAAAATCAATAAAATATATATGTAAAAAAAAAATGGTTCTAGTGGTTTTTACTCCTTCTTACCACTTGAAGTGGTGAGTGTTAAGTGCTACTTCATTATGACTTTTATATATATTACTATTATTTTTCCTTATTCATCATAGGCATCCTTCATGTATTCTGAGTACTAATATGTTGCAAATAGTTTCTCCCAGTTTATAGCTCATGTTTTCATTATGTAATACCTTGATGAAGGGAAGTTCTTAAATCATCACTTTTGTCAGTATTTCCATTTTCTTTTTATATTTTATGTCTTGTTTAAGAAATAAATTCTTTCCTCAGATGATGAATAGACTTTACTATCTTTCAAAATTTTGCTTTTTACATTTTGTTTAACTGACCTGAAAACAACATTTGTGGATAGTGTCAGGTAGGAGTCTAATTTTATATTTATTCCCTACATGGATACCCACATTTCTAGATATTATTTATAAAATTGCTCCTTCCCTGCAGGCATCTGCAATACAGGGATGGACAAAAGTAAATTTACAGTTGCAAGTAAATGAAACAGCTTATTTTTGTATTATTATTACTTTATTAATTGTTGTATTCTTTATTTGTATTATGTAAACCTACTTTTGCCCACCCCTGTATATATGTGTTAGATTATCTATAAATGTTTGTGTTTACATCTTCCAAATTACTAAAGTTTTAATTATGTCTGCTTAAACAAGAGCTGTTTTGTTAAAATCTATTAGTTATGGATTTGCCAATTTCTTTTATTCTATAATTTTTCTACTTTGTATATTCTGAAGTTAGCCAGTCTATACTATATTAGAGTTAATATTTTTTCTAGAGAATTAAAACTTTTAAAACATTTATCATTATTTAGTATCTCTCTTTTGTATAGTGCCCCGGGTGCATGGATTCATGCATATTGAAAGGAAATTAATTAGAATAAATATTTTAATATTTCTATTTGCCCTTTCTCTATAATAGAAGTATCAGAATGAAAGAAAATTGTAAAATGTATAGGAAAATAATATATAAATTTATTAATAAATAAACAACAATAACATGATATAACAACAGACATGATATAAAAAGAATAAACCATGATATAAAAATATTGATAAAAATAATGACTGATAAATTGATTAAACTTTGTCTAATATTTCTCTGTATACTACATTAAGAGTGAAAAATCTTTCAGAGTGCTTGACTAATTTCCCTTGTGATGAAGTATTTACAACTTTAACTTTAATGCCACATGCTCTTCGAAGTTGAGAGAAGGCAACATATAACTGACCATGTTCGAAAACAGGTTCAGGTAGGAATATTCTTACTCTGTCTAGGGTTTCTCCTTATGATTTATTAATTGCTCTGGCCTCTCCCCTGCCCCCGTCTTAGCCCCGGCTGCCTGCGACCACCTGGCCCTGGGGGCTGGGCGCTACCCGCCACTACCGCTTCATTTCTGCCCCCGGGGGCTGGGCGCTCACTGCTGCCGCCACCTCTGCTTCTGCTCAGCCCCTGGGGTTGGGTGCTCCCACTGCTCAGCCCCACCACTCACGCTGCTTGGCCCCACCCCCTGCTCCTGATTGGCTGGTAGCATAGCAAAGGTATGGTCAACTTGCATGTTTTTCTTTAATTAGATAGGATAAGCCTGTAGAAGTTAGGTAACATATGCCTATCATCCTCATCTCTCTTACATACTTCTCCATCTGCTATGGCTTAGAATGTTGGTCATCCTACATGAAGCTATCACCCAGGGTACAACTGATCTAACTGCAGCCAGAAGAATAACCCAATTTATGTCAATGATATTCTCTCTTCCATGAGTTTCAATTTAGAACTTAGAGAATCTAATCATGATATTGAGGTTCTAGATCAAGCAGAGTGCCAATCCAGGGCTAAGGTGGATTTATTGCCATATTCGAAGAAAAGCAGAGAGACTTAATCTTCTTCTGCAGATAAATATGCATTCAGAGATAGAATTAGGTCATTATAATAAATCCAATAACTACATGGCCTAGGAAAGATGAGGAAAATGAAAAGAAATAGCGTATTTTTTCTAATTTCTGGTTCCTGTCCTTTGCAAAACCAGGAAACAAATTTTCCCTTGAATTCCATGAGATCCCTTTAAATTCTTTCAATAAGTACTAACTTAAGCTTGTTTATTTATTTCTTGAAATCAATTCTTAATAGTGAGTAGAGATTACTAATTGCTGACACTATATTTATATTTTCTTTCCCTGTCCTTAAAGACCCTTTATATTATCAAGTGTAGCAATATTCCCAGCTAAAAGACTTTTTACCTAGCCTTGTTTGCCATTAGAAGTAGTTACAAAAAACATTATGGCAGCCCTAACCAGTTTGGTTCAGTGGGCAGAGCGTCGGCCTGGAGACTGAAGGGTATACCAGGTTGGATTCTTTCAAGGGCATGTACCTTAGTTGCAGGCACATCCCCAGTAGAGGATATGCAGGAGGCAGCTGATCAATGTTTCTCTCTCATCCAGTGATATTTCTAAACTCTCTGTCTCTCTCCCTTCCTCTCTGTAAAAAAATCAATAAAATATATTTTTTAAAAAGTTATGGCAGAGATGAGATATTAGTAGATGTGCTATGTAGGATTTCTGGGCAGTCTCTAATGGAGATAAAAACTGCTCTTTCCACCCTTTTCTGTTCCTTCTTCTTGCTATATGAACCTCATGATTGAACTGACTAGAAGTGAAGTAGCCTTTGGGAACATGAAAGTTTATGAGGATAAAAGCTTTTCATAAGGATGTTGGAGTAGAAAGTGGAGGAAGTTTGAGTCCTTGATGGCTTTGTGGACTATCTACACCAAGTGTGAGCAAACTTTACCTCCAAAGGGTTACAACTATTCAATCCTGCTATTGCAGTCACACTTTCACAAAACAGTCATCAACAGCATGTAAGTGAATGGAGATGACTGTATTTTAAGAAAAAGGGCTGTATGTGTACTTATTTTTTTATTTTTTTAATCTTTATTGTTCAGTTTATTAATTACATTGTTTTCTTTTTTTCCACCCTATAGTTCTGTTCCACCTGGTACCCATCCCACCCTCCTCCTCACCCCCCTCCACTGTCCTCTCCCATAGTTGCATGATTTTTGTCCAGTCTCTTGCTGCACTTCCCACACCCCCTTTCTCCCCAAGAGTTGTCTGTCCATTCCCTCTCTATGTCCGTGATTCTGTTACATTCACCAGTTTATCCTGTTCATCAGCTTATTAATTCACTTGATTTTCAGATTCATTTGTTGATAGATGTGTATTTGTTGTTCATAATTTACACTTTTATCTTTTTCTTCTTCCTCTTCTTAAAGAATATCTTTCAGCATTTCATATAATATTGGTTTGGTGGTGATGAACTCCTTTAGCTTTTTCTTATCTGCAAAGCACTTCATCTGACCTTCAATTCTGCATGATAGCTTTGCTGGATAGAGTAATCTTGGTTGTAGACTCTTATTGCTCATCACCTTGAATATTTCTTGCCACTCCCATCTGGCCTGCATCGTTTCTGTTGAGAAATCGGCTGACAATTGTATGGGTGCTCCCTTATAGGTAACCATCTGTTTTTCTCTTGCTGCTTTTAATATTCTCTCTTTGTCTTTTGCTCTTGGCATTTTAATTATGATGTGCCTTGGTGTGGTCCTCTTAGGGTTCCTATATATAGGGGTTTGGTGCGCTTCTTGGACTTCTAAGTCAATTTCTTTCACTAGGTGTGGGAAGTTTTCGGTCACTATTTCTTCAAATAGGTTTTCATTGTCTTGCTCTCTCTCTTTTTCTGGCACCCCTATAGTTCGGATGTTGGTATGCTTGAGGTTGTCCCAGAGGCCCCTTACACTACCTTCAATTTTTTAGATTCTTTTGGTTTCTTGCTTTTTTCAGCTAAGTGGATTTTACCTCTTCGTATTTCACATCTTTAACTTGGTTCTTGGGGTGCTCCAGAGCACTTTTAGGTCTTTGTATAATATTTTTTATTTCAGTCAGTGTATGCTTAATTTCTGGTTGGTCCTTTTTCATATCCTTGAAAGTCTCCTTTATATCCTTGAGGGTCTCCTTCATTTCATTGTAGGACTCATTCATTTCCTTTGCAGTCTTGCTTATTTCCTTATAGGCCTCGACCTTTTGTTGGAGCCTCTTGAGAAGCCCTATAACTGTGGTTTTGAATTCCATGTCCAGTCGTTTTTTTCCCTCCATTTCTTTCACATCTTGCCATGTCTCTGCATGGTGGCTGCTTCCCTGAGTTGGTCAATTAGCTTTGAATGGTAGACTTCCTACTAGGGACAGTGGCTCAGCCTCCCCAGTTACCTGAGGTGGATATGGGTTGCACAGTCTTACTGAAGTTAAGCTCAGGTTAATCGTTGTTAGAACTTGGAGGGGTTGACCTCCAGGCCAATTGTGAAGTTCAGCTGTGCTCAGGTTGGATGGGCGGAGTCTCCGGGCCAAGCAGACAGCATTAGCTTCACCATATGCAGCCCCAGGGACTCTATGTTAGTGGCAATTGCCGCCAGCACCTCTGAGAGAGAGCTGCTGCAGAGCTCCACCGGCTGCCGGGGAATTGAGACTCTCCCCAAATGAGTCTGCATGCCCAATGTCTCACCCAGGGTCGTAAAACAAAGCAGTCTGAAGGTTTTCCGAATGAGCGAGCAAGTCGCAGAAATCTCTGTGTGGTCATGCAGCTGAGCTGTTCGCACAAGCTGCCTTCTCCACAAGCCGGGAGACCCCTGCAGCACCCGGGCTTCGGCGTGCCCTCCCACTGTCCAGTTTTCACCCCGTATGATAGTGGGTTCTCTGGACTTCGCCCAAAGCTGGAGAATCAGTCCAGTGGGACGTCTTTGTCTCCCCGTTTGAGAAAACTGGCTGGTTTTCAGCCGCCCACCCTCTCTGCTGGCGCCTACTCCAAACCTCTCTCCGCGCGAATCTTTCAACGCTGTCCGCCACCGCTCCTCCGTGTCACAGTGTCTTATTTTCACTTTTATTTGTGGAATTTTCACTCGGCCAGCTTTCTGGTGATTCTGGAAGGTGTTTGTTCTTTCGTTAAGTTGCAGTATTAAAATTGCTGAGTATGACGGCAAGATAGGTGTTTTACCTATGCCGCCATCTTGGTTCTCCTCCTGTATGTGTACTTATTATCCCTTCTATAGATCCTTCTTTCACTGACTATCTCCAGATTTCATATATCTGTTGAGTTAACACTTTGGAGTTCAAGCCACTGGCATATTAATCTGAACCTAACATATCCTACCAGAATTAAGATAAAAAGTAATAGATAACTGAAATGAATTGATCTTCTGATGTAGAGATCATTTTGAGCAAAGCCCAGCTGGAAAGGTTTATTGAATATGGCATCTGAAATGCATCTTAAAAGGAGACCACTTTTTGTATGGGAGAGAAGAATAGTATTCCAGGAAAGGATATGACAAAATCAAAGAAAAAAGTGAGAAAGTGTAGTGTGAGTATTGAGGACTTGTCTGATTAGAGTGATGGTCTCAAATAAGAAAGAAATCAGAAAGAAATCAGAAATAAAATTAGAATTATATGCTATTTTTTTTTTTACTACCCAAAGGCACTAGAGATGAGGGTAAGGAATAGATGTTTTCCTTCTCTTTCATTATATCTTATTGTCTCTTTGTAACCCCAGTCTCTCCCCACCACCCTGCCCCAATTCCTCCTCTACCTTCTTATTCTCTTTCTCCTAACTTGCTTCATGATCAGCAATCAGCCTGAGATAAGCATTAGGTAGGATGCTGTAAGGAAATCATTAGTGAAGTGTTTACAGGGAAGTTGCACCCTTTTTCTCCCTTATTCCTGAAGTTTGAAAAGCATCTTTCCATCTGTTTCTGACCATATGTAGAATATTAGAAGATAGTATATTTACTCTTATGGAATTTCTAGGTTTAAAAAGACATTGCAGGCCAGGCAAAGATGAGATAATTCAGAAAAAGCTAAAGGCCTTACTCCTGTAACCTTTGTGTTCCTCTCTGCCTTGTCAGCTCCAGCTAGTTTAAAATCTCATTAAAAATGTGAAGAATTATTCCCATTCTAAATTTCCATTTGTTACTTAATATCTATCTGTTTTCTCTATTTTATTTTTAAATAGATTACTTAATTTGTCTAAATATTTGAAAATATTTTTAATATTTTAGTTACAATTTTTAACTTTGCCTATATATTTGAAAGTATTTTTAACTTTCATAGTCACCAATTTGACATATAAAATTTTGTAAACTTAAATTATATAATGCATTATTTTGATGCTTTTATGTGTTGTAATATAATTGGTGTTGTAGCAATATTTATCATCCTATCTAATAAAAGAGTAATATGCAAATTGACCATACCTTCGCTATACCCACCAGCCACACCCACCAGCCAATCAGGAGTGGGGGCGGGGCTGAGGTGTGTGAGGTGAGGGGTGGGGCTGAGGTGCGAGTGAGGCAGAAGGTGGGGCCGAGGTGGCCCTGGTAGAGCTAGCCATTGGCCCCATTGCAGGGTGATGGTTGGGCAGGCTTGGAGTGAGTGGTCATTAGGACATCCCCTGAGGTGTCCCAGTATGTGTGAGAGGGCAGGTTGGGCTGAGGGATCACCCACCCCCAATGCACAAATTTCATGCATCAGGTCCCTAGTATTAAATAATTATAGAACAATATGGTTGTCTATAGTCATTATACTGTGAATTAAATCTCTATGGCTTATTTTAAGATAAGATTGGTATTGTTTAAGGCTACAAACTTACCAACTTATCTCCCCATCCCTTGGCAACAACCATTTTACTCTCTGTTTTTTTGTTTTATTTTGTTTTTGTTTACAAGTTTGACCATTAGATTACACATATAAGTGATAGTGTAGAGCAAGCATGTCAAACTCTGGCCTATGGGCTGCATGTGGCCCACAACAAATATTTTTCTGTTGCAATAATTTCCTTGCATACTTTACATGCAGGGGCACCATTTCTCTCCACTAATACTAGCAGCAAATATTTTAGCTGTTGATTGCCACATCATTAATCTTGGACTGACTTGTTTGGTGTGCAAAACAGGAAATACCTTGCTTTTGGAGAAAAAAGATAGGTTTATTTGCGTTAAACTGATTAATTTGTGCAGTTATTCAGTGTCTGGTAAGTTAATGCTCAAGAAAAAAATATTAATTTTTATTCAAATGTTCTATTGTTTTATGTTAATGATTATCCATTTATTTCATCCCTTTGTATTCAGCATGTATCTATAAAAATAAATCTATGTTTCTATGAAAATTCAAGCTTTTGTTTTTTTGTGGCCTGCATAAACTTAAATCTTGCTTATCTGGCCCATGTTAGCCTTTTGAATTTGACATGATTGGTGTAGAGCATTTATCTTTGTCTGACTTATCTCATTTAGCATAATGTATGCAAGATCTACCCATGTTGTTGCACATGGCAGAGTATCTCACTTTATCATGTTTGAATTATAGATATTTTAATAAATAGATATTTTCCAATATACTCTTTTAATTCCCTTGTATTTTTTCACTATATCTTTGGAGTTATTTTCTTAGTGGTTGTCATGGGATCACAATCAGAATCTCATTTCTAACAATCTGGTTAGGATTAATATTAACTTAATTTCGTAGTATGTAAAAATTTAGTTTCTATGTAGATCCATTTCTCTTTCTCTTCTACTGTTTGTTCGGTGACATTCCAATCAAATTGTGACGAATTGATACTTTTTGTCATGTAATGCCACTGTATTATTTTTTTTTAATATATTTTTATTGATTTTAGAGAGGAAAGGAGAAGGAGAGACTGAAACATCAATGATGAGAGAGAACCATTGATTGGTTGCCTCCTGCACACTCCCTACTGGGGATCGAGCCTGCAGCCCTGGGCATGTGCCCCTGACCAGAATCAAACATGGATCCTTCAGTTCGCAAGCCTAGGCTGTATCCCCTGAGCCAAACATGTTAGGGCAAAACTTTGTTATTTGTAAAAAAAAACAAAAAACACAAAACCCCCCAAAAACACACATGTAAACAGAATCTTAATTAGTTCTGATCCTTTACCCTTTTCTGTCTCTACTTTAGATATCTACATATTCCTAACTTTAATATAACACACACAGTTAGTTATGTCTGCTTAAGTAATTTTAAGTTATCTGGTCTATATTTTAGAGAATTATCTTCCCAAGGTCCATTTATACCATTTGATTGCTTCAAACAGTAACTACATATGAGAAAAATCTCTAGAACAGCCTATTTTAAGGCAGGGTAGAAGTGGAACTATTAAGTTTGTTCCTTTTAATTTTCTGCCAGACTTACTTTAAATAATTATACAAGAGTTCTTTTCAAAGTTGCTCCACATAAATCTAAATATGGGAGGAGACTAAAATGGGTCTTCTCTATTTCTCCTAAAACCCCATGTATGAAGAAAAGAATAGTGACATCCAAGTAATATGTGCTGCTAAGACTATATTTTTGCCTAATTTGTGGATGAAGATAGTGGTAGGCACTCAATAAATGCTTGCTAAGTGGTTAGTCCTCAGTATATTGCTGTTCTTAAATCATTTCTCTAAGGAGTGAATTCAATGAGAAATGATATGATTTAATGTATTCATGTGTCTGCCACATGTTCACTGGGGTGATCTATGAAACCCCATTACACCTATTCTACTGCTTTGCAGATTAACGCATCTGGGGTTAGGTTCTTAAGTACAAAGGGATACCTATTGAGCCAAAGCTGACTTTGCTTTAAATCCCCTAAATGTGCTGACTTCATTTGACACTTCTATCTTTTGACAGGAGAGTCTCAGCTTCCTGAATAATGATAAGTAGTGCATTATAATAAATGTGGACTTGGTAAGTGAACAGCATCAGTGTGTGCTCTCTGCAAGCTAGGAAGATGAGACTGACAATTTATAGTAGAATAATCTGCGTCCAGTCCCTGTTCAGAAATTAACTATATGGCCTTTTAGTAGGTGTTTCAGGAAGCTGTCATGCTTAAGAATTTTGAGAAATGATGATCAGGTAAAGGATTCTAAGAGGTGTTAAATAATGATTTAAATAGAACTGTAGGAGCTAAGGGGGAATATCTTGAATGATTCACTCTAAAGCCTATTAGTTGAAGGAGAAATTAGATTTCAAAGGTTATGATTATATTTTATATGGCATCCAAAAACTCCTACTAAATTTACTTTAAAATTCTAGACAAGGAAAAATGGGGTGACACAACTATTCTTAGAAAAAGCACAAAGAACAAACATAACAGTTTCATTTAATATTAGTACCTATACTGTTATACAGCCTTTATTTTTTGAGAAAACCAAAATATGGAAAGTTTTGCTATTTCAGTTTTGAAAAAGATCATTATGATTCTCAGAGGAATGGAAAGATAAAAACAAGAACAGAAAACACAAACCATGTTTTTAACAATTTGAGAATCTGGTGTTTCATATGGATAATATCAGCATATGTTTATATACAGAAGACTCAGTATATTTAATATTGTACAGAAATTATCTAAATATAGTATATGAACAATGCAATATTGCTGTGGATTTTAAACATAGTATGCATGGAAATGAACTTCTGACCATGTAATACAGTTGTCCTAATTATATTGCTTTGCCAATACAATTCTTAAATGCAGTGAAGTTTGAATCCTAAATCATTATGATTAATTTATAATTATATTATTTATGTTATGAGTTGAATTTATAATTTATACTTATACTTATTTTACTAATCATAATATGCTTGAACAAATTAACAGTATCATCTTTATCCAATTAATTTGCCTATTCTTTTTTTCTTAATTTTTAAATTATAGTCTCTTTTTAAATTCACTTAATGTTTTGACTTCTATAGTAGACTTTATTCTCCGTGAAGAATGATTTGTTGTATTTGTATTCTTCATAATACAAATATTAAGAAAATAGCTGTTGTAAAACATATTTACATTAAAATAGCTTCTTGTCATAACTGAATTATCACTACTGAAAATATACTGTATTTGCTAGTCAATCAGCTTCTCTTTTATCAACAAATTTAATGCGATAGTGTTAAATCTTTACCGCAATGACATAGTTCTTATCCCCCTCACCTTCTTTATATTTTCTAGTAACTCCATTTCTCTTCACCCAATCTTTTACTTTTTTCTGCCAGTTAATCATGGCTATTGGAAGGCAGTAGAATGAATGGCTTAGAGTTCAAGCTGTGGTTAGACTTAGTTCCTAGCTCTCACCATTTCCTCCTATACCCTTGGACAACTTTCCTAATTTCTGTCTCTTTGGCAGTTACTACAATTCATGTTGGTAAATTATACAGAAAAAATATATACATATAAAGAGTCAGTTGGCCAATTAGATTTTCATAACTAATATAAAAATCACAGAGTAGGACCAACCATGAGTGGTATAAAAGATCAAAGAAGATAGATATTTTATAGGCTCTTTCCTCCCTTTCTCCTGTGTTTCTTTGAGTTCTGTAATAGTGGAAAAATACATAATACTTTATTCTTTTTTATAACATAACTTTTAAAAATAAAATGACCTTTAGAAACTAATACCATTTTATGGAGGCACAATTTTTTATTTGTGCCGGAAGATTAAAGATACTATCAGAAAACAATTGTTATTTCACAATTCATGACATTTAGGTAGGAGAGCAAACATTTTCCAAAAAATTATGACTTTTTCCCAAAAACAAAGCATCCAGCTGTTTTATATATTGATACAAATATATACATTTCTGAGTAATTTAGGCATTTGTTCCTCCCAAAATATCCTTGAGAATTTTTGAAATTAAATGAGAATTAAAAAAAATGTTTTAACTTTAAAGTTTGGTTGTTATCCATATTTTTCACCTAAATACTTTAAAATTTAAAAATAGAGTATTTAGAAATAAAACTTTAATCTCACATTAACATATACAAAATTTGATCAATCTTTCCAAATGTATATATTCTAATACTATGATTATTCAATGAAAACATGATCTGGGAATACTAGTTTTATTCATTAACTTTGTTGATCACTGTTTCAGATTTAGATAGCTTCAGATTTGTTTGTTGATTACTGTTGTAACTATTCATTTACTCCAGACATTAATCCAAATACTACATAATTTATTTAGATGATTTTGAGTGAGGAAGATGTCTTACTTTGCTTTTTTACTTTCCCAAGTAACTTTCTCCTGTTTGTAATGCAGGTTGACATTAACATGCATCTTCCCTGCTTTAGTAAAGCTATTTGTTTTGGACTTTTGTTTGTGTCGACCCAGAATTCTTATGTTGGTCTTTACACTCAAAGTGATGGTGTTAGGAAGTAGGGCCATTAAGAGGTAATTAGGTGTAAATGAGGTCATAAAGGTGGGGCCCCATGGTGGTATTAATGCAAGCCTGGAAAAGCGCTCTCATCAGACAACCAGTCTCCCCTTGATCTTGGACTTCCCAGCCTCCAAAACTATGAGAAATAAATGTTGCTTGTTTAAGCTACCTAGTCTATAATATTTTTAATGACTAAAACATAATTTCAGTTCTATTTTTGGATAATATTTTATAATTAAGTTTAGAATAACCCAAGGAACATTGCTCTTTCATAATTCTGGTGTTCTGTAACTCAACTCTATTATGTTATATTTTATTTATATATATATAAAACCTAAACAACTATTATGACCAAATGACCAGAATGACTGGAATGACTAGTTGACCAGTCACTATGAAATGCACTGACCACTAGGGGGCAGACATTCAATGCAGTAGCTTCCCCCTGTTGGTTAGTGCTCCCACAGCCAACCTCTCATGGCCGGCCAACCTCCCACTGCCCCTCCCCAACCTGGGAAGACTCCCCCGCATCATCCTCCCACAGCCCTTTGTATTTTGGAGGGGCTGTGGGAGCACTAACCCCCTCAGCCAGCCAAACTCCTGTGGCCTCTTCATCCTTGGCCAGCCAGCCCCCTGGTTGGCCTTGATGGGGAGGCTGGCCAGCCAACCTCCCAGGGTCCCTCCTCCAGGCTGACCAGTCCTCTGATAGGCCTTGATCGCTGGCCAGACCAAGGGACCCACACGTGCATGAATTCATGCACCAGGACTCTAGTCCTATATAATGAAAGAGAAACATGCAAATTTGACCGTACCTTCGCTATGCTACCAGCCAATCAGGGGTGGGGGATGGCCTAGGGAATAAGCGCCATGGGCCTGGGGAGTGGACACTGCACTGGTGGTCCTGGCAGGATCCCTGTGCCTGTTCCCCAGGCTGCGCGGAGGCTGGCAGGAAGGCTGGCCACCACCGCGCTTCGCCACAGGCGAGGAGGGTTCCAGATTGTGAAGGGCACATGCGAGGGTCCCAGATTACCAGTGCACATGCGAAGGGCAGGGCTGCGGGAGGCTGGGGGAAGACCAGCCACCGCCATGCTTTGGTATGTGCGTCGGGGGTCCCAGGCAGTGGGGCCAAGGCAGAGGCCATTAGGGGTGATCAGGCCAGGAGGGGAAGGCAGTTGGGGGTGATCAGGCTGGTGGTGAGGGGCAGTTGGGGCTATGCAGGCCAGCAGAGGGGACCAGTTGGGGCAATCAGGCCAGCAAGCATAGTGGTTAGGGGTGATTAAGCAGTCAGGCAGGTGAGCGGTTAGGAGCGGATTGTGAGGGGGTTGTCCAAGTGCCAGTTTAGGCCTAATCCCACAGGGATCTCAGATTGGAGAGGATGCAGGCCGGACTGAGAGACAAACCCTCCCGCACCCCCTGCATGCACAAATTTCATGCACTGGGCCACTAGTATATATATATAAAAGAAGTGGGTTAGCTTTGTCTAGGTGATACATAAAAAAGGAAAACAATTAAATTTTTATAAGACAAGATAATTTAGAAATTGGACTAGAATTGAAAAATATAATGCAACATGCCACAATTTTTTAATCTTTATTGTTCAGTTTATTAATTACATTGTTCCATTTTTATTCCCTTATAGCTGCCCTTCACCTGGTACCCATCCCACCCTCTGCCCTCACCCCCTCCACTGTCCTCTCCCATAGTTGCATGATTTTTGTCCAGTCTGTTGCTGCACTTCCCACACCCCTTTTCTCCCCAAGAATTGTCAGTGCATTCCTTCTCTATGTCTGTGATTCTGTTACATTCACCAGTTTATCCTGTTCATCAGCTTATTAATTCACTTGATTTTTAGATTCATTTGTTGATAGATGTGTATTTGTTGTTCATAATTTACACTTATCTGTTTCTTCTTCCTCTTCTTAAAGAATATCTTTCAGCATTTTATATAATATTGGTTTGGTGGTGATGAACTCCTTTAGCTTTTTCTTATCTGCGAAGCACTTTACCTGACCTTCAATTCTGCATGATAGCTTTGCTAGATAGAGTAATCTTGGTTGTAGATTCTTGCTATTCATTACATTGAATATTTCTTGCCATTCCCGTGTGGCCTGCATCATTTCTGTTGAGAAATCGGCTGACAATCGTATGGGTACTCCCTTATAGGTAACTAACTGTTTTTCTCTTGCTGCTTTTAATATTCTCTCTTTGTCTTTTGCTCTTGGCATTTTAATTATGATGTGCCTTGGTGTGGTCCTCTTAGAGTTCCTCTATATTGGGGTTCAGTGCGCTTCTTGGACTTTTAAGTCATTTTCTTTCACCAGGTGGGGGAAGTTTTCGGTCACTATTTCTTCAAATAGGTTTTCATTGTCTTGCTCTCTCTCTTTTTCTGGCACCCTATAATTCGGATGTTGGTATGCCTGAGGTTGTCCCAGAGGCCCCTTACACTCTCTTCAATATTTTGGATTCTTTTGGTTTCTTGTTTTTTCAGCTGAGTGGATTTTACCTCTTTGTATTTCAAATCTTTAACTTGGTTCTTGTGTTGCTCTATAGTACTTTTAGGTATTTGTATAATATTTTTTTATTTCAGTAATTTCTGGTTGGTCCTTTTACATGTCCTTGAGTGTCTCATTCATATCCTTATAGGTCTCGTTCATTCCTTGTAGGACTCATTCATTTCCACGTTGATCTTGATCATTTCCTTGCAGGTCTTGTTCATATCCTTGAGGGTCTTGTTCATTTCCTTGTAGGTCTTGCTTATTTCCTTATAGGTCTCGACCTTTTCTAGGAGCCTCTTGAGAAGCTCTATAACCGTGGTTTTGAATTCCATGTCCAGTCATTTTTTTCCCTCCATTTCTTTCACATCTGATTTCTTTCCATGTCTCTGCATGGTGGCTGCTTCCCTGAGTTGGTCAATTAGCTTTGTGTGGTAGATGTTCTACAAGGGACAGAACATGCCACTATTTTTATCATTAATAATGTTCTGGGCTGTTTCTTTCAGGGTCTTTATACATAGAAACTGATTTATAGAATGTGAAATTTGCAAAAGGTCAGGAAAGGCTGTGATCAAGGTGACCTGACTAAGGAATTGGAAACTTTTGAACACACACTATGTGCAGATCACTTGACAATCTCATGTTTACAGATGCAGGGAAGAAAACCGAGAGGTTAAGTAGCTTGCCTAAGGACAAAACTCAGGAATTGCAGAAGTGAGAATTGGAGTCCAGAGTAGTTTTTTGGAAGTATCATGTTTTATTGCTATTTTGGATGCTCTACTTGGTTACTTCTTTTTCTCAGTTATTCTCTAGTTGGTCATTGATTCTATCTCTAACAGTTATACCCTGGGAATAAAAAGAGAAAGACAGACCAAGATCCCTGGCATAACATAAATAGCAATTGTTTCTATTGCCAATAACACAGTGATTTAGCTCATATATTTGTGACTCAGGGAATGTACAATGCATAAAAACTCACTCCATTTTTCCCCTTTCCATGTCATTACCATAATTTTCATTATTCCAAAAGTAATATTATCATGTTAATGGTAGATGAGGTTCAAAGGATTGATTTTGCTAAATTTAGAATTTATGTTTTCTGCTATTGGCAAAAAAGTGAGAAGGGTTTAGCTGGAAGAAGGAAAAAACATATTGATTTCTTCTACATGGGGCTTCTACATTCAGAGCTCACAGAATTATATATGCCCAAGAACAAAAGTAACTGCTGGTAAATCCAAATTTTTATACACATAACATGTAGTAACTTCATTCTCAAGACTCTTTGTATATGGTTTTTACCACTGTCCTTCAACTTTTTATGTTTAGATCTTAAGGCCTAGAGGATTATATTTTAAAGACTGGAAAGCTAATTCTTTTTTTACGTTTTTCTTCTACCTTTAAAAATTGGAAGTTTATTTTAATTAACAATATTTTATGGTGATGTAGGAGGAGTGTTTGATTATGAAAGGTCAAGGTTTAGTTCATGTCTCATAGTACTTCGTGACCACACCAGGTTAGTGCTGTATGGACTTTAGTCCCATAGGTTGTTTAGAGGATATAGTAAATAATACATAACATTTTGTTATAAACAAGGAATCAAAATTCAAATTTGGCAGAGCTATGAAGTTTCTGATTTAGATATTTGTGATAATAATTAGTACATGGAATATAATCAATTCAATTGAAAGTATATTGTGACACATTTAAAACTCCCAAATGGGTAGGCATCAGAGCTCTCCCTGTGGTCTGGGTACACAGGAGAGAGAAGAACACTCTTGATGGGATTCAGAGGAATGAAGCTTCATGGTGTGTGCAGGGCTCTCTCATCTTAGGACATGGAAAATGATAAATCAATATTGTAGAGTTAATAGTCAGGTTCGAATTCAAGTCATCAGCAACACAACAACAGCAGCACAATACTTACACTTTACTTAGCTTCAGTTTGATGCCAGACACTACAAAAGCAATTAGCACTCCTGTTCTTATTTCATGTATTTATTCAATGCATATTTCATAGTGTACTATGTCCCAAGTACTGTTCTGGGCATTGAGGTTACAATGATGAACAAGCCAGACGAGTCTCTGCTTTCATGAAACTTAATTTTGCAGGAAACCTGCACAATAAATAAGAAAAAAAACACACAAAAGAATAAGATTGTTGGGGTTTTCCTCTCTTCTCCACAACCAGCGTGGAGAGAGAAGTAGGGTACAGTTACTGAGTAGAGGGGCTGGGGATTGAGAAACAATAGAAAAGAATAGACAGCACAGAAGTAGAAAATAAAGCTGGGACTGGGTGGAATCTCTGCTCTCTGATGGAGTGACAGAGAATTCCAACCCAAACACAATGTGTTTATTTATACTAAAATGGAAAGGGGTTTCACATGAAAAGACTTAAAATCAAAGGAGCTTAAGTGGGCCCAGGCCCCACTCATTCCCTCATTCAGGGGCTCAGCAGAATCTACATTTCAAGGGCCCTCCCCCCAACACCTGAAGCAAGTTAAAGTCAGTACTGAGTAATGCATCCAGCCCTTTGGGTGGATGTGTTTCCAAGATGTGGCTTTGCCTGGCTCCTCGGATTCAGCTGACACTGATTTAAAAGAAATGCTCAGGTGTCTTTCCTGGGGGCCAGCCGTCTACGTAAGATTATTTCAGAAGGCACTGTCTACTAAAGAAAGCAGGAGAGGTAATGTGACAATTAAAGAGAAAGGGGAAAGGAATGCTATATCAAAGTGAGTGGTCAGGGAAGCCTAAATGCAAAGCAACATTTGAAATGAGACATGAATGATGAGAAGCCAGACATAATAAAAATCAGAGGAGGGCACAATCTAGGTAGAAGAAAGATCAGGTGCAGAAAGACGACTAAGGAGGGAGTAGCTTTGGATTATCTAGGAGTTCAGAAAAGGCCAGTGTGGCTGGAGCACAATGAGTAAAAGAAGAGAAGGATGAGAGTTGACACTGGGGAGGTAGGCAAGGGTTAGATCAACTGTGACTTGTAAGCCATGAGGGAAGAGTTTGGATTTTATTTTTGGTATAGAGCAAAGATTTACACAGGGGAATGGCATTATCTGTTTCATGTTTTAAAAAGACCATTATTTAGTTAGATAAGGTCTGGTTTGTTGGGGGGGTCACATGTGGAAGTAAGGAATGAATGGGAATCTACTGCAGTACTCTAGGCAAGAGATACTAGTGGCTTCAGTTACTAGTAGAATAATGGGCATGGAGGTAGAGAAATCAGAGGATTTGGTGATGAGATTGAAGGATTGCTGATAGAATATGTTGAAAGATTGAGTGTGGTTTTTGTGTGAAAAGAAAAAAAATCAAGTTAAAAAGGAGATGGACATAAAAATTTTGATAAGCAGTTTTAATTAGGATATTGATTGGACTGGAGGAAAACACCCCCCTTACCAAGACAGGGGCTTAAACAAGAGAGATTTTTTTCTTTCTTTGTAACAGTCTCAGTGTAAGTAGATCAAGACTGAGGTGATAGGGAATAATGGGGACCTAGTGTTCTTTTATTTTCTTCTGTTGCTTCCATTTAAGTTTCCTTCCTGTGGTTTATGCTGCGTGTTTTGGATCCTTTTTTCATTTTCCAGCAGTGAGGATGGAGGAAGAGAAGGAGAAGGATGCATTTTTCCCTCTTAAGGATACAACTCTAAAATTGCATTTATCACTTCCACTCTATTGCATTGCTCCAAACCAAGATATATGGACCCACATTCCTGTAAGCAGGGTTGGGGGTAGGAAAAAGTCTTTAGCTGGGTGGCCACATGACTGAGAAATATTACCACCTACATCAGTATGACATAACTGTTAGAACTAAGGACTGAGAGCATCTATGTCAACATGACTTAGTTGTTTGTTTCAGCCCAGAAAATATAAGGCTATAAATCAATAAGTAACTTCTCTATTTGCTTCAGGAAATTCTTATAAATCAATTTATATGAGACAGTTCTCTTTTGCTCATCTGTTCAAATAGCTTATTTTTTAAACAGAAGTTTACTTCTCAGTACTTAAAGACCCTTGCTTTATGATGTCCACTAATCCTAAACTATAATGTCCTGAACTTTGTCCAATCTCAATCAGTTCCCTTTCTTGAAAATCCTGCTTTAAAGCAACTGAGGCAAGAATCCACAGCCTATAAATATCTCACTTCTAAACTCCTCTTACTAACACATTAAAACTTTGTCAAAGTAGAGTCCTTTGAAGTGACACTACTGCCTTTTCTGAAGTGCGTTTGAATAAGCTTAGTTTTTGATTTATTAAGACTTGTTATAGATAAATATTTTCAAATGTTCTTGAGGTTCACCAGGAATCAACTGAGATGGCTGTTAATGACATGGCATAGACCCTTGAATGTTGCCTGAATAGAATGGTGGGCAAGTCATGAAGTGAGTCTGAGCTCCATTATTTTTCTTTTTAATTTAAAACTTTGTTGTTGAGAGTATTATAGATGTCTCTTCTCTCTCCATTACTCTCCCTCCACCCAGTTCCCACCCTGCTCCAGGCTTTCACCACCCTATTGTTTGTGTCCTTAGGTAATGCATATATGCATATAAATTCTTTGGTTAACCTCTTCCCTCCCTCTCCCTTCCTTCTGAGATTTGTCAGTCTGTTCCATATCTCCATGTCTCTGATTCTATTTTATTCATCTATTTATTTCGTTCATTAGATTCCCTGTTTGTTTATTTTTATATTTAGATTCAGTTGTTGATAGATATGCATTTATTGCCTTCTCCTCTTCTTCTTCCTCCTCCTCCTCCTCCTTCTTCCTCCTCCTCCTTCTCCTTCTTCTCCTCCTCCTCCTTCTTCTTCCTCCTCCTCTCCTCTCCTCTCTCCTCTCCTTCTTCTTCTTCTTCTTCTTCTTCTTCTCCTCTCCTCTCTCTCCTCCTCCTCCTCTCCTCCTCCTCCTCTCCTCCTCCTCCTCCTTCTCCTTCTCCTTCTCCTTCTCCTTCTCTTCTTCTTCTCTTCTCCTTCTTCTTCTTCTTCTTCTTCTTCTTCCTTCTTCTTCTCCTTCTCCTCCTCCTCCTCCTCCTCCTCCTTCTTCTCCTCCTCCTTCTTCTCCTCCTCCTTCTTCTTCTCCTCTTCTCCTTCTCCTTCTCCTTCTCCTTCTCCTCTTCCCTCCTCCTCCCCTCCTCCTCCTCCTCCTCCTCCCCTCCTCCTCCTCCCCTCCTCCTCCTCCTCCTCCTTCTTCTTCTTCTTCTTCTTCTTCTTCTTCTTCTTCTTCTTCTTCTTCTTCTTCTTCTTCTTCTTCTTCTTCTTCTTCTCTCTCCTCCTCCTCCTCCTCCTCCTCCTCCTCTCTCCTCCTCCTCCTCCTCCTCCTCCTCCTCCTCCTCCTCCTCCTCCTCCTCCTTCTTCTTCTCCTTCTTCTTCCTCTTCTTCTTCTTCCCCTTCTCAATATTTCATGTAATACTGGTTAAGTGGTGATGAATTTCTTTACTTATTTCTTGTCTGTGAAGCTCTTTATCTGACCTTCAATTTCAAATGATAGCTATGATGGGTAGAATAATCTTGTTTGTAGGTCCTTGCTGTTCATTACTTTGAATACTTCTTGCTACTCCCTTCTGGCCTGCAAAATTTCTATTGAGATATTAGCTGACAGTCCTATGGGTACTCCCTTGTAGGTAACTAATTGCTTTTAAGATTCTCTCTTCATCTTTAACCCTTGGAATTTTAATTATAATGTGTGTGTGTGGGGGGGGTCTCTTGGGTTCATCTTGTGTGGAATGCTGTATTTCCTGGACATGTAAATATATTTCTTTCACCAGGTTAGGAAAGTTTTCTGTCATTAATTCTTCTAATAGGTTTTCAATATCTTGCTCTCTCTTATTTTTCTAGCACCTCCATAATGCAAATATTGGTATGCCTGAAATTGTCCCAGCATTATGTTCATTGAGCCACAAATGCTAAGTTTATATTTATACTTAGGAAATTATTTTATTTCTAAGAATCCTTTGGTAACTAATTGGATTTATGAGCTTTCATTTTTGATCCAAACATGCCTGTGACTAATAAAACTACTGTTTTGCTTGTCACTGTCTGTTCTCCCTTCTCATGTTTTAAAATTGTAAGAGTGAGCTCTGGCCAGTGTTGCTCAGTTAGTTGGGCATAGTCCCCTGAACTGAAAGGTTTCCAGTTCAATTCCAGGTCATGGTACAAGCCCCAGTTACAGACTTGATCTCTCCTATCAGTGTTTCTCTCTCTCTCATCCTCTCCCTTCCTCTCTCTCTTAAAAAAATCTATTAAAATTTTTGAGTGAATCTGTAGGAAGAGGATAGATAGAAGCTAGATAAATCTACCTTTGGAAACAAGTCCAGAAATCTTGTTGGCCATCCCTCATACAGTTTTTCTTGGGTCACTTTATCTAGACATTATCAGACTTTCCACAGTCTTATCTTTGCACTAGAGTCCCAGTGCACAAAATTTGTGCATGGGGGCAGGTCCTCTCAGCCCAACCTGTATCCTCTCCAATCTGGGATCCTTTGGGGGATGTCCAACTTCCAGTTTAGGCCTGATCCCCAGCGGTTGTACACCCCCTCACAATCCTGGATCACTCACCTGCCTGTCTGCCTGATTGACCCTCACTGCCTCTGTGTGCCAGCCTGATTGATCCTAACTGCCTCCCTGCCAGTCTTGTCACCCCTTTCTGCACCCCTGCCAGTCTAATTGCTCCCAACTACCCCCCCCCCTTTCTGGCCTGGTCACCCCCAACTGCCCCCCCCTGCTGGGCTAGTGACTCCTTATTGCCCCCCCCCACCAGCCTGGTCGCCCTCACCTGCTCCCCTCTGCCATCCTGGTTGCCCCTAATGGCCCCTCCTACTGGCCTGGCTGCCCCCAACTGCTCCCTTGCCAACCTGGTAGCCCCTTATGCCCCCCCCCACCTGGTCATCCCACACAGCCTACTGTTCAGTAATTTGGTCATCCCTCACTAACGTCCCTGTTGGCCTGGTAGTAGGCAGCCATCTTGTGAGGTTGTGATGGTCAATTTGCATATTACCTATTTATCATATAGGATTCTTGAGAATTACATTGTTTAGTCCCATTACTCAGAGTCTGGAATTTTGTCAGATTCTCAACCAGTGATAATTAGTCTATTATATAGATTGTGGAGACGTGAAGTTGTACAGTCGGCACACTTAATGATCATGGCATGCTCTTGGGGTTGCCTGAGTCTCAACCAAAATGTGTTCCTCTTCTGGGCAATACCCCTCTTGCGTGTTCATACTATAACTCTACTCCATATTACTGTCTTTCTAAATAGCATAACTTTACCAAGGATCATTTAGAATAATAGAAACCACTTTGGGGGATATTTGATCTGCACAAAATTAATTTGAGATGTGTTATACTATGAAAAGAGCATAAAATCCCAAACATGTGATTATCTTTAATCTTTGATTAGTATAAAAATACTTTCACAATAAATTCAGATCCCAATATTATTTTCTTAGATTATTTTACCAAGGCAAATTAAAAATGTGAAAAAATAAAAGGTTTCCTTTTATCGTTCTAAATCAAGATCTGAACTTAATGAGATAAACATTTTAAAAAAAAATTGGCCTACAAGGTAACCAACTTAAGGTACAAATAATATGGTTAGTATGGTAGACAGAATAATGATCTTCCCTCCCCTCAAAGGTATTCTTGTCTGAATCCCCAGAAACTGTGAAGGTGCTACTTTACCTGTCAAATGTAGATGTAAATTGTGGATATGATTAAGTTAAAGATCTTACATGGGAGCTATATCCTGGATTATCTGTGCAGGTCCAATTTATCAAAATGTTCTTATAAGTGAAAGAAGGAGGCAAGAGAGTGTGAACAATACATTGTTGGTTTCAAAGGTGGAGGCAGGGAGATGAGACAAAGAATGCAGGCAACCTTGAGAAGATGTAAAAGGGGACAGATTCTTCCCTAGAGCATCCAGAAAACATGTAGCCTTACTCATACTTGCTTTTAGCCCCTGAAGCCCATTTTGGCTTAAAAAATCTGTGTTGTTTCAAACCCCCATGTTTGTGTTAATATGTTACAGTAGTAATAGAAAAATAATACAGCTAGTAAATGTTGAAGCAGGTATTTATCTTTCTTGACATTAAAACACATATTTATAATCCTCCCAGTAGCTCCACCAAAGCCCAAAGCAGCAAATATACCAACCTTGCAAACCCCAAGTGGCCAAAACCAAAATGGAAGCCAAGATTAGTAATTAGGGTTAAAAGAAAAATAAAGTTAAGTTGATGGTGGTAGTAGTGATGAAGGAAATATGTATAGTGAGGGAGCAGGTTTATTTTCTAAAAAAGCCTCAAATAAATATTGGCATTATTATACTCTGTTCAAAGTGTTTAACTGGGAAAATCAGGTAAAACTTATCCAAACAAGGCAGACACTATCCACACACAATATCCAACACCTCAAAAATGTACTCTTTTGGAAAGTATCCTATCTTTAATTGCTTTGCATCTCTATTCATTTCAGGAGAGCTCTTTCTGAATTTAATGATTCCATTTAAAGTTATGAGCAATAGAAAAGTATTTTTTGTTATGTTTTCTCTTCAGGCCTTTTGGGGTAACTGCAAGGTTTTTTTGTTTGTTTGTTTGTTTTTTATATTGGCCATTTCCAGGAGGGAAAGTCACATGAGAAACTGAATTTGGAAAGGAATAATCTTTGGTTTCACAATGTCATCTTGTTGTATACCCACAATACCACAATAACAGACTTGCTAATTAGTTTAAGGGCCTTGGTAGCCAGCATTGTCCGGATTCTGTGTAACTGCTGCCCTTCTCCTGTGCCCCTCGTGCTGTAATTTCCTATAACTCTCTACAGCCAGGTCCCTCTCTACCTAACCACACCTCAGTTCATTCTATCCTAAAAAGTACTAGAAAAAGAGAAATATTACTATTGAGTTTACTTCATATTTATATACTATTGGCACATCCCCTTATCCTTGAGTTGTATTTATGAAAACAGATTTAAAGAATCCAGTCTTTATTTTTATCTCTGGATTACCTCTTTTTTTTCTGGTCCCTGATTACATCAAACAAAACAATATCTGAGAAAATAAGTGTGGTATTGCCGAACATGTATACTTTCCCCGCCTTGAACAAGGGGAAAAAAGTATACATTTTTTTCTTTTCAGTGATGGTGTTCATAGCAGTATTACTCACAGGATAATCATTTGTGAAATGACAGTATTAAAGAGCTACATGTTCTTGCCATAAAAGTGAACTCTGATCTTCTCTTCTGCCCCTTCTATTTCCCAAATGTAGTTTTGGAAGAATGTATTTTTCCTTCTCTCTTGACAAGATACATGTATGCGATCTGGTGACCCTTTTCAGTACTGAGTATGATAGTACAACTGATGATGTCCCAGGCTGGAGTTACTCTCTCTGGGTAAAAGAGCTCTAAAGGTAGATATTGGGGGTGATAATCCTCTTCAAGTAATCTGCGTTTTGTATTGACACAAGTAAGAAGCCACTTTCCAATATACTGTAAATGTGCAAAATAAAGTCTGTTGTTCTTTTGTAACATTTATTTATTTTTGATTCAGTAAGGCATGCAATCATATAAAATTCCATAAAGTGAATAAAATCTATCCCTCAATCCCCAAATTGCCTTCCACATATATTGCACTGTACCACATTTGTGTCTTTACACATATATGTATACATATATTTTGTCTTCCTGTGACATATAGATAGCATATCACATCACCATTCTATAAATACAGTTGGTTTTAATTACACAATATATTTATGCTTTATGAAGTTGCCACTAACCCCATATTAGCAAATACAGAACTAATCCCTCTAAGAGAAATACGAGGTTAGTTTTCTGTGAGCCTTTGGTCACCTTTTCACCAACTGATCAACACATAACCACGCTTTGGCTATCTTTCTGTTTAAAGACACCTATTTACATATATTTTGTGGATTTATTATCTTTGAACTCGTAGCCAACAACACTATAACTCATTCCTGATCAAAGCTTATATAGGACACATATTTTCTCCATGAAGAACAACAAAGCCTTCTTGTGCTTAGTAATAATAATGCACTATGCTTGGGGGCCATTTTAAACAGAATTACTCACCAAAAAACACACAAAAAATTACTCACCAAAAAACACACAAAAATGTGATACAACATAGGTTCCTTAAAAAACACTTCTAGAAAAAGTCACCTAGAATGACACTCAGCTAGAATGTGTTTACTGGATGACTGAATTTTTTCTTTTTGCTGCTCTGGGTATACCAACAAATGAATGCAAAATCTCTGCTAATATTGATTGGGGGCTGTGAAGAAATTTCAGCAAGTAGCTAAATTAACAAATGTAAAATCTATGAATAACGAGGATGGATTTGCTTAACAATATACCTTGACAATTTCTCTTAATAATCCATAGAGTGTTGCCTCATTCTTTTAAATTATTCCATGTTATTTAATTTTCAAATGCTACATGATAGTTTTAACCAACCTGTTGTTAATGGATATTTAGATTTTGTTGTTGTTGCAAATAATGTTAGAAGAAATATTGTTGTGCATGTTATTTTGAACATATGTAAGGATAAATGTAGTATATATTTCTAGAAATTGGATTGCCAGATCAATGTATTTGTGAATTTTTCATTTGGTAGATATTTTTCCTTGCTATTTTGCTACTTTTTTCTTTTTTTTTTTTTTTAGCCGAAGGACTATTTATTGAGAGGAGCAGAGACGAAAGCACGCAGATGCCCGGGAGCAGGAGGGGACAAAGAGGTGGAGCGTGGCAGCCTTCTGCTTAGCATATTCTCTTGCAGCCCCACAGGGCCCTCTTGCTGTTCACGGGCATTTTGAAGAGGCGGTCCGACTGCATGTAGGCCTCGATCTTCTCCAGAGCCTCAAAACGGCCCATGGAATCCTTCAGGTTTGAAAATTCATCCAGGCACTTGGGCTCAACCATGCAGTTCGGATCTAAGACATGGTAGGTGAGGAAATCCACAAAGGTGAGCTTCTCCCCTGCAAACCAGGAGAACTTCCCCAGGAACAGGGAGAACTGTTTCAGTTGTCCAGGGAGCTGTTCCAGGTACCGGGGTTCAGCTTTTCGTGGTCCGAGTTGCAGCAGAGTCGCACCAGTTGCAGGCGGAAATCCATGATCTGGTTCTCCATGACGTCCACGCGGATCTTTTCTTCTTCAGTATCCCCACACATGGGGTGCTTGTGCGCGATGTAGTGCAAGATGGCATTGCTCTGGGTGATCTTGTTCTTGCCGTGCATGAGGTAGGGAAGGTTTGGAAAGTCCAGGTCCAGCTTGAATTTCACATCCAGCTATCGGCTTTTATCAAAGTCAGGAGCTTCCCCGCAGATGTGCCGTTTCTCCTCGTAGCAGGTGCCGGTGAACTCCAGGAGCAGGCAGATGGTGTGCGCCAGCCCGCGGATGTCCCAGTACCCCAGGACCATGGACTTGGACGACGACATGGTGGCGTTCTTTCCGTGCCTTTGGGAGGGCTATTTTGCTGCTTTTAAAATAATAAAGCTGCTCTACCAAAATATTGATCTGCATTATTTTGTAAGCAAGCATGTCATCTTTTGGTAATAAAAAATATCGCATTCCTTTCAAAAGGAATGCCATATTTTTAAGTGAAAAAGCTAAAACTTGAAATGAGTTCCATTTGTTTGGAATAAGCACATTTCTTTTAAATGGAGTTTTATGCTATGAGACAAAAGTAAGGGGGGGGGGGTTGGACCGATAGTGAGTTTCACTTTAATTCATACCGGTTGCTGGGACTTGGTAAAAGTCCAATGTGTTTCAAGCAGACATGGTGATTGATAAGTGATGACAAGGTTCAAAGGCAGCCACAC
Source organism: Antrozous pallidus (assembly GCA_027563665.1). Taxonomy (NCBI): domain Eukaryota; kingdom Metazoa; phylum Chordata; class Mammalia; order Chiroptera; family Vespertilionidae; genus Antrozous; species Antrozous pallidus. The sequence goes on along the minus strand of CM050519.1, from coordinate 55,928,774 downwards.
ACCCAGGCAGCTACACGCAGCTCCCATGCCACCATGCTTCATTTGGCAGCAGACCTATTGGTATTGGTTAATAGTAACACGAACTCATGATTGTCCAGAGAAGGATATATGCTACATATTCTTTCTTCCAAGTAAAATGTGGAAAGAGAAATAGGATTACCTTGTATATATATAGCTGGCCTACTGAGGACTGTAAGATTATTTTATAACTATGAGAATAGGAGTATATTTTGGTACTACTTTTGATAAAGACACTTTAACTTCTGTTTTCAGCATAAACCCAAACAAGATTTTCTATTTATATTTATTGATATTTAACCTAAATTTTGACATTTTCTTTTTGTTTTTCACCTGTGTGACTGAAAGAGTGGGACTATTTGGCTCTCCTTAGTGGAAAAAGAGAGCTTGATAAGACTGCTCATTTCATGATTCCATGCAGAAGATGTTTGAAGTTCATGTTCTTTGAGTAAGAAGCCTGAGGCAAAATGTGAAATGTAGATTTAGGTAGATGGTAAACTCAAGAGGTATTTATGATTAGAAAATAATCAGACCAGACTGGGTTGCTGAAATCAGATGAACCAAACAGAGGGTAAAATATCAGAGTCAAACAAAGGGTAAAATATGAGAATCAGATAAGACTTCATCAGTCAGGTGGGCATTGAAGTTGAAAATGATCTTGACACATATGGATTATCAATTACAGATTCTTTAAAAGTAAAAACAGTGGTTAATAAATCAATGCAACTTGCATGGATTTTACATTTACCAAGATGGATCTGTGTGTTGACAAATAATCTGTTTTATCCTTGGTTCATTCAGGTCTCTATCAGGGTAAAAACTAATTGCCAAATTTGACTACTCTGGGTTCTGTAGTTGAACTTAAGCAGGGACACAAGGTAGTGAATGAGTATAAAAAGGACTAGTTGCCATATTTAATCATCTTCTTAGAAAACTTTTATATCTATAAAAGTTCTGCTTAAAAAATCCTTCAGAATTCTACTGCTTACAGGATCAATGATAAATTCTTGACTATGTCATAGAATATAAAGAACATTATTTTTAGCCCCAATCATTTTTTCTGACTCAACTCCCAGCACTCCATCATTTCCATTCTAGTCATCCAAAGCAGTAAAATATCTTAAATATATCATGTTCTCTCTTGCCTAAGATGTTGTACATCCTGTTCCTTCTGCAAACAATACCTCACTCTTCCTCTTGTCCATTTGTAAGACTACCAAACAAGTACTGCTTCTCTGAAGACTTCCTGATCATTCCAGTAGAGCTAGGTGTTTCTTCTCTCGTCACATATTGCTGTTTCTTATCTCATCTCTGCTGCCATTGATATTGTTATCCTCATATGATAACTGAGGAAACTGAGACCCAGAGAGATTATAACAAAATGGCATCTTCCCTAAACATCAGGTATTCTCAAGCTGTAACCACTGGTTGATCTTCTTCAAGAGATTTAATTGTCTATATTTCCTGGTATGGGTATATTTTGTACTGGCCTTTCCTGGCTAAAGGAGATAAAATAAATGTAAAAATACAGCAATAGCTGAATTTATTTTTAAAAAGTAAAAGCCAATAGTCTTAAATTAAGGGATAACAAAATATATACTTCTCATGTAATGAGAAATATCCACTTCCAATTATATCTATATATCATTTGATGATCATGTCTGTACTCCTAGTCATCATTTTAGTAATACCTGGAACTTGTGTGATTTACAAACTACTTAGAAATCCCCTGCTTTCCTTCAAAACAAGACAAGATAGTTGCCTAAGAATTATTACAATGGTGTTGTGACTTAAACAACTTGTCTGATTCTTCATACACTGCTCTCTCTTTGTGCTGTTACATAAATACAAATTAAACTTTCTTTTAATTGCTCACATAAATTCTCAACTCTACTTTTACAAATTAAATATTACTGAGTATCATCCTAAAAAATGAGCACTTGGAATTTTGCATGGGTATAAATGTTAGCCTACAAGTTAAGCAATCAAGAAATAACACATCTCTTTATTTTCCATAAATCAATTAATTTCCACATTAAACCCACTATTCTACATAGAATTCTAATCTTATAATTCTTGGACTTCCCTCCTTTTTCAAGGTTATGTAAATGTCTGGGACCTCATAGTGTTGAGGTTTTTATGGGGAAAGTCACCAAATAATATGTCTCCACAAACTAGCCTAAGACAAGCATTATTCCTAACAATTGCTTCTTTCTGTGACTTCGGGCTAGTGACCCAGAAAGATGTTCTTTTTAGGGGTTTTGGCTACACCTTGGCAGACCTTTCTCATTCTTTCCTTCCCGGTTCTGAGTGATACATAGTGTTTATCTGGATGGCCAAAACCATGGTTAAAAGTCTTATTAGCTCCTCTAATCAACCTGGTTCTACTTTAAACCTGCCTTCCCCCTTACCCCCCTCAACAGACTTGCTAAATGTTCAACCATGTCGGAAAAAAAATAAGAAAGACTTACAACCCACTTTTTTTCCTCTGATTTGGCAACATGTTTGGCAGAAGAAAAGAGGGCAGATAAAGTATGTGTGGTAAGGGGAAATCCAGGAGGAAAAAAATCCTGTATAATAAAAGCCTAGTATGCAAATTGTCCCCTCAACCAGGAGTTCATCCAGGAGTTTGATCAGGGGTCAGAGTCGGCCAGGGGAAGGGAGGGAGTACTTGGCCAACAGCTGGCAGCCAGCAGCTAGGGACCCTATCAGTGCACTGATTTTGTGCACTGGGCCTCCAGTGTAAATTAATTAAAAAAAGTTTAAGATATTTCAGTATCAAGCCATTGCCTCCAAAACTATGGCTATCATATCAAATATGAACACCCACATGATTAAAAAACCTAATCAGTAAGTGTGCCTATAATATCTTAATTAAAGTTAACTCACACAATAGAATCTATTTGGTTTCTGAGCTTCTAACATTGATTTTTTTTAGGACTGAGGTGAAGTCTTTCTAAACATAGGATGCTTTCATCTGTGTAACTGTTGGACTCCAGAGATTTTTATGTACTTTATGAAGTTTAGTTTTTTTATATTACTTTTGGATGGGAAGGAGACTTCCATGATGGTTCCCATGTAGGAAGATATTTTTTGTCTAAACACTCTCAACCTTGGATCTTAACATTTACTTCTCCTTAGTGAGGTGGAGTGAGTTTCTTCATTGTTGAGCTTGGCAGAAGAACTGGAAATCAGTTCTCAGCCTTTCCCCACCCTTCCCTCTGGAGCTATCCTGCCTGCAGAAAGCAAGCCTCTGACCTTTGCCTTGACATAAGCTTGACAGTGAAAGGCTCCACATGAGGAGTCCTGCCTAGTTCAGCATCTGAGTGGGTGGGTGAGTTGTCCAACTCAGAGCAGCCTTAAGAAGCTGTTGTAGTTTTCTTTCAAAGCATGTTAACTAGGATTGTTTTTTTTTTTTTTATCAGTAATGCAGATGATTTTTTAAATCTTTATGTTGCCTACCTTTTTTTCTTCTTAATTTTCTTTTGGGTGGGGGACAACAATGAGGTAATTAATTGAATTTCTTTAGAAACCTTAGCAATCAATTTGAACAAGCTCTTTAGTTTCTAAAATAAATAAAAATGTGCCTCATATGCAACTGGCTGAAAAGTTCAAAGCAAAAATATAGTAATAATGAATTAACTCTTTAAAAAAATACATTTTACTGATTTTTTACAGAGCGGATAGAAAGTCAGAAACATCGATGAGAGAGAAACATCCATCAGCTGCCTATTGAATGCCCCCTACTGGGGATGTGCCCGCAGCCAACGTACATGCCCTTGACCAGAATCAAACCCGGGACCTTCAGTCTGCAGTCCGATGCTCTATCCACTGAGCCAAACAGGTTTCAGCATGAATTAACTCTTTAACACATTGCCAAATAAGGATGGCTGTAATGTTTTTAATTACTAATTGAATTTCTAAATTGAGGTCAACAAATACACCATTCACATTGTTTTCATAATTTCAATGTCTCACACAGTTAAATTTATTTGTGCTCCCTGACTGGTTTGGCTCAGTGGATAGAGCGTCAGCCTGTGGACTGAAGGGTATCAGGTTCGATTCCAATCAAGGGCATGTACCTTGGTTGCGGTCATATCCCCAGTAAGGGGTGTGCAGGAGACGGCTGATTGGTGTTTCTCTCTCATCCATATTTCTAACTCTCTGTACCTCTCCTTTCCTCTCTGTAAAAAATCAATAAAATTGAAAAAAATTATTTTGTACATTACTTTTAAAATTTCCTATTAAGAAACAATCTCACTTTATTTTTTAAGATGACTCAAACATGTACATTTATATTCTTAAATCCAATCATTTTTCCCCCTCCAAGCTCTTCCAACAAACATGTCTCCTCATTGATACTAGTCAGTGTAGCCTTTGCCTTTAGGCATATATATATGATACTAATTGACTGGACACCATAATAGGTCAACCAGACAGGAGATGGGTGAGCAGCATTGGGCATGGGGTGGCAGGAGGCCCTGATCAGCAGTGGCTGTGGCTACTTCAAGGAGCTGGAGAGAGAGGCAGGGCAGGACTGGAGACTTGAGGGTATGCAGAGCCGTGCAATTTTGAATCACATGCTAGGCTTCTAGTTTTCAATAAAACTGGAACTGGAGAATTAAAAAATGTAATGATTTACATTTCATGTAATTATTTAGCTAATCATCTATACATTGAACAAGTATTTCAATAGCTTCTTTTATATACCAGACACTATTACTCTAGGACCTAGGATGACAGGGCCTCATATAACTTCTCAAGTCATCAATTTTAGTTCATCAATTCTATCATCCATCCAGCATCCATTCATTGTCCCAACACTTCATCCATAAATCCAGCTAACCAGCCATCTATTTCTGAACATATGTATTCTCACTTGTTCAACAACTGTCACTCCTATTAGAATAAGCTATATGGAGGCATTTCTAATTTCACAAGCTTATGGTAGTCCAATAGATATTGACTCAATATTCATTTATTGAGTCAATAAATGAATATTCCAGGCCCTTTACTTGGTGATGGGGAAATAAGATCAAATAGTACATTTCCCTTTAGTATTATATCTTAATGCCTATTTGGGAAATTAGAGTAGATCCAGTCTTTTCATCTTAGTGATCAAAAGTGAACCTTAATGTTATTGCTCCTAAGGAAGAGTCAACTTTCTTATAACTAAATTTTTCCATCTCAGCACCATAATCTAAAATTATATTCCCATGTCCTTCTCATTGGCCTAAGAATGCTTTGCAACATCTGACTTATTGTCAACACCTTATTTTGCTTCTCTCATTAAATTAATATAAGTAAAATACTTTCTGTGTTAATAGCTTTTCCTTTTTTCCTTCTTTCATCCTTTTCTTTCCTTTGCTTTCATTCTCTTTTCCTCCCTCTCCCCTCCTTTCTTTCTTTCCTTCCTTCTTTCCTTCCTTCCTCCTCAATTCACCATTAAATTGAAATAATTATATCAGTCTGAATTAACACTTTAAAACTATAGCTGAGAGATGTTTGAAATGTTGGCAGTCATCATTTTTAAAAAGGTCTTATTTTATTGTCATGTCTATACTTATCTGCTAATAGAGTGATGGTAAACTCTATACATTACATCAAACAATTAAAAGTAAATCTACCATAGAGGTTGCATTGGTCCTTACATTTTTAATCCAAAAGTATAAAAATTTGACAGGGTAAGAGATCTCTCCAGTATCTCCTTTGGCAATTAATAAACATTACCATCTCATTATGCACATGTTGAAAATGTATTGTCACTAAGGCTTGATCAAAGGACACATCCAGTAAAGCACTATCTGCATCAAAGCTAGCCAAAGTAATGAAGATGTCTGCAGTGTTATCTAAGAACTGTTTTTATTTTTAAGGTTAAATTCAAATGTATGTAAGAAGCAGCTGTGATATGACAAACATCTCTGAGGACATGTAGAGTTTGTTGCTAGGAACATACCAGTAGTAGAACAACCATTTCCGCAAGTGCCAATCTAAATTAGATCACAATTAGAACTGGAAAGTCTCAAGACAGAATACTGAAATGAGGGTGGGACTGTTGACTTTCTGGTCTCTTTGAACCTTGACACAATTCAGTTACTTTTCTTGAATTATGTTGTGAGTGCTACATACCTTCATAACTCGAAAGAGTTGCCTACACCTTGGAGGAAAATATTATGGACCATCTATAAAATGTTTGTCAACCAAATACTTTCAGAAATATTTATTACCTATGTAAGTCAGTGTGAAAATGCAGAAATATTTATTGCCTATGTAAGTCAGTGTGAAAATACCTATGTAAGTAAAAAAAAAAAGATATTTTCCCCTTTTTCTGACTGAAGATCCTTGTGCTCTCAATGCAGAAAATTCTAAAAAATTTGAATTGCTGACATGTGAATTCTTTTTCTTCCTATTTCTGGAACCCACTTAGCTTATGCAAAATTGGGAATGTGGTAGTATAGCATTATCTACTGCCATGAATTATACAAAGAAAAATCTTATTTCTATTACTTATTTTTATCTTGTTATAAAAAGTCAGTATTTTTATAGTTCATCACAAAAATTAATGGATTCTATTTTTTCAACCATATTGTCTAATGGATCAAAGGATACAAACTTAAACCTAATTTAGATGAATTAAGAAAAAAATATAAAAGATGAAGGTTACAATCAACTCAACTTTTAGGACATCTATTTTAACCAAATAATCAGTTTGGATTATTTTCCACCACTATGCACCCATTAATTAAGTTTTGGCATTAATTAAGTTTCCAGAAGAAATAAAACATACACCCAAATAGTAGACATATACTTGATACATACTGCATGCAATATCTTAAATTTTAAAGGTATATTAATATCTAAAAATAACCTTTAAATAATCATATAAGGTTAAAGAGGCTATATTCTTAAATGCATTATTTATGATCTTCAGATTAATTGCATATTTTTTCAAATTAGAAAAAGCTTTCTGATTATATGAGTTATGTATATTCATAAAATGAATACTTAAATAAATAAAACAATAGTGAAAATGGGAAAAAGAAAAAAACAGCCCACCAAATTCCACAATTCAGAGGTAATCATTGTCTACCTCTATTAGTCCTTGAATATTTCATAAACAATTTAGAGTCAACAACTCCATCTTTCTGCTTATTGTTCTCTTTTTTCCATTATGGCAGTATTAATCCACCTAGCTCAGGCAACAAACCCAGGATTTATTTCCAATTTCTCCTTCCACGCTTCCAACATCAAATGAATGAAGATCAATTCTTCTCCCTCAAGCATTCATATTCTATTTACTTTACCCCCATTTTTAGTTCCATATCCTAGTGTAAGCAAACATCCCCTTTTGTCTGGTCCATTCAAAAACTTACTCTCTAGCCTCTCCTCCAATCCAGTGGTTCCCAGAGGGGACAATTTTGCCATCCAAGTGAAATTTGTTTGTCATTTTGGTGCTTTCAACTAGTGAGTGTTGCTATGGCATCTAGATAGAAATTAGGGATACTGCTAACCATTATATAATGCCCAGAACACTCTTCTATAACAAAGAATTATCTAGCCCAAAATGTCAATAGTGCTGAGAACACTACTCTAATTTATCCTCATCACTGCCTCCAGAACTATTTAGTAGGAATGCAAATTTGATTAGGCAAAACTCCTGGTTGGAATCTTTCTGGTCTTCTCATTATTTTAAAATTTGAATTCAATTGTACACATCTTTCTTTAAGCGTATCAAATAGATGCATGTTACTTCATATTTGTTTGTCCTCTGTAGTGTATCTGTCAACTTTATTCCAATTTCTTTCTTCTCTTCTACTTTTCTTCCTGTGATTTTTCTCTAGATGTCTTACCAATTAAATTGTAGAATATAATCTCATTTGCTGTTAAATTTCTTTTCAAAGTTAAGTCTGCAATTGCATTATTTTCTTCACTCAGTCAATAACTACTTGCACCATCCATAAATGTTTCATTTTTTCTTATCTAATAACTATTCTGAATCTTTGTTTCAAGAGTTCACATATTTCTTTATATCTTTGATAACCTTTCCTTCTCCCACTACACAAATATGATCCAATTCCACTATACCCTGCAATTATTGCAGTTGTATATTTATTTTATTTAACTTATCTTAGAATAGGAGATATTCTATATATCAAACCTTGAAAAGAGCTGGACATTGTCAGTTTATATCATTTGTTCAGCAATTCATCTGTGTAAGATGTTGGTAGAGTACTTTGAGCAGTGGGTAGTTATTTTTGGATCCTTAACTTTATGCTTCTCCAGAATCATCTGCTTTAAGAATTCCTTTCAAGTTGTTGACATACAATTTTGAATCAGAGAAAGGCTCTTAAAGTTTTATTTGATTGTAAGTCAAGTTTAAAAATTAAATTGTACTTACTAGAGGTTTACTGCATGAATTCATGCACAGATGATGTCTGGCTGGCCTGCCCTGATGGGGGCCCATTGGGCTGGCTGGCCCCACCCCCAATCGGATTTGGGGAGCAATCAGTGGTGGGGCCAGTCAGGAAGAGGGTCTGCAGGCAGTTCTGGCTGTTAGCTGCCACAGTGCACATCATATCTACTGGTTGTTCTGATCGTTCTGACATTCCTGTCACTGGGCTTTTATATATATAGACTGGCTTTTGTTTTACAGTAAATCCAAAAGTTTTGTTTACATGTTTGGTGTTAATAAATAGTAGTGTTCCCATCCTGTCAAATTGTTTTCTGTGCATACTGATTTAGCCACTATACAGATAAATTATAATGTGAGATTTTTTTTTTGCTTTAGACCAACAATGGAATGACAAGGACAATGTTTAATCTTTTATCATAGACTACTAGAAAATCAGAAAATTATGAATAGTTTTCATATATAGAAAAATAGGCAGTACAGTACTGTGATTCTTGAGAGAACATAAAAAATAAGTTTAGTCCTATAATCACCTTGGCTTTCTCTTTGAAGGCACAGTCCAAACCTCAGAGGAGGTAGGAGGATTTGAAGCTGATTATGATCGAAAATTGTGTAGGTATATTTTAGAAATAGAGAATTCACACAGAAAAAAAATTTCATAAATCTGCTTAGGTGTTCTATTAATTCTCTTCTGAACATTAAATTAAACATGTGTCTGATGAAACTCCTTAAGGCTGGACAGAGAAACATCAGTGAGTTGTGAGCTGAGTGGTTTCTACAACAGGATTGAAAAAGAGTTGAGTTTCCTCAATGATTACTCAAAGTGTTCACTAGACATCTAAAGTGGTTATGCCTTGGAAATGTGGTTAAACATTTTCTAGATTATAAGCTACTCAAAAACACCATGGTGAAGTTAAAGTAAATCTTGAAAGAATAAACATTAACATTAAATAGCCTAAATAATTAGCAGAAGAATGATCAATAGCATTTAAAGGAAGTGAACATAGACCAGACACTCAATAACATCTAGTTCATAATTTCTGGCTTTCAATTAAAACTTACAAGATATGCCAATAAGTAAGACATTTTAATGCAAAATCAGGAGAAAGATCAGTGTATAGGAAAAGGTCAACAAGTTAAATAAGTGATAAAATTGCAAATAGATTATTATAAATATGCTGAACTATATAAAAGAACATATGAAGATAGGTGAAAAGTGGAAGACATAAACAAGAACAAAATAAAACGTCCAGAAAAAAAATATCTGAAATAAAAGTCACTAACTCTTCAAAACAATATATAAAATAAAATAGTATTAGATGATTTGAACTTTCAGAAGCAAATCAAATTTAAATCATAGCAATTAAAACAATGCAAAATCAAGTATAGTGAGAAAAAGATTCTGAAAAATAATAACAGATCCTCAGTGAACTGTGTGAACATATAAAGAATTCTAACATGTATGCAGTAAGAGTCTACAAAAGGAGAGTTTCAAAAATATTTAAGAAAATAATAGCAAAATTATTTTAAATTTGATGAAAAGTAAAAGAGATCTAAGAAGTTCAAAAGTCTTCAAGCAGGATTAAAATAAAAGAAAAAGCACACTATTACAAAATTTCAAAATAACTGATAAATAGAATGTAATAACAGTAGCTAGAGGAGAAAAATACACATTGAGATAGGTCAAACAAAGATGAAGATACTACAAACTTTTTACCAGAAACTATGTAAGAGTGAAGACAATGGAACAAAAAGTTATGTGAAGTACACAAACAAGCAATAACCCTCCCTGCACAGCTTATACTTTTTTATGCTATAAAAATGTCAAAAGCCATATTTTATACTTTGACCCAATTATACAATACTTGCATTAGATGTAAATAGTCTACTCCATTGAAAATCAGAGATATAAACCACAATTAAACTATTTATTATCCTCAAGAAAATGTCTTAATATGTGAAGAAAAGCTAGATTAAAATTAGAGGAATGAAACAAGATATACTATTTAAGCAGTAATCCTAAAAACATTGATTTCTCAGTAATAGATAGATACATTTCTAATGATAAAGGGTCAATTCATTAATTAGACTTAGTAATTTAAAGTGCGTATGAAATTAAAAACAGAGCTTTACAATGCATGAATCAAATACTGACAGATCTGAATGGAGAAATAGCTAAGTCCACAATTATATTTGAAGAGTACAACATTCTTCTATCAGTAATCAATAGTACAAGTAGACAGAAAATCAGTAAGGATATTGGAAGACTAGAACCACATTGTCAACTGACTGTACCTGAATGACATTATATGGCATTTCACCTATAGGATGTACATTCATTTCAAGTACACATGGAAATAGTCTTAAATCTAGACTATAATTTAAAAAAATAGCTAAACCTATTCAAAGTATGTTCTTTGTCCACAGTATAATTAAATAAGGAATAAAATATAATAAGGTATCCATGAAAAATTCAAATGTCTGGGAATTAATCAAAATATCTCTGCCCAAGCAGATTTGGCTCAGTGGGTAGAGAGCATTGGCCCTCTGACTGAAGAGTTCTGGGTTTAATATTGATGTTTTTCTCTCTGTCTCTCCCTCTTCCTTTCACTCTCCCTAAAAATCAATGGAAAAATATCCTCAAGTGAGGATTAACAAAGACAACAAAAATCTCTGACTTATGGGTCAAAGAAGAAGTCACAAGGGAAAATAGAAAATACTTAGAAATGAATGAAAGTAAAATTATGACAAACCAAAATTGAAGATATGTAGTTAATGTAGTATAAAGAGAAAAATTTATATCTTTGAATATTGATAGCAGAACAAAACCAAGGTAAATAATTAATGACATATTTTTTTCTTAAGAAGCAAGGAAAGAGCCAATTAAATACAAACTAAATAGAAGTAAGAATATAATAAGAAATCAATGAAAGAAAAAGTGAAAATAAAGCTTATTATTTGCACAGAACAATAAAATTGATAAATTTCTAGCTAGGTTAAAGAGAGAAAACACAAACTACCAACTCATTAATGAAAGACATGACTTCAAAACAGTTCAAAAGAAATTAACAGTATAAAAAGAAAATATTATGAGTAAACATACATTAATAAATTGTAGTACATTGCCCATGAAGTGGGCAAATTCCTTCCCAGACAAAAATTACCGAAACAGACTAAAAAAACACGAAAAATCTAAATACCTTTATTTAAGAAACTTGAATTAATAACTAAAAATCTCCACAAAACATCTCCAGTATAAGATGCATTTGCTGGTACATTCTATCCAAACTGTAAGAAAAATAACACTAATCCTACCAAACTCTTTCAAAACCTAGAGCAGAAAGAAAGGGAATGCTTTCTAGCTCATTTTATGAAAGCAGCTCTACTTTGAAGTGAAAATCTTCCAAAGAGATTACCAAAAGAGAAAACTACACCAAGATCCCGCAAATAAATGGGTACAAAAACATAGACCTTGGCAAATCCAAATCCAGCAATATGTAATAAAAGTTTAAAACACAAAATAATTGACCAAGTAGTGTTCATGCCAGGAATGCAAAGTTGGTTTTACAGTTGAAAATATATTTCAGTATATTAACAGAATAAGAAAATTCATATATCTAACGAGGAAAGCATTTGACAACAATTCAACAAACATTCATGAGAAAAAAAAAACTATTACCAACAAACTATTAGGAAGAGAAGAGTCATGCTTAATCATCAGACTGAATGATTTGCTCTAAAATTGGGTGTGAGGCAAGATTGTCTTCTCATCACTTTTATTCCACATCTCATAAATAAGGCATAAAAATAAAAGATATTAAGATTGGATAGGAAGAATGAAGGGTCTCTATTTGTAGGATACATAATTGTTATTTAGAATATGCTAAGAGGTATATACCCAACTTATTTTATTTAATAAGTAAATTTAGCAAAGATAGGACAATAGGATAATATATAAAAATCCATTTAATATCTTCAGCACTAACAAACAATTGAAGATAAAATTAAAATAACATTTATAATGTCATCTAAAACATAAAATGATATTTATTTTTATACTAGAGGCCTGGTGCAGGAAATTTATGCATGGGAAGGGGGGTCCCTCAGCCCAGCCTGCATCTTCTCACAATCTGGGACCCCTCATGGGATGTACAACTGCTAGCAGTCAGACATCCCTCTTGCAATCCAGGACCATTGGCTCCTAACTGCTGGCCTGTCTGCCTGCCTGATTGCCCCTGGCCATTCTGCCTGCCTGCCTCATCACTCCTAACCCCTCTGCCTACCTGCCTGATTGCCCCTAACCACCTCTGCCTGCCTGCCTTATCTCCCATAACCACTTGCCTGTCTGCCTGACCACCCTTACCACTTACCTGCCTTCCTGATTACCCCTGTATTTGCCTGCCTGATCATCCCTAACCACTTGCCTGCCTTCCTGATCGACCTTAACCACTGACCTGCCTGTCTGATCACCCCTAACTGCCTCTTCCTGCCTCCCTGATTGCCCCTAACTGCCTTTGCCTGCCTCCATGATTACCCCTAACTGCTTCTACCTGCCTGCCTTATCTCCCATAACCACTTGCTTGACTACCCTTACCACTTACCTGCCTTCCTGATTACCCCTGTCTTTGCCTTCCTGATCATTTCTTAATCGACCTTAACCACTAACCTGCCTTCCTCTTCTCCCGTAACTACTTGCCTGCCTGCTTGATCACCCCTAACTGTTCACCTGCCTGACTGATTGCCCCTAACCACTCACCTGCCTGCCTGATCACCCCTAACCACTTGCCTACCTGCCTAATTGCCCCTAACCACTCACCTGCCTGCCTGATCATCCCTAACCACTTGCCTGCCTGCCTGATCACTCCTAATTGCTCATCTGCCTGCCTGATTGCCCCTAACTCCCTCTGCCTGCCTGCCTGATTGCCTCTAACTGTCTCCTCCTGCCTGCCTACTTACCCCTAACCATTCTGCACTCCTGCCTGATTGCCCCTAACTGCTCATCCGCCTTCCTGATCATCCTAACTGCCTCTGTCTTAGACCCTGACACCACTGATGTTCAGAATGACATCTGGAAGGTTGTTCAGCTGTCCAGTCTAATTATCATATTACACTTTTATTATTACAGATTGGAAAACAAAGTATCTAAAATAGTCAAAAGAATTTTGGAAATAGATTAGGACTAACACTAATTGATTTCAAGACTTACTATAAAGTCTGGCTGGTGTGGTTTAGTAGTTGAGTATCAACCTATGAGTGAGGAGGTCATGGTTCGATTCCCAGTAAGGGCGTGTGTCCAAGTTGTGTGCTCGATCCCCAGTGGAGGGTGTTCAGGAGGCAGATGTTTCTCTCTCTCTATCCCTTTGCCTTTCTATAAAGTCAATAAAAATATATTTTAAAATTTTACTATAAAGCTGAAATATCAACACAACATGGTGTTGACATGAAGAAAAACACTTAGAAGAATGCAACACAATATATTTCAGAGATATATCCATGCATATATGGTCAATTAATGATATTTTTTGGCAAGTATTCCAAAACAATGCACTGGAAAGAGCAATCTTTTAACAAATTGTGAGGAAAAAGCTGATTGATTATCCATATGCAACCCCCCACCCTAAAAACTAAATAACCTAATGTTTACTTTATTCCATATAAAAAATTAACTGAAATTGAATCAGGGAGCTGACCATAGCATTTTCAAAAGTATAAAAGAGAAATGACAGGAATTTTTATTTTTATTTTAGGATGGACATAAATTTTTAAAATAGGACGTAAAAGCACAAACTATAAAAGAATAACCGAGAAAAGGTACTTTATATGTAAAAAAACCCACATATTTACTCACAAAAAAGGTTTAAAAATAACAGGTGGAAAGATTTTTAATGCTTTACCACTTAATAATAAGGCAAGCCAAAAGATATGAGCCTACACAACATAAAAGAACATATACAAGATGGCCAATAATTGCATAAGTTGCTGAACATCATTAACTTTCTGAAAAGTGCAAAATAAAGCTGCAATTAAATACCATTACATAACACTATAGTGGTTATATTTGAAAGTTTACCATGTATATATACAAAAACTTGTACACAAATATATCAACTTTATTTATTGGGAAAAAAACCCTCAAATGTTTTTCCAATAGTTGAATGTGTAAGCAAATGTCTATGTATACCTACAATAGAATTCTACTCAGCAGTATAAAGGAATAAACATCCTATATAATAAAAGAGAAACATGCAAATTTGACCTTACCTTTGTTCCTGATCGGCTATGCTGCCAGCCAATCAGGAACGGGGGTGGGGCCAAGTGGTGTGAGCACTGGGCCCTGGGGGTGGAGATGAAATGGTGGGGGCGGTAGGGAGCACCCAGCCCCTGGGGCCAGGTGGTCACAGGCAGCCGGGACTGAGCTGAGCAGGGCGATGGCTGGGTGCCCAAGGCCAGAGGCTTTAGGCCTTGGGCAGGCTGGGGGTGCGCCATCAGTTGGACATCCCCTGAGAGCTCCCAGTATGTGAGAGGGGGCAGGTTGGGTTGAGGGACCACCCATCCCCAGTGCACAAATTTCATGCACCAGGCCCCTAGTCATAATATAAACAACAATGTGAATGAAGCACAATTAAACACTGCTGAGCTAAATAAGATAGATACAAATCCTGATGTATAATTTCATTCGTATGAACCACTGAAAAAGAAAAAAAAATCTTTAGTAAAGAAAGCAGATCAATATTTACCTAGAGCTGGGGCAGATGAAGGATGGAAAGAGGTGTATGAAATCTTTGGGGGATGATGAAAATGCTTTATATGTAGATTATGTTTAAGGTTATATAGGTGTATAAAATTTCCAAAACTTATTGACAGGTATATTTAAGATGGATGCATTTTATTTTATATCAAGAACTCTTAAGATACTGTCCTTAAGCATATTTACAGGGACAAAGTGCAATAAATATTTTGGAGCTAAAGACTATAGGTGGATTGATTTACAAGCATGCACAGTATAAACTGAGGGTTCTTTAAAATGATTCAGTAGGTGCATGGGGAGGCTGGAGCTGCAGCAATTTATATAAGTGGAGTACAGAACCAGTAAAATGTAATTTGGTAAACATCTTGATGTGACTCCATTCATTTCTATAGTAATATCTGAGGATATATTAACTATACCTAAGGATAGAGAATTCTTTTTCCCCTTTAAGTTAAAAAAAACAGTAATTAATAGATTTTCTGATGAAATTTAACAATGGTCCTCCACGGAAATGGAGCAATAGATGCAGCATATATCTCGAAGATTTTGTAATGTGTTATAAACTCAGTTTGCACAGATAGCTATGATTAATAGTGTAATAAAGAAAATTTGGAATTGCAAAACAATATATTGAAAAATCTATACAAGACCATAATGTTTGGGCTAGAAAAGATTTAAAATATCTAATACAATTTCTTCATTTCAAGTATAGTGATAACAGCTTAGTCAGGTAATGATGGACTGCATTATAATCCCTGAATTTTTATTTTTCTCTCTATTTAGGCCCTTTTCCATTTGGGTTTTCATATAAAACTGGAATGTATTTCCGACCTTTCACATCTGAATTTGGCCATGTGACTTGCTTTGGCTAATCAAATAAGACAGAAGTGACAGGGTGCCAGGCAAGGCTTGAGTGGACTCAGAATGGTTCTCTTGTGTTTCTGCTGTTACCGAAAAGAGAACACGCCTTTTAAGTGATAACTTAAATGTTCAAGGAAGAGGGTGAGACAAGTGGAGCAGAATGGCCTCGGTTCATCTTTCCATCTAAATAGCAGTTTTCCCAAGCCTAGAATAGCAGATGCCCAGGCAATCTGCAAAAACAATGTTTTATGAATATTTCCTTAGTTTCCCAATGTTTAATAAATTAAATTATTTAGAAGAAACCTGGGGTTGATATAGCATAGACTATAGATTGGAAGTACTCAGGTAAATCTAGTGTTTCTCCATTAATTGGAGAATAGACTTGTACTAGAGTAGACAAGTGTATAAGGGCCAACACAAAGTTGTAAAGAAAGCAAAATTAGTTTTCACATTTAACCTAATAGAAGGTAAGTATTTTCAAGTGTTCAAATGCTTTATGATTATTTCTATTGTATATTAAATGTGGCCTCAATGTAATTGACCCTAAGGCTACAGAAAATAGAAAGCAATTAAAATAAATAATGATCAGAGAGAAAGATAACCTTGGAGTCATTTTCTCCAGAAGCTGTTATTTTAAAGCAAGATACATAGAATAAAATACCTTTATTCAGTTGAGTGAGGCAGGAGATAAGAAGGGTCATACAAGTTAGAAAACTTAATATGATATTCTGCTCTGTGTAGACCAATTCTGCCTTATCTCCTCAATGTGACAAGTAACTAGCATAGCTTACATGATCGTGCCTTGGGGGAAGCCTTAGAAAGTGAATGTAAAGCACACTAGGAGACCCTGGCTGGGTCAACTCAAATAACCACATAGTATATCTGAACTAAGCACAGATGGATTCAATACATCAAATGCAAATGATATAAAAATGACAATTTTTTAAATTCTGATCAGACAGAATAAAATACAGCCTATTTAAGTAATGCCAAATATGAAATAGATAAATAGAATCAGTATCAGAATAATAGCTATGAAAGCATTTGAAGGATAATCCTTACATAACTTGAAATCTGACTTCAATAAAGCAAAGGGAAAGAAATTTTGCAGTCAGCAATTTTTTTTTAAAGACAGCCTGGTAAAAAACTACTGTGAATTCTTTGATAATCATAAATCTTGGTGAGGTCGGGGGAGGGCACGATATGGTCAAACAGTAGATAAGGTGAACCAGGTGAGGCTAAATTAAGGCATTAATTGTACCAGGGAGTGGTTAGTTGCTGCTGCCCTATACTTTTGGCATTAGGAAACAAAACTGACTTGAACTAGCATAAGTAAACAGCATAAACATTTTTTGGGAAGATAGAGCATCATTTTACAAAACTGAAGACTATGGAATACAGTTTGGCTTAAAACAAAATGAATCGGAAGCCCATTCAGTTGCAGTTGATCTCATTATCCCTGGGTCTAATGGCCTCTTGCCTCTACTTCCCCCTGTGTGTGCATCGTTCCCCACTCTTCACAGTCCAGCATTACCTCTTCCTCTGAGATCTTAGCAGAAGAAACCAGCCATAGTCCTGCTGTTTTTGCAAAATCCGAGTTTAAGTAGCCTGCCAGGCTGACCTAGAATCTCAAACTCCAAATTTCCAGGTAATGTAATTTTATTGGTTTGGGTTTAGTGCTCTACCCATTTCTGATCTATTAGTTCTGCCCAGAACAAGAAATTTCCATGGCCATGTTATGTAAACGGACCACCAGAGGCACTGTTTCCCTGGTGGGTGGAAAGAGTCAATTCCCATAGGAACAAAGTGGTCACCAGCTGGGAGACATCTTTTGAGGTGTCTCCCTAGTTTTATTCCTTGGCTGCTCAACAGGTGTTTCCCTATACATTCATAGATGTTCTTAAGTAATGTCCCCAACTGCAAAAACATCTACCATTTCCCAATGCATGGCAACTGTCAGACCTGGACAGTTATAGTGTCCAGAGGGAATGATCAATGATGGCTGCTACCAATAACCTATAGTAGGGGTGAGCATGGAAGAGAAAACTGTCATCATAAATCCCATTTATTAAATGGGCAAAAACAACGTTTCCAAAATAGGTCATGCAGTCCTGGCTCTAAAGTATAAACAGCATCTAGAAACAGGCACAGAGAAGTAAAGGGTAGGACCAGCTGCTTATTATAGCAAGGTGTATTAATTAGTTTATAAATCTGACCACCACTTTCCCCTCCAGAGAGGCTTTATCTTGTTCAAGATCTTCGGAGAACTTCTGGAAACCTTTGAGGTAGAAGATTCTTTGGGGTGCTATTTAGCCTTAGCAAACCAACTCTTTGTATCTCTGTACCCAGTCCTATGGGGTGCAGAGGCACTGTAACTGTCTGTCCTCTGGTTCCTCTTTTGTGTAGTTGGTATTTTCCTGATACTACAACTCCTATAACTACAACGTTGGTTTCATTGTGGAGCCTTTGGTTTACTATAAAACCTCTCAAGAATTCTTTTTTTTATTGTTTAAAGTATTACAAATAGTAGTATATAGGTTTCCCTTAACCTCTTCCCAGCTTTCCCAACCCCCCAGCACATGCCCTCACCTGCCCTCCCCCACACCAGTGTCTTGTGTCCTATGGTTATTCTTTTATGCATGCATACAAATCCTTCGGTTGATCTCTTGCAGGCCCACCACCACTCCAACATCCCCTGCCTTCCCGCTGTTTGACAGTCTGTTCCATGTTTCTTTGCCTCTGTATCTATTTTTATTTCCCCCGTTTCTTTTCTTTAAAAAATCTTGCCTCTGAAGACTAGAAATAAACATATGAAAAGTCATGATCTGGGAGTATCCTTGCCTGTTTAAATTCAAAATCAGATTTGGGCCAAGGGTAGTATGAGACTTGATTTTCTTGGTGGCAATTCTGGGTGCTACTCTATTTCTTTCTAAATGCCCTTAACTTTAGGGCATCAGACAGAATACAGACTTGAAGACTCTATTTACATCCAAACTTTAGAGATCAATGTGTTTTGCTTTAATTTTACTTACCATGTTTTGATTTTTTAGGTTATTACCCTTACATTGAAGCTAGGATGTAGACAAAGTATTCTAAAGTCCTTAAAGGGTCCTGAGTAATGGTCCTACAGTTGAATTCTCTTTGTTATTTCTATTTTAATTGCCAGGAACTTATACATTCTCAATAAGTTGGAGAGAGAGTTCATTATGAAATACAACTCCAGTTGTTGACAGTTGAATACCTAAATCTTAGTTTAGCATAGTAAAAGTTTCTAACTCACAAAGTTTTCTGGGCTACAAGTGAAGAGGACTTAGGCTAACTCTGCCATCTTAAAAAAATTTAGTTTGCAAGGGCTTGGTGGACTGTGCTTCCAACTAGAGGTGGCAGAAAGAGAAGGAAAATTGGTCACAAGGTTTCTTATGCCAAGGTCCAGACATGAAGACCCTTTCCCATTCTCCAGAACTCAATGCAATGACTGCATCTCACTGCTGGAGGAAAATGCTAGTTGTGTGCTCTTGAGGAAATTGACATTATTTTGGTGAACAGCAAGCCAGTCTTTACAACTACTATTTTTTTCTGTCTTGCTGTACACATGTTTCCCTTTTACTCCCCCACACACAGAAAACACAAAGTCTCATCTAGCACTGCATTTGCTCAAAATCCAATATTTCGAGGTATTACTCAGTTATCTCCATTAGAATGAAGTGTGGCTTCTTTATCCAGTAGTAGCTTTAGCTCTAAAAAGATAAGTTATCTGTCCATTCCCTGGACCAGCAACAGATAACAGCAATAAAACTCTTACCCAAAAAGAAAAAAAACATTCAAATGGTAGGGATATAGAGATAATTGGCACCTAAAATATTGTAAAATCTTACCCAAAATGTAAGAGAATTCTTTGAGTAGAGCCAAAGAATTCTGCTCTTTGAGAGAAACTGCCTTGTTTGCTATTTATTCTCTCTGGGTTCAAGTTTTGCCTTTGGGGAGACATTTTCTTTTTTGTTATTATCCTCCATGGCCACCTCTGAAATTCATACTGTTCTCTCCTTGATGGCTACACGATTTTCAGAGCCCATTTCCTGCTTGTGCAAATTTGAGAACCCAAAATTTATATTAAGATTGCTATAGACAAATCTGTATTAAGTCTTGGATTTGCTTTTGGTAACATAGTCTCTTTATAAACTTAGTAGGCTTTTGATCCTCTTGCTTTCAGTTGGTGACATGTACCAGTGACCATCAGCCAAATTCTTTTATAGATATAATCTTCATGGTTGATTTATGTCTTTTCTTTTTTGCCTTCATGCCTCCTTTTCAGTAATGCCTTCTGAAGCAAGGATGACTGCACACTGAATCCAATCATCTTTTTGGGGCTGAGTATTTAAGGGGCTTTTATAGCTCAAATCTTTTTCAGCCGTAACTCTTCTTGTCTGGAGTGTGAAGCAGGCAGTGCTTTAACTGGCTCCAAATTCCTGGATTCTCTCTTCCTCCATCTTCTGCCTGGATTCAGAGGATTCAACAAGAATCAAAGAGCTAGGGCACAGCAGAGTCACTGATGGGCTAGGCTTGTGTTCCCAAGTTACTGTTTGCAGGAGATCTCTTCAGTGTTGCTGCCTAAACAGAATTCTTCCTTGAGTGAGAAATAAACTTTTCAATACGTTAAGCTTCTGAAAGTTTGATGTTGTTTTTCATAGCAGCTAGCCTATCATTACTGATTATAAGAGCAAAGCATAGATTTTTTTCATAAATTTCTTGATCCAGACATCAGCCATCTCTATGCATATGCCCTACTTTTTCTCCACATTTAGTGTAAAAAACCTGAACTAGAGTTTGTCTTTCTGGTTTTGTAAACTCAAGATCCCTGAGACTTACCAAGCACAGTCTCATATTCTTCTAATGTACTTCCAAGGTTTACAGCTGCAGGCTCAGTGCAGGGGGCACCCTCATAGCTGCACTCTTGTGCCCCAGCCAACGCCACCCTTTATCTTAGTGCCTGTAACTACAGAGGCTGTTTCCTGGTACGAATGGATTGTGAGGGTGGTAGAGAAATGTTATAGAATGCCAAAGTCGAAAATATAGAAAAGCCTTGAAAGTGGAGAGCCATCAGGAACTGAAAACTAATGAGGACCCTAGGCGCTCTCTCCCTGAAATTACCAGGTTTTTGCCTCTGCTTCTCTTTGCATGTGAGTTATAGTCCTGTCTTCTACTGACACTTTTCCTGCCACTATTTGGCTTGCTGCCCTCAAATTCTAGAGTTTACATTACTTCAATCCAAGTAAATAGCTCAGGCTGGAAGAGAACCTCTCAATCCTAATGCTAAAATCCTAGAGGGAGAATCGTACTAGTCTAAATGAGCCCAAATGCAATGCCCATTTGCAACTATTGGGTCTTGTAGTATGAATATGGCTGCAGGAGGCCCAATATTTTGAAACTCAAAGGAAACTCTCTCTGGAAGGGAGGTTAAACATCAGGCAGATACTTTGTAGGATTTATTTGCCGACCAATCACAAATCTCAAGTAGACTGACATGTTCGTATGCAATCTGTGCTGATAGATGATATGTACAAATGAGGGGAAAATTGTTCCATCTTATACAAATAGATAACCATACCATCAGAGAGTCTATAGTGTGGCTAAAAATTCACATTCAAAGGCCTAGGGACTGTGACTTTGCTTATGCTAGAAGTATGTCATTAGACAAAACATTACACCTTTTAGTGCTTGAGATTGGGTTAAGGGTCTTCTCACATGTCCTCTTTGTAGATTTGATAGGACTTAACTGATTGTTTTGACTATAATTTTGATAAATACTAACTGTTGTTGTACAGAGGGTGATAGTTTTATTTTTAAGGCCACAGGCTGTCTTTTTGATGAGCTGAGAGAACAAATGTATTCTAAACACCCAAATTCATTAACCTTATCCCAGTCCCCATGCACCAATTTCAGTGCAACAAAATCTTCCCCAAATGGGCACTAATTTCTAAATAATTTAGTGTGGAAAAATCTATAAATAATTAAAACTTAATTCATTATTAAAACTATATTTGTTTAGGTCATACAACTGCCAAGTCTGAATCTTTATCTACCTCAAATGAGATGTGCCTAAATGTGTTTTTCATTATTTTGTTTTTAATGTACCTTAAGTGTTTTATTTAATCTAAATAAATGTTGGTGCTAATTCATGGAGCAGTCAAACGGATTCTACCTTTGTACTTCCATAGTGCTCCAAACAACTCTGACTGCTTCTACGCACTGTTCACAAGGACTGCTGGAGGCTCTAGTGTGAAGTTGGAGAAACAGGTGATTTGCCTTGTAATAGCTCTAATCCTCTAATCCTTCCAGGGGACCAGAGAAGACTTTCCATATTACTCTCTAGCTGCACAGTATTTTCTATATTACTCTCTAGCTGCACAGTATTTTCCATATTACTCTCTAGCTGCACAGTATTTTCCATATTACTCTCTAGCTGCACAGTATTTTCTATATTACTCTCTAGCTGCACAGTATTTTCTATATTATTCTCTAGTCTTTCCAGTGATGTGAGGCAATATAGAAAATACTGGAAGTATCTGCACCCCCTTCATGAAAGTTAATCCATGTCGAATGAGTAGAGTGTTCTTTTGGGGTCCCATTCTTCAACAGAACAATTATAGTAAGTTAATCTGGAGCTAAATGGATGATGTCACTTCCTAATTGGCATTTTATTGGCTATTGGTGTTAACCTGTTGCTGAGGTCATCCAAGATTCATAGTTATGCTTACAGTTATGGTTATTATTACAGTATGGCTATTCTTGCCTATTAAACTTCATCTTTTGCCATGAAGGTCAGAATGTTTTGCCTTCAATTATTGCTTATGAGTTAGTCTTTCCCATAATATTTTTGCATTATGTACTATTATTGTTGCCTTTCCATATTGTTTATCAGGCAAAAATTTAGATTTTTAACTCTCATGCCTCTGTGAAAAGTTTCTATACCAAATTAAGCACAGTGATTTATTAACCTTCCTTTGTGTCTCAACTATTCATTACTTCTCTCTAAAATAACACTCATCAAAATATATTGCAAAGATTTATTTTCATGCTTAAATCCAAGTAATATTGGTAATATTTTTAACATGTACCTAATTCCTACCAGGTTACCTGGCATGTAAAGGGTGTTCAACAAATTCTTTTTATTCATTAAAGAAAACTTTTTTTGTTAACATTCTGTGTAACTATTGTATTATCTTCAAGGAGACAATATTTTGGCCAAGAAAAAATAAAATCCCTAAAGAAATGTGATGTTTAGATCTAAATTTTTATTTAGAAGCAATTTTCCTCTTTTTTTTTTGCACTCATGAAATTGTAGCACAGACACTGGTGGCTGGATTTAATCTTGTTGCTAGTGTTAAATATTTGGAAAAGAGTTGAAATATTTTGTCATCTGACTATCAGTTCGTTAGGTAACCAACATGTGTAGGGCAATTGCAACTTGGACTTTTATCTGGATGTTTAAGAATAATGCCAAACATAATCAATGCTGCTATATTGCCTTGTATACACAACTCATCATATTTGATTGATCCAACATTTTCTTATGGGAAGAAGGAAAAAGTCTAGTTATTATTGAGAAGCAGTATATATGATGAAAGTAAACCTATAAAATGACAGAATGCTGTTAACCTTTTTTTGTTGTTGCTAGTATTACATAGGTAGAATAGCAACTGGAAAGGTATGTAATGGGGTTCTTTCTAGTTTTAAATAATGATTTGACAATTTAAAAATATTGTACTATTTTATTTTATCAGCAGACAATAGTGATTGTCTCCTCCCAACAATATTTTTGTGCTTAAAAGCAAAAGAAACAACAACTATTCTGTTGTGATTGTAACACACCATCATATTGTCCTGATTAAACATACAGAAGGACACTTCTATTGGTCAGCCATGTGCTCTGCTATTTAAACGTATGATTGTGCTTTATGAGTAATTTGGGCTTAATCCTAGCCTTTTCATGGTAACTTTAACTGTCTTAGTCATAGAGTTTAGCTAATTATTTTAAAAATCCCCAGAAAAAAGCTAATCCTAAAACATTATGATTTAGAGATATAGGCTCATGTATCTTAACATTAGGTATTATAATTGGAATCTTTGAATATAATAAGTGTGTGTTTTGTTTTATTGTTTTCATGTCCTTATGTGCCTTTAAAATTGTCATTTCTTGCTGAATTTTTATCATCTTTTTAAAAAAATATTTTATTGACTTTTTACAGAGAGGAAGGGAGAGAGATAGAGAGTTAGAAACATCCATGAGAGAGAAACATTGATCAGCTGCCTCTTGCACACCCTCTACGGGGATGTGCCTGCAGCCAAGGTACATGCCCTTGATTGGAATTGAACCCAGGATCTTTCAGTCCACCAGTGGATGCTCTATCCACTGAGCCAAACCAGTTTAGGCTCTATTATCTTTTAAAAAAATATCTTTATTGTTGACTGTTTTAAAGATGTCTCCCTTTATCCCTCATTGGCCCCCTTTACTCCACCCCCACCCCTTGTAGTACTAAAGATCTAAAGATGATTTGTAGGATGACCAGATGAAAATATATTATGTGTTGCCTTTGTCCCTTCAAGCTGCTATAACAAAAGTATTACAGACATTTACTTCTTACCATTCTGGAGGTAGGGAAGTCCAACATCAAGATGCCAGCAGATTTGGAGTTGGGTGATCTGATGAGGTGTCTTCTCACTGTGTCCTCGGATGGAAGAGGTGGGAAGAACTCTCTGGCATCTCGTTTAAAAGAGCACTGATTTTGTGCTGGTCAGGTTGGCTCCTTGGTTAGAACATTGCCTGCCGACTGAAGGGTGGCGGTTTTAAATCATGGTAAAGGGCATGTACTTTGATTGCAGGTTTAATCCCTTGCCCCAGCCAGGGCACCTGTGGGAAGCAATCAGTTGATGTGTCTCTCTCACATCTATCTCTCTCTCCTCTCTCTCTCTCTCCCTCTTTCTCTCTCTCTCTCTCTCTCTCTCTCTCTCTCTCTCTCTCTCTCTCTCTCTCTCCTTTGCTCCCTGACTCCTCTCTTCCTTTCACTCTCTTTAAATAAAAATCAATGGAAAAACTATCATGGGTGAAGATTATCCTATCTAATAAAAGAGTAACATGCAAATTGACCGTACCTTCATTACACCCACCAGCCACACCCACCAGCCACACCCATCAGCCAATAAGAAGCTGGGACTGAGCCAAGGTGACCCAGGCCACAGGGGGTGGGGCCGAGGTGGCACAGGTTGGGGGGGGGGGACAGGGCCGAGGTAGCCCAGGCTGCGGGAGGTGGGGCCGAGGCTACCCTGGCCACAGGCAGGGCAGGGCAGAGACAGCCCAGGCAGTGGGGGACCTCAGCCAGGGCCCTTGGGGCCAGGGTTAAGGCAGCCAATGCACGCTGGCCAGGGAGAAGGCCTGGACAGGGGGGGTGAGGCCTAGGCCTTTGCTAGCTGGGTGGGAGCTTGCTGGGGCATAGGCCTGGGTGGGAGTATTGGGCATGGCTGGGATGGAGCCAGCCATGGGCTCCATTGCAGGGTGATGGCTGGGTGTCCAAGGCCTAAAACCTGGGCAGGCTGGGGGTGAGTGGTCAGTAGGACATCCCCTGAGGGCTCCCAGTATGTGTGAGTGGGAAGGTTGGGCTGAGGGATCACCCACCCTCAGTGCATGAATTTTGTGCACCCGACCCCTAGCAAATAAATAAATAAATAAGTAAATAAATAAATAAATAAAATAAACACTAAATTTATTCATGGGGGCTTTTCCCTCAGGACCTAATCACCTTCCAAAGGCCTTACTTTCTAACACCTTCACATTAGGGTTAGGGTTTCAACATATGAATTTGGGGGACATAAACATTCAATCTATTACAAGTGACTGAAAAATCACTTATTAATTATATTTAGTAAGTTTGTTGGGGAGACTTAAGGAGTAATGGCCTGCTTTTAAAATTCTCATGCCCACTATTGCACTGTATTTACTTTTTGCTTACTCCAGATTTGTGTGATATTAGATAAATACAGCATTGAACATTTTTCTCTTTAGTTGTTTATTTATTTTTGTACTAAGAACCCTGTTTTATCAACTGGTATTGCCTTTCATTAGTATTTATAAAGTGTGTTCCTGAGATAGCACTCAGATTTACTGAATCAGTAACTATGGAGGCAGGTCCAGAAAATTGGTTTAACCAAACTTTATGTGAATCTGATGATGCACACTAAAGTGTGAGATCCATTATATTAGGGTGTTTTTTTAACCTTTGGTCTTTGATTGATATGAATTTATATCATTTTAATATTCTCTACTTTTGTTCTGTATCTCTCCTTGGAAATCACATAATGTTACTTCTGATCCACTCTGTTGGTTAAGATAGCCCCAAAGTTCTGCCCAGGGTCAGGGGAAAAGATACAAGCTCATTTTTTTGATGAAGGAGCAGAAAGCTCACATAAGAAAACAAGTATGTAGGGTGGGAAATAGCATTATTCCATTTTTGCAAAATGCAATCTGTAACACTATGTGAATCCTAAACATACTTAAAAATGTAAATCACTTAGAATAAATGTGATTATCCCTGCTTAAAACAAGACATCAATAAATGAAGAGCTAAAATGGAATTAATCATTTTGGACAAAGAAAATGAGGACTTTATATTCACTGGAGGCTTTTGTTTAGAAAGATTCAATGTTTCTTTCTTTCTTTTTTAAAAAATTCCTCCTTACAGAATTTAAAAGAGTTCAAATGAGATGGTAATTTACCAATATTCTGGCCATAGTCTGTAAAATAAAAATATTTAAAAGAGAATAGAAATATTCAAGTCTGTCAGTTAATAGAAATTGATACTATAGGTTACAATTTCCATGGAAAGGAAGATATGGGTCCCCTAAAATACTAATTATAGCCTTTAGACAGTACTAGTGCAACTGGACCTTGAGAAGCCTGGACCAATGTGCATAAAGCACTTATTTGGATGGAGGTTTCTGGCCGTTGAGACTTGCCCTGGAAATATGCTGTGAAAATATTTTCCAAGCTGTTGTACATGCAAACCCAGGGAAACCAAAACTCGAAATCTTGGAATGGAGGAATAAGTGGGAATCAAGCAAGCAATCAAACAGAATAATGAACACAGAATGCAAAAATACATGACCAAGGCAATGCAATAGAAGTAACAAATAATAAAGCAAACAGGGAAACTATAAACTTGGAAGATTTCTTGGGGGCTCTAGGAATTTTCTATTGGCCCTTGGTGGCCCAATGGTTAATTGATGATGCCACAATGTTAGATAGAATATTCACTGCTACTTACTATTAATACATTACAAGTATAAGTTCATAGGTCACCTGAGCATTTCTGTTGATTTGAGTTAGACTTGGCTGCTCTCAGCTGAACTCCCTTGGGGAACTGTGGTCAGTTGCATGCAGACTGCATCAATGAATGGATTGCTAAAGATGAATAAATAGATTTGTGGTTTTTGATTGAGCGTTTTCACATAGTTGTGGCCTTTGCTGGCAAAAACTAGATGAACCAGCTTCTTCACCTGGCTGCTGGGCAGGAGTCTAAGGGGTACATGGAATTGTGCAAGGCCTTTTGAGGCCTAAAATTGGGACATGCACAACCTCATTTCCTATGCATTCTACAATTGCAAGGCTGGCTTCAAGCTAAGGGGTAGACAAAAAGATCTCAATACTTGATGGAAACTGCTGCTGCAAAGTCACACTGAAAAGGAGAATAAATACAATAAAGAGAGTAATTACCATTTTTTACAATCTGCCATACTCCCTGACACAATTGAGTTACTTTCTAGTGTTTATCCTATCTAATAAAAGAGCAATATGCAAATTAACCATCATTCCACTACACCCACAAACCACACCCACTAGCCAATCACGAGTGACTATACAAATTAACCCAACCAAGATTGCAGTGGCTATGGAGAAAACAGGAGGGAGGCTTGGGTTTCCCCAGCGATGGAGGAAGCCAAGCTTTCCACACACCCTGGATGGGCCAGGCCTCTGCTTAAGGCTACAAAGTTTCTTTTCTTTTCTTTTCTTTTTTTAATTTGGGGATATTGGGGGCCAGGTGGGAGCCCACCTCTAGAGGGAGGACTACAACCAGTTCTGGCCTTGCTATCCCCTTTTATTTATTTATTTATTTATTTATTTATTTATTTATTTATTTGCAGTATAACTTATATTTAATAGTAGTACATATGTTTTCCTTTTTCCCCTTCATTACCCTCCTCCCAGCCTCCCTTACCCCCCAGCACATGTCCCCACCCACCCACCCAGCCTCCCTGCCTCAGTGTCTTTCATTCATTGGTTATGCTCACATGCATGCATACAAGTCCTTTGGTTGATCTCCCCCAGCATCCACCTTCCATCCACCCAAGCCTTCCCCCTGTAGCTTGACAGCCCATTCAATGCCTCCCTGACTCTATATCAATCACTCTCCCCTGTTTCTTTTCTTCAAAATGGCTACAAAATTTCAATTGTAGAAGATAAATAAATCCCAGATACCAGGGCCTCCACTTGGGTCGCCAGGGGGCATAGCTGGCCTGCAAACCACCACAGGCCTCTTGCACAGGCTGCCCCATGCCCCAAAGGAACCCCTACCCTGATCTAGGACACCCTACAGGGCAAACCAGCTGGCCCTCACCCACGCACCAGGCCTCTATCCTATCTAATAAAAGAATAATATGCAAATTGACCATCACTCTAACACACAAGATGGCTGTCCCCATGTGGTCAAAGATCCTGCCACCATGTAGACACAAGGTGGACACCACAAGATGCCCCAAAAGGAGGGCAGTTGGGAGGGACTAGGCCTGCAAGGGAAGACAGTTATGGGTAACCAGGCTGGCAGAGGAGGAAAGTTGGGGGCAAACAGGCAGGCAGGGGAGCAGTTAGACATCAATCAGGCTGGTAGGGGAGTGCTTAGGGGGTGATCAGGCTGGCAGGCAGAAACAGTTAGGGGCAAACAGGAAGGCAGGTAGGTGAGCAGTTCGGAGCCAACAGTCCTGGATTGTGAGTGGGTTGTCTGACTGCCAATTTAGACCCAATCCTGGTGGGATCTGGCATAAATGGGCAGTTGGACATCCCTCAAGGGGTCCAGGCTGGGCAGAGGGACAGCCCTCCACCCGCATGCATGAATTTTGTGCACTGGGCCTCTAGTATAAACATAAAAGCATAAAACCAAAAACCCAGACAAATAACTAGACAAAGCAATATGACACTATATAAGTAAAATGGGGGAAACTGTACTTGGGAAATGAACATTTGGGCATGTATCCTTATCTATGACTTTTGGGTTAGAATGAGCTGGTGTATTTGAGCACATTAAAGAAAGCTGATGTGATCCAGGGGTGGGAAAAGTGGGTGAGGTGGGTGCTTAAGGGAATCCACATCATTCGGAATATTAGTCTAAACATCAGAGTGTTTTTAATTAGGAAGAAAATCTCTTCTCTTGAAACCACTTTGAAGCTTCAACTATGTGATGTCCTTAAGTGACCTTTACGGTTGAAAATGTTTTTCCCTGAGTGTCCTTCTCTATGCTTCTCATAGTTTACTCTATCACTTACACTTTTGGTTGTTAGGAGTGTCATCAGCAGGCCCTTTCACACTGCTGCTTCCAGTTTAGTGACTTCCTGTTACCTCAATGAGCCAAAATTGCCCGAAGGACCAACATTGGAAAGATAAGACCAGACTAATGGGATAATATATTATATTTCCTATACATAGCACTTCATTCTACCTCCATATAGGTTTATGTGCCAAATAACTAAGAAGGATATCAATGAGTACATTTTCTGTGAAAAAAACAACAACAACACGCATTATGATTGATTTTCTAACTATAAAATTAAAGGAAGCTACAAAGACTATCAAGTTTTTACCCACTAGAGATCCGGGGAATATGATTCTCCTAGGTAGAATACTTTTAAATTGCAGTATGTAGTATCTCTTTCAGAGGCAGCTGTTAGAAAGACACTGATGGACTAAAGAACATTTTTCAAGCCATGCTTACACAAGACCAAAACACTGGTTGAGAACAAAGAAATAAACCAAAATATTAAAGTCAAATGTATACACACACACACACACACACACACACACACACACACATCAAAATGTAAAACCTGTTTCCTAAAATAATTCCTTTTCACATCAGGTTACATATAAAATGATACTATTTGTACAGTACATTCAGATAAAAAAGTGACTTCTTATTGAAGGAGGTGACTATAGTCAATGACTTCAGTTTCCACAAATTCTATCTTGCTATCCCCAGAGATTAGGAAACCTATATTTTAGTGCATGTTTAACTTATTTCCTGTACTGTGGATATGAAATAAGAAAGAAATAAAAAGTATTATCTACAATCATTTTATTTCACATGAACCAAATATAAGTCTACTTATATCTTGGATGCAGATATTTTCTGATGTTACTGATCCAAATGAGCATTATTTTGTCTTTTGTAGGCAGCATAGTTTTAAACTGCTTCCTGAACCTTTCAATATTAACATCATTCTTAAAAGGTGAGGGATAGGATTAGTTAACAATGGCCATGTGTTTATATGGTAATTCTGAGCAAAGAACCAAAATGCAATAATCATAGCCATCAACGTATCAATGGGAAAATGGATTCGTCTTTTTGCAATGTTATTTTCATTAGAAATTTTTTGGGGGCTTAGCTCAGCAAAATGAGTACATCATTCTTGACATAATCTTCCCACCATGCTTGTTTATGGTAGTTCAGTAATCATCAAGACACAAGCTAGAAGCATATGATGAGTTTCAGTGCCACACTGTAAAGGCAGGACAGGACTACAAAGACCATTTTGGACTGTGTGACTTGGCAGCCACCATGTTGGCCTCTAGAAACTTACCTGGGGGCTGCCATCTTAAAATCACAAAGACCAACCCATAAACTAGGACGATGAGGGGGGACAGCAGGAATCAGGGATTTGATTCCTGGATAAGACCAGTAGGGAATGTGATAGCCAGACTCAGAGGGCGGAGGAAGATAGAGGAGGACGTGGTTTGTCATGCTCAGACCAGACACAACCACTGAAACCCCCTTTAGCTGTTTGTGACATTTAATCAGCCCTCCCTTGCCTGAGGACATCCTGCTGCCAGAACACCGCACAGCCAGATACTGGGTCAACAGGAGTCATCAGCCTGGGAAGAAAATTTGAAATTTCCCGCTTCCCTGTACTGTAACTGACCTTATGCTACCTTTCTTAGTGTGAAACTGGCCAATCACAAATTGCCAAATCTCCCTGAGTTGGAGGTAAAAAGTGCACTCGATTGAGGTTCGGGGCTCGCGCTGCTCACTGCTGTGACAGTGGAGACGTGGGCCCGGGCTCGAGTTCATTATTAAAAGGCTTATTAAAATTTTGATCTGGCTCCTTGGTGGTTGTCACTCGCGGGTGGTCCATACACACAAGTAACCATGTTTACTTAATTTGGAGGATAGCACCAGTAATTTTCCATAGAAATTTCTATCTGTGAGTCTGTAATCAAAATTATTTTCTTGGTTGTACCTTTTGCTGCTTTAATATTTGTTGTTGTTTTGGTTATCCATTGCTTGCCTTATTTTGTGTTTTGCGGTATTAGAATGAGATACTACCAATTATACAGTGAGTTTGAGAGTATATCTTCAAAGGAATTTTCATCCAAATTTTTAAAGCTCCCCTTAATGTTCAGGAACTTTGTATTAGAGCTTTTTTGACTTAAGTATAATCACTTAAGTGTAATCTCTGTATTAAGGATGTTTTATGGCTTTTTCCACCTCTGGCTATTAGTCTATACTTCAATAATGCTTTTTAAAAAAAAAAGATTAAGGACATTTTCAATGCTTTTTAAAAAAAAAAGATTAAGGACATTTTTCTATTGGAAAACCTATTTCTTAATTCATCATTTAAAAATTTTCAGATACATTTTCTAAGCATTAAACATTGCTATTATCATTGTAACAGGATATTAATGAAGTATCAATACACTGGGTAATATGGAGCATATGGAAATAGATATCCTCCCTCTACAGTCAGCTAAAACTTGGAAGAAAATGTTACTTTCTTGACTCCCAAATTGTTGAGAAAATAAAACTTTGGTCATGGATGAAGAAGTGTCTTATGTTTCATGCCTAGGTATTATTTCTTCAAATATCTATGAAATGAAGAAGCCATTTGTCATACATGCTGGAGCATAATGAAGCAGCTGGCTCCAAGAACTGCATTTTGTTCTATTGGAAGCAGATTCAGATTCTCCTTTCATTTCATGTTCATATTTTGATGTGGTGTGATTTTGGTTGCAGCAGCGGGGGGATACATAGGAAGAAACATTTTGCTATACAAAGGATGCAAGTGGATTCTGGTATTTGCTTTTATATTATCTACCTTCTTTCTTATATCGCATTCTAGAGGAACACATATGTAGACTCCCTAAGCCTGTGTAAGGTAGAAGACCACTGGCCAAGTTTCTTCAGAGCATGTAGAAAAAGATAAGAAACTTTGGGCCAGGTATTTCCAATTGCTGGGTCTCACATTTACATCAATGACATGTTTCTGAGGACTTGGAAACATGGATAAAGGCCAGTGAAACTAATCCTCCTACCTCTAAATTGTTCATTGAGGAGAAGAGTTGTGCTCAGGTCAGAAATGTGGTCCTTGAATGACAGCAGTGAATATTGTGACTTTTTTGTAGATCATACCAGGTACTCTGGCTTTTATTTTACTCTGTTCATTCCCTTCCACCAACTCCAAGTCATACAAAGCCTTGCCAATTTTGCCTCCTAAGTGCTTTTCAAATCTCTCTCCTTCTCCACCTGCAAAGGCTGTCTTGGATGACACCCTCATCTTCTTGCAACCTAACCACTGAAACACTTTATTACCCAATTTTTTCAACTTCAGCCTTGTTCCCTTCTAGTCAGTCCTTCGCTGAACCATCAAATGGGTCTAAAATAGAAATCTGACCGTCATCCCTTTGTTTAAAACTCTGGCTCAGGGGATACAGTCTAAGTTTTTAATGTGGCAATCAAAGCTCTGCATGACGGCCTCTCCACGCCCTCTGGCTTCACCTCCACTCACTGTTCCAGCACCACTGAACACTGGTCGTGTAGTTTCTCTTTCTCATACTTTTGCTCATGATGTCCTGTCTGCTTGGAACATAATTTTTTCTCTGATTCATGTTGGTCTCTTCTTCAGTCTTTAAAACTGCACAAATATCTTCTCCGGGAACACTTCCTACTCCATTCCAGGCAGGGTGAGATACCCTTCCTCTGGTCCCCAGATGCTTGTAATGCACTTACTTTATAATGACACTTACTATATCATCTGTATGTTCACTTTCACCACTCTACTGCAAGTTCTTTGAAGACAGAGAATCCGTCTTATTCTTTGAATTGTTGGCTCCTTATCAAGAACATGACTCATTTAAAACACTCCGTACATGTTTGTATAATGAATAAACTAAAATGCCTCTGTGAATAGATGAAATCCCTCTGAAGCAGGAAAAGACAGAGAGAAAAGAAACCTGGAATGGGCCTTTGGAAGTTCCCACAAATTACGTGTTTTATTGTATTCTATTTTGTCTGTCTGTTCCTGTTCTTATCTTTAGATCAAGAGCTATTACTGATTTCCTGCTTTCTCAGAACCACTTGGAAATGGATGGTGTGGCTCTTAACACACACTGTATGTTCAATGAATATTTGTGATTGATTCATAATTTTTGGGACAAAAATTATGACACTGAGATATTGCTCAATGTCAAGACTGAGTAATATGTAAGAAAAATTGGTTAAGAACATAGATATAAATACTTAATTTAATATATCAAGGAATGCTATCAGGCTTTATTTAAAAAAAACATATGAGAACATTTGTGGAAAGAAAGAAAAATGAAAAGCAAAATGATCAATCCCTTCAGTCTATTTATCTTATAATTTATCATCTATTTATTACCTCCCTAATAAATCTCACTCTACCCATCATCTATTTTCCCATCACCAATCATTACATTAGTTTAAAGCAGTGGCATGTATTTTATTGCAGTAGCACCAGTTAAATACATTTGAAAACAGAAGGGAGAACTTAATGCCAACTTTATTTACATGTATCTTATTACTTATATAAAAGCCAAGGTCAGGTTCTTCTTCCTGTCATCACTATCTTTACCTGGAGAAACAGGTACAGTGACATAATTCATACATGCCTAGAAAATCAGAACTAACTGCTTTCCATAAAATTGTTCCATGTGAAATTGCCATCAATTAATGCATTGGACAATTTTTTTTCTCTCAGATGGAAATGTAATTTAAGAAATATGAATTACTTCATTGTACTAGGAGGAAAAAGTTGGCATCAGGAGGATTCTAATTTAAATACAGATAGCTTTTAAAACTTTACCTGAGGTGCCCTATAGCAGGGCCTCTGTCACATTTTGTCTTATCTTTGACAACCTGTCTTAATGCATAATCTTAAGGCCAGAGACAGACCACAGTTCAGAAAGGTGAACACTGTATATATGGCATTAGATTCTATTGTAAATGCTTTTGTCCAAGAGTCCCACCAGGCACTTAGTTTTTTTTTAAAGTTAAATAATTAGTTTTTGGTTTATTAAATACAGTTATATATTACAATTATACATTTTTGTTATTTAAACTATAAATATCACAAAATTATGGGTTTTTTCTAGACACTTAGTTTTTTTTTTTTTATCACTGTATACATCCCTGAAGCTCATGACAGTTGACATATATCAATCAGGAAAGATCTACTTTCCTCCCTTGCCACTCACAAGGCACTTGAAATATCGAGGGAACAGAATTCCATTGAATTGTATAGTTGGCCACAAAGAGATGTTTCACATTTATCTACAGAGCAGCAAGTTAGAATGAAATGAGGCAAGGCTAGTTCTAGTTATACACTTGATCTTGGTAGCAGAAATAAAATTCCTTGCTGAAATATCTGAAATTCTTAATAAAAATTTTCGAAATATGTTAACTGTTTTGGCAGCAGATATAAATTTAGTAGAGAGAAATAATCATAAATTTGTTGTAATATAAAGGACTGTTTGAGGTAGGGGGCAATGGAAGAGTTGCTGAACACTGAAATAGCTCTGTTTTCTACATGTTGAGAAAAGAAAGCTGGCCTTAAGATTATGCACTAAGATAGGTTGTCAAGATTCCCCAAATATTGTGTCTATTTTCCTAAAATATATAAAAGGAGGGAAAATTAATCTATAATGAAACCATGGGTCTTGAACAACCTCTTGACACACATTTTAAAGAGTATCTGGCAGATATAAGACAATTTTGAATAAAATGAAAGAAGAGTGAGATTTAAAAATTACTAAAAAATGGCAAAAGTAAGCAATAGACTTGTGAATCACCTTGACAATAGTCTTTATCTTGGAAACACAGGAACTGGGGACATGTGGGAGTCAAGAGTGAAATTCAGTAAGGGGCACATTGGTCTCTCAATGAGGTCTATTGTCATTTTTTCTAGAGGAGTATGGGATTAGGCCTAAAAGACATATTGAGATTCCATGTCATCTTAACTTTATATAGGGCTTCTTTAATAGAGAGATGGCCTGGTGTCAAATTTATTTTGAAGCAGGAAGAAGGCAAGCATTGGTTAAAGAATAGTAAATCAGTCCTACCTAGTTTGGTTCAGTGGATAGAGCATCGGCCTGTGGACTGAAGGGTCCCAGGTTTGATTCAGATCAAGGGCACATGCTTGGGTTACAGGCTCGATCACCAGTAGGGGGCATGCAGAAGGCAGCTGTTCAATGATTCTCATCATTGATGTTTTTATTTCTCTCTCCCTCTCCCTTCATCTCTGAAATGAATAAAAATATATTGGAAAAAAAAGAATAGTAAGTTATCTGAGAAGACAAAGATACTGGTGAAAGTGACAATGCAGTGACTGAAAGATGAAGGATGTTATCTAACCTGAGATACCCTCTGTACAGAAGATATGACAGATTTGGGACTTACAGATAGAGGTGGATACATTAGCTGCATACTGCACAAAAGCATTCATCATTTCTATTGCACTATTTTCATGATTCCAACACTCACAAACAGTTCAAGTGTGAACCAGAGAAGCAAAGTAAAGGAGCTAGAGATACAGAAGGATCATTCTAAGGACATCTTCTTTTTAAAAGGAGGCTAAGCAGTGAGAGTCCACCCACACTATTGTTTTGCATATTGCAGAACATTTGGAAATGATTAATAAATATGAAAGATCTTGTGTGCATAAAACAGCAATCAAACAAATTGTGGAACAGGTTGCCATTCAAAATACTATTAATATTGAATAGTAAAAGAGAAATCCAGGAAATAAAATAAAATTTTAGGAAAAATTACCTGTAATCTCAAGGAAATTAAAGAGAGTGTGGAATTTCTATGAAATAAAGAATCATGTAAAATATAGGAGTTGCAGGCAAATCTAAGGAAAGAAATTGGAGAGAAGCATAAAATATTAAAATACTTAAAACCATTAGTTTTTAAGAAAGAAGCTAGAAAAACTGGTGCACCTAACTCAAGAAAAATGAACAACAATAAACACTAAAAAAACAAGGCAGTGATGTAAAAGGCAGAATATTTGAGATCATACTTACTGCAAAAAATTATAAGAACAAAAATTACGAGATAGAAAATGATAAGTATGCAGAATTGGCTATATTCACACACAATAAATGGACAATTAAGGTTTCTCAGGAAGAGAACTCAACAATTAAGATTACAAGAAATATTTAAAAAACTGTAGAAAGAAGTGCTCCTTAAAAATTGAATATGCATATTTATCATGTATTGTTCTATAAGGAATCAGTCCAAAATTTGAAGGCTGAAACAATAACACCTTCTTTAAAACAAAATCACTCTTCATGGTTTCCTGGCTCAGGTGATTCTGGCTCAGGGAATCTCATGTGGTAGCTGGAGTTAGAACAACTGGAGTGTCTGGGCCTCTTTCTCTGTCTTCCTGGGAGGATCTTAGGGCCTCTTTGTGTGGGTCTCCTTACAGCATCAGGGCCTCAGGACACAGATTGCTTAACCTGTGCTGGGACACTTCTAAGAGCTAATATTAAAAAAAAAACAAACACAAAAAACAAAAAACAAATTAGAAATGCATGGCATATTTATCACTTCTACTTAAAAGACACTTTGAGTCACATTAGCCTGCCTACTTTTTTTTGTTTTAGTATTATTATTATTTTTTTTAATTTTGGAGAGAGGAAGGGAGAGGGTGAGAGAGATGGAAACATCAAAGATGGGAGAGAATCATCAGTAGGCTGTCTCCTGCATGCCCCCTACTGGAGATGAGTCCACACCACCACCACCCCTGCACCCTCAACCCCCAGGCATGTCCTCTGCCAGGAATCAAACCATGATCTCTTGGTTCACGGCTCAATGCTCAACCACTGAGCCATACCAGCTGGGCAGCTCACCAACTTTTCAGATAAGGGACAATACAATCAACATCTTTATGAGTGACACTGTAAATTTTGGGAGGAGCATGTGGAATAGATGATGTTCTTGTAAGTTTGAAAATACAATCTGTCCACATATTGAAAGGGGTTACTATAAGAATAGTAAG
Organism: Antrozous pallidus; assembly: GCA_027563665.1. NCBI lineage: Eukaryota > Metazoa > Chordata > Mammalia > Chiroptera > Vespertilionidae > Antrozous > Antrozous pallidus. The sequence goes on along the minus strand of CM050519.1, from coordinate 55,891,125 downwards.
GATTAATGAATAATTGATAGAGAATAATGGACAGAGACATAACCTGGTGACTAATTTTAAACTTTAAGGTTAAAGAAAGAACAATATAATCATTCTAGAAGAAGAGGCTATCACATGTGAAGAGAAATTCAGGCTGATCTGAGATTTCCACACAGTAGTGTTGAAGAATAGGAAACATTGGAGTACTGTATTTGGAGTTATGAGGAGAAAATACTTTTTCCCAGTAATTTATATCTAGTCTCTACACACAAGTTTTATGAAAAATTTTAAATATGTAAAGCCTCAGAATATATATCATCTATTCACTATTATGAAAACTCTTCCTGAAGACAAAACCTAGACACATTAAAAATAGAAGAATAAAAATAAAAATAAAGAAATCATGAATAGCTCTCATTGTTTGAACATTGGAACATAAAATCAGGATTTTCCCTTATCTTACAGAAGTCATTGGAAAGCACCAAGGAGAATAATAAATAAAAGACGAGCACCGTGTTTAGTGAAACTGGAAGGCAGTTAAAACCCCAGATCATCAGAAATGAAAACTAATGATAAATAAAGAAGGTGGGAGGATGGTTTTAGAGATGATGAATATATTTATAGCATAGCATGTAGTGATGGTTTCACAGATGAGTAGCTATCCCCAAATTCATTAAGTATTTTACATATAAATATCTACAGATTTTAGTATGTCAATTATGTTTCAATAAAATGGTTTAAGAAAGATATCTGGAAGAGTGAATTCCAGTGGAATTCATGCAGTGGGGCAAATAGGAAGAAGCCAATGGATGATGATGTAGACATAACATAAGAGCTACAGATTAGAGAAAGAACCAGCAGAAAATACAAAACCAAAGTTGAAGGACATGCCAAGGATAAACCCAAGTTCTTTATTTCCAGTAGCAGATATAGCAGTATACCTGGCATAAATTTTACTTGACTCAGTATGATTCCAGGAAGCAGAGGAATTGGAACTAAATGAGCAATCTGATAGGCAATTCATATGTGCAAGTCCATCCTATATAATAAAGGACCAAAATGCAAATCAAACAAGGAGCAGAACAACCAGTTGCTATGAAGTGCACTGACCACCAGGGGGCAGATGCTCAACTTAGGAATGCTCCCCCCGCCCCCTCTCCCCCTCAGTGGTCAGTGCATCCCACAGGGGGAGTGCCGCTCAGTCAAAAGCCTGGCTCATGGACTGCGAGAGGGCGCAGGCCAGGCTGAGGGACCCTGTCCCCCCTCCCCCGCTACCCCCCCAGTACACGAATCTCGTGCACCAGGTCTCTAGTTGCAATATAAAAAGAGACTTTGAATTGAGAAAAGGTGTAATGAAGGCTTTCTCCATTGCAAATGAAAAAGTCTTACCCATAACCCTTGATCATAAGAATTCTAGTTTGTCCTGAATACTATTGCTTTCTGTTTCAAAAATATATAATCCTGACAAATAGTTGGTGTAGGAAAACTCACCATCTTCAATAGTGAAAACTACAAGAAGTCACTGACACAAAATCAGTTCAAAGAGAAAAAGTGAGAAAAAATAAGTTTTATCCACTATACATTTAAAGAGATATTAATAAATTACTCTTCTATCAAGAAAGGGTATAAAGCAACAGTGCAAAAGTTCTGGGGAGATATGCTGAGACAATAAAAATTACCTGGTAAGGCTCATGAAAGAATTTTAGAAAAAACAAACAAATATTAAACAAACAAATGTAACCCAACATAATTAACCAGCCTCCTTAGCAGAGATGACACTCCCATGCTCTTTTTCCAAACTCTCTTATCTCTGTATTTTTTTTAAGAGCTTAAATCCTGTAATTTCTGGAACTCGTTTTACTTGATTCTCTCTCTCTCTCTCTCTCTCTCTCTCTCTCTCTCTCTCTCTCTCTCTCTCGTATTGCAACCACATATATGAAGATAATTGAGGAATGTGGGTGTGGAGGAAGTGCAGTAACTCTAAGTTAATAATATGTTAGCCAAAATGTGTCTCAATTGTAAATATTCAATTCACATTTCTAATAAATTTAAGTTTAAAAAGGGAAAACTAAAAGCTTTATATTTTAAGTTAAAAAAAGGGAAAACTAAAAGCTTTTTCTCTAAGATTGGGAAGATGAAAAGGCTGTCTATTCTTATCACATTTATTCAACATAGTATTAAAAGACCTAGTCAGAGCAATTAAGCAGGAAAAAGAAATAAAGAGCATCCAAATAGGAAACAAAGAAGTAAATGTACCACTATATGTAGGTGTAATGATATTATATGTAGAAAACCCTAAAGACTCCACCCCGAAAGTGTTAGAACCAATAAATGAATTTAATAAAGTTGCTTGGTACAAACTCAATGTACATAAAAAATATGGCATGACATTAAGAAAACAATCTTACTTACAATTGCATCAAAAACATAAAAGACTTCAGAATAAATTTAACCAAGGAGGTGAATGGCATATACACTGAAAATTAAAAGACATATTGATGAAAGGAATACAAATACATGAAAAGGTATTTTGTGCTCATGGGATAGAAGGATTAACATTGTTTAAATAACCATAGTACCCAAACTAATCTATAGATTCAATGCAATTCCTGTAAAAAATCCCATAGCTTTTTTCACAGAAGTAGGACAAACAGTTCTAAAATTTGAATGGAACTACAAAAGATCCCAAATAGCCAGAAAAATCTTGAGAAATAAGACCAAAGCTGAAGGATTCATGCTCCCTGTATTAGTTTAAGAAATTATTCTCCAAGTTTTCAAACTGTATTATAAAGTTACAGTAATCAAAACAGTATGGTACTGGCATAAAAACAGATACACAAATCTATGGAATAGTAGACATTCCATGAACATATGGTCAATTAAGTTATGAAAAATAAACCAAAGGTATACAATGCTGAAAGGACAATCTTTTTTTTTTAATCTTTCTTGTTCAGTATATTAATTACATTGTTCCCTTTTTCCCCCCCTATAGTTCCCCTCCACCTGGTACCCATCCCACCCTCCACCCTCACCCCCCTCCACTGTCCTCTCCCATAGTTGCATGATTTTTGTCCAGTCTCTTGCTGCACTTCACACACCCTCTTTTCCCCCAAGAGTTGTCAGTCCATTCCCTCTCTATGTCTGTGATTCTGTTACATTCACCAGTTTATCCTGTTCATCAGCTTATTAATTCACTTGATTTTTAGATTCATTTGTTGATAGATGTGTATTTGTTCTTCCTAATTTACACTTTTATCTTTTTCTTCTTCCTCTTCTTAAAGAATATCTTTCAGCATTTCATATAATATTGGTTTGGTGGTGATGAACTCCTTTAGCTTTTTCTTATCTGCGAAGCACTTCATCTGACCTTCAATTCTGAATGATAGCTTTGCTGGATAGAATAATTTTGATTGTAGATTCTTGCTGTTCATCACTTTGAATATTTCTTGACATCCCACCTGGCCTGCATCGTTTCTGTTGAGAAATCTGCTGACAATCGTATGGGTGCTCCCTTATAGGTAACCAACTGTTTCTCTCTTGCTGCTTTTAATATTCTCTCTTTGTCTTTTGCTCTTGGCATTTTAATTATGATGTGCCTCGGTGTGGTCCTCTTAGGGTTCCTATATATTGAGGTTCGGTGCGCTTCTTGGACTCCTAAGTCAATTTCTTTCACCAGGTGTGGGAAGTTTACGGGCACTATTTCTTCAAATAGGTTTTCATTGTCTTGCTCTCTCTCTTTTTCTGGCACCCCTATAATTCGGATGTTGGTATGCTTGAGGTTGTCCCAGAGGCCCCTTACACTATCTTCAATTTTTTGGATTTTTTTGGTTTCTTGCTTTTTCAGCTGAGTGGATTTTCCCTCTTTGTATTTCAAATCTTTAACTTGATTCTTGGGGTGCTCCAGAGCACTTTTAGGTCTTTGTATAATATTTTTTATTTCAGTCAGTGTATGCTTAATTTCTGGTTGGTCCTTTTTCATATCCTTGAGAGTCTCCTTTATATCCTTGAGAGTCTCCTTCATTTCCATGTTGGTCTTGATCATTTCCTTGCAGGTCTCGTTCATTTCCTTGAGGGTCTCATTCATTTCCTTGTAGGACTCATTCATTTCCTTTGCGGTCTTGCTTAATTCCTTATAGGCTTCGACCTTTTGTTGGAGCCTCTTGAAAAACTCTATAACCGTGGTTTTGAATTCCATGTCCAGTTGTTTTTTTTCCTCCATTTCTTTCACATCTGATTTCTTTCCATGTCTCTGCTTGGTGGCTGCTTCCCTGAGTTGGTCAATTAGCTTTGTGTGGTAGACGTCCTACAAGGGACAGTGGCTCAGCCTCCCCAGTTACCTGAGGTGGATATGGGTTGCACAGTCTTGCTGAAGTTAAGCTCAGGTTAATCGTTGTTAGCACTTGGAGGGGTTGACCTCTAGGCCAATTGTCTGTGAAGCTCAGCTGTGCTCAGGTTGGATGGGCGGAGTCTCTGGGCCAAACAGACAGCGTTAGCTCCGCCCTATGCGGCCCCAGGGAGTCTGTGCCAGCGGCAATGGCCACCAGCACCTCTGAGAGAGAGCTGCTGTGGAGCTCCACTGGCTGCTGGGGAATTCAGACTCTCCCCAAATGACTCTGCACACCCAATGTCTCACCCAAGGTCGTAAAACAAAGCAGTCTGACGGTTTTCTGAATGAGAGACAAGTCGCAGATCGCTCTCTGCGCGCGGTCATGCAGCCGAGCTGTTCGCGCAAGCTGCTTTCTCCACAAGCCGGAGAGCCCTGCAGCACCCGAGCTTCGGCATGCCCTCCCACTGTCCAGTTTTCACACCATATGATAGTTGGTTGGTTCCCTGGACCTCGCCCAAAGCTGGAGAATCAGTCCAGTGGGACGTCTTTGTATCCCCGTTCGAGAAAACTGGCCGGTTTTCAGTTGCCCACCCTCTCTGCTGGCACGCTCCAAACCTCTCTCTGCACGAATCTTTCAATTCTGTCTGCTACCGCTCCTCCGAGTCACAGTGTCTTATCTTCACTTTTATTTGTGGAATTTTCACTCGGCGAGCTTTCTGGTAATTCTGGAAGGTGTTTGCTCTTTCGTTAAGTTGTAGTATTAAAATTGTTGAGTATGACAGCAAGATAGGTGTTTTACCTATGCCGCCATCTTGGTTCCTAGGACAATCTTTTCAATAAATAGTGTTGGGAATACTGGAAAGCAGCATGCAAAATAATAATGAAAAAAATTGTATTTATTCTTGCTTTAAGAGAAAGCAAGTTGATGCAGCCACTATGGAAAACAATGTGGAGGGTACTCAAAAAATTAAAAATGGAACTTTCTTATGGCTCAGCAAAATGAATATAATATTAATTGAAAAAGAGAGAATAAAAATCATAACAAAGCTATTTGCTGGATATTAACAAACCAATTCTAAAGTTTATAAAGAGAGTCCTAGCCAGTTTAGCTCGGTGGATAGAGTGTTGCCTGCTGACTGAGGGGTCCCAGGTTTGATTCTGGTCAAGGGCACATGCCCAGGTTGTGGGCTCAACCCCCAATGGGGGGCATGCAAGAGGCAGCCAATCAATGATTCTCTCTCATCATTGATGTTTCTATCTCTCTCTCCCTCTTCTTTCCTCTCTGAAATAAAAAAAAGATATTACAAAAAAGAAACCAAAGACCAAATATAACTAACACAATCTATATATATAAAAGCCTAAGTGACCATTACAACTAAATGACCAGATGAGTGGCCGGTAGCTGTGACACACATTGACCACCAGGGGAAAGATGCTCAATGCAGTGTCTGCCGCCTGGTGGTCAGAGCACTCCCACACCCAACCTTCCTCAGCCAGCTGACCTCTGGTGGTCCCTCCTCTCCAGCTAGCCCTGATTGAGACTGGGCAAGATGGCCCTGATTAGATGGGAGGGACCTCAGCCATGCATGAATTTGTGCATCGTGCCTCTCATATTGGATAAAAGAGAACAAAGTTGGAGAACTGACTTTAAGATTTACTAGATAGCTACAGATGCAAGACAGTGTGTCATTGGTGACAGAATAGATAAATAGAAATATGTAAGATATTAGAGAGCTCAGAAATGGACCCATGTAAAAATCATCATAATTATCTTTTTATAAAGGACCAAAGGTAATTCAATGGAGCAGAGTCTTTTCAACAAATAGTGCTGAAACAAGTGGACATCTACATGCAAGAAAATGAATCTAGACACAGATCTTACTCACTTTACAAAAATTAAATCCAAATGGATCATAGCACCAATTATAAAATACACAATTATAACAACTCTTAAAGATAATATAGGAGAAAACCTAGATGACCTTTAGCATAGTGATGACTTTTTAGATATGACATCAAAGTAATAATTCATGAAAAAATTAATTTGTATGTGGGATTCATTAAAATTTAATATGCCAGCTCTGCAAAAGAGGTTGTCAACAAAATGAGAAGACAAGTTGCAGACTGGGAGAAAATATTTGCAGAAGATACATCTGAATTTTATCCAAAATATAATAACTCTTAAAACAACAGTAATAAAACATAACTTTTTTTTCACAGAGAGAATATACTTTTGAAAGCACAAGACTAGACAGTAAGAACAATAGCTGACATTTACTGAGAGATACTGTATGCCAGATACTGCTCCAAGCCCCTCTACTCATAGTGTCTCATTTAATCCTTATAGTATCCCTGAAAGGGTACTGTTATCATTTCCATCTATAATACTAAAAGCATAATATGCAAATTTACTGAATGACTGAACAGCAGAACGACTGTCTGGACGACCTTCCGGATGACCATGCTATGATATGCACTGATGCCAGGCCAGCCAAGGCAGGTGCAATATGATTGGTTGGGGGGTATCCCACCGTCACCCAATGATCACCTCAAAGAGGAAAGCCCAGGCCACTTGGCTGGAGGTGCTGAAGTGTGTGGGCAGGGCTTTCCTCTGAGGGGCAATTGATCTGGGGACCCCATGATAAATCGTCCCACAAAGGAAAGACCAGGCCATGCAAACAATTGCACCCCATGCCTTTCACACTCAGAAGGAGATGACCAGTGGTGGGGGAGGGAAGCACCTCACAGATTGCAAGCAGCTGGGGGAAGGAAAGCCTTAATAGGCCCAGATCACCAGCCAAGCCTAGGGACCCTACCCGAGGGGTCCCAGATTGTGAGAAGGTGCAGGCTGGTCTGAGGGACACCTCACCCTCCTCTCCACTCCCTGTGCATGAATTTCATGCACTGGACCTCTAGTTTACAGATAAAGAAACTTGCTACATACCAGGTAGGTAAATTATCCAAGATTACACAGTCAGCCAATTCAGGACTGGGATTTAAATACAGGTGGTGTGGCTCTAGAAATAACTTATAAAATAGCCACACACTAATGCCTCCACTAAATACTTGTTAGCTGACATTATTATTATCATCCTCAAAACAAAGTAATATCAGAAGCTTGTTGATGAATTATGTATTTATTTGCTAGTTCAACAAATATTTGTCAAGCACATATTTATGAGCACTGTACTGGGCAGTGGGAATACAACTGTGGAGAAGACATATGTGGGATGTAAAATGGAGGACAGCAGATGAGCAAACAAAACAAACAAAAAAAATCCTCATAGATATAGACAACAGTATAATTAATGGGTACCACAGGGAAGGGGAGTGGGAGAAGGTTAAAGAGGGCACTTTGAGTCAAATATAGGGTGACAGAAGGAGACTGGACTTTGGGTGGTAATCACACAATGCAATATATTGATGACGTATCATAGAATAATACACTTGAAATGTATATAACCATTTTAACCAAATCTTATTAAATGTATATAATCTTATTAATCTTATTCACACTGCTAGCTCTCTAATTCTTCCTCCTAACCAAGGTAAATTTTAAAAAAGACCAATAAAAACAAAGTCTTTTAAAATATCAAAGAAAATAAAAGAGAGTAAAACAAACGAAAATAGATATGTCTTATATTAAAAAAGTAAACTACAGATGGATCTCACTATGAATACAAAAACAAAATTACAAAACAATCAATGGCATATAAAGATAATTATATACTTTTCAAAGTGCTATTTATTCCAGAAGTGATTGTTCCATAATGATAAAAGTTAATCACATTAATAGGTCTAAGATGAAACATTATACCATATTCCACATTGAAAAAAGTATTTTCTAAAATTCAATGTGTATTCGTGATATGAACTTCTAAAAATAAAATTGAAATAAATGAATAGTATTCCCACATGATAAAATAAGTATCTCGAAAAAAAGTCTGGAACAATGCTGCTGAAAAAACTTTAGAAGCATCCCTTTATATGTTAGGAACAAGTCACATGCCTGGTAGTCCACTATCCCCATTATTAATCAAATTGGGAGGCAGGGATTAGAGGGTCTGTAGACACTAGCCAGCATATTTAGACAAGAGAAAGAAATAACAAAAATGGAAAATAATGAGGTTAAAATATTACTATTTGCAGTTGAAATGTTTATATATTTGGAAAACTTAAAATTTTCAATTAAAACCAGTAATACATAATTCAGAAAAGTGGTGATATATGAAATAAATATACAGTAATTAATAGCCTCCACTGATACAAACAATAAGCTACATGTTATCCTATATAATAAAAAGTATTATGCAAATTGACCCTCATGCCATCACAAGATAGCTGCCAGCAACCAGGCCGGCAGGGGCTTTAGTGAGGGATGACCAAATGACTGAACAAGTGGGTTGTGTGGGGTGACCAGGCTGGCGGGGGGGGTTAGTGAAGGACGACCAAACAACTGAACAAGTAGGCTGTGTGGGGTGACCAGGCCGATGGTGGGGGGGTGCGTTTTGCAGGGTGATGAGGCTGGTAGGGGGGCAGTTGGAGGTGACCAGGTCATCAGAGAGGCCAGTTAGGAGAGACCAGGCCTGCAGGGAGGGGCCACCTGGCTGGCAGGGGGAGGGCAATTAGGGATGACCAGGCTGGTGGAGGGGCAGTACAGGGTGACAAGGCCAGTGGGGGCTCAGTTAGGAGAGACCAGGTGGGCAAGGGGGCAATTAGGGGCAACCAGGGAGGTGGGTGGTGGAGGGTGGGCAGTTAGGGGTGATAAGGCTGGCAGGGGTGGCAGTTACGGGTGACCAGGAAGGCAGAAAGGTGAGCAGTTAGGAGCCAGCAGTCCAGGATTGTGAGAGGGATGTCCGAATGCTGGTTTAGGCCTGAACCCCAGGATTGAGCCTAAACAAGCAGTCAGACATTCCCTGAGGAATCCTGGATTGGAGAGGGTGCAGGCTGAGCTGAGGGGACTCCCCTCCTGTGCACGAATTTCATGCACTGGCCTTTAGTAATATAATAAAATAACTCACTTATAGTAGTAACAATAAAATATAGGTGCCTAGTTTTTATGAATTCTCTAACAAATTGCCATAAACCTAGTTTATTATCTCACAGTTATGGATGTCAGAAGTCCAGAATAGTTCAAATGAGCTAAAATCAAAGGATCAGCTGGACTCCATGTCTTTGGGTTGTTCTAGGGGAAAACACATTTCTTGCCCTTTATAGCTTCAAGAGGCTTCCCACATTCTTTGGCTCATGACCCTCTTCCTCCATCTTCAAAGCAACTTTATGGCGAAGTTCTTTTCACACTGCTAGCTCTCTGATTCTTCCTTGTTGGCCTCCTTCCTTCTTCCACTAATAAAGAAGACTTGTTAATATATTTGGCCCAACTGAATAATCTAGGACCATTTTTATATCTCTATATTAGCTGATTGGAAATCTTAGTTCCATCTGCCATCTTTATTAACATATTCATACTTTCTGAGCATTAGGATGTGTACATCTTTGTGATGGGGAGGGGAATTATTCTACTTCTCACACTTAGTGATAAATTTAACAATAAATGTGCAATGCTTATTATAAGAAAAGTTTGAGATGCTTCAGGGAGTCATAAAAGAATGCTTGAACAAATTGAGAAGCCTACTATTTTTTTCTGGATAAAAAGAATAGCATGTATGTGGATGGGAAAAAAACACCAGCAAGATATCAATTATCCCTAAATTAATCTATAATTTAATCCAATCCAAATGAACAAAAATCAAATTTAATAATTTTGGAAAGAGACCGGAAACAACAACAACAACAACAACAATACACACACACACACACACACACACACACACACACACACACACATAGACACAAGTACAAGCAAAAGGAACATTTTAAAAAGGAAGAGCAAGGAAGTTTTTATCAGATGCTAAATCATATTACTAAGCCTCAATAATTCAAACAGTATGATATTGCTCAAGAATATGCAAACACATCAATGGAACTACATTGAATTTCCAGAAATAGGCCTAATTCATATGCGATTTACTAAGTGATAAAGCTTGCATATTAGACAGTGGTAAAAATATTGTTTATTAAAACCAAATGATGTTGGGAGATCTTGGTAGCCATCTGGACTAAAAATAAATGTCTTCAATTTTCATATTTTATAAAGAATATATTCCAAATGAATAAAACATTTGAAGGTATAAATACAAACTCTGTAAGAATTCATGGGTAAAATGTTTAATATTGAAACAGGGAAGGTCTTTCCATGACAGAGTACACAAAAGCCATAAGAGAAATGATTAAAATTTTCAAATACTTAACAACAATAAAAAATAAATGGCAAAATTAATCATTAATTCAAAATTTGAGATCCATAAAACTATTTGTAACTCACAAAATTCTAATTTGCCTCATATATTAAGCCTAAAAAATTGAAAAAATAAAGACAAAGAAATACAAGATGAATTAAAAGATTATGATAAGGTGGCAAAGGAGAGGAAAGAAATTTGATTTTAAATATGTGGAAAGATTCTCAACTAAACTCACTCATAATGAGAGAAACAAGAATGAATCTACAGTGAGATACTATTTATCACCTTTTGGGTCACCCACAATCCAAAAGGTTGAGGGGAGTAGCCACACACTGTTATTGCCTGTGAGGATATAAATTGGTTCAATCCTTTGGGTTGGAAGAGATAATGTCTATCAAAATAACACATCTCATATGTTAACACCTAGAAGTCCCCACCCTACAATATATTCAATGATATACAAAGTGAAAAGATCATTTACTCTACTAGTAATATCTTTTTCAATAGCAAAATGTTGCAAAAAATACTAAATAGCCAAAACTAGTTTGACTCAGTGGATAGAGCGTTGTCCTGAAGACTGAAGCACCCCAAGTTCTATGCAGGTCAAGGGCATGTACCTTGGCTGCGGGCACATCCCCAGTGGGGGATTTGCAAGAGGTAGCTGATAGATGTTTCTCTCTCATCAATGTTTCTGACTTTCTATCCCTCTTCCATCCTCTCTGTAAAAAATCAATAAAATATATTAAAAATACTAAAAATCCTGTATAATAAAGGGGTAATATGCAAATTGACCATCATGCCCTTACACAAAATGGCCACCCCTATGTGGTCACAGGATGGCTGGCTGTTACAAGATGGCTGGCAGAGGAGGGCAGTTGTGAGTGATCAGGCCAGCAGGGGAGGACAATTAGGGGTGACCAGGCCAGCAGGAGAGGGCAGTTGGGGGCAACCAGGTCAGCAGGGGAGCACTTAGGCATTAATCAGGCTGGCAAGGGAGTGGCTAAGGGATGTTCAGGCTGGCAGGCAGAAACAGTTAGGGTCAATCAGGAAGGCAGGAAGAGTGGTTGAGAGCCAGAAGTCCCAGATTGTGAGAAGGTTGTCCCTGTGGGATCAAGCCTAAACTGGCTGTTAGACAACCCCCAAGGGGTCACTGATTTGAGAAGGGGCAAGCTGAGCTGAGACACCCCCCTCCCAGTGCACAACCTTTATGCACTTGGCCTCTAGTCTATCAATAAAGGACCAGTTAATTAAAGTGTAGTACATTAGAAAATTGATATGTAGCGAGAAAACATAATGTCCAAAGTCTTTAGGTAGAAATATGAAAAGACCTCCATGATACATTTTTTAACTAAAAAAGGCATAGAATAGACTGATGTCTGTAGCATTAAGATATCACCTATTTGAAAAAGAGGGAACAAAGAATGTATAGCTAGCACTTACAAATCACTTTCTGGTCATTCTGGTAAAATCACTCTTTAAGGCAGGTGCTGTCATTCTTTTCCCTACACCGTAACACCCCTATATTACTTATTGCTTTATCGTTAGTACCTACACAAAACCTGACATGTAGGGTGCTCACAACATATTTGCTGCATAAATGAATAAAATATTTCCCTTTTAAATCAGGAAAAACTAAAGCTCAAGTAAGGAAGTTAAGTAACTTGACCCACATCATGCAACCAATAAATGAGAGTCTCATCTCTCATATAACATCTTGGGAAATATACACACCCACTCAATCCACACACAAACACACCCACTCAGTCCACACACAAACACACCCACTCAGTCCACACACAAACACACCCACTCAGTCCACACACAAACTCATCCCATCAGTTGTCTGTGAAGACACAAACTGGCTGGAGGGGCATTGGGGACAAAGCAAAAGTCAGATTGATTCTGTATGTTCTTTTGTACTTTTTGAAATTGTGAAATAGATGGCTGTATTACATATTCATAAAGATACATTAAACATCTAATTCATGAATTGGAATGCTGACATATAAAATACCAGAGGCTAGTACAAAATACCTTTAAAATATAAGTAAATTATATAAGTAAAGGTGGTTAAAAGCTGTTACAAAAGGGAAATTTTTAAACAATACATCTTAAAAACACTTATTGAAAATAATAGACTGATATGAAACCTCAAATTACAACCACAAAAGCTGGGGTTGGGAAGTCGGAGCAGCAGTATTCTCACTCTGGTTTCTAGGTCTCTCACTGAGGGTAGCCTCTCTGAACAGCTTTGTTAAAGAGAGTGAATTAATACATAGACAACTAACTATCTTACTTAAAGGTATATACATAGTGTCCAACAGTATTTAAAAGTAGTTTATACTTCTGTAGGAAATGACAAAAAATGCAACTGGAAAGAATTCCTGTGTTAAATGCCCAATAACCCCATATGGGCTCATAACTAAATTCCAAACCATGTTAATAAAATGTCCAAAATAACTCAGAGACTTTGCAATAATGGGGAAAGATGCAATCAGCAATTGCAAACAAAGAGAAGGGAGACTTTATAATATCAAAATTACACAAAATACAATTTTGGCCAAAAAAATTACTTAAATGGGAACATGAACTCTTTAAAATAATGAGTTAAACAAGTTCTCAACAAGCCTCTGTTTACCAATAGACATAAGTTCAGAATACCTGAAGAAAATATTGCAGAAACTAAAATGAAAAGCAGATGGAATAGCAAGAGGAGGGAGATAATTTAAGAGGTGACCTTTTTGTCCTTGAAATGTCATGTACATTAAAGCTGTTTCTACATAAAAATTTAAACAACGCTATAAAATATTGATATATTCCATTCAAATAAATAACATATATAGTAAGACCTATAATCTTCAAAAAGAGAATATTCTTTTTAAATGGCCCCTGGAGCATTTTACAAAAAAATGTGATCACATATTAGCCAAAAAAAAATTTAATTTCAAAGAGGAAAAAACACATGTCAAGTTTAGAAACAAAAGCCCAAAGATTTTGACATTTTAATACCATTATTTTATAAAGAACTCTCAGGACAAAAGAAATAAAAAAGAAACAAACACACAATTGCAGGGTATTTGTAAAATAATAAAATGGCCTCAAATATTTTTACTGTAAACCAAAATAATAAAAAATAATAAACAAGTTTCATTTTATGAAAAAACCAAGAAGTACATAAGAAAAAAAAATTAATGAAGATGAAAGGATAAAAAATAAATTAGGAAACAAAAAAGGAATTGCCAAGAGCTTGTTTTTAAATACAAAAAAAAATTGAACCACTCACTTGCCCATAAATGGGCAGAGAAAAAGAGAAAATGAAGCACAAACATAAAAACATTAGATTGGAAAAAAGAAAAATATTGCCAAAACCAGTTTAGCTCAGTGGACAGTGCATTGGCCTGCTGACTGAAAGGTCTCCGGTTCAATTCCAGTCAAGGGCATGTACCTTGGCTGTGGACAAATCCCCAGTGTGGGGTGTGCAGGAGGTAGCTGATCGATGTTTCTCTCTCATCAATATTTCTGACTTTCTATCTCTCTCCCTTCTTCTCTGTAAAAAATCAATAATATATATTTAAGAAAGAAAAATATTGATGGCATTAAATAGTTCAAAGATAATATTTGACTCTTTCACCCAACTCTATGTTAATTAATTGATAACCTATAAATATAGAAACTAGAGGCCCGGTGCACAAAGTTTAGTCTGACATCCCTCTCACAGTATGGGACTGCTGGCTCCTAAAAGAAATGGCTGCCACCACTAAGCAAGCAGAAGGCTTGGTTCCACTCCAGGCTACAAAGTTTCAATTGTGGAAGATAAATAAATTCCAGATGCCAGGGCCTCCACTTGTGTCACCAGGTGTGTGTGGCCAGCCTGCAAACCACCATGAGCAAAGGTCACCCCATGCCCCAAGGGAACCCCACCCTGATCGGGGACACCCTTCAGGGCAAACCAGCTGGACCCTACCTATTCACCAGGCCTCTATTCCATCTAATAAAAGAGTGATATGCATATTGACCATCACTCCAACACACAAGGTGGCTGCCCCGATGTAAAAAATACTGTCCCCATGTGGACACAAGATGGCTACCACAAGATGGCCAGTAAGGGAGGGCAGTTGGGAGGCACCAGGCCTGCAAGGTAGGGCAGTTGGGAGCAATCAAGCCTGCAGGGGAGGGCAGTTAGGGGTGTCCAGGTCTGCAAGGGAGAGCTGTTGGGGGAGACCAGGCCTACAGGGGAAGGCAGTTGGGAGAGATGAGGCCTGCAAAGGAGGACAGTTGGGGACAATCAAGCCTCCAGGGGAGGGCAGTTAGGGGTGACGAGGCTAGCAGAGGAGGGAAGCTGGGAGCAAACATTCTGGCAGGGGAGCAGTAGACATCAATCAGGCTGTCAGGGGAGTGGTTGGTGGTGATCAGGATGGCAGGCAAAAGAGGTTAGGAGCAATCAGGAAGGCAGGCAGGTGAGCAGTTGGGAACCAGTAGTCCCGGATTGTGAGAGGGATGCTGACTGCCCGTTTAGGCCTGGGCCTAAACGGGAAGTCGGACATCCCTCGAACGGTCCCAGATTGGAGAGGGTGCAGGCTATGCTGAGATACACGCCCCCCACCTGCACAAATTTTGTGCACTAGGCCTCTAGTACATATATATTTATTGCCTTATAATATTATTTTTCTCATTTTCTTTCCAGTACTAGCCAATACAATTAAGCAAAACAAGAAAATCACAGATAAAAATATTAAAAAGAAGAGAGAGAAAACCTTTATTTCGGAAGGTTATGTCAGAGGTAAGAATTAAACTAGGATTCCTTGAGGCTTGCATTTCAAGAGAGCTCAATGGAGCAAGGTGGTGGCCACAAGCTCTGAACTTCATTGTTCACTACAGTTGAAAGGCTTCAGAGAAAACACCTTTAAAGAAGGGGGTGTTCACTTAAGCAGGCTAAAGACTTCCAGTTCAAGTTCTGGGTCCCTCTCTCAGAATCTGAGCTCCAACTCTGCTAGATTTTTATGCCCTACATTGAAACACAAAAAGAAGTAGGAGACCTGCTCACTTGATAGCTCAAGAAATGCTATACTATCAATCATAAAGAAATCCAACAAAAAACAACTGAAATAACAATGCTATAAATAATGTATTAATTAGATTTTAAATTATTATTTAAAAGCCACCATTAGCTTTTTTATATATAAACCAGCATTGCTTAGAAATGAGATTCAATCCACAAAAATAATACAAATATGCAGCATATGTCAACAAAGAAAAATGAGGATGCTGAGACACGGATATTGTTACTGATGATCTCTTAGAATTGTCCAAGTCATAGGAATTGATCATAATCTCACTGTCCAGAGATGTTATCCACCAATGCCAGCCAGGCAAGCAGCATCTGTTTGGACAAGGGATATTTGACATTGCAAGAGACCAGAGGAGATAGAAGCTACATAACCTTAACTCTTTTCTGTGAGGTTACAAAAGCTGTATCTTTTCCTCCCAATCCTCCTATTCAAATGCCACCTTGGATAACATATTTTTGGAGATCTTAAGATTGAGAAATCTGAGAGATTGATGAATATTATTTTTCTCTGTGAGAGCCTGAGTACAGAACACATGTACTGAGAGATGCTTAAGATTGGCAAACCTGAAAGCAATCCTACTTCAAATGTGGGATGAGAATAAGCTGTACAGCAGATTGGGCATCATAACTCCTTTTATTCCTGAAAATCAGTTGTTAGGGATACAAGAGGAAGACCAGGATCACTGTATAAAATAAGTGAGTTTACATTTACTCTGAGATTCTGGATTGCAGGGTGAGTTAAGGTTTGTTATCAAAGATACTTAGATTATTTTTAAAAGCACAAATAAAAGAAGAAAGAATATATAGTTCTAGTGACCTGGTGCATAAAATTCATGCACATTAAAAGGGGATTAATTAGAAGAAATAATTTAATATTGCTATTTGCTCTTTATAATAGAAGTGTCAGATGACACTAGTAAAATGTACATGAAAACCTTCCTCCTTTCAGAGTTTGGGGCACATGATGGGACCCAGAGTCAAGTTTCCACCCACCTACATGCACCTCAAAATCGTGTGAGACCCAGACCTGGGTGGCCCCCTCCTTTGGGCTAGACCCAGACCTGGCCAGTCCCACCTTTGTCAAGCCCTGACAGGCAGGGGGTGTAGCCTCAGGTCCCCTGGCCTGGTGCCAGGATGGGGGTGTAGCCTGAGATCCCCCAGCCCAGACAGGGGTAGGGGGCATGCCTTGAGGTCCTCCATCAAACCCCACCAGATATAGGACATGACCTGAGTTCCCCTGTCAAGCCCTACCAGGCATGGGGTTGCAGCCTCAGGATGCCATCAAGCCCCCCTAGGTAGGGGCATGGCCTGAGTTTTCCCAACCCAGCACTGGGGGGTACACATTGAGGTCTCCCATCAAGCCCAGCTGGCTGGGGGAGGATGGCCTGAGGTCCCTTGTCAAGTCCAGCCAGGGAGGGGGGCACAGCCTCAGGTCCCTTGGCCCAGTGTGGGGAAGGGGGCACAGCCTGAAGTCCCCTGTCAATCTCCACCTGGTGGGGGGCACAGTCTGAGGTCTCCTGGCATGGTGCTGGGGCAAGGGGAGCAGCCTGAAGTCCCCTAGCCTAGCACCAGGATGGGAAGTGCACTTTGAGGTTCCCTGTCAAGCCCTGCTGGGCAGAGGTTGTGGCCTCAGGTCCCCTGGCCTGGCTCTGGGGATGGGGTTGTGGCCTGAGATCCTCTAGCCTGATGCCAGGGCAGGAGGGTGTGGCCTCAGATCCCCTGCCAAGCCCCACTGGGTTGGGGGTGTGGCCTGAGTTCCCCCGGCCTGGCATTGGGGCAGGGGTAGCAGCCTGAGGTCTCCTAGCCCAGCATCTGGATGAGAAGCGCACATTAAGGTCCCTCGTCAAGCCCCACCAGGCAGGGGGCATAGCCTCAGGTTCCCTGGCCTGGCACTGGGGCAGGGGGTGCTGCCTGAGGTCCTCAGCCTGACAACAGGGCAGGGAGTACTTCCTGAGGACCCCTATCAAGTCCCATGAGGGCAGGGGAATGTACACATTAAGGTACCTCGTCAACCCCCACCAGGCAGGAGGCATAGCCTTAGGTCCCTGCTGATTGCTTGTTTAAGGCTCCTTGTGGGAACTTGGCCTCAGCTATGGGAACAGCCATCTTTGTGTTGGAGTGATAGTCAATTAGCATATTTCCTCTTTATTAGATAGGATATGCTGAACTTTTCACATGATTTTCTCAAGATCAGTTAAGATTGCAGAGGATTTTTTTCTTATTTTTCACATATTTTTTCATGTGTAATATAGATTATTTTGGCAATTATAAAAAGTAAACATTGACAATTATAACAAAAGGAAAGAAAATAGGAAAATTAAAGGTAAAAAAATTTAACTCATACTCTGTACCAGGTAATATGCCCAAACCTTAATAACTGTTAGCACATTTTGTTTTCCCATCAACTCTATGAGTTATATATTATTACCCTAATCTATAGAATTGAGTCTTGAAAAGACTAAGTAACTTGACCATGGCCATAAAGATGGATAATATTGAATTATAGATTCAAAACCTAGTAGTCCAAATTCAGAGTATATAAGTTTAACTAACTTGCTCTGTTGCTTCCCACAAAGTACCATCCATCTCCCATTCTATGGACTCAGTTCGACTCCTGCACCTCTTTTTCTATCATTGTTTCTAAGAGTAAAACTGGAGTAAGGAGCCATCTGGGAATTCTTATTGTAGAGTGAGTAAATGATTCTGGTTGGCTCACTTAGGACTTACTCTCAAATTCACTTTTTGTGTTCGGAAATTGTCCACAAAGTGTACTTAATGCAAATTATTAGTGGACAATTTTGAGAGGAAGAGAGACCATGTATGTATTTTTTTTCTTTTATTTACCAAACTAGAGGCATGATGCATGAAATTCATGCAAGGGGCTCAGCCCTCATAGTGCCAGCTGCCTCGGCCTTATGCAACCCCGGCTTCATCTGGAAGGTTGTCCGGTTCGTTGTTCCACTGTTCAGCCATTTGACTGGTTTGCATATTAGATAGCATTGTTGGCATTTCATACACTAATAAAATACCAGACCAACACAAAAGATAAGACAGGTTCTAGTCTACCATACTCAGACACTTCAGATTGTGTCAAAATGTGTTTTCTAGTGTGTAGAGGAGTGCTGGTAATATATTAGATAGGTAATATGACCTATTGTTATATCATTATCTCTTTTGTCCTTTGTGTTGATCACATATTTTCATAGGTATTTTTGACCTCTCCTTTCCCTAATGATTTATTTAAACAGTTCACTTATTGACCATTTGTACTGTAACCAAAATACAAAAATAAGATTCAGTAACCACCTTCAAAAGCTTGTAAGTTAGTAGTGCATTTAAGGCATATTAAATACTCTATGGATCTAGGAATTGATTGAAATGTCTATGAAAAATGCTTGAATTGAGAGAGAGCCTTTTTGACTAGAGAATTAAGAAAAATTTCATGAAGAAGGCCCATTTAAATTGCACCCTCAGATATGGATAGGATTTCAACTAGAGGAAAAAGGAAGAGATATTCTGGATAGAAAATTCATATGTTTAATGACATGGAAGGTAAAACCTAAGTGCAAAGACGTTGAGTAATCTTTGTCAGTTTAATAAAGGTAGGTAAGTAGAGTAAAGAAAGTTAGAAAACATATTAGAACTCACTTGAGTATCCTCAAATGTGCAATAAGAGAGTAAGCACTTTATTCTTTCAAAAGAGAAGTCATTAATTTTTTTAAAAAAAACAAACCACTCAATTGTTTTATTTTAATTTTTAAACTTTAGTTTTATTGTTAACACTATTATAGATGTCCCTATTTTATCCCTTATGTACCCCCCCAACTCTTACTCCTCCGCTTCTCTTTGACCATCACCTCACTGTTGTCTGTATCTATGGGTTATGCATACATATTTTTTTGGCTAATCTCTTCACCTGCTTTCATTCAGTCCCCTCCACTTCCCACCCCTGTACAGCTGTCAGTCTGTTCTATGTATCCACACCTCTGGTTCTATTTTTTCATCAATTTAGTTTTTTGATAAGATATCACAAGTAGAGATTTAATCTTGTGGCCATGTGCTTTTTTATTAATGTGGAGATAAATGAATGTGGGAAAACATACTACAAATTAATATAACAACTCAGGTAAAAACTTAAAAGAGGAAAGAAGTCCTAGAAATAGAAAAAGAGAAGGTTGACAGGGCCTCAATGTCAAGAAAATATCTGTGGGACTTAGTGACAGGTTATGAGGAAGAAAGCAAGAAAAGGATGTGATGATGAGTATGGATATTAATAAGAATTATGGTATTATTGAAAAAAACCTCAGTATCAGAGACTGGCCTAAGAAGAATAAATTATAAATTTATTTTTGTACATGAAGAATGTGAGGTACCTGTGGTACTTGGAGGTAGATATTAAAGTCCTATGGGGTGGTTGGAAATCTATACTAATGAAAGAGTAATATGCAAATTGGTCATGACACCCTCACAGTAACAACCAAACAGCAGGGTGTGTGGGGCGATCAGGCTGGCAGGGGTGTTAGTGAAGGATGACAAACAACTGACCAGCAGGCTGTGTGAGGTGACCAGGCTGGCAGGGGGGTTAGCAAGGCATGACCAAATACTGACCAGCAGGCTGAGTGGGGTGACCAGGCCAAATATGGGGACAGTGAGGGGTGACCAGGCCAGCAGAGGGGGGCAGTAGGGGCAACCAGGACAGCAGGGGGGGCAGTTGGGGGTAACCAGGCTGGCAGTTAGGGTTGACCAGTCTGGCGGGGGGGGGGCAATTAGGGGATGATCAGGCTGGCAGGGAGGGCAGTTAGGGGCAATCAGGCAGGCAGGCAGGTTAGTGGTTAGAAGCTAGCAGTCCTGGATTGTGAATGGGATGTCTGACTGATGGACATCCAGGCTGGGCTGAAGGTAACATCTTTTTCCCTCTACCCCCATGCATGAATTTTATGCACTGGGCCTCTAGTATTATAATATATTGAAAAGAGCAGTTATTTTGGAAACTATAAATTTTATAGTCATTCATATTACATGGTATAATAGTCACAATGTTGAAATGGTCAGACTATACAAGATAGAAGACTGAAAGAGGGAAAGAAAGCTGTGGACAATTCTGAGCAATGCCTACTTTTCAGAAACAAAAGAATTAGGAGCAATCAGGAAAGGAAGAAAAAAATAAATGGTCAGAAACTAACAAAGGAAAAGAGAAGTAATGAGTACAGTAAGAGGAGATGGTTTTGTAAAAGAAGAGATGACTAACAGTTCCAAATGTTGTGGACTTTTTAAGCTGGAGAAAGGAAGACTTTGAAAAGACCCTGGGGATAAACATTGATAAAGCCATTACTGAGAAATAGATTGAATAGGATACTTGAGAAAGAAAACAACTTGCAGCCGAAACTGGTTTTGCTCAGTGGATAGAACGTCGACTTACAGACTGAAGGGTCCTGGGTTTGATTCTGGCCAAGGGCATGTACCTTGGCTGCAGGCACATCCCAAGTTGGGGGTGTGCAAGAGGTAGCTGACAGATGTTTCTCTTTCATCTATGTTTCTGATTTTCTATCCCTCTCCTTTCCTCTCTGTAAAAAATCAATAAAATACATTAAAAAAAACAACTTGCAAAACGTTTAGGTCATGAGTTAATTACTCCCTATCTCATTCATTCTATAAATTATTTTATACACTGTATTTTTTTGTGGGTGCTAATCTTATAAACCAATTTTTATTTAGCTTTAGTAACTAATAATCACGTTTTATTTGTTTAAATAACACATTTAAAAGGTGATTTTAATCATTAAAAGAAAGCAATGGTAAGTGAAAGGAATGAGCTATATTTAAAATATAGTGAAAAATTAGAGTGTATATATATTTACACATAAAGAACATAAAATTTAAATCACATACAATATCTATTTCACCTACCTAATGATCTGCAAATATCCTCTCTACTTGGAATATTCCCACACCAATTATCAGCTATCCTTGAACACAAACATTAAAAACATGGGGCTACCACATCTTGAGAGCAATTAATTACCTACAAAAGTAAAATATTATTTCTTCCATTCTTTTGACTAGGAAGAAAAATAAGTATTTCACTGGAGAAAAGATTATAGGTTATTCATTGGATTGTTAATTAACACAGAAACACAATTTATCTTACAGGTTATTAAGTTGAGATTTTTCTTGAAACCTTAACAACTCTGTTTTGAAATGCTTTTAAGATTCCAGATAATTATTCTAGCTTCTCAAGCAAAGGTTAACCATGAATTTTCCTCCTGAAGATAATTTTGGACTTTTAATTGTGTATGAATGTGCTGTGTGTCTATGTGTGTATTTGCGTATTTGCCCACATGGACATGATAGGATATTTATAAAAATGAAGTGCATTGAAAAATGAATAATGCTTCAAGAGACTAATTTGTTTATGAAGGGGTTTCAATATACTTTTATAAAGGACAAGAACAAGAAAAATAAGAATATATTAAAACATTCACTAAGGAAGATATTATAGTCCACAATGAATTTGAGAATTCTAATTTTCATGTTTCCGCTGTTTTCTAGGAGGGTAAATTAAATGGTCTTTACTTAGTCTTAAATTCTAAATATTTCATATTGTGAAAAAAGAAAGGGATCAGTATATTATTTGTTGAGAGGAGCTACATGCTGAAAAATTTGATATCTTAACACAAAATGGACAATCTTTTGTCAATCTTCAACTATTATTTTTAAATTGTCTATTATTTCTCCTTAAATTCTGCCAGTGTGGGCTGTGTATTTTGCTGTGCTGTTGTTAGATGGTTATATTATGCCACTGATCAATTTTTTTTCTTAATTTTTATTTTAAATCTGGCTCCTAGAGACTCACCTAGTTAGTAGCATTTAGTGGTAAGCCACTGAATGGTCAGAGATTATCTGCTGATTTGAGGTTTTCAACTTTTATTGTTGTATCTATGTGGCTGGAAGATTACTCTCAATGGTATAGCATATTGGAGTCTATCTCACTTTCAGCCGTGACTTGGAGTTCAGAATTTCACTTTCCAGTTGTGTGTTTCCGTTCTGTCATCTTTCTATGAATCTGTTTTATTTATTTTTCCTCCTGGTCATGGAGGCATACATGATCATTTTGGATGCTGAAAATTATGTATTTTACATGATTGAATGCTGGATTGTGTTGTATTCCTTATAAGAGTATTGAATTTTGTTCTTGCTTCTAGTTAGGTAGCATGTCAATCAGTTGTAACTTTTCAAACTTTCTGATGGCATTCAGAGAAGCATTTTGTATGGGGCTAAATTAGCCTCACTCCTGAGCCAGGTCTCTTTTGAGTATCATATGCAATAACCCATGCCTTACAAAATATCTCCACTTTGTCTAGTGTAGAACACAATAGGAAGAAGTATGATGGTTTTTTTGATATACTGCTTTCCAGTCATTCTTTCTTGGCTGTAGGTAGTTTCTTCTTGTCATGCATTGTTAAGACCTCAGCCAAAAACTCAAAGAGAGCTCTGCACAGATTTTGAGAAAACTCTATCTCCTCTTCTAAACTCTGCCACATGAATTTCAGCCAGCTCAGCCTCTCCAACCTCCAGGCCTGCTCACATCAATGAGTCTGCCAACCTCTGTTTAGATTGTCCCTCTATTAATGAAGCCACAGTCTCTAGGCAGTAAACGGCAGTAATCACAGGGCTCACTTTGTTTTCCTTCTCTCAGGAATTACTGTCTCAAAAAGCAATTATTTTTTACATATCTTGTCCCATTTTCTAGTGGCTAATGGTGGAAAGAGAATTACTGAAGCAATCTGTCATGGGCCTAGCAATGTGACTGATTTTTAACATACACTTTTCCATCTAAATGAGTGATTATCTTTTCAAATATTAATATTGTCCCAACACTACTAATAATTCATAATTAAAAATAAATAAAAATAGCTGACATTAATCAAATGCTTACAACTATGCAATAAAAATCAGAGGCATTTTATAAAGAAAATTTAAAGTTTCTATTAGAAGATCCTTCACAAGCTAATGCATCTTTAGAATGTCTTCCATGATCATAAAATATTCAATCCTGAGTGTTAAGTGATTTGAATTTGAGAAATAAATAAACTTTATGGTCAATATAAATAGTCATTTTTTGGAAGTGAATAAAATGCGGTTTTCAAAAAGTATTAGACTCCCTATGACTTTGCACTTGTTTCCTCTTTCTTTTGTACTGGTATGCTCCTACTTGTACTTCCAGACTCAAGCTAGGTAACATCCCCACAAGGTTGCACTATTTTCTAGCTCCCTGAATTATCTTTTCTCTTCTTTTTCTGTGTTTTCATACCTTTCTGCATATGACACATTTGTGGTTTCCACCATCCCAGATAACATGGTCTGTCTTCTTTTCTGTTTATTCCTTTTCATGTGTTTTCTCTTTCTTCCCCAGTGTAGAATCCTTTGCATATTCACCCTTCACCAAGTATGACAGATTGTTTTCTTAACAGTATTTTATTGATTAATTTTGAGAGATATACTTGTTGTTCCCTTATTTAGGTACAAAGGCATAGTGCATGAAATTGTGCACAGACAGGGTTTCTACACCTGTCCAGCAATCAGGGCCCATCGAAGCCTTCTAGCTGCTGGCTGGGGCCTTCCTTCATTCTGTGCCGCCCCCTGCTGGTCAGTGCATACCATAGCGAACGATTGAGCTCCTGGTCTCCCAGTCAAATTAAATTCCTGAGGAGATACTTTTTAAAAATTTTTTTATATTTTATGGATTTTTTTTTACGGAGAGGAAGGGAGAGGGACAGAAAGTCAGAGACATCAATGAGAGAGAGAGAGAGAGACATGGATCAGCCGCCTCCTGCACACCCCCTTCTGGGGATGTGCTGGCAATCAAGGTACATGCCCTTCACTGGAATCGAACCCAGGACCTTTCAGTCTGCAGGCCGACGCTCTATCCACTGAGCCAAATCGGTTTAGGCCTGAGGAGATACTTTGCATAATAGCTTCATATATATATATATATATATATATATATATATATATATATATATATATATTGATTCTTGTATGTTCCCTGACTGGGGATCCTACCCACAACCTTGGTGTATTGGGACAATGCTCCAATGCTCTAACCAACTGAGTTACGTGGCCAAGTCTCAATAATTTTTAATATTTTCTCCTTTTCTTCATCTCTATGTTCTCTGCTTTCTCTAGGACACTTATTGGATTTCTTCTGTATTTTGGTAGTGAATTTCTGAATGTATTTTTCCACCTACATATAGGCCACCTGTTAATCCTATCTAACTAAATCCTATCTAACTAGCTTTTAGTGGTCCCTCATTTTTTTTCACCACTGAGTCCTAGCATAGCATGGCACATTTACTCTGATTATGTAGTTTCTTCACCACTTCCACTAATATTGTGAGTTCCTCAAAATCAGAGCCCCAGTCTTTGCTTGACTGTATTCTTTCTAGAATCAGCACCTGGCATAGTTACGGTGGAGAAAGTAGTAATTCAAACAGCTGGCTTGTGATTCATTTTCCTATCATTACCAAGGGATATTCCCAAGGAAAGAATCCACATATTTGGTCTAATTTACTTGTAAATATGCTGCTAACGATAAACTTAATGATAAATAGACTAATGATATTGGCTTAAAAAGGGGTGCTTACTAGTAGAATGTTTCAACAGGATTTCCCTGTTTTAGAATTACTTATAATAAGCAAATATCATATCTGAATTTATGAATCAAGCTTACCTGGTGAATATCACATAAGTCAGTAACTGATCTGAGTACAAAATTGAGATGATCAAAAATATAAATTCTCCTTGCTTGCTGAGAAAATAACTTGCATAATTTACTTAGAAACGAACTCTGTTATTTTGGATGAGGTGAAAGTGCATGTTTAGAATAGGAAGGGCTTGAAGAGCCATAGAGATGGCACACAGCTCTCTCTGCTTCACCTGTAACTCTTTTTTAAAATACATGTTTTTATTGATTTTATAGAGGAGGGGAGATGGAAAGAGATATAGATGAGAGAGAATTATTGATTGGCTACCTCCTGCATGCCTCCCACTGAGAATCAAGCCCTACAACCTTGGTATAAACAATACCAGCAGGCTTTTTGTTTTTTTTCAACCAAGTTGTATTTTTATAATTTTCCCAGTTTATTTATAAGACAATTTTTTCTGACAGATAGCCATCTGGATTTTAGATTAGTTGTCTCAAAGCACACAGAAATTACCTATATTTGCTTACAAATTAAGCACTGATGAAACAGTACTTGTTACCAAAGCAATTTTAAAACATTCCACCATAAATGAACTGTTTCCAACTTTTAAAATTATTTTTTCCACCCAAGCTAATTATATTTGACATTTTGGCTATATCTGTGTGTAAAAACAAACATTTCCCTCAAACTAATCGTAATCAGCATACAAATGTTCTTCTTTTCTTCTTCTGGATTTAAGTGAGTTTCTAAAGGCAAATAGGCTCAAATGGGAACAAATAAGCTGATTTCCTTATGTAATGAATTAGCAAGTATTAAATCTGCCAAAGATTTACTTCATAAATCTTTCAGTTTCATATCATTTAAACATACAAGTGCACACTAGTGTATGTGAATTAACACTTTCAGGCTGTGAGCTCCTATGGATGGGGCTACTGTTATTCAACCAAAGGCCTGGTGGAAAGAGGCAGGCAGGGGATAGAGGGCGTCTGTCCACAGGTCCTCCGCACACACTTAAGGAAGAGGTAGAGCAGCCTGTTTACACGTCTCACATAGTGACCTGTGCCTGAGAGTGATGTTTTACTTAATTCCGTTCTGTTTGGTTTTTCTACAGATTTGTTTGTAACTGAAGCAAAGTGGGAAGTTCTGTGAGCGTAAGAACACTTTCATGTGCCCCATAAACTCTCTGAATCAAAGATTTTATTTATTCTTTTGCCAAACACAACAACTGATTTCCATCTACAATAATTTTTTAGAAACAAGAAACAGTAGGTCAACTGAGGAAACAGAGCTGGCCTTTAGCTGTGGAACGTTATTCCACTCTGACCCTTGATTGAGAACAGAGGAGCTGTGTGCACTAGCCCGACTGCATAGAGCACTGAGGCAGCCCCTGGACCTTCTGCAGGAAGGTTCTGTTGTCCTCACACACCGCTGGTACATGATCTCAAAGTGAGAGTATTTCCCATCATAGGGATCCTCAACAATAAGTTTTTTTTTTGTGTGTGTGTGAATCATAGCTCCCAAGTGTTCCGTTTTAGCTTTGCTGTTTTCAACTTGATTATTTTTTCTATTCAGATCTCTCTGATTGCTTCCATCCATGCATACTATAGAATAAAATGTGCCTCTTAATTGCTTCATTCTTCAAATCATCAGTAAAGCTTGAAACCACTGTGGCAGGCAGAATCCTGGCTCACAAAATATACCCATGTCCCAAACCCCAGCACCTGTGCATATATGAGGCTCGGTGGCAAAGAGGAAGGAAACTGCAGAAGTCATTAAGATTTCGAACCAGGTGGCTTTGAAATGAAGAGATTATTCTGGGTCAGTTGAGCCAGGTCCATGTAATCAAGAGAGGCCTTATAGTTGTACTGGTTAATAATGTGGATTTTGTAATAAAAAACATGAATTTCAAGAGAAACATCAAAAGTGCTTTATTCAAAGTAATGTCCACTGCTAGCTACACATTTCCTCCATTTTTCAGGTAATTTGTGGGTACTGTCCCAATAGAACTTTTCTTGTTTTGAAGCAAACCATTCAGAGACTCAATTTTTCACTTCTTCATATGTTTTGAAGTGCTGCTCAGAAAGTGCATGTGCCATCAATTGGAACAAGTGGTCATCTGAAGGAGAAAGGTCTGGTGAATACTGCGGGTTAGTTAATGCTTCCCAGGCAAGATCTTTTAATATGTCTTTAACTGGTTTTGAAGTGTATGATGGTGTGTCATTATGAAGCAAAATTACTTTGCCATTTCTTCTGGCACACTCTGCTTGTTACATGATTAAAGCATGGTTCAAATTGATTATTTGTTGTTCCTAGTGATCAGTATTAATGGTTTCACTTGGTTTTAGAAGCTTGTTATATACCACACCTTCCTGATCCCCCAAACACAGATCATTGTCTTCTTTCAAAAGCAATTTGTGCTTGCAGTCGATGTTGATGGTTGACCTGGATCAACCTGTGATTTTGTACATTTGGGATTCCCAAAATAAATCCACCTTTCATTGCCAGTCCCAATACCATGCAAAAAAGACTTTCTTTCATGCAGTTGAAGCAACATTTTACTGGTGACTTTTTGGTTTTCCATTTCTTTCATTAAATTGATGTGGCACCCATTTTCCTTCTTTTAAAATCTTTCCCATTGCTTGTAAATGATCAGAAATTGTTTGCTGAGCAATGTTTAATCTTTTTGGAATTTGTTTTTGAGTTTGACATGCATTTTCATCCAATAATGCTTGTAATTGTTGGTCTTGAAACTTTTTTCGGTTGACCTAGACATTCTTTGTCTTTCACATCAAAATCAACACTTTTAAAGCATTTAAACCAGTGTTCACAAGTATCTTGAGATGGAGCATGTTCACTATAAGCTTCCCTAAGTATATGATAACTTTCAGCAGCACTTTCCTTCAAAATAAAGTAATGAATTAAAACTTCCCTCCAATGCTCTTTTATTTGGCACCAAATTTGAGATTTTTTTAATCTTTATTGTTCAGTATATTAATTACATTGTTCTCTTCCCCCCCCATAGTTCCCCTCCACCTGGTACCCATCCCACCCTCCGCCCTCACCCCCTCCTCTGTCCTCCCCCATAGTTGCATGATTTTTGTCCAGTCTCTTGCTGCACTTCCCACACCCTCTTTCTCCCCAAGAGTTGTCAGTCCATTCCCTCTCTATGTCCGTGATTCTGTTACATTCACCAGTTTATCCTGTTCATCAGCTTATTAATTCACTTGATTTTTAGATTCATTTGTTGATAGATGTGTATTTGTTGTTCCTAATTTACACTTTTATCTTTTTCTTCTTCCTCTTCTTAAAGAATATCTTTCAGCATTTCATATAATATTGGTTTGGTGGTGATGAACTCCTTGAGCGTTTTCTTATCTGCGAAGCACTTCATCTGACCTTCAATTCTGCATGATAGCTTTGCTGGATAGAGTAATCTTGGTTGTAGATTCTTGCTATTCATCACTTTGAATATTTCTTGCCACTCCTGTCTGGCCTGCATCGTTTCTGTTGAGAAATCCGCTGACAGTCCTATGGGTGCTCCCTTATAAGTAACCAACTGTTTCTCTCTTGCCGCTTTTAATATTCTCTTTTTGTCTTTTGCTCTTGGCATTTTAATTATGATGTGCCTTGGTGTGGTCCTCTTAGGGTTCCTATATATTGGGGTTCGGTGCACTTCTTGGACTCCTAAGTCAATTTCTTTCATCAGGTGTGGGAAGTTTTCAGTCACTATTTCTTCAAATAGGTTTTCATTGTCTTGCTCTCTCTCTTTATTTGGCACCCTATAATTCGGATGTTGGTATGCTTGAGGTTGTCCCAGAGGCCCCTTACACTATCTTCAATTTTTTGGATTCTTTTGGTTTCTTGCTTCTTCAGCTGAGTGGATTTTCCCTCTTTGTATTTCTAATCTTTAACTTGGTTCTTGGGGTGCTCCAGAGCACTTTTAGGTCTTTGTATAATATTTTTTATTTCAGACAGTGTATGCTTAATTTCTGGTTCGACCTTTTTCATATCCTTGAGAGTCTCCTTTATATCCTTGAGAGTCTCCTTCATTTCCACGTTGGTCTTGATCATTTCCTTGCAGGTCTCATTCATTTCCTTGTAGGACTCACTGATTTCCTTGTCGGTCTCGCTTATTTCCTTTTGGCCTCAACCTTTTGTTGGAGCCTCTTGAAAAACCCTATAACCGTGGTTTTGAATTCCATGTCCATCGTTTTTTTCCCTCCATTTCTTTCACATCTGATTTCTTTCCATGTCTCTGCATGGTGGCTGCTTCCCTGAGTTGGTCAATTAGCTTTGTGTTGTAGACTTCCTACTAGGGACAGTGGCTCAACCTCCCCAGTTACCTAAGGTGGATATGGGTTGCACAGTCTTGCTGAAGTTAAGCTCAGGTTAATCGTTGTTAGCACTTGACCTCCAGGCCAATTGTCTGTGAAGCTCAGCTGTGTTCAGGTTGGATGGGCGGAGTCTCTGGGCCAAGCAGACAGCATCAGCTCTGCCCTATGCAGCCCCAGGGACTCTCTGCCAGGGGCAATGGCTGCCAGCACCTCTGAGAGAGAGCTGCTGCCGAGCTCCACCGGCTGCGGGGGAATTCAGACTCTCCCCAAATGACTCTGCAAGCCCAATGTCTCACCCAGGGTCATAAAACAAAGCAGTCTGACGGTTTCCGGAATGAGAAAGCAAGTCACAGATCGCTTTCTGCGGGGTCACGCAGCTGAGCTGTTCGCTCAAGCTGCCTTCTCCACTAGCCGGCAGACTCGGCAGCACCTGAGCTTCGGCGTGCCCTCCCACTGTGCAGATTTCACCCCGTATGATAGTGGGTTCCCTGGACTTCGCCCAGAGCTGGAGAATCAGTCCAGTGGGACGTCTTTGTCTCCCTGTTTGAGAAAACTGGCCGGTTTTCAGCCGCCCGCCCTCTCCGCTGGCATGCGCTCCAAACCTCTCTCTGCGTGAATCTTTCAACGCTGTCCACCGCCGCTCCTCCAAGTCACAGTGTCTTATCTTCACTTTTATTTGTGGAATTTTCACTCGGCGAGATTTCTGGTGATTCTGGAAGGTGTTTGTTCTTTCATTAAGTTGTAGTATTAAAATTGTTGAGTATGACAGCAACATAGGTGTTTTACCTATGCCACCATCTTGGTTCTCTCAGAAAAAAGGTTTCAAATTTGACATTTTTTAAGTGTAAAAATATCTGATGTTAGTGCCTTCAGCAAATTTGATATAAGAAGTTTTGAAGCTTGCTGTCAATGCAACAAAATAGCATACATATTAAATTTCATATATATCAACAAATGTGTAACTCTATCTATTGAAAAAAAAAAATCTGCATTATTAACCGGTACGTCTAAAGAAGAGGTTAAGTAGAAGAGAAAGGCAGGTGAGTGAGAACTATAGAAATGGTAGCATGAAGAGGATCCAGCTCAACTTTACTGGTTTTGAAGATCGAGAAATAGAGCCTAAAAGCCAAGGCAACCTGTAGAAAAGGCAAGAACAAGGATTCTCTCCCAGAACCCCCTCACACTTCCCAAATGCAGCCATGTGGACATCTAGAATTTAACTGGTGAAACCTGTTTCAGACTGCTAACTTCAGAGTGGTAAGATAAAAAATTTAGTTGTTTTATTTTGTCACTAAGTTTGTGGTAATTTGTTACAGCAACAAAGGAAAAGCAACTGCAGGTAAGATCTCTGACTCACATGGTTCTAATTTGGTCACCCAGTCATTGTGTTAGTTCAATAACTTAAACATAAAAATATAATTATTTGGGCATATTACTGAATAGTTGACTAAGTGTCTTCTAAGATTAACTTAACCATTGTTAGGTTTTTAAGCATATGGTATTAGAAAATAATTCATGGTTATATCATAAAATGGGAAACAGGTTTGCAGCTGTGAAAATTATTCTCTGACTACTTGCAAGAGGGCAAAACTAAGTGTGTTGGTGATTAATATTACTGAGTTTAACTCAATAAGTACACACATTATTTATATTCAAAATACTTTAGCAAATTATATTAATGACTTTTTAAAAAACAATTAAAAAATAAGAGTTTGTCCTCTGGGAACTTACCATCTAGAAGCAGATAAAGTGTGACAATATAAGAAACATTAAAATATAGACACAAAACACTGTGAGACTGCTGAAAAGAAAAATTGCATGGTTTGGGAAAAACAAGCCAGGCTTCACAAAAAAGTGCTCTTTGATTTAGTAAGTAAAGAGTTATCGTAATTTGGAAAACCAGAGGAGGCATGGAAATTGTGGAACAAAACTTACATCCAGGTATTGGGGTGACCAATTTAAGGGCATATTAGGGAAAAGTCAAATAAGCTGTTTTGGTTGTATCTGGCAAAGCCATGCTCAATAGAAAGTGTGGGTCAGACTGTGCTGTGCTTTGGATCAAGCAGATTAAATTCATTTTCTATAGCAGGTGAGGAGACAGCGAAACTGTTTGTACAGAGAACTTTCATGATTATAATTGCACCTGAAAGGATTCTGTGGGCAGATGTATATGAGTGATTGAAAGTAATAGACCTTTTAGAAGGCTATTGCAATTTTCAAACAGGATTTTATAAGTGATACTGTAGGCACACTGTCCACCTCCATTAATGCCCTTTGTGTTATGCCATCTGACATGCTGAATTTGTACATGATCAAGTCTTCTGTGCCTACTCTTACCTGCCTTTTGTAAATATTTTCTTTCCAAGATACACATATTTTTAAGCTGTGCAATTAAATCCTGAAAATTAACAAGCCACAAGAAGAAAAAGCAATTTCAAATATTCCAGAGTTGGGGTCTAATGGATCATTTTTATCATTGTAAATCCATGTTTACTGAGCAATCAGTAGAGGTGTAGAAAATCTAGTGGCTTTAGAATATGAATTAACCAAAAGCCAAATATCTTCAATCATAAGGAACCAGGATTGTAATACCATAATGCTAGAAAACAGTCGCTTCCCTGTACCAGCAAAACACCTTTTCCCACGATAAAGAGATTTATTAGTAAAGAGAAATGCAATTTTAATGTATTAATGGAGTTTGCACTTTCCCATAAAACTAGCTCTTCTCCTTTGTTCTCAACCATATGATGGCTATATGCTCACTTACTAAGGTGAGTAATAATCAAGTTAGCATCTATACTATACTCCAAATTATTATTCTTAAAACTTAAATACATCAAATTAGTTCATGTTCACAGCAAAGTTAGGATGTACTATTGTGCATTCCAATTTAAATACTTAAAAATAGAAACACAGAGAGACAGTTCAGTTAGTTGTCATATTAAAGAGCTCATCAGTTGTAGAACTGATTTGAATCAACACAATTGACCTTTAGAGTTCAAATTCTTAACTACTATATTCCTTCTAACTACTATACCATATTCCTTCTAACAGTATTTCTAGGTGACTTTTTTGATATACTGTGTTCCAATATAATTTTCCAGTTCAATACTGATACTGGTGTGCTCCCATCTCCCCTTGTCTCATTTGGCAGGAGCAACAGCCAGAGACAATATTTGAATAGTGAAAGGGACTGGAGAGGAAAAGGGGAAAGAAAAGACCAGTAATTTTTAAAGTAAATGGAAAGTATTCTTTAACAAAATTAAAGGATTAGATATATACAATCAATGTTATAATATGATAAAATTTGTCTTATGTGTCTTCAGACATTAACCAATAACTATAAAGATTTTAGATAGGTAGAACATGGATTTCTAAGTGGTTAAATCACTACGATAGGTCATGTATTGTTAGTAAGAAAGGGAATATTTACTTCTCTTCCCATGAGAGGATTCAGTCTATTGCAGTGTTTTGATAAATGTGATCTGAGAAAATAAAGCTCCTTAGAGAACTACATGTGTATGTGAGCTTTAGAATAATTTGTCATCATAACAAAAATTACCATTATTTGTTTCTTTTGAGCTTAGTCTTTATTTTTAATGAAAGTTACAGATGCACATAATTATACACACTCTATACATCTTCATATAAAAAAAATCATTGCCCTCTTCTCACCTCAACTTTCATGCTCCTCAGAAGAGGAAAATATTTCAACTATTTAAAAGCCTGTTATCATTACCATTATCTTCATATCTTTGAATACTATGCTTTTATATTTATTTTTCCTTTTTCAGTTTTTTAATCATTAGGTGTTGACCTTCTGCTATGAGAGATTATTCAGCTCAAGCAGACACACACTTCCCATCTTCTATTCTTCCAACTCTGCTGCATCATCATTTTCTTATATCTGTATTCTGCGTGCATTGCGAATTAGGTTGTTTCTTGGCTCTTTTTACTGCTTCCTTGAGTTTCTACGTATCTGGGTCTGCTGATTCATTATCACTTGTTCCTCTGTTCTCCGATGTGCAAAATTTTGTGGCTGTGTCACCTCTTTTCTAATTCCCTTTTCCTTTTATGGTTATGTCTTGAAACACATCTCCTTGTTCATGTGTATCTGTGGTAAATATGTGTTCGATATGCCATATTTTCCCAAATGCCTGTTTAGTGCCTTGGTATCCATCAGAAATCTGGGGCAAAGCTATAAGTTTTCACTTGAGTAGAAACAATGCTTTGAGGAAAATCAGAACTTGGAGTCAGGTAAATGCAGTAGAAAATGAGGAGTGTATTTTGTAAAATGGACTTAATATGTGAAGAACTCTGCTATGTGGGCAAATTTTGTTCAGTGGCAAAACCTCTTTTTTTTTTAAGTTTCCTTTTGTTGTTTGTTTGTAACAATATTAAAATGATTTGAAAACTGATATTTGAAAATATTTTTCATGAAAGTGTATTAAAATTAATTTTGTTTATATGCTATTATAACTCTTTTATAAATATAGTGATAAACTCTAGAATTACAAAACTGAGCTTGGCACTTTCTCTTTTAAATAGATTCAAAATAAAGAAATGTCTCATTCAAGATAGGAAAAATGAAAGAGATACTGATATAGAAAAATTGAACTTTTAAATGCTTATAGCATATAATTGATTTAGATTTGTTAGTTTCAATAATTAATGTAGAGATATTAATTTGGATTAGATGTTTGGTCACTGAAGATTTCCTAAGAAAGTAATACTTCCTGGGTGCTAGCAAATTATATGCTATAGTTACAGATCATTTGAATCTACCAAGATTATATTTATTTTTTATTGTATTTATTTTGTTTATCAAATTTGGATATTCATATTCTATCACATTAAAATTATGCTTTGTAATATTTGAATGTACAACTCTTGGAATTTTCCATTTTTAAATATTATGAAATTACTAGAAGCTTGCTCTACAAAATTTTTGTACTGAGTGGGGAGGTTTCTCAGTCCAGCCTGCACCCTCTCACAGTCTGGGAACCCTCGAGGGATATTCAGCTTATGGCTTAGGTCTGCTTCCTGCAGGGAGTAGGCCTCAGCCATCAATCAGACATCTGTAGGGCTGCCACAGAGGTGGGAGAGGTTCCCACCACTGCCGCTGCACTTGCCAGCTGCGAGCCCAGCTTTTGGCTGAGCACACTGACCACGAGGGGGCAGCTGCTGCATTAAACATCTGCCCCTTGGTGGTCAGTGTGTATTATAGTGACTGGTTGTTCCACTGTTTGGTCGATGTGCATATTAGCCTTTTATTATATACTGGTGGCCCAATGCATGAAGATTTGTGCAAGATTGAGCCTTCCTTCCCCTGGCTGCCAGCACTGCCTTCGCTCTGGCCAGAGCCGTTTTTCCACCTTTCCACACTGCCCAGAGGCCCAGAGTGGCTGGGGTGGTGTGCCCTACCCTGCCCCCAGACACTTGGCACCTACATATGCAAATTAACCTACTATCTTTGTTGGATTAATTTGCATACTCACTCTTGACTGTCTGGTGGGTGTTGCAAAGGTACAGTCAATTAGCATGTTACCTTTTTTATTAGATAGGCTAGTGGCCCAGTGCATGAAATTTGTGCACATTAAAAGGGTATTAATTAGAGGAAATAATGTAATATTGCTCTTTGCTCTTTATAATAGAAGTATCAAAGACTAAAGAAAATTAGTAAAATGTATATGAAAACCTTCCTCCTGTCAGAGTGTGGGGTGCACAATGGGACCCAGAGTCAGTCCCCACTCACTCATATTTGCCTCAAAATCACATGAGACTCAGACCCAGCCACCCCCTGCATTGGGGTAGATCCAGATCTGGCCAGTCCCACCCTTTTCAAGCCCCACAGGGCAGGGGGCATCCTCAGGTCCCCTGGCCCAGCACTAGGATGGGGGGGCATGGCCTGAGGTCCCCCATCAAGCCCCACCAGGCAGAGGAACACAGCCTCAGGACCCCTGGCCCAGCACCAGGAGGGAGGTGCAGCCTCAGGTCCCCTGTGAAGCCCTGCTGGATGGGGGGGGGGGGCACAGTCTGAGGTCCCCTGTCAAGCCCAGTCAGGCAGGAGGGGCACAGCCTCAGGTCTCCTGGCCTGGTGCTGGGGCGGAGGGTATGTTCTGAGGTTCCCCAGCCTGGTGCCAGGGTGGAGGTGCAGCTTGAGGTTTCCTGTCATGCCCTGCTGGGTGGAGAGAGTAGTCTAAAGTCCCCTAACCCAGAACCAGGATGGGAAGTGCACCTTGAGGTCCCCTGTCAAGCTCTGCCAGGTTGGGAGTGTGGCCTGCAGTCCCCTGTCAAGCCACACAAGGTGGGAGACACAGCCTGAGGTCCCCCAGCCTGAAGCTGGGGCAGGGAGTGCAGCCTGAGATACCCTAGCCCAGCACCAGGGCGGGAAGCACACCTTGAGGTTTCCTGTCAAGCCCTGTCGGGTGGAAAGCATGGCCTGTGGTCCTGTCAAGCCCTGCTGCTTAGGGAGAGCAGCTGGAGGTCCCCTATCCCAGCACCAGGATGGAAAGTACACTTTGAGGTCTCCCACCAAGCCCTACTGGGTGGAGGGCATGGCCTAAGGTCCCCTGGCCTGGTGCCAGGGCAGGGGTCGAGGCCTGAGGTCCCCTGTCAAGCTCCTCTGGATTGGGGGAGGGTGTAGCCTCAGGTCCCTGCTGATTGCTCTTTCAGCCTCCTGTGCGCCAAGCTCGGCCCTGCCCCCTGCTCCTGATTGGCTGGTAGCTTAGCGAAGGTGTGGTCAAATTTGCATATTACTTTTTTATTAGATAGGATGATTTCCTGGAGTGAGATAGAAATTTAGAAAAAAACCTCATTAGTAGTAACAAATAATTAAATTGTATTCTTCAGGGAGAAATATAAAATAAGTCTGGAGAGCAACTGAACGGCAGCCTGTCCTCTGCTCAGGGTCTCCTGTGAAAGCCCGAGTTGGCTGTGTGAAGCTTCTCCCTTTGTCTCATAACCATGTCTACCAACGAGAATGCTAATTCGCCAGCTGCCCCCCTTGACAGATTTCAGAACAAGGGGAAAGACAGTATAGAAATGAGGCGGCTCAGAATAGAAGTTAATGTGGAGCTGAGGAAAGCGAAGAAGGATAACCAGATGCTGAAGAGGAGAAATGTGAGCTCATTTCCTGATGATGCTACTTCTCCACTGCAGGAGAACGACAACAACCAGGGCACTTTAAATCGGTCTGTTGAGGACATTGTCAAAGGCATAAATAGCAACAATTTGGAAAGCCAGTTTCAAGCTACTCAAGCTGCAAAGAAACTGCTTTCTAGGGAAAAACAGCCACCTAAAGACAACATAATCTGGGCCGGTTTGATCCCAAAATTTGTGTCCTTCTTGGGCAGAACTGATTGTAGTCCCATCTAGTTTGAATCTGCTTGAGCCCTCACTAACATTGCTTATGGGACTTCGGAACAGACCAAGGCTGTAGTAGATGGAGGCGTTATCCCAGCATTCATTTCTCTGTTGGCATCTCCCTATGCTCATATCAGTGAATAAGCTGTATGGGCTCTAGGAAACATTGCAGGTGATGGTTCAGTTTTCTGAGACTTGGTTATCAAGTATGGTGCAGTTGACCCACTGTTGGCTTTTCTTGCAGTTCCTGATATGTCATCTTTAGCATGTGGTTACTTACCTAATCTGACCTGGACACTTTCAAACCTTTGTCGCAACAAGAATCCTGTACCCCCATTAGATGCTGTTGAACAGATTCTTCCTACTTTAGTTCGTCTCCTGCATCATGATGATCCAGAAGTATTAGCATACAGCTGCTGGGCCATTTCCTATCTTACTGATGGTCCAAATGAACCGATTGAAATGGTCATGAAACAGGAGTTGTGCCCCAACTTGTGAAGCTCCTAGGAGCTTCTGAATTGCCAATTGTGACTCCTGCACTAAGAGCCATAGGAAATATTGTCACTGGGACCGATGAACAGACGCAGGTTGTAATAGATGCGGGAGCACTTGCTGTCTTTCCCAGCCTGCTACTGAACTCCAAAACTAATATTCAGAAGGAAGCTACATGGACAATGTCAAACATCACAGCTGGCCGCCAGGACCAGATACAGCAAGTTGTGAATCATGAATTAGTCCCATTCCTCACTGTTGTTCTTTCGAAGGCAGTCTTTAGACACAAAAGGAAGCTGTATGGGCTGTGACCAACTATACAAGTGGTGGAACAGTTGAACAAATTGTAGACCCCGTTCATTGTGGCATAATAGAACCACTCATGAACCTCTTAACTGCGAAAGATACCAAGATTATTCTGGTTATTCTGGATGCCATTTCAAATATCTTTCAGGCTGCTGAGAAACTAGGTGAGACTGAGAAACTAAGTATAATGATTGAAGAATGTGGAGGTTTGGACAAAATTGAAGCTCTACAAAACCATGAAAATGAGTCTGTGTACAAAGCTTCACTAAACTTGATTGAGAAATATTTCTCTGTAGAGGAAGAGGAAGATCAAAGTGTTGTGCTAGAAACTAGCTCTGAAGGTTATACATTCCAAGTTTAGGATGGCACTTCTGGGACCTTTAACTTTTAGACTGTACAACTGAAGCATAAAGTTGTTTTTTGTGTACTATGTTTGGTATAAGTATGTCTTACTGTTTCTCTACTAAGAACTCTTTTTAAATGTGGTTTGTTATTGTAGCACTTTTTACAACAAATCTATACTTGAACAGTTACAAACTCTACATACTGTATGAAGCTTCCATTCTCAGTGAGTTTCTTACGTCTATGTGGAATTTCATATCTTGCAATCTCCTGTAAATAAAGATTAAATTCCACCATTACAAAAAAATAAAATAAGTCTGAAGAACCCATTCACATTTAGATACATTTTTTCAGTCATTCATTTATCACTTAACAGGCAATTGATTTATTTATTAAACCAGCATTTGTTAAAAATAGTCAATCATTTAGATATCATTATTGGCCCTGTTGATGCAAAGAATGACATTAAATGTTGTTGTCAAGGACCTTGAAGTTTAAGAGAAATGCCATCATTGACATTCTCCTTTGTGATAACATGATGGTAGAAAATATCTCCTAAATGTTTTACATTTTCAAGGCAAAGTTAATGTATAGGAGGAGTTGTGTTAAGGAAAGCATGCAGACTTTGACACTATTTAAGCATAGGTTTAAAACTGGACTGGCATTTAACTGACTTGTTGAGCTTGGAAATATCTCTCACTTTTCTAAGTTACAATTTCTATAGGCATAAGCATCCTATAGGCTTATTGGTAGGATTAAATGATGTAACATATGTGAAAACCCCACACATGTAATAAAGCTTAACAGTTTTTTTTCCTTTCATAGATTTTGGCATATACAGTATCTCAGTATGACTTTAGCTCCCAGGGTAATCACCACTGAAGCACCAACCATTTTGATGATGATACTATAAATAGTTAAAAAAAATTACAACTAGGAACTTTACAAATTATCTAACTCATCTCCCATGTAATCACCTATTTCACACTCAGACAGCTAACTGAAGGCAGCCAGCATAGGGTGCAAATTCCAACCCTTATACTCTTCCACCTTTATAATAGAAGCGATATAAACAGTCATTTTTAAATGGTGATAAACTATAAAAAATGAATTAAAAATAAAAACGATTTAAGCTTTTCAATAGCATCCTATCTAATAAAGAGGGAATATGCCAATTGACCCTCATACCATTGCAAAGATGGGGATACTCACAGCCAAAAAGTAGGGAATATGCTAATTGACTGCCACACCCTCAAAGGTGGTGGCACCCACAGCCACAAGATGGCAGAGTCCAGTCCCCTCAACCCTGCTGGGTCCTTGCTGTGTGCCTGCCTCTGGAGTCCCCAAGTCCTCTCAGCCCCTTAGCCACCCAGTGCTGGCCCAGGTGTAGAGAAGCTGCTGATGGCAGCTTCCTGGCCACCCAGGCCTCCTGAGGCTCAGGTAACCAGGGCTGGCCAAGGCTTGTGTTGCTGGCAGTGGCAGCAGCAGAGGTGTGATGGGAGCATTGCCTTTCCCTGGTCCCCGGGTCGCCTCCTGTCCCTGAGGGCTCCCAGACTGTGAGAGGGGCAGGCGGGCTGAGGGACCCCCCCACTCCAGTGCATGAATTTTAATGTACTGGGCCTCTAATCCTAAATAACAGTTTCAATTCAATGCCTTGCTATGTCTTCTGACTGTTTAAAATATATGACCTTGAGCTTTAGAGTCTTAAGTAACTGTAAAGAAATCACCAAGTGTTTGAGATAGTTTCTTAGCTCTCATATATATATATATATATATATCATTGATTTTTTACAGAGAAGAAGAGAGAGGGATAGATGAGAGAGAAACATCAATCAATTGCCTCCTGCACACCCTCGACTGGGGATGTGCCTGCAACCAAGGTACATGCCTTTGACAGGAATAAAATCTGGGACCTTTCAGTCTGCATGCCCATGATCTATCCACCGAGCCAAACTGGTTAGGGCTCTTTTGAAATTGTTTTAGTTAATATTGAATGCTCACTGTGTGTTATGTCAGAAACCATAAGCAGCACTAGAAATAATTTAAGAAATTACTTCAAATGTCTATCTCAGTTGATAGTTGGCTGCTTTCAGAATCATTCTCTCTGATATCCTTTCTGTGATATGTTCCTCTTGACAAAAAATGTCTGGCTCACTTTGCTCACATCACCTTCAGATACTTCACTAAGATAAAACAGTAGTAATGAACTGTAGGACCATATGTTTCTGATGGACTAGAAAGCTTTGAGGAGTAATGGAACCCGAGCTAACTGCAGCTTTCTCATGGTAATGTTTAAACAGAGATAACAATAAGCTGGAGTTTTAAGAACTCTCTACAATACACAGAAATGTACTCTGTGAGTTCTCAGATCACTCCCTGAATTATGTTGGTTTTTATAAAATTAATAACCAAACAGATGAAACATTTTTAAAAGTAGCAATCTTATTTTTACCACTTTCCTTGGAATGTGCCTGTTTGAGTAGAGCACCTAAGGTGGGAAGCCAAGCACTTTCTTGTATAGTCATCAAGCCTTTAAAGTAGTTATGACTTTAATGTGGACTCTGAGTTACAATGAAGGGCCTTTAGATTTTGGCACCCCTTTCTACCGTTTTTTCCTCACGTGAACGAAGGAAAAGTAGCTTATATCGTGTTGGTATCTAAATCATGATGAAATAAATGCATGCTGGGTAAGCTTGAACACTTGGCCTTTCGCACTGAATTCAATTTTTAAACTGTCTGCTATAGAGCAACCAAGAAAAAAAAATGCTGATTTATGATGAGAATAAAAGGAAGGTGTCTCCCTGCTTCTTTCTCACCCTACAAAGTCATGGTTATTTCAGATATCTCAAAGATGAATTTCCTTACGTTGGAATTCTCTCATACTAGAGACTAGATTTGCAGACAGTGGAGGGCTCTATTTCTTGCTTTATTTTCTCCAGAACTTTACTTGATCAGAAGTGAATTAGCCCTTTTTTGATGAATATGAATTATATTATCTGCCGTGCACTTCCTCTCTGCAATGAGTTGAAATAAAAACAATTATCCTATGGCTTCCCCCTTTCATTTCTCTCTTCTGCTCTGTGAGTACAACTAATGAATGACGCAGACATTAGCATTTTTTGCAACAGAAAAGGACTCAGCATAGAGGCTCCTTTGAAAGGAGCATAATTGCAGCTCTCTTGTTGCTGTCATCCTCTTGCATGAGCAGGAACCAATGAGAAATCATCATTTCTCAAAGGGAAGGTACTTTCAGACTTTCCTATTGATGGGTAAAGTGCTCTAAATTCTTTCTGGTCTCTCAAAATA
The DNA here is from genome assembly GCA_027563665.1 of Antrozous pallidus. Taxonomy (NCBI): domain Eukaryota; kingdom Metazoa; phylum Chordata; class Mammalia; order Chiroptera; family Vespertilionidae; genus Antrozous; species Antrozous pallidus. Next base: position 55,849,600 of record CM050519.1, on the reverse strand, counting down.
TATATACTACTAATCTCACTCTGTCTGCTGGCATGCAAAATATATCGGACAGCTAACATGGGAAAAACATTTGAAATAAAACAGAATGATACCAGTGAAGGTTCAATGATTATGAAGACTAAATGTTTATGGGACTCTTCCCTTCATCACTCAGATTTATTTGGCCCTGTGCTGTACTATGTACATTAATTGTTGGTTAGAAATTTCCTTGTACAACATGGGTGGATCCTTGTAAGTTGGCTGTTGGGAAAATTATTACAATACGGTTGACTCTTGTTCTCTCTGCACATGAGTGGGAGCACGATGACATAAAGCCCTTTATAGTGTGTCAAAAACAAGGGTACATTGCATCTGAACTGAAGCCTCACTGTCTTGATACCTAGGGCTCCCTAATTCCAATAGTAAGCACACTGTACAGAAGGCCCTCAATGCCAATATGCTACATAGTTATTTGAGAGGAAAGGACACACAACATGCCTGTGTGTGCACACAGACACATACTACTTCATTTACTGAAAACATGTCTGCCAGCCAGGACATATCCATGTATTCATGACATCTCTGTCTCTTGCAGTTCTTACAATGGTTCTCTTCCTTCAATTAACAATTTTATTGAGGGAATCTATTCTGAGGAAGGTATTTGTTTTCTCATTTCATGTGAGAAGACTGAAAACCAAGATGATTAAAGTTTTTGCCTGAGTGGCATCCTAAATCCATGCTACTCACTCTCAATTACTCCATCATAGCACAAACTTCGTTCCCACCCCTACCCTTTACTGCCTCTGGTTGGACACCATGGCCTCTCGGGCTCACAAAGGCAAAGACTTTTGTGTGTGACTTTGAGTGAATCTCACATCATTTCTTACATGTCTCCAGCATTCTCAGTACAATAGAGATCTTTAATAAATCTAGGATTTTCACATCCTCCCATGTATAAAGTCAGCTATTTGCAAAACTGCTTTAGCTGAAGTAGGAGTGAGGTCCAGGCCCAGACCTTGGCTTCCTCTTACAAAAGGAAACTTTCTGCAGTTGTCAGTCTATTTCATTCATTTCTGCTGTTTTTTGGTTTATTTTGTTTTAGTTTTTAAAATTAATTTAAAATGGAAAAATATATTATCCAGACTTCATAACACAGTCAATTCTGCTATGATGAATTTTGTGTGTTCCTAAAATGTCATCTTGCTAAGAAAATACATATAAAACCACAGGGCTTATTGAAGAACATAAAGTTAGGGTTCCAAGGATCCCTTCCTGACCCTTTAAATGGTTGTTAGCTCAACTATCCACAGAGATTGAGTCGCTGTGCACTGAGGCAGTTAGTACAGATTAGAGGCCTGGTGCATGAAATTTGTGCATGGGGGTGGGGTCCCCTAAGCCCAGCCTGCACCCTCTCCAATCCAGGACTCCTTGGGGCATGTCCTATTGTCAGTTTAGGCCCAATCTTGGGGATCAGACCTAAACCGGTAGTCAGAGATCCATCCCTCTCACAATTCTGGACCGCTGGCTCCTAATCATTTACCTGCCTGGTTGCCCCACACAGCCTGCTTTTTCAGTCATTTGGTTGTCCCTCACTAACTCCCCTGCTGGCCTGGTCATAGGCAGCTGACTTGTGAGGACATGAGGATTAATTTGCATATTACATCTTTATTATATAAGATAGGATGTTTCCACTGTCATCTCCTTCTTCCTTTTTTCATATCACGAGGACAGAATCCTCTGAGACCCTGAAAACTAAACTGTCTTGCTCCCAACATTTCACTTACAGACATGTGCCCTAAATTTCTAGGGACTGGAAACAAAATATAGCAGGTAATACAGCTAGCGTTAGTGTAAGAATGTTTACTATGTACCCGGGATCACAGGAACTTCTTTGCTTCATTTTGTCCTCACAACAATCTATGAGGCTTAGATTATTATTCACTTTTTAATGCGTGCTTAAATGGAGTCTTAGAGAGGTTTAGTAAATTATTCTATATTGATACAGGAGGAGAATAGCTAACTTGGAGATATACACTCTGATTTGCTTGCTACCTGACTGGTGTACTCTGAACCCCACATTGACTCAGGCTGCTTCCTGAGAGAAGTTTGGATAACTGGATCCACCAAGACATTATCAGTTTCCTCTGTAACTGATCATACTCACTTTCCACTTCTAACTCCTCTTGCCAGATTGGCTGTCCTTCTGCCCACTTCTCACTTCTGCTTTCTGCTATCAGCTGTCTTATCTTTCCAAACCAGATGTCCAGTGTTTCATGATTGGTGCATCCATTAGTGCTGGTTTTTAGCTCTAGAGTCATCTCTGCCCACATGTAGCCACCCTGAACCTGGGTTTGGTTCTCCCATCAGGGAGTTGTTACCTGACCTTTGCCTTCTACAGTCTTCCTCCAGGGGACCCTTGCCATGCTGGTGATCCTCAATGAATCCTTAAAAAATCTTTTCTTTTTGAATGCGAGGCAAAGTTCTTCATCTTCTCTGTAGGCATCAATACTCTTCACCCGTGTTTCCTCTAACCTTACATACAGGCCAAGGATGCTCGTTTTTCCAAATAACATAGGATAAAGGCAAAGTCTTTTCTCAGGAATCTGGAACTTTTCAACCAGCCTCCAGTGCTTTCATCAGAGCTTATTTGTTCCCTGTTATAATCCAAGGAACCAGATAACCTTTCTGTGAGTATGTAAATTATGTGTGTGTCTTTAAGTGGGTTTGGATTTTGTTTGTTTATGATGGATAATATTGAACTTTGAGCAAACCTGTACTAAACTGATCATTTCTACAGGGAATTCATTATCTTTGCTATTTCTTTTTTTTAAACTAAGATACCTACTGCCCTTACACACTCAAAATGATAGCTGTCACAAATACATTAATGTGCATCATCATGCAGATTTGGAAAAGACTGGAACAGTGACAAGAAATTACATCATTGACAGTAAGAATGACAGATAAAAAAAAAACTACCTAATCGATTTGTACACTAAATCAATCTTTTAGAAATCAAATATTTTTTCAAGATTTAGGGATGTATGCTTAATTTTTCTGCAGAAGACCCTGTTTTCTTCTGCAGAATGTAATGGTATGACAACCTGTCTGTCCTCTCTGAGAAAAAGACTTTGCTGGCTTCATTAGGCTCTTGTACAAGTTAAATGTTCACATTGCTGTTTCAATTAGGACCTTCTTTCTATTAGGATCTGAGAGTTAAAAGGAAGTCTTATTCTCTGGGTGGTTGTTTTGCTTGAATTTTTCTCGTGTAGAACGCGACTCCTGTGAGGCAGTTAAAAACGAGAACAGGCAAACTGTCCAAGCCAAACTGAATAGCAACTCAATTGTTGGGGAAAGTGGGCGTGGGCCTGAAATGCCCTGTCTGCACAAGGCATTCTTCTCTCATCTCCATTTTTCACCTTGAAAATAGTTCTTTTCTGAAAGTGCGGGACAGAGACACTTCTTTATTGTGCTTTATATATGTGAAGAAAAAAACAAGACTGTGTAAGAAGCAAATTTACAGAGAGAAATTGTTTTTATATTATTTTGAACTTTGACAGCTAACTCTTGTTACTTAAAAGGAAATAGTGGTGCATGTTTTTATGATAAGAAAATACCATTTTCTCCCTTACTGTCAAGTGAATGATTTGTGGGTAAAAAAGTATAGTGCCTTATTCCTTAGCCTTCCAAATCATAGAGTCTTGGATAGATTGTTATAATAACAGGCTGTTCTGTAAAAGCAACCATACTGAATATTTAAATACTATTCTTTTATTTTTAATTATTTAAATATATTTTATTGATTTTTAGAGAAAGAGGAAGGTAGAAAGAGATAGAAACATTGATGAGAGAGAAACTTTGATCAGTTGCCTCTTGCACATCCCCTACTGGGTATTGAGCCTGCAACCTGTGCATGTACGGGCTCAATCCCCAGTAAGTGATTCAAAGTGACCTCCTAGTGCATGGTACATGCTCAACCACTGAGCCACAATGGTCAGGCCCATTCTTCTTTTATTAAAAGGATTATTGGAGGTCACATTTTAATTTGTTTATTTTATAGATGAAGAACAAATGGAAACATCTGGAGGGTCCGTGACTACCTGAATTTTCAGAGGCAGATTGAGTATGCATCGTTCCATTGTTCCTCACATATGACAATTATAATTTCCTGTGAACCTCCATACATTTATTGGTTTATGTTTAATAAGTAAATGTTGTTCCTTGGAACTGTGCACATCTGGCAGAAAAGGAAAGGTGAAATAGTTGTGCTTTCACCAGTAGAGAGACCATGATCAATCCTGGATTCTAGACTAAGGGGAGCTCCATGGCTCTATACTCCTTAGAAAAACACCTGGGGCTTGACTGAAAGCAGGATTATAAAGAAGATAAAGTTTCATGCTTTACTGATTGGGCTAGCCAAAAGTTCCTAGGATGGGAGGGGGCTTGAGGGTACAGGTGAAAGAGGTGAAGGGTTTATGAAGTACAAGGTGGTAGTTACAAAATAGTCATGGGGATATAAAATACAGCACAAGAAATACAGTCAATAATATTGTGATAGCTATTTATAGTGCCAGGTGGGTACTGGGAATATTGTGGAAAACAATTTGTAAAGTATATGATTGTCAACCACTTTGCTGTATACCTGAAAACAATTACAAAAATAATATTGAAAGTAAACTGTAATTAAGAAAATGATAAAGTCAGTCTCGCATTTTTTCTGCCTATCTGTGACTTCAATTTATTTATTGCCCTCTCCTGACAAGTATATCTGTGGAAAATAATGATTGGTAAGTCTGTAGGAAAAATCATCATCTTGATATTTCCATTTCAATTTTAAAATATCTGAGGTTCACTTCACTGACATTATTATTGGATAATTTTTACACTGAAAATTTGATTTAAAATTAATGTTACTATTTATCTTAATACATATGATATATACAGAATATATGTATGCAACCAATCAAGCAAAACATGCTAATGATATGCTAAGGCTCATCAACACTTGCCCTGACGTGCACTGATCACCAGGTGGTAGATGCTTTAATTTCCAGGTTAGCTTGATGCTGGGGTCTGGCCAACTGAGACTGAGTAAGATGGACCAGATTCACCATGAGCCTTCCCATGGTCCCTCCCTGGCCCAATTATGTACTGGTGGAGGTCTCTCAGTCAGGCCTGTGCCTTCTTGCAGTTTGGGACCCTATGGGGGATGTTGGTGAGTCAGTTTTGGCCCAATACCATAAAGCAGGCTGAGGGACCCCACTGGTACATGAATTCATGTACCAGGATATATATATGAGGCCCAATGTAAAAAAATTCATGCACTGTGGAGGTGGTGTCCCTCAGCCTAGCCTGCACCATCTTCAATCTGGGACCTTCAGTGAAAGTCCGACTGCTGGTTTAGGCCCAATCTCACAAGGGATTGGGCCTAAACTAGATGTTGGACATCCCTCTCACAATCCAGGACTGCTGGCTCCCAACCACCCTCCTGCCAGCCTGATCAACGCCTAATTGTCTCCTGCTGACTTGATTGCCCCCAAGTTCCCTTCCCTGCTGGCCCAATTGCCCCCAACTGCTCTCCCCTGCAATCCTGGTTGCCTCCAACTTCCCTTCCCTGCAGGCCAGGTCACTCCTAACTGCTCTCCCCTGTAGGCCTGATTGCCCACAAGTTACCCTCTTCTTATGGCCATCTTGTGTGAGGGTGTGAGGGTCAATTTGCATATTACCTCTCTATGATATAGGATATATATATATATATATATATGTATATAGTACTTATATATGTATTATATATGTAAAACTATATATATGTAGGCTTTAAACTAGTATAAACACATTTTAAATAGCAACACCAAGTACAGGTAAAAATTTTTTAATGGAGCTTAAAATTTCCTTCTAGTTGTTTATTACCATAAAATCTATCCTATCTATTAAAAGAGTAATATGCAAACCAACTGTACCTCCAATCGAGTCATACCCACAGCCATGCCAACCAGCCAATCAAGAGCAAATTATGCAAATAAAACCCAACCAAGATGGCTGCCACCATTGAGACCAAGAGGGAGGCTTGGGTTTCTCTGGCAATGGAGGAAGCCAAGCTTTCCACCTGCCATTGCCGGCCTAGGCCTCCATTCAATACTACAAAGTTTCAATTATAGAAGATATGTAATCCAAACAGAAATGGTGGCAGCCACGGAGCTGGAGAGAGAAGAGGCTAGGGTTACCCAGGTGTTGGAGGAAGCCAAACTGCTGCAGCCCTAGTGTAGGCCTCCACTCTAGGCTTCAAAGTTTTAAACAGAAATGGCTGTTGCCAGAGGAATGAGCAGAAGGCTTGGCTTGGCTCCAGGCTACAAAGTGTCAATTGTAGAACATAAATTAATCCCAGATCCCAGGGCTTCCATTTGGGTCACTGGGGGGCATGGCTGGCCTGCAAACCATCATAGGTCCATCACCCAGGCCACCCCACATCTGAAAGTTAACCCTCACCCTGATCCAGGACACCCTTCAGGGTAAACCAGCCGATCCCCACCCATGCCCCAGGCCTCTATCCTATCTAATAAAACAGTAATTTTCAGATTGACCATCACTCCAACACAGAAAGTGGCTGCTCCCATGTGGACACAAGATGGCCAGTGGGGGAGGACAGTTGGAGGTTTCAGGCCTGCAAGGGAGGGCAGTTGTGGGCCATCAGGCCAGCAGAGGAGGGCAGTTGGGAGGGACCAGACCTATAGGGGAGGGCAGTTGGGAGCAATCAAGCCTGCAGGGGAGGGCAGTTAGGGCTGACCAGGCTGGCAGAGGAGGGAAGTTGGGAGCAAACAGGTTGGCAGGGGAGCAGTTAGAGATCAATCACGCTGGCAGGGTAGTGGTTAGGGGGTGATCAGGCTGGCAGGCAGAAGCAGTTAGGGGCAATCTGGGAGGCAGGCAGGTGAGTAGTTTGGAGCTGGCAGTCCTGGATTGTGAGAAGGATGTCCAACTGCCCATTTAGACCTGATCCTACCTGGATCAGGCCTAAATGGCCAGTTGGACATCCCTCGAGAGGCCCCAGATTGGAGAGGATGAAGGCTGGGCTAAGGGACACCCCCCCCCCCCCAAAAAAAAACCCCATTCACAAATTTCATGCACGGGCCTCTAGTTAAAAAATAAACAGAATTTCCCTGGTCAGTGTTTTTCAGTGGATGGAGCATCAGCCTAAGCACTAAATAGTCTTGGGTTTGATTCCTAGTCTAGGGCAGGTACCAGGGTTGCAGTTTGATCTTTGGTCCCAGTAGGAGTGTGTGCAGGAGGCAAACAATCCAGGTTTTATCTCTTTCCTCCCATCCTTCCCTCCCTCCTTTCCACTTTCTCTAAGTCAGTGGGAAAATATCCCTGGGCAAGGATTAAAAAACAAACAAAAAAGGATCAAATAAAAAAAACAAAAATACATCTTATTAAAAATGACCAATTAAGTACTGTCAATTAAAATAATTTTTCTATGTCTCTGAAGTGGTTTGTTAACAATTCTTATGGAGTTAGGTTTGCTTGTGTCAATCTTATGGCTTGCTTTTTTGTTCACTTTAATTGAATTTTTAAAATGTTCATATATAAAAGATATACATAGACCCCAAACCAGAGTTATATAAAGACATATTCAGAAATCTTACCTTTGTCTGTGTCACTCTCACACTCTTCCTCCATCAAATATGTGCTAAATGTAACAATTCTTACTAATTTTTGGGTAGTGTTTTAGGGTTTTTGTTGTGGCTATTGTTGTCCTTCAAGTATGTGTGTCTTTCCCCCCCACCCTTTTCTTACGAAACATAGTATGCAATTTTCATTGTTCTATACCTTGTTGTTTTCACTTGGCAATATATCCTGGAAAATATTCCATATCAATATAGAAAAATCTTCCACATTCTTTTTTTTTTTTTTTTGCGGGGGGCAGGGGTGGTTGAGGGGAGAGGGCTATATAGTACTTCATTGTTGTGATTTTTCAAAATTAATTTCAGTAGCTCCTTACTGATTGACACTGGAGAGGTTTCCAGTTTTTGAACATTACATACAATGTAGCAATGAATAATCTTGTTCCAATATCATTTTGTATTTATAGAATGTGCCTGTGGGATAGATTTCTAGGAGTGGGATTTCTGGATCAAAGGGAATGTTCATCTGTTGTATTACTAGAAGTTGCCAATTCTCAATATGGAAATTATTTTATATTTCCACTACTGCTCTCCGAGAGTGTGTCTTTTCCAATAGTCTTGTCAACCCAGTTTATTGTTATTTTAAACTAACCATTTTGGTATGTGAGAAATGGGTTCTTCATGGTTTTATTTTCTTTTTAAACTTATGAGAGAAGTGAGCATCCTTTCATGTTTAAGAATAATTATTTAAAGCTCCTTTCGAAGGCCAGATTTTTAAAACGATAGCAGTGTTAAAGCTCTGATAACAAAATATCACAAGCATATAATGTTTCCATTTTGAATTTATATCAATTGCATTTAATATCATAAAAATTTTCAGGATAGTACACAAATAAATTTAGCTGTTTGCTATAGCACTGAAAGATTCTGAGTTAGTCTACTGATTCAAACGGTTAGCAATTGTTTTTTTTCTCTTATTATAAAAATTAACTATGCTTTTTTAAAAAATATATATTTTATTGATTTTTTTACAGAGCGGAAGGGAGAGGGATAGAAAGTCAGAAACATCGATGAGAGAGAGACATCTATCAGCTGCCTCTTGCACGCCCCCTGCTGGGGATGTGCCCGCAGCCAAGGTACATGCCCTTTCGGGAATCGAACCCGGGACCCTTCAGTCCGCAGTCTGACGCTCTATCCACTGAGCCAAACCGGTCTCAGCATAAAATTAACTATGCTTTTTTACTTGAGGTCTATAGAATGTAAATAAAACTAGTTATATCAGCAGGAGGTGGCATATTTTGAAAATTATTTTTGTCTTTTTCTGCCCTTAGTATTTTTTTTACATTTTAATAGATTAAATTTTTAGAGCTCTTTGAGGTTTACAGAAAAATTGATTAGAAAATAAACAGAATTTCCATATGCAGGGAAGATTTCTCCATTGTTTAGATCTTTGATTTCTTTCATCATAGTTTTATACTTTTCCTCATATAGATCTTGTATAAATTTTGTTAGACTTATACATATAAGTATTTTATTCTTTTGTTGCTAATGCAAATTGTGTTGCATTTTTCATTTTAGTTTCAATTTGCTCATTGCCAGTAAATTGGAAAACAATTGAGTTTTTAATATTAATCTTGAAAATATGATAAAATCACTTATTATTTATGGAAGTTATTCTTTTGATTTTTCTACATAGATGATCAAGTCATCTGCAGATAGAGACAGTTTTATTTTATTCTTCCTAGTCTGTGTGCCTTTTACTTTATTGCATTAATGAGGTCTTCCAGTTCAAAAATAAACAGAAATCGTGACATTGTTTTTGCCTTGTTTCTGTTTTTAGGGAAGAATGTGTAGTTTCTTACAATTAAGTATGATGTAAGCTGTAGGTTTTTTATAGATGATCTTTGTCAGGTTGAGGAAGTTCCCCTTTATTCTTAGTTAGCTGAGAGTTTTCATTCTGAATGAATGTTGACTTTTTCAAATGCTTTTTCCGCATCTCTATTAATATATCATATGATTTATATTAGCTTGTTGATGTGATGGACCACATTAGTTGGTTATCTTTATTGTTAAACCAGTCTTGTATACATACACTAAATCTCATTTGGTTTCAGTATAAAATTCTTTTCATACACTGTTGAATCTGATTTAGCGGCAGGTCATTGAGGAATACAGCTATGGTCATGAAATATATTTCTCTATAGTTTTCCTTTCTTGGTAATATTTTTGTCTGATTTTGATATTATGCTGGCAACATAGAATATGTTAGGAAGTATTCCCTCTGACTCTATTTTCTGGAACAGAATACAGAGATTCATATTATTTCTTCCTTAAATAGAATTCATTAGTGAAACTATCTTGGCCTGACGTTTTCTATTTTGGAAGAAACATTAATTATTGATTCAATTTCTCTACTAAGTCCATACAACAGTCTCTGTCTTTTAATTGGTGTATTTAAACCATTAATATTTCAAGTGATTATTGATATAGTTGAACTAATGCCTTCTATATCTGTAACTGATTAATGTTTGTTGTTCCCCCCCCCCCCCCTTCCTCCTTCTCTGGTTTTAATTGAGCATTTTGTATAATTTTATTTTCTGTTAACATATCAACTATTCTTTTGATTTAATTTTTGTGATTTCCCTAGAGTTTGTAATGTACATTTACAATGAATATAAGTTAGTACACTTTCAAATAACATTCTAATATTTCAGAGGTAGCACAGGCACCTTGTAATAGAGTATTCCCAATTCCTTCCACTTCATTATTGTATTGCTGTCATTCAGTTCACTGATCCACAGCGTGAATCCCCTGATGCATTGTTGCTATATTATTTTAAATAATCTTTCATTGTTAAATCAATTAAAAAAGTTAAAATCTTATTTTACCTTTATCTATTTCTTTGCTAATAATTCTCCTTTTTAAATGTAAATCAAGCTTTTGAACTATGTCACTTTCCCTCTCTGTGAAGAATTTCCTTTAACATTTCTTGCAAAGCAGGCTCACTGGCAACAAATTCCCTCAATGTTTGTTCATCTGAGAAAGACTTCTTTTCTTTTACTTTTGAAAGATGATTTTGCTAAATGCAAATTTCTAGATTAGTTGTTTTTTTCCCTTTTAATACACTAAATATTTTATTTCATTTTCTTCTTGCCAGCATAATTTCTCAAGAGAATCCTGATATAAATTTCATCCTTTGGACCTGGAGACTATTATGCTAAGTGAAATAAACCAGATAAAGACAAATATCACATGCTCTCACTTATAAGTGGACACTAAAGAACAAAATAAACTGACTAGCAAAATAAGTCTAGAAGTATGGATGTATAGAACAGAATAACAGACCTGTGGTGAGTGGAGGTGTTATGGGGGAGGGACAGGAAGAGATTAACTAAAGAAGATATATGCATACATACGTAACCCATGGACACAAACAGTAGCATGGGGAAGATCTGGGGTGGGGCACGTGGGGTCGAGTGAAGGGGGCTAAAAAGGGACAAAATGGGAGACATCAATAATGCTGTCAACTATTTAAAAAATAACAAAAAAGTTGTAGTTGTCACAATATTATAAAAAATCCATGTGATTAAATAAATAAATAGATACATAGATAAATCTCATCTTTGTTTCTCTATCAGTAAGGTGGGTATGTTTTTTCTTCACCTTCTTTCAAGAACTTCATTTTGTATTTTCTGTAGTTCATGTATGATGTCCCGATGTATAGATTGTTTGTTATTTAACCTGCATAGCATTTGATATTCTAGGATTTATTATGTGGTATTTGTAATTAACTTTTAAAAATTCTATCATTATTTAAATTTATCTTTATTGTTGAAAGTATTACAGATGTCCCCCAGTTTTATCCCAGTGTCACTCTTTTCCCCTATTTTTGCCCTTCACTGCATTATTTTTTTGTTAAAAAATATTTTTATTGATATTTTTTAGAGAGAGAGTAAGGGCAAGAGTTAGAGAAATAAAAACACCAGTAAGAGAGAAACATTGATCAGCTGCCTCCTGCATGCCTCCTCCTGCAGCCCAGACATGTGCCCTGAGTAGGGATTGACTTGGTGACCAGACCTCTTGGTTCACGGGTCGATATTCAACCACTGAGGCACACTGGCTAGGCTATTGACTGCACTATTGTTATTAACTCAAATATTCTTCTGCTTCTTTTCTTCATTCTCTTCTTTCTGCTATTTCCATTATGTGTATGTTAACCTTTTGTAATTGTCTTATTGTTCCTAAATATCCTGTTCAATATTTCATCCTTTTTCTCTTTTTTCAGTTTTGGAATTTTCTATTGACATATATATATTTTTAAATACATTTTATTGATTTTTTACAGAGAGGAAGGGAGAGGGATAGAAAGTCAGAAACATCAATGAGAGAGAAACATCGATTAGCTGCCTCTTGCACACCCCCCCACTGGGGATGTGCCTAGCAGCCAAAGTACATGCCCTTGACCGGAATTGAACTCACTACCCTTCAGTCTGCAGGCCGATCTATCCATTGAGCCAAACCAGTTATAGCTCTATTGACATATCTTAAAGCTCACTGAATCTTTCCTCAATTGTGTCTAGTCTATGAATGAGCCTATGAAAGGGCATTCTCATTTCTATTATTGTCTTTTGATTTCTTGCATTTCCTTTGGTTATTTCCATCTCTTGGCTTACATTACCCAAATGTTCTTTCATGTTGTTCATTTTTACCATTACAGGCCTTAATATATGGATCAGAGTTATTGTAAATTTCTGGTCTGATAGTTCCAAAAATCTCTCCTTTATCTGAGTCTTACTTCTTCTCTTCAGCTCATGTTTTGTCTTTTTCACCAGCCTTGTAATTTTTTGTTGTTGTTGTTGAAAAACTGAACATAATATACTTGGTAAAGGAAATTAGAAAAATAGGATTTTGATGTGAGGCTTTGTTATCTGGATAGGAACTAGGGTGTATTGTTACTGTAGCTATGCTTACAGATGTTAGAATTCCCTCCAGTCTTCTTTTTTTCCTTTTATAAATCTTCTTACTGTCTTTGGCTTTCCCTAGAAACCCTTTCTTGAATACAGTCTGAACCTTACAGTTCTTTGAGCTATAATCCCAGTTATAACAGGAGCTCCTTTGGTCTAGTGGTAAATTATGAGGAGAGGGGAAGTGTTTTATAACCCTTTGATTAGGTCTCAGGCTTTTAGTAAACCTGTCTTCACCAATGCTTTTCAACTTTCACCTTAACCCCTCAGATAAGATAGGAAGGCTACAGGGGGATGGAGTTGAGTACTTTCCTTTTTATACTTCAAAGGCTAGAGGAGGATGGAGTTTGGGTATTTTCCTATCCAAGGTCAGTTAGGGTCTGGGAAAACCCAAGTGTCTTTGGTAAAAGAGTTTCCCTTGAGGGTAAGCCTTTTAGAAGGAGAAGAGAAAGCTGTGAGTGTATGTCAAAAATTGTTAGTTTACCTTCCCACTGACAGAAGCTTGAGGAGATTTTTCGCTCATTCACCCTGAGAATCTGGTAGTGCTACAAAAGGTAAAGGTCAAGGAACTGTGGGTACCACCTAAGACTGGGCCCCAATAACTTTAATCTCTCGAGCTAGTCCATGCTCAGTCTCTAGTGACCCCAGCTATGTTTCTGCTCCAGGGCAGATGTGATTCTCTTTAATTTACTTGTCTTTTCAGTTTTGGGATAGCAGTGTGTTCCATAATCTCAATTTTCTGATAAACTTAAAACAATTATTGATTTCCAGTTTGTTCAACTGTGTGTGTGTATGTGTGTGTGTGTGTGTGTGTGTGTGTGTGTGTGTGAAGATGAGAGTGGGGGCTTCCTAGCTTTTCATATCTGACCAGAAATTAATATATCTTACTGATTTTTGCAAACATTATACAAAGGATTATAATATGGCCTGTTTATTTATTTCTAGTTCTTTTGCTTGACTATTTCCTTTTTTTAAAAAATTTACATGCATGTTTCCTTTTTATGAGGATTTATCAACAGATATACATAAATGACAATTTCAGCATTGCCTTTGAAAAGTCCAGTGAATTCTCTTCTAAAATAATACACATTAGAAGAGTTTATTTTGAATGCAAATTTTCAAATTTTCTTGATGTATTATATGTATATAGGCCTACATGTAAAATATTCCTTTTTGAAATAGCAATTTAATCTTTTTTCTATTAAGTAATGTTTAGAAATTTCCATACAGGTAGATATCTTTCTGTTCTGAAAATTAAATCCCCTGGGAAAAATTAATCAATTTTATGAGGAACATTTTTTCAATGAATAACATCTATATCAAATATACTCTGTTTTATATTATGTGATTTCTTTTTTTTACCAAAGATATTATTCATAGTACTATGATCAATAGAACATTCCCCAAAACGATTGGCATTGATGCTCTGGAAAAGTCAAATTAGATTTCCATTTTAATCTGAACTTCTTTGTAAGTAATAATAAATTAGCATGACCTCATTAAAATCCAAAGATATTGAACTGTTTTTGTTTCATAAAACAATGGATGCTTCCAAACTACTCAAGTAATGCACACAGTACCCTGGATATTCTAAGTTTATAAATGGGATACATGGAGCCAACATCATCATCACCCTTTAGGGACAAAAGCACATATGGAAACACTTCATGGATTCATTAAATATCAATCTAAAATAACATAACATCAATATTGGTAGCTCAAAAATGGTAACAGCTGACAGATGGCAACCAATTAGAGCAATTAGCAATTAACTTGTATGTCCCTATCCCACCTTCATCCTCCTTCACTTGCTCCAGGAATTCCTACTGTCCCTGGAAATATGCCTGAGATTCAGTTTCTGTTAAAGGGTAATTGAAAATGAATTTGGAGAGACAGAGTAATTCACTTTTCATCTCTCATTCAACATATGCCTTTCCTTTTTAGGAAAAAATACAGTTTAAAATATACCCTAAGACATTTTTTTCCTAGGGTGAAAGGGAGTGCTAAAAATAGAGTTATACAATTTTTGAAATATTTATATATTAAGTTTTAGTTAGGTTTTACTGTATCAGTTGCCCTAACAGTATAATTCAAAAACGTTTTTTTAAATAGTTTCGATTAAAAACATATGATCATGCAGATCATATTCAGAAACTTCTTTTATGATTATTTTAATATCATTACAAAATAACCAAGTAATTATTCTTGGTATATATTCACATACTTTATTCAGTTTCCATGTCTCTAATACAGGTCAATAGTATTTTTTTCAAAAATGTATTTTTAAAAAAAAACTTATTTTTAATTTAGAAAATAGCTTGACATCTCTGAAATTTCATTTCATGGTTAAGAAAATGTAAAAATTGTTCCATCTTTCATTTATATTTTTTGTGAACATAATTTTTCATTGAGAAAAAATATTTTTATAGGGGTTGAAGTACCTGGTAAGCTTAGAAAAACTTAAATTAAATGAAATTTATATTCTATATTTGTATTGAAATATATATTTTTAGTTTTTATTCAGGGAACCTTCGTTTGAAACATATTTGCAAGATAAAACTTGTTCAGTAAGATGTCGCTATATGTGATTATTTTTAACATAAAATTAAGACATTACAAAAGTGAAGGATTTCTCAGTTGAATTCACTTTAGGTAATGAGTATAAATTTATGTCTAATTTTGCATAGGGTTTCCATCAAAAGTGGAAGATATTAAAAAGTGGAGATATTAAAAATACAGAACTTTTGCGAAGACTTCATTTTTTGAATAATTTAATTAAACATTTTCAACTAATTTTAGACTAAATGTGATAAAAATTTAAAGAACACACAAAAACATTTAACACAATTGTAAGGCATTAAGGGTTATTTTCAAAAGATATCTTCAAAAGTTCGTTCTTTCTAAAACTGTTAATTACAGGTAGCAAAGAGAGAATGAACCTATTAGCATACTGAGGTTTGTTTTACATTCAATCTCAACTCCATCACACACACAAGAAAACCTGTAGATAATTTTCTTTGTGTGCAAAGTTCGACAACTGCACTTGTATTTCAGTTAAAGAGTATCACAGCATTTTGGATACAGTTATTAAAATGCATGTTCACTGCAACACATTCCAAGAATATTTCTGTTCTAAAGGTTTTCTTAATTAGGGAAGAATATTGTTTATATCATGACACTCTACACTAATCTATACCAAAATTTGTGTTCATATTATTACCACAAAATATGAATTTTTTTCTTTATGCTGATAATTTGTATTGGTTTTATAATAATAACATCTACAGTGATGTTAGATGACTCACTTTTGGCAAAATGAGCTTCTGAGATCTTTACTTTGGTTCCATGAGTTGAATGAAATGATTGAACCATTATTGGAATTAAATCATATTCTGGCTTGAAGCACTCAATGTGTCTGACATAATATTGGTAGCATTTAAATATTTGTAAAATTCTTTGAAGAAATCAACAGGTCTTCTTCAATGAATGTGCTTTCCCCCCTTTAAAGATCATCTTATTTTTTATTTTTGTTTTTTTCATTTCAATTGTCTTCAATTAGTGGATTAGAAACAAGATTAGAGAAAAGTTTGGGGGGAAAGTGCCTTATACTAGTTGGAGCCCTGTAAAAAGTTTTTCTTTCAAAAATGCAGAAAAATATGACCTTTGCTCCCCTTCCCAAGCCATGGTGACCTATGGGGGTTGTATCATCTTGGAAAAGTAGTAGAATTTTTAAATTAGCACAGTCACTCACTGCTTGCAAACCAGATGTGTACAGAGCTGCTGCTGCCCAGATGGGGCCCTTTGCTCATTCACATGAAGGTTCCCTGTGGACTAGGTGTTTCTCAGAATACCACAGTAAGGGAAAAATCCTTTGAAGGATCAGAAGGAAAAATAGCCATCCTTAAATCATTGTCATCTAATTCTGAACGCATAACATTTCCAGAAACCTTTTACTTAAATTTTCCTCGGATAGAGAGACCATTCTAAAGCTCTAACCTCTTAAAGTTCAACCATAGCTGCTTAACATGATGCACTTGAAGGCTTTTCTGTTACATTTATGGAGTTTGGTCATCCTCTTTCTGAATGTGCTTCCGTATGACTAACGGTCAAGAAAAATATTTTAGGAGATTTTTTTTCCTATAACTTTACAGGCCAAGAGAGACACTGGCTTAATATCAGATGTGTTTTTTCCTCAAAATACAACTTAGATATTTTTGGCCAATTATGAACTCTATAAAGTTACAAAGAATTACCATTTCCACGAGGAAACATGAAACTTTTATCAGCTATAAAGCATTAACAATTAGATAATTTCTGGAACTAGCCTTTCCCCAAAAGTCAGTCCTAACTCAGCATTTAACATAAACTCTATTCTACAGATGGGAGACACACACGGAATCTGAGAAAGGCGAAGACAGAGGGAGAGAGCTTCTCTCTTTTGTTCTTTGGACAAAATATCACTTGTTCTATTTCCAGTTCAGAGATAGACTGAGAAACAGCTAAAGATAATTTATTAATATGAAGAATTCAGTTCTCAAAAGAATGCCTTTTATGATAAAACAGCTTTTATCTATAGAAGTCTAAAGATTTAAAACATACACATACGGGTTTTTCTAAAAACAGTGTCAACAGCTTGACAGAACTGTATATCATCAATGCAATAACAACAAAATAAACTATAATGGAACATCCTTACACAAAACATGCAAGATTATGATAGCTATTATTTTCTTCATGTTATTTTATTCTTTTTTTTTTTTTTGCTTAAGCAGGATCAAAAATAAAACTATTGAGTTATTTATCATTCCTTTAATATTTGCAGTAGAGTCATTTTTATTCTACAAAATAATAACACAAAATCCCATATGAATTGAAATGGGATTCAAGAGCTCACCAGATGTAGTTGCATGTCTCACATAAAAATAAACCGAGTGTTTACTTTAATCAATCTGAGTGAATAATGTTGATGGGCTTTTCAGTGACTCAATCAGGAGGGCCAGCTCCAGCTACCATGTGTGATTTCATCTTTCCAACGAGACTAAAAAATGCTTTTCCTTCTTCACACTGGACAATTTTATTTCACATGTTCGATGTAACAAAGCTCAAAAGGAATTCTAAAAGCTTCGCCTGTCTCAAAAATGTTTACCAGATATCTCCACAGAATGGCAGCTGCCTGACAATGTTTCATAAAAATCACAAATAGTGGCTGAGTAAACTCTACTGATGAGCGTAAACAGTCATATTGGTGGGAGGTTGGTTTATGTCAGTCAGGCTACAGAGTTGCATTTTTCAGCAATCTTGTTTGAGACTTCCTGCTATAGAAAATCCTGGACAACTGTGGGGCTGCCTTTGTTTAAATCATCTTTGGAAGTATGAGCGATTCAATGACATTCCTTAATTTTCTATTTTTCAGTATAGTATAGCAGATGAATAAGTGTTTTTTTTTTTTGAGTGTCTATCTATCCACAGTTATTACCATAATGACTCACTATAAGCCATTAAAACAAGAAAAAGAGCATTCTTTTTAACAATTTCTTCTATTTATAACATAATCAATATCATAAGACCTTCAGGGAATAAAAGGTAGCTGGGTATGTATCTTGTTTGTTTTTATAAGCATATTGCAATTTGAAATGATTTACATATATTAGATTATTTCTCACAGCAATTTTACTTTATAGATGAGGATACTGAAGTATAGGGATTTCATTTTCTTAACCCAAGGTCACACGGCTTGTATGTGGGGGAGACAGACTGTCCTCAGCCAAATCTTATTTACACAGCTCATGCACTTGATCTCTACCCTGTATTGCTTAGTGGGAATCAGATTTCCCCCCATTCTTTGTTTGATCTTCTTGGAATATTCTTTTCAACTCTTTCTGAAGGTTGCTGTGTCTCAATTCTTGCCAGAGCTAAGTGAAGATTCACAATTCTGGATGCATGAGTGGTATAGGGCAGTGGATGATAGAGAGAGATGGAAATGTCCAGTAATTGCCTCCTTGAATTACTTGCAGTGAAGAGAAAGGAAATCAGGCACATTCTTTCTTCTTGAATGCTACCATTAAGTCACACTTTTCTGTTTCTACACTGACCTTCAAGCAACTGTGGTTTTCATCATCTTAATTCAGTATGTAGCCATGGTAGCTACCGCTAAATGGAGCAGCACTCTTTCTGTTATGACAAATTAGCTCCTGAGATGTCGCTAGTGGGCAAAAGGGTCTTTGAATGCAATGCAGAATGTGGCCATGTACAACACTATGCATCCTAGAAAGTGGTGAGTCATTGCCACCTGGTGGTTAAAGCAATTTAACCTTCTATTTAGGTGGAGAAACCAACAATGCTAAGGTTGGCTAGTTCATGTGATTTTACTGACTTTGGCAATGGAGGCAGTTTTCAATATTAAGTAGAGTAAATTTCTAACCCTAATTTATTTTCATCTCCCCATATCTTTTATACTTTCCTTGATGATCTCACCTCTCTTCCTGTTGTACTTTCATGGAGCTGGAAAATGTCTTACCAGGGCTCCAGATTCACCACCTGTGCAATGCAGTTCATGCTGAGACGTTATTATCTCAGAATATGTCTTGATTGTCCTAAAGGTATAGACATACATTTTTCAAGGCCATTATTCAAAGATTTGTGGTTTCTGAAGATTTTTGCAATCTCATAAAATAGGGAATATGTACTTGGAATATAACCTGATCATATTGTCATGATGCCTCAGAAGCCAGATGTGTGATTTTGGGTCCAGAAATGAAAGAATGGTATAGTAAATATCTAAATCTAAAGTGAAACCAGAAGTGACTGGCTCATGACATTAAATAAAATGAAAAAGGAGATGAGAACCAAGAGAAACATTTATAAAAGTGGTACACATCAATCGTAGTTCTTCTGATTCCATTTAATATCAAGGCAATAACATATAGAAAAAAAGATCATGGTGTTTAAAAGAAAGACTTTACATAAAAATGCAATTATAGACTAACAAAGTGAATATACCACTTTCTTCTCAACGTTTTGTCCCAAGACAGAAATAGAGCTGGCTAAAGCCACATGTATATGCAATCAGCATCCATGCCCTTGTCATTTTCTGTCTCCATTGTGGAAATATTGTGGAAAATCATGTGTCTAGATAAATTCTTTACAGTCATGGTAAGAACTTTGTCTGTGTCCCACTCTTTTTGTGACATAATACTATCTTAGGGAAAATTCAGTAGCTGTTATTCTGTTATTAGCTCTGTTTAGTTGTCTTTTTCTTTTAGCAATAAGGTAAGTGATCTGATAAATCATTTAAAATAAATTAATTTATTATCCCAGTAGTCATATTAAATTATGCCACATGATTAATGTTATGATTAGACAACCCCAGAAGCAAAATTTGTACCATCGTGCTAAATAGATAATATTTTGACCACAATTTTAGAGACCATACTTATCTCCTAATCTTGAGCTCTGATTTCACTACATATATATAAATATCTATATATCTAGACATATACATAGATATATAGATATTTATATATATAATCATAAAATTACAATAAAAGGGGATTAAGCACCCCTCTCCTTTTTTGTCAACAGCACATCTCATTGTACATTTTATTTCTACAGGATCCCATAAAGACATTTATGCATCAGCAGGAAAATATACTTCCTAACATTCAAAATCAATGATGCAGATAATAGGGAACCAGCATCCTCAGTGTGGGATACATACTGTCCTTAGTCGCTGGCCCAGATGTTGGTAACAACCAATAAACTGTATTATACACACATATATAAAAAACAGCTTGAAGGAATGGCCTGCTTAGCTAGATTTATTAGGAGAGATCTTTAATATGCCATATGGCAGCTTGGCACTTCCCAGCAGTGCAGCCCTGTGCAGGAATGGATTAGAGTGTAATGACCAGCCCCAGCACAAGCATTGATGCCTCCCCAGGGAAACAAGGGCTTGCTGCAGGATTTCTCTCCATTCTCACCCATGATATGTGTCCTAGGAGTCCATTATGCCTCAATATGTCTTCAATCAGAGCCCAGATCTCCATTACCACCTACTGTTTAGAGAAATCTTTAGACATGTTTGGGATGGGGGACGTGAGAAAAAGAGGGCAGGGCTGAGATCCATCATGTTATTTAACATAGCTTCTGCCTTTTATTAAGACACTGTGTGTAGAAAACACAAACCAGGGGATTTGCAGAGGTTTTAAAAGCTATTATTCAAGTAAATGGAAAAGTGGCATATCCTGTCTGTTGTTTGGAACACCAGAGAGCACAAAATAGATTATTCTTCAACTTGAAGATGTCTATGTGGAAACTACTTTTCTTTATTCAAACATTATGCCTTCCACACATAAAGGCTTTTATTCAATACATTTTATCAACCCTTTTACTTCCTTTCGTTAATGTGGAAGATAATTTTATCAATATTTTAAAGCTGAAAGGAACAGTTACTGTGATATATGTAAGTTGACTGCATTTTGCAAGTTAGAAGCACAAACACACTTTCTAGGCATGTGACAGGACAACTTTTATAGTTTAAACAATATTTTTATTACTTAGGGATTTTTTTTTTTGGTAAATACTTCAGGCCTTGGTTGTATCCAAGAGCTGGAATTATTAAAAAAGGCATACCAAAATATGTTTTGTAAATGCAAACTCAGTGAATAGAGGAGTATTTAAAATTAAGCCATGAGGAGAATACACATTATTTATATGATAATTATGCTAAAATGAAATTACTGAGTCTAATTATAAAGCAATATCAAGCAAATACAAATTTGAGGAGCATTCTAAGAAATAGCCAACCTGTCATCTTTAACAGTTCTGAGGTCATGAAAGTCAGTAAAAGATTAAAGAATGGTTCTAGAGCAAAAGAAGCAAAAGAGATCTAAATAAAATATAGGATATTAAATTGAATCCTTTGGCTATTAAGGACATTATTGGAGCAATTAGTAGACTTGACTGAGGACTGTGGAATAAATTAAAATAATATATTAATGTAAAATTTCTAATGTTGATAGTTATATTGTGATTATATGGGAAATATCCTTTTTTTGTAGGATATTCAAAATATTCTGAATTGATGGAGCATCATGTTAAAAATATACTCTCATGATTCAGTAAAAATGCATTTTAATCATTAAAATTTTCTCTATATTAAAATTAATTCAAAATTAAAAAATAAAATTGTCTTTGTCTTCTAATTTTTCAACTATTTGATGGTGCCATGGGAGCATAAACACTTGTTAATTCAAATGGAATAATTACATTTATAAGATAACTAGATTACTATGATGTTTCTGGAATATATTAGTGATATAAAATTTAAATAATTATGAAATAATTACATGAATAAAATGGCACTTAATATTTTAACTTCTTGCTAAATTATCTGATTAATTTTTTAAGTTAAATTATTAAGCTGAATAAATACCATAGAAATAGTTGTGAAAGTATTATGCTATTAAAATACAATATATGCTGTTCAGTTCAGTGAAAAGTTTCTCATTTATTTTTTGAAGTGCAATTTTGTCTTTGTAGCAAGGCCAATTTCCACTATAAATACAGCGTCTTTGACAGAAAACTTGTAGTACTGTAGGCACTGTCTTGTTTAGCCTTTGAGCATTCACCAATATCTGAGTAGTGATATTTGCAGAAGAGATATGCTGGTTTCACATTGACAAGCCATTAACCATTCTTTCCCCAAAGCAACTACTAAACAATTCACTTGAAAATTTTACAATTAGATTTTCCTCTTAACTCTTCATTGCTTATTACTTCATTCTTTTTTTTTCAATCTTTATTGTTCAGATTATTATAGATGTCCCTCTTTTTTCCCTCCATAGCTCCCCTCCATCTGGTTCCTACCACACCCCAGCCCCTCGCCACCCTGCTGTCCACGTCCATAGGTACTGCATAAATGCATATAAGATCTTTGTCCAATCTCTTCCCCACACTCCCCACACCCCATTCCTCCCCCCAAGAATTGTCAGTCTGCTCCATTCCCATGCCCCTGATCCTATTCCATTGACCAGTTTATTCTGTTCATCAGATTTTTATTCATTTGATCTTTAGATTCACTTGTTGATAGATATATATTTGTTGTCAATTGTTGTTAATTTTTATCTTTACCTTTTTCTTCTTCTTCCTCTTCTTAAAGAATACCATTCAGCATTTCATATAATACTGGTTTGGTGCTGATGAACTCCTTTAGTTTTTTCTTGTCTGTGAGGCTTTTTATCTGACCTTCAATTCTAAATGATAGCTTTGCTACGCAGAGTAATCTTGGTTGTAGGTTCTTGCTATTCATCACTGTGAATATTTCTTGACACTCCCATCCTACAAAGTTTCTGTTAAGAAATCGGCTAACAGTCATATGGGTACTCCCTTGTAGATAATTAACTGTTTTTCTCTTGCTGCTTTTAAGATTATCTCTTTGTCTTTTGTCCTTGGTATTTGGTGTGGTCCTCTTTGGATTCCTCTTGTTTGGGGTTCTCTGTGCTTCCTAAACTTGTAAGTCTATTTCTTTCACCAGGGAGGGGAAGTTTTCTGTCATTACTTCTTCAAATAGGTTTTCAATATCTTGCTCTCTTTCTTCTTCCAGCACCCCCATAATTCGGATATTGGTATGCTTGAAGTTTCCCCAGAGGTTCCTTACACCATCTTCATATTTTTGGATTCTCTTTTCTTTTTGCTCTCTGCTTGGGTGTTTTTGCTTCTTTGTATTTGAGATCTTTGACTTGATTTTTGGGATCCTCTAGTCTATTGTTGAATCTTTGCATATTATTCTTTATTTCAGTCAGTGTATGCTTAATTTCTGACTGGCCCTTTTCCATTTTTTTGGCATTCTAACTAAGATCCTAGAAGGTCTCACTAAGGTCCTTGGAGATTTCTAGAAGATTCTTGAGTAACTTTATAACTGGTTTTGAACTCTATATCCAGTAGTTTTCTTTCTTCATTTCTTTCATTTATGATACATTTTTTTGGCTCTGCATTTTGGCTTCTTCCCTGTGTTTGCTTCTATGTATTGAGTAGCTGCTAGGTCTCCTTGAATTGATAGAGTGGCCTTGTGTAGAAGGTGTCCCATAGGGCCCAGTAGCTCAGCCTCCCCAATAACTTGAGGTGGAGACTCTTGGTGCACCCCTTTGTGGGATGTGTGCACAATCTTGTTGTAGTGAGCTTTGATTGCTGTTGGCATCACTAGGAGGAATTGACCTCCAGGCCAATTGGCTGTGAGGATCAACTGTGTCTACATTATAAGAGCTGCTGTGTAGGAGACACCCTTATGGGGCAGGACTTGCTTCAGTGGGGCTTTGGTGCTCATTGAGTGTGCCCCTTAAGTGTGTTGCTTATTGATGTGAATAGTCGTAATCTAGTATGGTCTCACACTGACCACTAGGTACAATGGCTGTTGGATCTTCAAGGAGGTGCAAAGTCACCCCCTGCCTGGGGCCACCCAGCAGTAACTACAGACAAATATGCAGATTCCTTCACTTTGTATGGGGTTTGGAAATGCCCAGTTGAGATCCAGCTGTGAAGCAAGGCAGGCTACTGCTGGTGCCTGCCTTGAGCCTTCTTTTGATAGTGTTGGGGCTCCCTGGCCCAGCTGCAGTTTTTTTGGTAGGTTTTAGGCTGAGAAAGGACAGGCAAGTCATATTCAAAAGCCACTGCACACAGCTTGGATGGGTTTGTAAACTGGATGGGGCAGGTGCTCAGGAAATCTCCAGGGCGAAGCGAACAGCAATGGTTGCCAGTCATCCCTGCTCTGGGAAGTCCCAGCACAGGAACAATGACTGTTGAGACACCTCCATCTGGAAGAAAACTGCCCCCTCATTCCTGCCCCAATACCAGACAACCCAGTTTCTCCCTATATGTGTCTGGGTCCCCCTGAGTCTCACCTGGCACTGGAGCTCAGAGCAAGTGGGAGCTTGTATCTCCCTTCCAATTAAAGAAGCAGCATATCTGGGTGTCAGCCCTTTCTGTGCCTCCAGTCTCAATGCAATTTCTTTACCTCTCTAGTTGTAGTACTTCCACTCAACCAGCTTTTCTGCAGTTCTGATGATAGTTGTTCTGCATTTTAGTTGTAATTTTGATATGGCTGAGGGAGGCAGCAAGTACAGGTGTTTACTTATGCAAAGAACCATCTTGGTTCTCCCTATTACTTCATTCTTTCTCTGGAACCTTTGAAATATTTAAATACCACAAATATATTTGTTTTTCCCTGCCATTTTTTTTTACTGATGAGCCATTAATTATGAAATAGTAAAACTCCACATGGGTATGTACTCAATTTGAATTTTTTATGTTTCTCTTTAATAGCAAGTTTATTTTAAAATGGAAGATATTTACTTAGGCTTCTGAGCAAATGTATGCTGAGTGAAACTGTTACTTGTTGAGTACTTTATAGTATGATTGGGTATAGACTTTTTGAAATAATAAGTGTAAAGAAACTATAGCTATGCTTAGACAGACAACTGGTAAAAATCTTTAAAGTCAAGTTCAATGTCTTTAGTTTTCTGAAACAAAGGCCCAGGTGTTCCTAGAATCTACAGGTCTGGTCCATGGACCCTCAGGTATCTTCCATGTTCCATGGTACCTTTTGTGCCAGATTTAGGCAATGATCATTATAAATATTATATTGAAATAAACCCTAAGAGTGTTTATGAAGAGCTTTTTATTTGGAAATTTTAAAAATCTCTGAATTATTTTCATTTTATAATTTTATTCTGGTAGTCCATGTAAGCCAAGAAACTATGATGGAAACTAAACAATAAACTTTTAGTCATAATGGATCTATGGGCCTTTTCAAAATTTGTTTCTTTAGCTCAAGCTGTTGACAACTTGATACTTTCTTTTACAGACATGGCCATTTCATTCCCAAATAGTTTCTCTCTCTCTTCTCTTCCTTTCAGAGGTTGGCCAATTTTTCCTTTTCCTTTAACAAGCAGAACACTTGTGTTCAATCTTATTTCATTCCTATTTTCTGTCCTAGTCACAGTAGAAATGGTGTCCTACTTGGATATTTGAAAGTAGAGGGACAATACAGTTTCTATAGTGATGTTTCTATAGGTCACCAGCTATTGGGGTACTTTATGGCATCTGATGTAGACTTCCAACTATAAAATGAAAGGCTGTATGCTAGGGACCCTGTTTGACCTCAAGCAACTGGCAGGTGACTTGCCTCTAAGATCAGCAGTATGCTTTGTACCTCTGAGGGCTCTACAGATTCAAACAAGAGTCCAGAGGAGAATGAAGAAATTCCTGCTTCTTTCTGGTATGAGGGATGTCTTATCCTTCTTGAGATGAGATTATTAGGAAGAATCAAGTGATTTGATAACAAAAATTATAGAAGCCAGCAGAGAGCTATTTATTGTTTTACTGCAAAATCATATTTATTGTTTTTCAAATAAAGATAAAAAAGGGAAAGAATGTTTATTTTCCTTGCTTTATATTTTAATGATGAGGATAATTTATTTTATTTAGGCAACTATAGGGAGGAATTTATTTATGTTTCTGTAGGTCTGGGGTATAAGATTGGAAAGAAATTATTTAGTTTTCAACTTTCTTACTCTTAGGTATGACTAATTCATTTTAGCATTCTAAATATTTATGTATTGGCTTTAGCTTCATCCATATTTTTATTTAAAATATTGACATGTTATTAAAAATAGAAGATGCTGAGCTTTATTAAAAACTAGAGGCCTGTTGCACAAACATTCGTGCAGTAATCCTTCCTTCCCCTGGATGCTGGCACTAGCTTTCCTCTGGCACTCAGGACCCAGGCCTTCACTCTGGCCACAGCAGAGAAGTCAAGCTTTGAGTCTAAGCATCTCTGCTCTTGCTGCAGCAAGGCTTGTCTTCTCTGCTTTGGCCACAAAAGAGAGAAGCAAAGCATCTTCAGTCTTCAGTCTTCAGTCTTTACTTGGGCTGGAGCCTTCAGTCTTTACTCCCTGCCTATGTATGCAAATCAACCCATCATCTTTGTTGGATTAATTTGCATACTCATTTCTGATTGGCTGGTGGGCATTGAGGAGGTATGGTCAATTTGCATATTTCTCTTTTATTTGTGTAGATATGTACTATTGTAAAAAGAATATATTCAAAGAAAAGAACCTTCTCACAAAAGTTGTAATAGCAATAACATTTTCAAACTTTGGCTCATAGTGCGTATGTACTATAAGATCTGGTGATCCTCACCTGGAGACAGGGTGTAAATAGAAAATAGCAATTTGAAATTTAGCATTTAATAATGGTGAGAGATTTATTTTCATGTAACAAATATGTGGATTAAAGTAGTAGTTAAACATTTGAAATATTAATAATGATGATTATTTAAACTCAATCACATTTTAAGAATTTGAAGCAGTTAAAAATCCTCATAGTTATTAAAACCAAAGTATGCTTTGGTACTTAGCTGGTATGATTTATTGTTTCAAGTATATATTTTTCAATTTTTTCTTCATGCTTTGACCCTCCAATTTCTGATTTAATTATATTTGAATATTATTTCGGGAAGTGGTTTTTAGAAATTTAGAATGTATTATCCTATCAAAACAATGGTTGAAACAGTGAATTGAATCATAGTGAATATTTTATCTTGTGTTTGGTTGAAAGCTAGTGTGTGTTAGTTCACTCAGGTTGTTGTAAGAGAATACCTTAGATTTAGAGGCTTTAAAAAAACACCCAGAAATTCATATCTCAGAGTTCTGGAGGCTTGGAAGTCCAAGATCAAAGAGCCAGTAATTCTGTGTCTGGTGAGATGAGAGTCTACTTTGTGGTTGACTGACATCTTTTTTGCTATGTCCTCACATGGAGCAAGAAATCTCTCTAGGTCCCCTTTTATCACAGCACTAATATCATTGCTGGGGCTCTGCTCTCATGATCCAGTCACCTCTCAGATGCCCTACCTCCTAATACCACTGTGGATTATATCTCAATATAGTAATTTTGATGGAAAGATTCAGTTCATACCATAGTGCTCATGCTTCTCTAGACCTATATATCTCTTAAACAATATTTCTTGAAATCCATCTTAGAAATATTGGAGATTCACCTTTACTAACAATTTCAGCTTTTCTTATTTGCTTGCTTACATTCCTCATGCACTAATCTATACTCCCTACCATTTCTCCAGCTCATGAAGACGGTCTAACTGAGGTGTTCTAACAGAAGCAGGTGTTGAATGTCACAACTCCAGAATTGGTAGAAAAGTGGTATGGATCTCTTACTGTGCTTTTATTAGCCCAGGATACTCATGTACCTTACACAGATATTTTTTGCATTGTTTTGGGAAGTTGACCTCTAGAATAGACTTTCACTGAACCAGTAGGGCTCTAATCCTAATTTCTTGTTTCTTGATGTCTTTCTTCAACCATCGTCCTGAGTCTCAGACCTTCCTACCTGATCTTAGTTTCTGTATTAAATCTCAGCTCTCTTCGAGACCTTGATGTATTCATTCTCTTTTTGCATGTTCTTCTTTGAATTACCATTGGCACTTATTTTGCCTTTATCCCCCATTTGGGTTTCTTAGATTCGAGAACTCAGTGTAAGCCAATATCTACCATGTTTCCAGGCTCACTGTACTTTTCAAAGAGGGATTCAGACCATGTCAATTATCCTTTTGAGGTCAGAAAGCAGGACATATATCTTCCTGGGATCAGACTCATCAGGCAGTGAGGATAAAAAAGGAGTAGCATTCATATTGGTGAATAGCAGGTGTCTTAATCTGTTTGAGCTGTTACAACAAAATGCCGTAGACTGGTTGGCTTATAAACAAAAGAAACCTATTTCCACTATCCTCGAGGCTGGAGGTCTGAGATTAAGATTCCAACATTGTTAGGTTCTATTGAGAACCCTCTTTTGAGTCGCAGATACCCACTTCTCATGGTATCTTCACACACTAGACAGCAGAGAGTGGAATCAAGCTTTCTCACAATTCTTCTACCAGTACTAATCCCATTCATGAGAGCCTACCCTCATGATTTCATCTAATTCTAATTATCTCCCAAAGGCCCCACCTCCACATCCCATCATATTGGGGGGTGGGGGCAATGTTTCACCATAAGAATGGGAGGGGGGAAAATTTCATCCCTAACAAGAGGAAATAGAATAAATTCGTACATTCAGTGTATATTAGAGAGATAAAAAGGAATCTTTGGATCCAGAATAGTTGAATGACTTGATCAATATTTCAAAGGTAATGAGGAAGCTAAACTTGGTGTTCAAGTGAAGATCTTTCTAGCACATTCTAGAATATATGTGTACCAATTAGGCTCTTTCACAATGCAAGAAGTAGCAACTTGCTCAGTTTACCTTGGATAAAAAAGGCTGGTGTAGTGCTGGAGGCATGGTATGCTGGTGGTGCAGAGCTCTTGTTCCATGGCAACACATAGGCACCTGCTAAGTTATGTTCCTGCTTGTATTAATCATGTATCCCTTTGGGGTCTTATTAAATTAGAATCACAAGATGTCTTAAACAAAAGCATAACTGCCTGGGCAGTTATGTTAATCAGTCTGTGTAGACCTCGGCCTGGGAATGTCTTGTATTAAGGAAATGTGTCCAAGCATCACACACTGACAAAGCATGAGGGGGTCAAAGTGTCCTGTGTCAGATTTCTGTACATGAGAATGGAGATGGAGTGGCTGAGCAGATAAGAAAAACAGAGGTAAAGTTTCAAAGGATTTTGTAACTAACTACTTGGAAGTCATGTCAACACAGATGTCAAGGTGTGGATAACATGGCCATGGCAGACTTCACAGATTGGGTGCAGATAACATTCACAAGCTAACAATCTAAGTGAAACACAGTTTTATGCACAGATTTTCAGGGTGTATATTCTGCTTCCTTCAAGACAGTCTCATTATATAAATATTTGGTAAATTAAAGTGTTTGATGTCTGGGTAGCTGGAAGGAGAAAAGCAATTCTAATAGTTTTTGTGACATGGAATTAAAACCCACCCTTGGATGTTACGATCATCCCCAGAGATTGCTATGTGAAGGCTGTCATAGCACCAGCCCACATGTCAGAGGGAAAATTCAGAGATAGACTACTTGCTGAGAAAGGTCAATGGGCTCTTACTCCATTCTAGAGGGGTCAGTTCCTCAGGTTACATTTTTATCATGGGCAATGGGCTCTTACTCCATTCTAGAGGGGTCAGTTCTTTTAAACCACATTGTATACTGAAAAGTCATTTTTGACAAAAAAAAGTAGCTGTGTTACTTTGTGCAGGCTGCTAGAACATAATGTCATAAATTGGGTGGTTTAAACCATATAGATTTTTTTTCTCAGTTATTGAAGCTGGGAAGTCTCAAGTCAAGGTGCTAGCAGATTTGGTGTCTGGTGAGAGCCTATTTCCTCATTCATAGATGGCCATATTTTAGTTGAACCCTCACATGTGAAAGAGGGCTAGGGAGCAATCTGAGTCTCTTTATAAGGGCATTAATCCCATCCACCCTCATGACCTAATCATCCTCCCAAATTACTCACACCTAAATACCTTCACATTGGGGAGTAGGTTTCAACATATGAATTTTTGGGGAGTAGTACAAGCCTTCAGTCTAAAGCAGCAGAAAAGATGTATAATTATGAACAAGAAGCATTGTTTTTAAAGGCTAAGTCTCATGTAGTAAGTTTTTTGAACTGCTCAGGGTAAAGATATAGATAGATCCCTGTTTCTGCTATTGTGGTTCTTCCAAGGCAGCTCATCTCAATCCTCAGGGTTACCATATTAATTTTAGGATCAGTTTGTCAATTTCTGCCAAAAAAGCCAACTAGATTTTGATAGAGAATGAATTGAATCTATACATCAATTTGGGCATTCTTGCATACATTCAATTCAGACAGGGTGTACATCTCTGGTAATGCCCAAATCTGTTCTGACTTAACTTTTTCCCTGCACAAAATGCACAAAAATAGATGATCATTAGGTTTCCATGTAGTTTTGAAATCAAATGATTTCCCATCATTTTATTAAGATTTCCCTTAAATCTTTTTTACAGCTTGAATTTTTTTTCATTTTTTATCTTTATTGTTCAGTTTATTAATTACATTGTTTCCCCTTTTTTATCCCCCTATAGCTCCCCTCCACCCTGTACCTATCACACCCTCCACTCTTACTTCCCCCTCCCCACTGTCCTCTCCCATTGTTGATAGATGTGTATTTGTTGTTCATAATTTATATTTTTACCTTTTTCTTCTTTCTCTTCTTAAAGAATACCTTTAAGCATTTCATATAATATTGGTTTGGTGGTGATGAACTCCTTTAGCTTTTTCTTATCTGCAAATCACTTTATGTGACCTTCAATTCTGAATGATAGCTTTGCTGGATAGAGTAATCTTGGTTGTAGATTCTTGCTATTCATCACTTTGAATATTTCTTGCCACTCCCGTCTGGCCTGCATCATTTCTGTTGAGAAATCCTCTGACAATGGTATGGGTGCTCCCCTGTAGGTAACCATCTGTTTTTCTCTTGCTGCTTTTAATATTCTCTCTTTATCTTTTGCTCTTGGCATTTTAATTATAATATGTCTTGGTGTGGTCTTCTTTAGATTCCTATATTTTGGGGTTCTGTGTATTTATTGGGCTTTTAAGTCAGTTTCTTTCACCAGGTGGGGGAAGTTTTCAGTCACTATTTCTTCAAGTAGGTTTTCATTACCTTGCTCTCTCTCTTTTTCTGACACCCCCATAATTCGGATGTTGGCATGCTTGAGGTTGTCCCAGAGGCCTCTTACACTATCTTCAATTATCTGAATTCTTTTTGTTTCTTGCTTTTCCAGCCGAGTGGATTGTGCTTCTTTGTATTTCAAATCTTTGACTTGGTTCTTGTGGCCCTCTGGACTGCTTTAGGACTTTGTGTAATATTTTTTATTTCAGTCAGTGTATGCTTGATTTCTAGTTGGTTCTTTTTCATATCCGTGAGAGTCTCGGTCATATCCTCAGAGGTCTTGTTCA
Source organism: Antrozous pallidus (assembly GCA_027563665.1). Taxonomy (NCBI): domain Eukaryota; kingdom Metazoa; phylum Chordata; class Mammalia; order Chiroptera; family Vespertilionidae; genus Antrozous; species Antrozous pallidus. The sequence goes on along the minus strand of CM050519.1, from coordinate 55,818,088 downwards.
TTTTTTTGAGGGTCTCATTCATTTCCTTGTAAGTCTCATTCATTTCCTGGTTGGTCTTGTTTATTTCCTCATAGTTCTCATTAAGTTCATTGGCCTTTTCTAGGAGCCTCTTGAAAAGCCTTATAACAATGGTTTTGAACTCTATGTCTAGTGGTCTTTTTTCCTCCATTTCTTTCACACCTGATTTCTTTCCATATCTCTGCATTGTGGCTGCTTTATGTTGTAGATGTCCTCTAAGGATCAGTGGCACAGCCTCCCCAGTTTCTTGAGATGGGTACTCTTACTGCAATCCTTTATGGGTTCTACAGTATTTTTGAATTTAAACTCAGCTTGTTGTTGTTAGCCCTAGGAGGGTTTGACCTCCAGGCCAATTGGCTGTGAAGGGAGACTGTGTTCAGATTGATGGGCGGAGTCTCTGAGCTGAGCAGGCAGCCTCAGTGTCAGCTATGTCTTATGCGGCGCTCGCGCACGCAGGTCTCTGTTGGATGGGGATGGCTGCAGGCACCTCCAAGAGAAAGCCGCTAGTCTCTTCCCCTTGCCAGACAACTCTGCCTCTCCCCAAATGAGTCTGCACACCCAAAGTCTCGTCCAGGGTTGTAAAACATGTGGTTTCCGGGACCAGGAGACAAGTTTCCAGGGAGCAAATTGCGTGTCTGTGCTGTGGCACAGTTTAAGTGCGTGCAAACTTCTTTTTCAAGCACCCGGCTTCTCTGCAGACTAGGAGACCTCTGCCACGCCCGACTTCCAGGGTGCATCTCCCCGACCTCGGACCTCGCCTGGCGCTGGGGAATTCGTGTAGTGGGACATCTCCGCCCTCCCCGTTGGCAAAATCCAGCCTGGGGTGTTGCTCCAGCCACCGCCTGCACATGACCAGGACGGCTCTGAACCTGTTTCTGCACGATCTTCAAGGCTGCGCTCCCACCGCTCTTCTGAGTCTCAGTGTCCCACCTTTACTTTTATTTGTGGAGTTTTCACTCAGCCAGCTTTCTGGTGATTCTGGGTGATGTTTGTTTTGTTGTTATGTTGTAATTTTTAAATTGTTGCACGGGGCAGAACAATAGGTGTTTACCTATGCTGCCATCTTGGTTCTCTCCCTCCCTTAAATCTTAATGTGAAAGATTTTATCTGAGAGTAAGTTTTGCTAATATGTTAACTAATTTTTAATAAATACCACATTGAAAGATAAATTACTAATTACATCTTCCAAAAAAATTTGATAAGGAGGTAGGATGCAATCATCTTTGCAGATATTTAAGACAGTTGATAACAGAGCTGGTATTCAAAACAGGATTAATCTTATTTCCAAGCCTGAGTTGCTGATTTTGCACATAGTGTTCTATGCAGGCACTGGGAGTATCCTATCTAATAAAAGAAAACATGAAAATTGACTGTGCCTTTGCAACGCTACCAGCCAATAGGAGCAATATGAAAATTAACCCCCAAGCAAGATGATGGGCAGGCCTCCTCCACCCTGAGCAGCCCATGGCAGCACTGCAGGTGGAGGGGGTCCCCATCGCAGGATCCAGCCCCCCGCCACCCACAGCAAAGCTGGGTCATGGCAGTGCTTCGTTGTGAGTGGCAGGGGTCCAGATTGCAGCCCCACCATGGAGGACTGGGCAGGCAGGATAGAGCACAGCCCCACCATGGAGGACTTGGCAGGCCAGGCGGGCAGTGCCGAGGCTACCATCAGTAACCAGGCAGGCAGGGGAGTGGGTGGTGGCAGCACCTGATGCTGACTACAGGATCCAGGCCACCATCTGGGTCTGGCAGACCTGGCGGACAGAGCCTGACATCACCAGTGGAGTCCAGTTCACCATTGGGGATGGGCAGGGCAGACTGGCTGCTCCTGATACTGCCCAGTGGGTCAAGGCCAAGATCAGTAACAGGGCATGCAAAGGAGGGCAGGGTGGCAGTACCTGACGCCTCCTGGAGTCCAGTCTACCATGGGGGATGGGGCCGGCCTGGCAGGCAGTGCCTGAGACCATCCATGGGGTCAAGGCCACCACTGAGGTCAGACTGGCCTGATGTGTAGCACCTGACTCCACCTGCAGGGTACCGGAAGCCTTCAGGGTTGGGCAGGGCAGGCTGGCTGTGTCTGATGCTGCCCACTGGGTCAAATCCAAGATCAGTAACAGGGCAGTCAGGAGAGGGCAGGGTGGCTACACCTGACTCCGCCCATGGGGGCCAGGCCACCATCGGGGATGTGGGTAGGCAGAGGTGGCCAGGGTCTCTGAGATCATTGTATGTATGCTTCCAGGCTGCCTGTGCACATCAGTGGAGCAGGCCAGGGTTGAACATTTTAATAAAAATGGGATGCCTGTGCCCCTGCCCACCGAGCCCAGTCCCTGGGAAGGAGAGGGCAGTGGGTAGTTAGCAGGCACCAGGGCTTGGAAGGGACTGGGAGCAAATTGCAGGCATGCTACCAGGAAGAGGTGCCAAACCATGATAAGGCAGAGGGCTGGCTGATGGAGGCACGCAAAAGTGCAGATAAGGAGGCTCTCACTGGCGCTGAGCTTGAAAAGTGCATTGACATCCTGATGGACTAAATCACCTTTCTGAAGAAGGTGCATGAAGAGGAGATTGCTGAGCTGCAGGTGCAAATTCAGTACACTCATATCTATGTGGAGATTGATGTGTTCTCCAAGTGGACCTCTCTGCCGGCTCAAGGATGTCTGCTCCCAGCACAAGAAGCTGGCTGCCAAGAACATGCAGAATGCCGAAGAATGATACAAGGGCTGCTTCACCATGCTGACTGAGAGCACTGTCAAGAATATCTATGGGGCACACACAGCCAAGGAGGAGGTGACTGAAAGCCGCTGCCTGCTCAAGGCCAAGACCCTGGAGATGGAAGCATGCCAGGGCATGAACTAAGCTCTGGGAAAGCAGCTGGGAGAGCTGGAGGATAAACAGAACACTGATGTTAGTGCTATGCAGGACACAATTAACAAATTAGAAAACGAGTTGAGAACTACAAAGAGTGAAATGGCATGATATTTAAAAGAATACCAGGACCTCCTCATTGTGGCTTTGGACATTGACATTTCAGCTTACAGGAAACTCTTGGAAGGCGAGGAGACCCGGCTCAGTTTCACCAGGTGGGAAACATAGCCAGCTGCTACTCCCACAGTTCCCAGGTCTTAGGTCAATCTGCCTACGGTGGTTTACAGACCAGCTTCTACTTGATGTCCATTGGCTCTTTGCCTTCTTAATACACCAGCCACATCCAGGAGGAGCATATCAAGTTGGAGGAGACCATGGAGGCTGCAAAAGCCGAGGAAGCTAAGGAGAAGCTGAAGAGGAGGAGAAGGAGAGGGGGTTGTCCGAATGCCAGTTTAGGCCCCATCCCACAGGGGTCTCAGATTGGAGAGGATGCAGGCCGGGCTGAGAGACAACTGCGCGCCCCCCCCCCCCCGCCCCGGAGTGCACAAATTTCATGCTCCAGGCCATTAGTAGAGAATAAAGGTAATGGTAATGGAACCCTGGAAGCTGAGTGTCACTAAAGGAGAATGCACAGCTGGTAACTTGAGGAAAATAAGGACACATTTTAGGTCCTTTGAATTGTCATTCCTTTTTTGATCAGTTTACCTTCAGTTAGGTATCAAGCCAAAAGCAAATAGGTGGTTAAAAGTCACACTTTTACTATTATATGTTTTATAATAAGAATAATAAGCTAACTATTTTGCAGTTATTGCATTGTTTCCCAGAAGAATAGTCTCTTAAGAAAACCAGAATTTGTAGATAAGGCTGTATAGTGACTATTTCCCCAATATAAACTTTATGTATAAGTCTTCTTATTGCTGCAGTGGTCATATAAATTCTCTGTGTATGCTAAGAGTTTTGTTTTATGTTGATTTGTTTGAAATTAGAAATCAAAGTTTATATGAGAAAATAATTAGAGATTTGAAAAATTATTTTATTAACCTTCTCAATCTTTGATTAAGAATCCAGGAATAATAGACATAAAAGCAAGTTTTATGAAAATATTAAAAAGCACTTTTTATGTTTTATGTGTTTATAAAACATAAACATAGCAATTCCACTAAACATATGAACATATGAATGATGAAAGTATATGGACTTTTATAGGTAGACATATATAAATGTGTATGGGTTTGTGTCACATCCATAGTCTACTAGATATGTAGCTAAAGTACTAGTAAAGTAAAATTATTTATTATATATTTATTGCAGTTGATCATCTGTGATAAAATAAAATTCTCATTTATTTTTTTATGAATGAAGCAAACAAAATGCTACAATTACAGACACACAATATTTAAAAGTTATCCTTTTAAATAAGCTGTGATTCCAAGCCTCCATTTGCTTACTTGCTGAATGATAGGGGGCATTTGTTTCAATTGCTGCACTTACGGTCTTTCCTTCGTTTCCGAATTAGCCCCTGCACTACAGGGAACCAGATAACATGCTCCTGAGCTCTGTCAGCTTGTTCTGCAATAAATCATCAGAGGCAACAGCATTTGTTTAGGCCTATTTAAATGGGTCTCCTGGGAAAATCTGTGAGAAGAGAAAATATTGCCAAACTAACTTTTGTAGCTTCATCTTTTACTCTATACCCTTTTATCTTTTGGTCTTCCAGTGATATCATTCTATACATTACTTTTAAATATTGTGAGACACAATAGTTGAATTAGTGAATACCTCTGAATGAAACTTCTTTAAGATTAGCTAGAATGAAAAGCAATTCTTAGCTAAGTATTTTTGTTGTTGCTGTTGTTCATCTTCTCCTGAGGATATATTTTTCCCCATTAATTTTTAGTGAGGGAGGGAGAAAAGGAGGAAGAGAGAGAGAGAGAGAAACACCTACACCCATCCACACCCACCCACCCCCACACACACACACACAGAGAGAGAGAGGGGGGAGAGAGAGAGGAGAGAGAGAGAGAGAGAGAGAGAGAGAGAGAGAGAGAGAGAGAGAGAGATCAGTTGACTCCTGCAGGATCGAAAAGTGACCTGGAATCCAACCCAAGGCCCTCCCCTGCAGGAGCTGATGCTCTAACAATTACCAGAGCAGTTTATAAGTATTTAATGACAGGATAGATGTTTTAGCTCATATTGGCTATATTGCTTATATGCCTATATTGTCCTATCCATTTAGTGAAAGAGGAAGAACATGTGTTTTAAATATCCTTCCTTTTAACTTTCCTTATATAGAAAAACAACCTCCCTATATGTATAAAGAAATTAGAATTATATTAGTAAACATATGCATGAAGTTGTAACTAAAATCACATTTTATCTATTACTTTAAAAAATCTTTTCATATATTAATAGTTGGTTATAAAATAAGACACCAAGTAAGAAAATATTCTGTATTCGTGTTTTCTGTTTTAAGGCTGGGAACCTAGAAATCTAGTAAATGTAATAATCATTTGACTCAAGCACATTATTTTACTGATTACAAATGTAGTTTAAAGAGGTATGGACTTGCTGAAGGTCATACAGAGAATTAGAATTAAAACTAGACACTGTTTGTTCTGGATTCCCTCACATTTTGGGATGATTTTGAGTCAATGATTGAGACAGTCCCTCCAACAGGTGGCCACATGAGGGTGTCTGGATCTGGCATATGGACTCTCCTTAGGACACTCACCTTATTATCTGAGCTAAATTTGCGGTGAAAGAAAGGCAAAAGAAAACAAAAAAAAATTTGAGAAACTAGATGACAATAAAAAGTGAATGCAATAAGGGAAATTTAAAAATACCCTGTAAAACCTATAAATACCCCAACCTAATAAACTAATCACAGGTATTTTAAACCTATAAGGTCTGGAGTGGTGCAATGGAAAAAAGGATTTTGAAGGAGGTGGGGTCTTTGACTTGATTTAGAATACTTGCTTCGTCGCATGTTAGCAATGTGAATGTAAGTGACTTTGCCACTCAGAAATATCCATTTTGTGGAGACTTTTAGTGCAATACAGAGCAAAACATTGCTTGCTCATTGATAATTATCACTTTTCAGCCACCTTGTGCTGTGCTTGTCCCTGTGGCAGGGTGGGTTGAATATGCCTGTCAAGTAGACCTTCAAGCAGTATGCAAGGTTGAGGTTTAAATTTGTTAAGTTAGAGGCCAATTTACATGTGAACACTGGGGCAGGGCTAACATCCTTTATAGTCAATAAAAGCAAGACCACACTCTAATGTCCTCTATTTTTGAAATATATTTTCAATGAATAAGGCTTGTAGCTAGGATGAGGCTAAAGCAAAATCTGAATCAGGAAGGTGGGGTTCTCTCCTGAAGTTTTCCACTTTCTTCTTTCTCTGACTCCCTTTCTAAGTTTTATTTATTTGCTATCAACCCTATTTCTTTAGACTCCATCTCCCTGACAAAAGCTTATGCACAGGAAGAATTTATAACTACATATTTTGATATTATCCCATCTGAGAACATGTGCATTTTAACAGAAGGCTTAATAATAAAGGAATTATTAAGGCTTATTATGCCCCAAGAGGGTTCCTAATATGCGTTCCACTATCTAGTCTTTTAAGTAATACTGAGTTAGATGCAGTCATCTCAGTTTTACAGATAAGAAAACAAAAAAGAAAATATAAACAATAATACAAATACATGTGTTGGGCAGGGGTTGAGTCAGAAAGCATAATGACTTTGAGAATTGTATTCTGGAAGTCTGATTATTTTTACCACAATTATGGAGGTGGAGACTTTCTTGATTCTATATGAATCTTTTATCTTACACCATACATAAGAATAAACTCAAAATAGATAAAATTCTTAAATGTAAGACAAGAAACCATAAAAATTCTAGAAGAAAACAAAAGCAGTAAAATCTTAGATATCTCACTAGCAGATTTTTTTCTGATATATCTTATATGGCAAGAGAAACAAAGGAAAAAATAAACAAATGGGATTACATAAAAATAAAAAGCTTCTGCACAGTAAAAGAAACTATCATCAAAATGGGAGAATATATTTGCCAATAATACATCTGATAAGGGGTTAATCTCCAAAATATATAAAGTACTCATACAACTCAACAAAAGTAAAACAAGCAATCCAATAAAAAAAATTGGCAGAGGACCTGTATTGATACTTCTTCAAAGAGGACATACAGATGGCCAGTAAACATATGAAAAAAATGCTCAGTCACTAATCATTGGAGAGATGAAAATTAAAACCACAATGAGATACCACCTCACACTTGTCAGATTAGCTATCTTCAACAAATCAACAAACTGTAAGTGTCAGTGAGGATCTGAAGAAAATGGAACACTAGTTCATTGCATGTGGGAATGCAGACTGGTGCAGACACTATGGAAAACAGTATGGAGTTTCCTAAAAAAAAAAAAAAAAATGGAACTGCCATTTGACCCAGTGATCCCACTTCTGGGAATATATCCTATAAATTCTGAAACACCAATCAGAAAGAAGATATACACCCCTAAGTTCATAGTGGTGTTATTTACAACAGCTAAGATTTAGAAGCAACCCACGTGCTCATCAGTAGATAAATGCTGAGTAGCCAGATTATTATGACCACCTGATGTTTGTAAGCAAATTAGCCATACACTACATCATATGGAATATGGAAGCCAAAGGCCTATTCAAACACTTTTGCTGTCTGAGTTACCAAGTTAAATATCTCCAATTCACAAAAGAACACAAGGATTGGGCAATTGAGCATTGGAAAAAAAGTCATGTGGTCCGATGAATCACCTTTCCAGTTGCATCATGCAGATGGCAGAGTGAGAATTTCGCAGAAACAGCCTTAAAGCATGCACCCCATATAGATGAGTACAGCCCTTCAAGCTCTGGAGACAGTGTTATGGTTTGGGGCATGTTTTCCTGGCATGATATGGACCCTTTAATTCGTGTGGAATAATGTCTGAATAGCACAACGTACTGTAAATATCATTGCTGATCAAGTTCATCGTATCATGTTGATAGCAAATCCCAATGGAGATGGCTTCTTCCAACAAGACAATTCACCAGGCCATGGTGCGTTTATTGTGCAGGAGTGGTTTCAAGAACACGAGGGAAAATTTATCTTGCTTAGGTGGCCCTCACAATCACTAGATCTCAATTCAATTGAGCATTTGTGGGATGAAGTTAAAAGGGCCATCAGGCAGCTGATTCTATAGCCATCAAATCTAACAGAATTGGACAGTGCTATTCATCTGGCATGGTGAGATTCCTCACATCACCTTTCAACATCTCATGGAGTCAATGCCAAGAAGAAGCACCACCTTTTGCCTTCAATACTTCAATCACAGTATTGAAGGCAAAAGGTGGCCCAATGAAGTACTGATGGGGTTATCGTAATAATCTGGCCACTTAGTGCGTATGTAAACTGGAACATTTATATAATGGAATATTATGCAGCTGTAAAGAAAGAAGGAACTCTTACCCCTTGAGACAGTATGGATGGACCTGGAGAGGATTATGCTAAGTGAAGTAAGTCAATCAAAGAAAAACAAGTACCACATGATCTCATTTATTTGTGAAATCTAATGAACAAAATGAATTGATTAACAAAATAAGAATGACACATGGAGACATGGAGCAGATTGACGTACCTTGGGAGTGTTTGTGTGTGGGGCAAGGGGGGGGGGGGCGCCGAGGGGAAGAGAAGAGATAAACCAAAGAACTTGTCTACTTATATGAATAGCTCATGACACTCAACATAGTGTGGTGAAGGCCTGAGGAAGATAGGGGCTGGATGGAGAAGAATAAAGGAAAGGGAATGAGGGACATCTGTAATATTGTCAAGAATAAAAATATATGTGCACATTTTTATAAATCTTTATTGTTGAAAATATTACATATATCCCTTTTTCCCCCATTGCCCTTTCCCACCCTATCCCTAAATATCTATATCTATATCTATATCTATATCTATATCTATATCTATATCTATATCTATATATCTCTATCTCTATCTCTATCTCTATCTCTATCTCTATCATCTCTATCTCTATCTATCTCTATCTTTAAAAAACAACAAAATTAAATTGCTGCTGTTGAAAATTCTTTACCTGGGCAGTGTCTAGATTTTTTTAGAGAGATAGAATAAGACAGGTGCTTGCTGAACATATCTACTACTCATAGCATTTGTCTTGCAATTGTTTTTTCCCCCTTCTAATTCTGTTGGCTTTGACTAGATAATTTCAAGAAAATTAGAGACCCTCCTCCACTTTCCTTCTAAAACCCTTTCTTCCTTCTAGTTCAGTGCTTCTCAAAGGTGAGCATAGTATCATGCTAAGTGAAATAAGTCAGTCAGAGAAAGATAAATATCATATGAACTCATTTTCGGATCATAATGAACAACATAAAGTGATGAACAAAAGCAGATCTAGAGAAGCATCGATCAGTTCCTCAAACCTCAGAGGGAATGTAAGGGTGGGTGGGGATAAGGGAGAAAGATCAACCAAAGGACTTGTATGTATGCATATTAGCATAACCAATGGATTCAGACAACAGGGGTTGAGAGTGAGGGCATGATTAGGGGAGTGGGGGTAATGGGGGGATAAGGACACATATGTAATACCTTAATCAATAATAAAAGAAAGAAAAAAAAGAATTTAGTTACCAAATTACCTGAGCCATTCCTATGGGTTAATCTCATTTATTCTGTCTCCAAACAGTTTTAAATAGTCACCATTCGTTTCTAAATTGTAGTGTTTGAAATCCCTTTATGCCCGCCTCTTTCCCTCTGTTACTTCAGGAACTCAAAGTGAACATTTGAGGAGAAGGCAGGATGTGTGATCTTCTCATGTACTTCTTAGTAAGGATGATTCTAATGTAAGTTCAAGAAGGTGAAAGACTCTTGAATCAGATGTTTAAAAATATATCTGCAAATGTTTGTCTCTACCTGACTCTTTCCACATAAATTACTGTTGTTGCTATTCTGAGGATATAAATTATATTGTGATGAAATTCTTCAGTTTTTTTCTGCACATGAGGTCAGAAAGGATAGTTTAAGGACCACAATTGATTAAATATCCATTTATTATATAATGATAATGGCAAGTCAGTCACCATATAATTCTAGCAAAGGTAAGAAAATCAGATTTCAACATGAGAAATATGGTTAATAGTAATTTTAATCAGAAATCATTTATATTCAACAATCTAAATTTAAGAAAAAAATTGATATGACCAAAGTCCTACCCAGGGAATGTCACAGAATAATGGAAGTCTGGGTTGGATTCATTTACTGAAGAAAAAAACAATTCTTATTGTACCTGAAGAATTCTGATGATAGAAACAATATTTTAAGTGACTGAAAATAATTAGCGATATACTGATTAAGTCCATTTCAGAGCATCATTATTGAGAACTTTAGAAAATCTGAGTGTTTGAGGAGAAGTGACTTATTAAATTCTGTCTCTTAATGAGAAGAGAACACGTTAGACATTTTATTAAAAAGATTAGAGACCTGGTGCATGAAATTCATGCATGCGGGAGTCCCTAAGCCCAGCCTGCAGCCTCTCCAATCCGGGATCCCTCGGAGGGTGATGGAGGGAGATGTCCGACTAACTCTCGCAATTTGGAACCACTGTTGGCTCTTAACTGCTCGCTTGCTCGCCTGCCTGCCTGCCTGATTGCCCCTAACTGCTCTTCTGCTGGCCTGTTCACCCCTAATTGCCTCTGCCTCACCCTGCACTTGGGATCCAGGATTCCCTCTCCTGGTCTCTTGCAGGCACCTAAGACCTGGGCTTCCCTCCCTCTGTCCAGTTGCAGGCACACAGGACCCAGGCCTACTTCCCCAAGGCTGGCCGCAGCTGCAGGGGACTGTGGGTAGGAGGCTTTGCCTGGGCCATAGCAACAGATGTCCTGGACCACAGTATGGGTGGCTTGTCCCTCTCCCAGGCCCCAGCTGCAGATGCAACCGATGGCGCAAGGAGCCACAGGGTAGCAGCTTGTTCCTCTCTGGGGTTACAGGCACAGACACAACCAAAGGATTGCAGGGCATGTAGCTTGTGTCTCTTCCAGGCCACGAGCACAGCCACTGGCTCCCAGGACCATGGGGATAGTGGGGCGTTCTGATTGACTCTCTCCTGGGCTGCAGGCACAGCTACTTGCTCCTGGAACCACAGGGCTTGTTCCTCTCCCAGGCCACAGCCTGACTGGTCCCCATTCCTCTCTCTTGAGCTCATTTGTGCTTGGTTGGTCCCTATTCCTCTTTCCCCAGTGTTGAGTGTCTGAGCCTTTATGGCTTGAGGGTGTGAGGGCATGATGACCATTTGCATTTATTTAGGATGTTCTTGAACAAATAGAGATAAAAAGGTAGCAGACAGACAATTCTGCTGATGGTGGTGTGGGGTTGTTTGGGTGGGTGGATGCAGGGATTGAGCAAAAAGAAAAAAGAGAGATAGAAATGGACAACAATGTCATGATTTTGGAGACTGTGGGATGGTGAAAGTGCAAGAGGGCCTACAGGGGATAGATGGTGATAAAAAAAATAATAAGATAAATCCAAGATTTTAAAATATTATTCTGCCACACCCTTTTTTCTACTCTCCAGAGCTCCCTCCTTTCATTAAAATAAAAAAACATTTTATTGAATCTATAGTCAAATGAATGTTTTATACCATTCAGTTGCACAGAAAACAAAAAGGTATTTCATGATAGTTATAAAATTTATGTATTTTCTTATTTTTGGTAGCGGATTTATTTAGGAGGCTCCTGTGTTTGAATGGTATCTACACATGTGAAAAGGTACTGAATGGTATTTAAAAAGTTCTTGTTTATATTTCTTCTTTGCATTACTCTTTTGCACTAATATGTGATTTGATAATTAACACAATTATATAGTCAATTGTACTTGTTTTTGAAATCCCAGATTGGAAACTTAAATTATCTGTAAAAGATAATTTATACTAGTGTTCCAGAAAAATTATATATTTGAACCAAGAAAACAGCTTATTTATACATTACACTCACCCGACTGATTCTACTATGACTAGTTGCATGACACCAGACAAATTGCATAATATCTTTAAGACTCAGTTTCTTCTTTGGTAAAACAGAAATGATGTTATTGAGGAGACTAAAGTAGATTGTGCACAAAGATATTTATTGTGATGTCTACCCAGAGGGAGGGTCAAGTAAACGTTATTTCAGATTGTTAATTTTTCTTTTCCAATACATGCAAAGTGCTGAATTGTTTCATGGTCACTTAAATTTATATAAAAATAACTCCGAGATTCAAACATATGACTTTATTTAAATGAACCCAGTGTAAAGATGTGACTATAGATATGTGATACTTAAAAAAATATATTCACTTGAATATTATCATTTAGCTCATCTTGAAAAGTAGACATGCCTCCTAATAATTTTACCCTTGCTAAAAAACTGTAGGTTTGCCCTAACTTGTTTGGATTCCAGTCAAAAGCATGTATCTTGGTTGTGGGCACATCCCCAGTAGGGGGTGTGCAGGAGGCAGCTGATCGATGTTTCTCTCTCATCAATATCTCTAACTCTCTATCACTCTCCCTTCATCTCTGTAAAAAAAAAATCAATGAAATATATTTTAAAAACTTTGTAGGTTTTATTTATGAAAGTCTTGGCAAGAGCAAATTATGAGCCATATTAAAACAACCACCAAACAGTGTCATTGTTTTTATCTGACTGAAAATGAAACCCATCCTTGGTGGTGAGGAAGGTCAAATAAGAAACTCCATCACATTTGAAAGAGCTTGGTAAGTTATAAAGACTTATATAAATGTAAAATCATAGAGTGGAGTTAAAGAATGAAAATTCTCATTGAGATTATTAAAATTATGCCTCCAGCTCTTAAAAATAATTCAGAAAACTTCCAAGTGGTTTGAGGTCTAGTAGCAGCATTATGATATATATATGGAGTATCTAATATGCCTACATGGAGGTGGACAATATGCATTGAGTACGTAAAATTTTGTTGGTAAAAATAGTCATTCATACTATTTAAAAAAGTCTTTATTGAACCTATTAGGGTGTCATTGGAATGAAATTATATAGGCTTCATGTGTACAATTTTATAATACACCATCTATATATTGTTTGTGTGTTCATCAAGTTTCTTTGCCCCTTTACCCTCTTCTACCCCCATTCCGTTGTCTATATGAGTTTTTTTGTTTGTTTAATTCTTTCACCTTTTTAACCCTGAGTCCCTTCCTTTCTGATAGCTATTAGTCTGTTCTCTGTATCTATGTGCCTCTTTTTATTTTGTTTCTTAGTTTATTTGGTTAATTACATTCCACATATAAGTGAAATCATATGGTATTTGTATTCTTCTGATTAGCTTATTTTGGTTAGCATACTACTCTCTAGATCCATTCATGCTGTCATAAAATGGTAAGATTTTTTAAATGGCTGAGTAGAATTTCATTGTGAAAATGTACTACATCTATTTGATCCATTTGGTCTGCTTCCAAATATTGGTTATTGTAAATAATGCTTCAGTGAACATAGATGTACATATATTCTTTTGAATCAGTATTTCAGAATTCTTCAGATATATTCCCAGAAAGGGCTGGGCAGCTATATATAGGCTGGGCAGCTATATATAGGCTGCAATAGTCTATATTCCCACCAACAGTGCATTATGGTTCATTTTTACCTCCACATCCTGGCCAATAATTTTTGTTTATTGACTTATTGATGATAGTCATTCTGACAGGTGTGAGGTGATATCACATTGCAGTTTTAATTTGCATTTCTCTGATGATAAGTGAAGTGAGCATCTTTTCATGTTTATTGGCCATATGTATGTCAGGCTCTTTGCCCATTTTATAAATTGAATTGTTTGCTTTCTTAGTGTTGATTTGTATAAGTTCTTTATAAATTTTGGATAGTAACCCCTCATTATATATATCATCGGTGGCTATATTTTCCCATTCAGTGGGTTGTTTTTTCATTTTATTGATAGTTTCCTTTACTTTGCAAAAACTTTGTTAGTTTAATATAGTTCCATTCGTTTATTTTTTGTTTTGTTTCCCTTGCCCAAGGCAATGTCAGAAAAATATTGCTAAGAGAAATGCCCAAGATTTTACTGCTTATTTTTTCTTCTAGAATTTTTATGGGGTTTGAGTGTTACATTTAAGTTTTAATCCATTTTGAATTTATTTATGTGTATGCTGTAAGGTGTTCTAATTTTATTTATTTTTGCATGTATCTTTCCAATTTTCCTAAAAAATATAACAAAAATATTTGTCCAATATGCTTGTAATTTATTTATTCAATAGACTATCATTACCCCATTGTACGTTCTTGCAACCTTTATTGAATATTAATTGACAATAAAGGCATGAGTTTATTTCTGGGTGCTCTATTTTTTCCCATTGATCTATATATCAGTTTTCATGCCAGTCCCTTCTATTTTTATTATCATGGCCTTTTAATATAGTTTCATATCAGGTAGTGTGATTCCTCCAACTTTGTCATTTTTTTCTCAAGATTGCTGTGGCTATTCATGATCTTTTATGGTTCCATATAAATTTTTGAAATATTTGTTCTAGTTTTGTGAAATATACCATTGTTATATTGATAGTAATTGCATTGAATCTATAGATTACTTTGAGTAGTATAGACATTTAAATCATGTAAATTCTTCCTACCCATGAACATAGTGTATGCTTCCATTTTTTTATATATTCTTCATTTTCTTTCTTCAGTATTGTATAAATTTCCAAGTATAGGTATTTCACATTTTTGGTTAACTTTATTCAAGATATTTTATTTTTTTGATGCAATTGTAAATGAGATTTTTAAAATTTAATTATTATTTTTTAAAGTTTTCTAAAAATATATTTTATTGATTTTAATAGACAGGAAGGGAGAGAAATAGAGAGTTAGAAACATCCATGAGAGAGAAACATCTATCAGCTGCCTCCTCCACACCCCTTACTGGGGATGTGCCTGCAACCAAGTTACATGCCCTTGACCAGAATCGAACCTAGGACCCTTCAGTCTGCAGGTCAGGGCTCTGTCCATTGAGCCAAACCAGTTAGGGCAAGATTGTTTTCTTAGTTTCTTTTTATGATGGTTTATTATTAGTGTATAAAATACAACTAGTTTCTAGATATTTCTTATTTTATCCTACTACTTTGCTGATTTCAGTTATCAGTTCTAATAGATTTTTGTTAGAATATTTAGGTTTCTCTAGATACCATATCATCTTCAAATAATGACAGCTTTATTTACTTAATTTTTAATCCTTACCCAAGGATATGTTTATTGATTTTTAGAGATAGAGGAGGGGGGAGGGAAACATTGATGTAAGAGAAAAAATCAATTAGTTGTGTCCCATACAAGCACAGACCCAGAATAAAACCCGTAACCTAGGCATGTGCTCTGTCTAGGAATGAAATCTGCAATCTTTTGGTGTACAACAGAATGTTGTTCAAATCAAATGGCAGGCAGGTCAATACTGACAGTTTTAATGTTTCCTTTTAAATTTTGATAACTTTGACTTCTTCTGCTTGTCTGATTATAGTGGCTAGGACTCCAGTACTAGGCTTAATGAAAGTGGTAAGAGTAGACATTCATGTCCTTCATTTATGGGCTTTATTATGTTGAGATATGTTCCCTCCATTCCACTTTGCTGAGTTTTTATTTAAAAAAAAAAAAGGATGTTGATGGTTTTTTCTGCAACTATTGATGTGATTATGTGCTTTTTATCCTTCATTTTGTTTTGTTTGCTTAATTATTGCTAGATTCAGTTTGCTAATATTTAATTATACATATTAGCATCTATGTTCACCAGGGATATTGGCCTACAATTTTCTTTGTGGTGTTCTTACCTGGTTTTGAAATTAGGACAATGCTGGCCTGGTAAAAGAACTTGGGAGTCTTCCCTCCTATCACATGTTTTGGGATAGTTTGAGAAGGATAGGCATTAGTTCTCCTTTGAATGTTTGGTGATATTCACATGTGAAGCCATCTGATTTAAGACTGCTTTGATTTCATTAATTGTAATCAATCTATTCAGATTTTTTGATCTTCCTGAATCAGGCTTGGAAGATTGTATGTTTCTAGGAATTTATCCATTTTGTCCAATATGTTTGTAATATATTTTAAAAACATCTTGTACCTTTGTAGAGTCAGTTATTACTTCTTTTTCATTTGTGATTTTACTTATTTGGGTCCTCTCTCTTTTTTTCTTAATGAGTCTGTTTAAAGGATTTTTTAAATCTTATTTGTCTTTTCAAAGGACTCTCTTGGCTTCACTGACATTAAAAAATACTTTATTTCATTTATTTAGTCTATGTGTCATTTATTTATGTTCTGATCTTTATTATTTCCTTTCTTCTACTCTCTTTGGGCTTTCTTTGTTGTTCTTACTCAAGTTCTTATTAGTGTATAATTTGATTGTTTATTCAAGCTTTTTTTTTGTTTCTTGAGATAGGACTGTATTGCTATGCATTTCCTTCTTAGGATTGTTTTTGCTATTTCCTATAGATTTTGTGTTGTTGTGTTCTCATTTTCATTTGTTTCAAGGTATCTTTTGATTTCTTCCTTTATCTTACCATTAACACATTCATTATTTAGTAACATGTCATTTAGCTCAAACCTTGGTGTGTTTTTCAAATTTTTTTTGTGTGTGGCTGATTTCTAGTTCCATACCATTATCTATAATAATCTATAATAATAAAAGTTAATGTGCTAATTAGACCAGATAGCCAAACAACCTTCTGAACATCTTTCTGAATGAAACTATAGCAGTGGGGGCTGAGACAGAGGCAGTTAGGGGTGATCAGGCAGGTAGGTGAGTGGTTAGGGGCAATCAGGCAGGCAGGCACAGGCAGTTAGAGGTGATTAGGCAGGCAGGTGAGTGTTTAAGAGCCAGCAGTCCTGGGTTGACAGAGGGTACAGGCCAGGCTGAGGGACCCTCCCACCCATGCACTGGACCTCTAGTAATTAGAGAATGTGCTTAATATGATTTATATATTATATTTATTGAGACTTGTTTTGTAGTCTATCTTAGAAAATGTTTCATGTGCACTTGAAAAAAATGTATATTGTGCTGCTTTGGGATGAAATGCTCTAAAAATATCAATTAAAGCCGAACCGGTTTGGCTCAGTGGATAGAGCATCAGCCTGCGGACTGAAAGGTCCTGGGTTCGATTCCGGTCAAGGGCATGTACCTTGGCTGCGGGCACATCTCCAGTTGGAGGTGTGCAAGAGGCAGCTGATCGATGTTTCTCTCCCATCGATGTTTCGGACTTTCTATCCCTCTCCCTTCCTCTCTGCGAAAAATCAATAAAATATATAAAAAAAATAAATAAAAATATCAATTAAATATATCTGACCTAGTGTGTCATTTAAAGCTGATGTTTTTTGTTGATTTTATGTCTGGAAGACCTATCCATTGATGTCAATGTAATGTTAAATTTCCCTACTACGACTATTACTGTCAATCTGTCCTTTTATGATTATCAAGATTTGCTTTATATATTTAGGTGCTCCTATGTTGGGGGCATAAAGGTTTACAAAGTTACATCATCTATATGTAGAGTACTTCTTTGTCTCTTACTATAGACTTTGTTTTAAAGTCTATTTTTTTTCAGGTATAAATACTGCTATTCAAGCTTTTTACCCTTTCCATTTGCATGAACTATTTTTTCATCCTGTTAGTTTTAGTCTGTGTGTATCTTTTATCCTGAGATAGGTATCTTGTAGGAGCATATATATAAATCTTGTTTTCTTATCCATTCAGCTACCCTATGTCTTTTGATTGGAGCATTAAGTCATATACATTAAAGTGATTATTGACAGGCACATATTTATTGCCATTGTATTTTTTCTTTTAACTATGTTCCCCTATGTTGTTTTTAAGCTTTTTCTTAAACACACATACACGCACACATGCACGCATGCACACACACAAACAGACCCTTTAAAATTTCTTGTAATACTGGTTTGGTGGTAACAAACTTCTTTCTTTTTCTTATCTGGTAACCAACTTTAAATTATAGCCTTGCTGGGTCAAGCATGTCTTGGTTTTAGGTATTTGCTTTCCATTACTTTGAATATTGTACACTAATCCTTTCTGTCCTGAAATGTTTCTGTTGAGAAATCAGGTGACAGTCTATGGATCATCCTTGTAGTTAACTTATTGTCTTTTTCTTAGGGCTTTTAAAATTCTCTATATATTTTTTTAACATTTGCCATTTTAATTATGATGTGTCCTGTTGTAGGCCTTTTTGTGTCCCTCCTATTTTGGACTCTCTGTGCTTCCTGGACTTGTCATTTTCTTTCACCAGGTTAGGAAAGTTGTCAGTCATTATTTCCTCAAATAGATTCTTGATAACTTTCTCTCTCATTATCCTGGTATACCTGTGTTTTGGATATTGTTATGCTTCATGTTATCCCAAAGGTCCATTAAATTATCCTCACTTCTAAAAATTATTTCTTCATTTTCCTGGTCTAGCTGGGAAATAGTCTAACGGTTGCTTTGTCTTTCAAATCACTGATTCAGTTCTCTGGTTCATCCAACATACTGTTTATTCTTTCTAATGTATTCTTCATTTTAGATATTATATTCTTTATTTATTGTTTAGTAACATGTCATTTAGCTCAATGCCTTTGTGTGTTTTCAATTTTTTTTACATTTTATTTTTTATTTTTTATCTTTATTGTTCAGTTTATTAATTACATTATTCCCTCTTTTTTATCCTCCTATAGCTCCCCTCCACCCTGTACCCATCCCACTCTCTGCCCTCACCTCCACCTCCCCACTGTCCTCTCCCATTGTTGCAAGATTTTTGTCCAGTCTCTTGCTGCACTTCCCACACCCCTTTTCTCCCCAAGAATTGTCAGTCCATTCCCTCTCTATGTCCATGTTTCTGTTATATTCACCAGTTTATCCTGTTCATCAGATTATTAATTCACTTGAATTTTAGATTCATTTGTTGATAGATGTGTATTTGTTGTTCATAATTTATATTTTTACCTTTTTCTTCTTCCTCTTCTTAAAGAATATCTTTGAGAATTTCATATAATATTGGTTTGGCAGTGATGAACTCCTTTAGCTTTTTCTTATCTGCAAAGCACTTTATCTGATCTTCAATTCTGAATGATAGCTTTGCTGGATAGAGTAATCTTGGTTGTAGATTCTTGCTATTCATCACTTTGAATATTTCTTGCCACTCCTGTCTGGCCTGCATCGTTTCTGTTGAGAAATCCACTGACAATCATATGGGTACTCCCTTATAGGTAACTAACTGTTTTTCTCTTGCTGCTTTTAATATTCTCTCTTTATCTTTTGCTCTTGGCATTTTAATTATGATGTGTCTTGGTGTGGTCATCTTTAGATTTCTATATTTTGGGGTTCTGTGTACTTCTTGGGCTTTTCAGTCAGTTTCTTTCACCAGGTGGGTGAAGTTTTCAGTCACTATTTCTTTAAGTAGGTTTTCATTGCCTTGCTCTCTCTCTTTTTCTGACACCCCCATAATTCGAATGTTGGCATGCTTGAGGTTGTCCCAGAGGCCCCTTACACTATCTTCAATTATCTGGATTCTTTTTGTTTCTTGCTTTTCCAGCCGAGTGGATTTTGCTTCTTTGTATTTCAAATCTTTGACTTGGTTCTTGTGGCCCTCTGGACTGCTTTTAGGACTTTGTGTAATATTTTTTATTTCAGTCAGTGTATGCTTGATTTCTAGTTGGTCCTTTTTCATATCCATGAGGGTCTCATTCATTTCCTCGTAGGTGTTGTTCATTTCCTCGTTGGTCTTGTTCATTTCCTCATAGGTCTTGTTCATTTCCTCGTAGTTCTCATTAAGTTCATCAGCCTTTTCTAGGAGCCTCTTGAAAAGACATAACTGTGATTTTGAACTCTATGTCTAGTCATCTTTTTCCCTCCATTTCTTTCACACCTGATTTCTTTCCATGTCTCTGCATGGTGGGTCTTTCCTGAGTTGGTCGATTAGTTTTATGTGGTAGATATCCTCTAAGGGACAGTGGCTCAGCCTCCCCAGTTACCTGAGGTGGATACTCTTACTGCAATCCTTTATGGGTTGCACAGTATTTTTGAATTTAAGCCCAGCTTGTTGTTGTTAGCCCTAGGAGGTTTTGACCTCCAGGCCAATTGGCTATGCAGGGAAACTGTTTAGGTTGGATGGGCGGAATCTCTGGGCTGAGCACACAGCGTCAGCATCAGCTACGCCCTATGTGGCGCACAGTCTTTGTGTTGGGTGGTAATGGCTGCAGGCACCTCCAAGAGTTATCCGCCGCTGGTCTTCTCCCTACCCCCCCCCCGCCCCCCATTGCCAGACAACTCTGCCTCTCTCCAAATGAGTGTGTGCCCGAGGTTGTAAAACAAAGCAGTCCGGTGGTCTTGGTAACGAGGGAGCAAGTCGTGAGTCTGTGCTGTAGCGCACTTTACGTGCAAACAGCTATTCCAACCCGCACTCTCCTCAGACTCGGAGAGCTCTGCCATGCCCGGCTTTTAATGTGTGTACCCTGGACCTCGGACTTCGCCTGGCACTGGGGAATCTGTGCAGTTGGACGTCTCCGCCCTCCCTGTTGGAGATATCCAGCTGGGATTGCTGCTGCCAGCCCTACAGCCCACGCACGTCCCACGGCTCTGAACCTCTGACTCTGCGCGTATCTTCAAGTCTGTGCTCCGCCACTCTTCTGCGTCTCAGTGTCCCACCTTTACTTTTATTTGTGGAACTTTCACTCAGCCAGCTTTCCAGTGATTCTGGATGATGTTTGTTTTGTTGTTATGTTGTAGTTTTTGAATTTTTGTGTGGGGCAGCACAATAGATGTTTACCTATGCTGCCATCTTGGTTTCTCCAGACTCATTTTTTTTTCCTTATGACTGATTTCTAGTTCCATACCATTATCTATATGACTGATTCTTTTTATGGTTTCTATTATTTTTTTATGCATGCTAACTTGTTGTTGAAGTCAATAAGTTCCTTGAGCATCCTTATATCCTTTTTTTTTTAAACTGTATATCTGGTAAATTGCTTGTCCCCATTACATTTAGCTTTTTTTTCCCATGGAAATTTCTCCTATACTTTAATTTGGTCATGCTTCTTTGTCTCCCCATTTTTTTGCTCCCTGTTTGTGTTTGTTTCTATGTATTAGGTAGTTCTGCTATGATCTTGTATCATAGGTGTCCTGTGGTACCCAGTGATGCAGTCTCCTTGACCTCCTACCATGGGTGCTCCAGGAATGTCCCTTGTGTGGGTTATGTGAGCCCTCCTGTTGTAATTTATTGCTATTGGCTCATTTGGTTCACTGACTCTAAAGATTGACCCTGACTACAGTATATGATCTGCTGTGTAGGTGCTGATCTACAAAAAGAAAAATTCATATCAGCAGGGTCTGATGTCTACAAAGATCTCCCTTTGTATATGCTGCTTGTGAATTATATCCTGCTCTGGTGTTTTCTGAAGCTATTGGTTTTTTGGGCCTTTTGTGAGGGACTCTGGTGCAATTCAATGTCAAACACTGCCTGTGACTGGTTCTCAGTAACTTGTTTGGAGCTATAAAGTGAGCCACAATTTGTGGTTGCTTCTGCTAGGTCTTAGTATGTATGGGAATAACCAAGCTGTGCTCTGAGACTAGCTTTTACCAGCAGGTCAGCAAAACCCCAAAGTACTCCATGATCCACCTTTGTTGGCCTCTGCCTTCCAGCTACCTGATAGGCTCAGTCACTGAAAGAGCCTCTGGCAATATCCGAATTGCATGGGGTATGTTCTCTGTGAGTCATCAAGTAGGGGCAATTTGGGTTCACCATATTTATGCAGAGTCAAACTCAGTGCCAGTGCAGGGTCTGTGGTCACTCAGAAAATGTCCCAGAGTATACCAAGTCTAGCTGCCAAATGCTGGGTGCCTACAGGCATTTGTGGTGGGGCTGAGTCTCAGAGAATTGCCAGGAGGAGCCTAGCAGAGTTTATCAGGCCCATCAGACCAAGATAAACTTGGTCTGCACTGGTAGAGCCTGTGAGGGAATAATAGCCCTTTTCCTAGAGCCACAAAGCTTAATCTGTCTAATAGTCTCCAAAAGCCTGAGATTAACAAGGCAGAGCTTCCAGGAATTGGGAAGGTAGGGCTAGTGGATCTTCTATGAGAAGCAGATGCCGGTCAGGCTTGGGGGAAGGCAGGAGGAGTGGTCTCTACCCAAGAATCACAGAACTCAGTTTGTCCCAGGTCCTTCCCAGACCTTGGCAGAGTGGGTCTCCCAGGAGTTGAGGGTGTGAGGACACCTAGTGCTTCGAGGATGGTTCTAGCAGATCTCCCTTGAGGAGAAAGTACCAATCAGGTTCATGGGAAATTGGGGAAATGGCTCCTGCTCCAAAGAAATACCACTCAGTCACTGACCCTTCTAGAGTCTCTATACCCTAACCCCTCAGGCAACTGACAAACAACAAGAATAGGGTATGAACTCTGCAGGGTTGGGCAAGAGGAAGTCCAGAGCTTGGAGCTATGGTATTTTATTCCCCTAGGTTGATGCTTATGGAGGGTTGTGTTCCACTTAAAAAAGATAATGTTTGCATGCTGAAGAGTTCAGCAAAAAATTCTCTTCTCAGCTCTTTCTCCCAGCCACAAAACCCAGTCTCTCCTTACATGACTTTAGTTTGCTCTGCCCTCCCTTTGCTGGAGCCAAGGGTAAGTGGCTGCAAATGAGAAAATGTGCATTGGCCCTTTAGGAGGGCATCTGTATTTCTAGCAGCCTCCTGTATTTCCCTAAAATACTGAATCCCCAATGATTTTCGCAGCCAGATGACGTGTAGGAGCCACTTCCTATTTCTGGTGCTTTGTGCTAGGGAGCCTAGAATGGTGCTGAGACTCCATGCTTCTCAGAGAAACCACTACAGCTAACATATCCCTGCAGAATCTCAGCTGACACCTGTGGGCATGGGGCCAGCCATTTTCATATCTCCCTTCTTACCAGTCTTGATGTGGCTTTTTCTGTAAATCCTTGGCTATATGACTTCTATTTAGCTAGTCTTCAGTTGGTTTTTCAGGTTGATTTTTCTATATTTTAGTTGTAATTCCAGTTTGATTCTGGAAGAAGGTGATTGTAATATTTACACCATGTTGGATCTCCCCATTCACATTATTTGTTTTGTTTCTACTCTGCTTTTATACATTTCCTGCCATAACTAAAATGATCTCCTATCAACTAATTTTACATCTTTGATTGCTAAACCATGCCCTTTAGTTTGTCTTCCAAATTCTTCTAAAGTTGGTTCAGAAGTTTTGTCAAAGCATACCAACTATAAACTTGGGCTGGAGTGCAGCAAATGGGTATCACTTACTTGTTTCAGAGTTATTTTAATAATTAGTTGAGGTGATATGTATAAGTTACAATTTTTACAGTGTGATAGTGTCAATGAGTTATAAACCAAGTAGATGATGGAATAAATATTAAGATCTGGAGCAGAAAACTAGGAAAATAACATCCATAAGGTAGAATACACTTCCAGTTCTGAAACATGTTTGAATAGATAGTAACAAATATCTAATTTGGCAGTTTCCACAAATTGTGGTTTAAATTCACCATTGTCAGATCATTTGGTTAACTGAAACTCTAAGAGAGAACATGGTTTGATCATATTCTGTTTGATAATTTGGAGAAAATGATTTCACCTTTCAAATATGACTATCAGTGGCATCCTCATCAACTCTTTCTCAGAGGTCATTTCAAATTCTTTTGACTTTTTAAATTTTATTTTATAGGTTCAGCACTTCCCTTTACTATTCTGTCACTTTGTGTTAATAATACTTTTTGGCTAGCAACTGAATGTAATAATTCTTAATAAAAGCTGACTTATCTCTTCCTCCTTAAGTGCAGCGATAGACATAACCTAATCAGTGTCTGCTGAAGCATCTTATCATAGCTGGAACACTAGGGAGTATAGATTAGCAGCTCTGCTAATGTGCAAAGACGAAAAGGGCTAAAACATCGCATACCCTATTTTCTGTATTAGTGCATGTGTTTAGTTATTCAAAGGAACCTTGCAGATGTATATAGATAATTATTTGTTCAATATCAAGATTGAAAAAGAAGTAGCAAAATGATATTTTGAAAATGAATGGACACATCATTTTGCCAGAAAAAAATGACCAATGATTTTTAAAGTTTTCCACCAGATAATGAATAGCTTTATTAGAGATATTCCTAGAGCAGGCATGTGCTTTGCAACACAGCTAAATCCATTAGGCAAACAGAGAGGGCAGACAGAGCCACAATGCCAAAGACTGCATTATGAATATAATGGAATACAAATCAGATGCTACCAAAATACTCAGATTTAAAGTTTGTCAGTGACTAAATTACAGCATTTAGAAATTATCATTCTTCAATGAAATTACATGAAATGTTCCTCAGCAATCTACTCTATAACATATAGGCATTCAGTAATTTCTTTCTATAGTTTGCAAAAATGAAGGAATTTCTTGAAAATGCATGCATACTACCTGCCATTGTTTATTTTGATTCATTTAATGGAATCCTAATTCCAGTATTTTAAGAAACACTCTCTACTGTTTTCATAGACCTGCAAATAGACCTTCAATTCAAAATATTTTTCTTTTAGAAAGAAAGGGATTTGGAATGTAAGATAATAAAATTACAAATACACTGAATTCTTCTTAAGCACAGTCACTTCTGTATTTGCAGGCTTAACATGTTAGAATTTAAGAAGGTTTAAGTTAGATCCAAAGGAGACATGTTTTCCAACAGTCTTTCCTTTAAATGTTGGTTTTTAGATACTCTGTGAACCTTCTGACTTGTTTTCTAAGAGGTTAGTGTTAGATACCTTTTTATAAATATAGCTGTTATAGTTTAAAAAGATTTTTTATTCCAATGAGATGAAGATGGGATAAATCAGACTTCAGTAAAACATATATGTATGTCAGGGCAAAATAGTTCAGTTACCAAAGCCCAGGGAGTAACATCACTGCACACATCAGAGGAAATGTCATTGACTCCATTGCTGCTGTACATCCTGCACCTGTTGTGTCTAAGGTGTTCCCAAAGTCTGTTTGGTGGATTTGTTTTACATCACTGAGGTTCATCTCTTCCGGCATCCCTGCAGAGGCAAATAACAAAACACAGGATGATGCATGACCATCTTACCATGATACATCTGGAACAACTCTTAAACCCAAGTGTGAATGCCATCATTTTTTCCCCCACAGTATTCTCTATGTGTTCATCTAACTCTCAGTGACTCATGTGATCCAGGTATTTCTACTCTTCTTAATTGGAGAGTCCAGGCTCTTGAATAAGAGTTCTCAGAAATATAGGAGAAAGTTGAAATGCTATTCTCCCCAGTTTCTTAAAAGCATTTGGAGTATTTCTCTAATGTCATTAATTAGTAAAATAGTAAATAAATTTAACTTTAAAATGTCATTAACTATGGCATTATTGCTTGTCCCAGAAATGTAGCAACTACAGTAATTATGTGAAAAGATTTTCTTGAAAAAATGTAAGGAGAAATAATTAAATATGACATTTTTTACAGGATCCTAGTTGGAAATACATGAAAAGATAATAACTAATATTATATCCTTTATATACACATACACTTTTGGGGATGGAGATGTAGAGATTTGTCAATAGATCAAGAATTTGTTAATAGGGTGACTTGCAGATGAAAATCGGGGATAATGTGTTTAATTAAAAGAAAGTGGGCAATATCAACCAAGATCCAGTTACCCTGGTTATTACTTCTCTGTGTTATGAAACTTCACAAGAAGAGGAGGAGACCAGCTCCAAAATTATGGGGGAAGAAATGATCAGTTTCTTAAGAAAGTTTACTGTAATATACTGAGGGAATTGCTAACTTATCACTTATTATCTAGTGCCAACAGTGTTCTGAGACCATGTGACTGTCTGGATTATCTCATGGCATGCCACTATCAGTCACAATTAAGTTTAAATTTAATATTGTTACAGCCACACATATTGACATCATAATTACAGTGAGACTGAGGAAAAAAAGCTTCTTATAAGGAAAAGTCAGTATTTATGTAATTAGGTCAATATGCATATATAATTCAGAAGATGAGCTCTATTGCATTCAGAGCATTAAAATGAAGTGCAGCTCTACTGATCTACCGTATTGATTTTACAGTCTGAGCTCTCCCATTATTATTCATTGTTTGGATACTTGTTTTGCCCTTCTATGTCATTAGACAAGATGAATAAACTAGTGATTCATTTTTTATAGGGACTAGAGTAGAGTGTAAATATTTTAGTCATGGTTTTATACTTCTTGTTATGCTAGAGCTTAAGAAGGAGATATGAGGACTCTAGGCAATTAAAATAATTTTTCTCATGATTACTACATAAATTTGAACTCTGAGGGCTTTACTTTTCATTTTTAAAGCACTGTAAAAAGGTTCCAGGATTGTATTCATGAATAACCTATTTTAACACCTTTCTGAGCTGGTGTTTCTCTCATTCATTCATAAGCCAGGTACTGGTCTGGGTTTAGGTGATACCATTTCATGAGAAATAATATTTAAGTAGAAAGATCTTAGATCTTATGCCTGAAACTCAGGCAATGCCAGGAATGATATCCTACTCTCAATCTGATGTCATTTTAACATCGGAGAGAAAGATGTTACTAATAAATTAATATAATGATGCTAAGGAGGATGGCCACTTGACATAAGCTTTATATGCAAAAGATTGAAGATCCCTTCAAGAGCCTGGCAGTTTCTAATCAAATTTCAATTGAGCCTTGATATCTGTAAAGGAATGTAGGCATTCTGAGAAAGTGAGCCCCACAATTATTTGATACGATGATTGTTTTCTTAAAGGAATTTAATTAAATTTATAAATTTTATCAAAGCTTAACCAAACACTCATAAAGGAAAAATCAGTCTGGGAATTTTTGAGATTAACAAATTAAGCAAAACACAAATGAATCTTTGAATAATGTTTTCTATGCATGATAGTAACTCAGAAAGATGCCAATACATTCATATTTCTGCCCTTGGTGGCTTATAGTCTGGTAGAGAAGGTAGTCATGTTATTACAAAATTAATGTAATGTTAAAACTTGGGTACATGCCTGGCGGTTGGTGCTATGAAGCATGTAAAAGGAATGTAATTTGCTGAGAGAAGTCTCCACTAAGGGAAGTGTCAATGTGGATCATTTTATTTGGCAATATCTACAAAGTGCTTGCTATAGTGCCAGTACTTCACACATATTAACTTGTTTCATTCTCACAACAGTTCCATGTGGTAGACACAGTCCTTATGGCTGCTTTTGTAGATGAAGAAACTAAGGAACTGGGAGGTTAACTAACATCAAATCAGTTTGAACCAGCCTGTGTTGTGATCACCTGCTGGGCTGACGTCAAGCAGTTAGCTGGACACCAAGAAATCAGTATTTAATTTGGAAGCAAAGAAGGTCAATTATGTTTGCCCAGAGAGTTTTCACTAGGATAAATGTTTCTCCTTTATTTATCTAGGATGGCTTATTATGTGCTAGTTTTGTGTACTAATCAAGCAACTGGAAATATTCAGTGTTAGAATTCTTGTGAGCACATACAGGGTGGTGAGTCAGAAGGCTTGATGAATCAGAGAATTGCAGCTTCTTTTGTCATGCTGGCCTTTTCCTTAAGGCAGGGAGTGTGGGTATTTCTCCCTTTTTATCTATTCTGACTAAATACATATTTTAAAATGTATTAGTTCCACTACACAACAAAGACTATGTTTCAAGGTAATTTGTTTTATTTTTTTTTTAAAAAGGAAAATTGTATAGGCAAGAGTTTGTTAATTTGATCACTCATTTACAAAATTTACCCACTTCTGTCTCTATGTCAGGTACTGTGCTGGAGACTGAATATGTAGTTATAGGCTTTTCTCTTCATGCTTTGAATCTATGGAACTATCAAGTGTATTTTCCATCATTGATGGACAAACAAAGCAAATTAAAATGTTGGGAGCAGGATTAGAGTTCATTATTGGAATTCAATGAAGTAAAAATAATTTATCTGTAGAAGTTACGTTTTCAAGTTCGCTATAATCATGGAACCACAAAAATGCCTATTACATAGTATGCTTTTAGTAACTACTGTAGAATGTGTACATTCAATAATGACTCTCATTCTCACAAGAGGATGAGTTAGGTACAATTATTTTCCTCATTCTATAGATTAGGAACAGGTATAGAAGCAGTAATTTACTAAAGGTAACTACTGTGGCTGAATTCCAGATGTGTCCCAGTCAAATCTGGTTTTCTTTTATTCCAGAACCATGCTTATTGCCAGGACACAATCTAGGAATTGAATATGCAGTCAAACTCTGCTCAGCCACAGATTGGCTAAAGTGACTTTAGATGTGACCTTCATGTGACAGAATTTTAAAATGAGAGCATTGTCAGTAAGAGAAGGATTAGTTAAAACACAGTGCTGGCTAGTTACTTAAATAAATATTTGGAAAATAAGCTAGATTTTTATTTCACAGAATCTCTAAAGTAAGTGCCTATGGGACCACATATTTAAGTACAAATAATGAGGAAGGAAACAAAACATATAGGTTGATATTTTTATTTATATTTTGTGCTGGAAAGCATATTGATTTTTTTAGGCAGAATCTATAATTATAAACAACTTCTGTATAACATGGAACACCATTTAAAAAAGTTAGGGGAGGGGAATTGAAAAATGGAGAAAATACTGCAGTGTGTACTATAGCAAAAGAATATGTCTTTAACATAAAAAGAGTTCCCATAATCCATATCTAAATTACAATATCCTCATGGAAAAATTGTGAAAGGAAATAAAAAATACAAGAAAAAATTACACAAAAACTGAAATTCTTCTTACAGGGAAGTCAATAAATACAATCTTCCACATTCTGAGATGTCAATTGTCTAATGTCCAGTTGGCAAAGGTATGACAGAGAGAAGATAATAGCCAGTTTGTGCAAGAGTAGAACTCTTTTTTCAGAAATTGCCAAAATTGTATCTAATAAAAGAGTAATATGCAAATTGACTGTACCCCTGCTACACCCACCAGCCAATCAGAAACAAATATGCAAATAAACCCCAACCAAGAGGACTGTGGCCATTGAGAGCAGGTGGGAGGCTTGGGTTGCCCAGCAATGAAGCAAGCCAAGCTTCTGTAGCCCTGGTGGGCCTAGGGCTCTAATCCAGGCTGCAAAGTTTCAATTATAGAAGATACATAAATTGCAACAGAAATGGCTGCTGCCATGGAGCAAGCAGATAGCTTGGCTCTGCTCCAGGCTACAAAGTTTCAATTGTAGAACATAAATTAATCCCAGACACCAGAGCCTCTGCTTGGGTTGCTGGGGGGCGTGACTGACCTGCAAACCACCACAGGCTGCCCCACGCCCTAAGGAAACTCCCACCCTGATCTTCAGGGCAAACCAACTGGCCCCCACCTATCCACCAGGCCTTTATCCTATTTAATAAAAGAGTAATAAGCAGATTGACCATCACTCCAACACACAAGATGGCTGCCCTGATGTGGTCAAAGATCTGTCCCCATGTGGACACAAGATGGACAGCAGGGGAGAGCAGTTGGGAGGGACCAGGCCTGCAGGGGAGGACAGTTAGGGGTGACCAGGCTGGCAGAGGAAAGAAGTTGCAGGCAAACAGGCTGGCAGGGGAGCAGTTAGACATCAATCAGGCTGGCAGGGGAGTGGTTAGGGGGTGATCAGGCTAGCAGGCAGGAGCGGTTAGGGGCAATCAGAAAGGCAGGCAGGCAAGCAGTTGGGAGCCAGCAGTGAGTAGGATGTGTGACTGGCCACTGGAATCAGGCCTAAACGGGCAGTTGGGTATCCCTTGAGGGGTCCCAGATTGGAGAATGTGCAGGCTGGGCTAAGGGACAACCCCCTCCCCCAAGGCATGAATTTCATGCACCGGGCCTCTAGTATATAATAACTATTTAAAATGTATGTTTACCTAGACACAAGAATTACACTTTTATGAAGCAATTCTATGAGATTAAGAAAATGTGCACATATATATTCACAAAATGTTAATTGGTGCATTGTTAGTGAAAAATTATAACCATTTAGTGGCCATTAGTAGGGAATTCAAAAAATTAAGTGCATCCACTTATTATTATTTTTTCTAAAATTAGGTTCACTTGGCAGGGAAATCTAGGCATAAGTCTGTAGACCAGTACTCTTTTTTTTAATTGAATGTATTAGGGTGACATTGGTTAATAAAATTATAAAGGTTTCAGGTGTACAATTTTAAAATACATCATCTGTATACTGTATTTTGTGTTCCCCACCCCAACTCAATATTCCTTCCATCACCATTTATATTCCCTTTACCTTCTTCTACCTCCCCTGACTCCCCTTTCCCTTTAGTGATCACAAGACTATTGTTTGTTTCTATGAGGTGTTTCTCATTTGTTTGTTTTTTGCTTAATCCCTTCATTTTTTTTACCCAGCTCCCAACATCCCTTTTCTTCTCTGACAGTTGTCAGTCTGTTATCAGGACCCAAGTCTGTTTTAATTTTAATTTCTCAGATTATTTGTGTTACTAGATTCCACATATAAGTGAAATAATACTTGTCTTTCTCTGACTTGGTTACTTCACTTAACATAATACTCTCCAGGTTCATCCATGTTGTCACAAAAGGTACGGTTTCCTTCTTTTTAATGGCCAACTAGTATTCCATTTTGAAAATGTACCACAAATTTTATCCACTCATCTAGTGACATCCACTTGGGCTACTTATAAATCTTGGCTATTGTACATAATGCTTCAATGAACAGAGTGGTGCATATATTCTTTCAAATATGTGTTTTGAGTTTCTTCATATATATTCCCAAAAGTAGAATCGCTGAGTCATAAGGCAGTTTAATTTTTAATT
Organism: Antrozous pallidus; assembly: GCA_027563665.1. Lineage (NCBI taxonomy): Eukaryota > Metazoa > Chordata > Mammalia > Chiroptera > Vespertilionidae > Antrozous > Antrozous pallidus. The sequence continues at coordinate 55,787,296 of CM050519.1, read as the reverse complement.
TTTTGAGGTAACTTAACACTGCTTTGCATAGTGGCTGCACCATTCTGCATTTTCATTAACAGTGCACGAGGGTTCTCTTTTCTCCACATCATTGCCAGCACTTGTTTATTGATTTATTGATGATAGTCGTTCTGATATCTCATTGTAGGTTTGATTTACATTTCTCTGATAATTAGTGAGCATCTTTTCACACATCTATTGGCCATCTGTTGTCCTCTTTTGAGAAGTGTCTATTTAGGTCCTTTAACCACCTTTTAATTGGATTGTTTGGGGTTTGAATTGTATAAGTTATTTAAAATTTTTGAATATTAACCCCTTATTAGATATATCATTGGCGAATATGTTCTCCCATTCAGTGGATCTTTTCATTTTGTTGATGGTTTTCTTTGGATCCACTTATTTAAAAAAATTTAAAAAGCAGATATTTAATTGGCAGAGAAAATGTGTTTTAATGTAATTTTATATATACTTCCATGATCTTCAAGGTTCTTTGAACTCTGATAATCTATGGCTACCTTCATTTGAGGGAAGGGAATTCCTCATTGATTTTTGTATTCACCTAGTTAACATTTAGTAATAATTAAGTGAATGAGTAAATTGATTTTTCATCCAGGGAATCACAAAGTTATAAAAATGTTTTTCTAATTCAGTTTTTTTCTCTTTTTTTTGTTTCTTGACTTACAACATAGTGTAATCTTAAGGTGTACAACATCATGATTTTGATATGCATATATATTGCAAAATATCTGCTATCACAATTTTAGGTAATGTCTCCATTATGCCACATAATTACAATATCTTTTTTTATCATGAGAACATTTAAGGTCAAGTATTTTAGTGACTTTCAGGTATGTAATACAGTATTAGTTATAATCAACATGTTGTATATTAGATCCTCAGAACTTGTATATCTGGTAACTGGAAGTTTGTACTTTTTGACAAACATCACCCATTTACTCTACCTACCAGCCTCTAGTAACTACCACTCTATATGTTTCTTGTTTGAATTTTTTAGATACCATGTATAAGTGATATCACATAATATTTGGCTATCTCTGATTTATTTCACATTGCATAATGCCATCAAGAATTTTATTTTATTGTGTATGAATAATATTTCATTGTGTGTGTAAATACACACATATGTATATGTGTTTATATTACATCTTTATAATCTATTATGTTTTTATGGAATGTTAGGCTGTTTCTATATAGTGGAGTAGCTATTGTGAATAATGCCACAATAACATGGGAGTGTAGGTATCTCTTGGAGATCCTGTTTTCATTTTTTGATTATATACCCAGAGGATGGATTGCTAGATTATTTGGTAGTTTTATTTTCACTTTGTAAAGAAATCTGTATATTGTTTTTCATAGTGGCTGTACCATTTACATTTGCACTAACAGTGCAAAAAGTTTCCCTTTTCTCTATATTCTCATCAACACATCATTTATCTTTTTGATAACAGCCATTCTAAAAGATGTGAGGTGATATCTTATTGTGGTTTTGATTTACATTTCCCTGATGACTAGTAATGTCCGGCATCTTCTCATATACTGTTGACCATTTATTTGTATGTCTACTTTGGAAAAAAATGTCTCTTTGGTTGCTCAAATTCAATTTCTTTTAATATAGGGCATAAATATATTTCAGCAACACATAATTTAGAATAAAATCTTAGAATTAGATGTGAACTTGAAATTTTATACCTAAGCCCAGTCAACATGGCTCAGTGGTTGACTGTGAACCTATTAACCAGGAATTTACATGCTTAATCCTCAACAGGGGGCATGCAGGAGGCGGTTTATCAATGACTCTATCTCATGATTCATATTTCAGTCTCTCTCTCCCTCTCCATTCTTCTCTGAATTCAATAAAAATATATTAAAAAAAGAAAAAAGGAATAAAATTATTTGTGTAAAATAAATTAAAATTTACACATCCACAGTCAGTGGTGGATTTTAATTCCACTGTTTCAGTAATTGATAACTCTATTAGATGAAAGTTAGAAGTTATGGATGACTTGGTAGCTAGAATCTGAGGGGGGAGGACAGGAGAGCTCCATTGCCTCCTGCCATGATTCTAATATACTTGTTGCACATCCTTCTTCAACCTCACCCAGTTTGCTTTGATTGGCAAACTGGGAAGAAAGAACCAACATGCTGAACTTTTGCATTTCTCATCCTCTTTTGAGTCTGCCTGCCCACAGTGAAGATGCATTCTTCCTTGTTCTTCACTTTTGTTTAAGCTGATGCCAACTGTATTTCTGCAGGGAAGACATGTAGTTTTCTAGACAGTCTCCTGACTTAATAGTAAACCTTGGATGAATTATTAGACATCATATGTAAGTACATTCTACAGTTCAATTTTTAACAGTAAAGAGCTAATATTTTTATATTTGCTTGTTTGACACTGTTCTTATATTTTATTTTAATTTTTTAAAATAGATTTTTTACAGAGAGGAAGGGGGAGGGATAGAAGTTAGAAACATCGATAGAAGTTAGAAACATCGATTAGCTGCCTCCTGCACACCCACTACTGGAGATGTACCTGCAACCAAGGTACATGCCCTTGACAGGAATCGAACCTGGGACCTTTCAATCCGCAGGCAGACGCTCTATCCACTGAGCCAAACTGGTTTCAACTTGTGCTTATATTTTAATTCATAGTGACCTCGAGAAAAAAAAAAAGGAGTGTTCTTTTTTACCAGCTCCAAACGCAAACTCTTACAAGTTTGATCTAATAAATATGGATAGATAGATAGAATCATAGATGACATCATGTAGTCAGTGACTACAACATATAGTGCATAAACACTCTTTAAATCACAGATAATATATTTACAAAAGAGATAGCATATCAGGGCCCAAAGCAAATATTAGTGATTAACAAGTTATTTTAACATAAAGAAAATAAATTCTTTTACCACAACATAATAAAGGTAAACCTAAAGGAGAATCATGATTTCTACAGCACTCTTAGTCATATGACCATCCCTAATGATAAGGAACTGGGATGTGTAGTGCTACTATATGCACAAGAAGAAAAGACTCAAATACGTAGAGTTGTCAAATCTATTAGGCCCCCTTAATTGTGTTTGTTTCCTCTTAAACTAGGCGGGTCTGTAGAAATTTTCTTCCAATATCCTGTTTTAGAATAAGTCCTTGGCTGAAAGAATAATGGGAGTCAAATGGGAGGAGCAGCCTAGGGATAGAGTGTAGATCTCAACATTCATTATAGGTAAGTAGATGGGTATGTATGCAAAATAATACATACTCCTGCTCTCAAATGAGACTGCCATTCTCCAGTCCAGAGAATCTGTCCAGATTATACCTCTAGTATCATACTGATGTATGAAAGAGATAGACCGTTATATATTGGTCTGGAGTAGAAGATGGAATCATAGAATATCAATAGCTATTGACTAGTCCTTTTGTTAATCCTCTTCTTTTATACCCTCTTACTAGAGCTGATAGATAATGCTTATTTCTGTATTTTTTGTAGATTTCCCTGAACAAGCCTATTTTCTCAATGTTGGTTGAGAGTTGGCTTTCTTGCACCGACTATCATTTATCTATCTGCTTTATAACTTCCAAAGTTCTCTTGTTGCCTCTTCTGTTTCCTCTACTCTGAGTAAATTTATGTTTTAGCATTTAAAAAAGTCCTTATTATGTATTTTACTGGAGGTGCAGGAGAGATTAAAGGTAAATATATCTGATCAATTTGTCATCTTGAAGGTAACATACTGAACAATTCACAGCATCTGGCACTGAAGCTCCATCTTGCCTTTGGGTAAGCTTAGGTCTGTAAAGCCAGTTGGCATTGGTGTAGTTCAGGTTGGTATCTATTCTGGTTGGTTAATTTTCCTGCTGTAGATGCTATTTTTAATGACTATTCCTGATGTGGTGATTTTAATTTTCATTAAAATTATTGAGCAACATTCCATTTTTGTCAGGAAACTTACTAGTAAAACATGATTATTTTCATCCCAGTACTAAATATTGTAAAACAACTTGCTGCCTTACAGTGGAATGACTGAATGCACATTAGAGGACTGCATGGCAGGCTGCATTGCTAGTCTAGGGTGCATTTGCTATATAGTATTGTAAACTTAATGTGCCAGAAAAAGGCCTGGTAGGTGTAGAACTATGGGGGTAATAGGAAAATTGAGGATTTCTGAAATTTGGGCCCTTTAAATACTTTTTTTTATTTAGACTTTTTATTGAACATATAATGCATATATTTGAGATACTGGATTGGACATTGATTAAATATATGACATTTTCCCTGACTAGTATCTGCTAAAAATTAGCTCCAGCAAGTTAAATGTGAACACTGATGGGGAGACAACTTTTCTCCCAATGCAATGTAAAAATTAACTTCAGGCAAATTTTGCTTCAGTAAGTGAAGAATATTAAGTAGCTAATCCTTGGAGCCTAAAAATTGTCAAAATGTCTATGAATGTTGTGCAAGAAAGATTGTAAAACTTATTACATTTATTAAATAGAAATAAATTATCTTGGCTTATATATCTGATTCATCATGTGCATTACAAATTAGTATATTTAACTAAATAGTTCAAGCTCTAAATACTATGCTATTTTAATAACAAATTCTATTGACTGAAAGGATATCTAAATAAAATAGAGAAACAACCATTGCCAGTATCCCTGAGAATATCAACAGTATTCATGAAAATATACAAAACAGCACACATGAAGAATATTAAGTTGTGGGGATGGCTCTCTGCTTGTCCTCATGATGTTCTCAATTGGAGATTTGTATTCAGATGGGACTCTGTTACATTTTAAAATATATTATTTGCTGTACTTTGGGTTGATAAGACAGTATGAAAATAACAGGTGCATGTGTGAGGAGAGAACACTCTTGTATTGATAGCAGGGAAATTATGCAGATGTTAAAAATTATGGGATCACCTTTCCTGACCCAGTATGGAAATTCTTCCATTCTTACATTATATCGTCCAGAATAAATAATATCCATACTCATTTTCTCTCAAACCCATAATTTGTTGTAGCCATAGTATCTAATTCCATGTGACATATGATAACAAAATGCATACTTTTCTATCTATTGTGAGTTTTCTGGCATAAACCTGTCTAACAACAATGTCAGTTTCTTCTGTCCTTGTCCCCATGCATTGTCCAAATATAAACACTGCTGTTTTCTCCCCTTAGGTATGTACAGATTTTCTTCTCATCATCACCCAGTTAGACTATTTAAAAACATATAATATGTATACACATATATATGTATATACTAGTATATATACATTTGTGTATATATATATATATGTATAGATAGATAGATAGATAGATAGATAGATAGATAGATAGATAGATAGATATAGTAAATATATATGTCTTTGCCACTTGTATTTGGGTCCATATGTTGATCTCATTCACTTAATTTTAAGCCCTTCAAAGTTTTGATTGCGTTTTCTATTCATTGCATTTATAATAGCTACTCACAATATTCTATATTTTGTAGAAGCTTTTTGAATATATTATTTAACCAGAAATAAGTTATATATATAAATAAGCATTTAAAACTTTATTTTTAAAATTTATTCAAATTGCAACCACACCCATGGGTAGAATTCTTGCTAGAAGGCAATAGAGCATAGTAGAAAGAGCTGGGGTCAAGCTCCAGAAACTTTAGAATATTCATACAGTCATTGAAATTTAGTTTCTTCATCTATAACATTTGCATGACAATAAGAGCTTCTCCCAGGAACGATGTGCACATTAAATGAAATCATAAATATGAAAAACACTTTGAAATTTTTTTACATAGACAGATATATAGTTATTATTTGAATATTAAAGGTGGAGGTAGGCAAAGTGAATTGAAAAGTGAAAATTCTTGAGATAGTAGCTGATAGAGCCAGAAAAAAAAAGGTGTTAGTTTCTTAATCCAGGTCCATGCCTTGCAAGGGGACTTGACACCCTGGAACAAATCACCTGCATATTAAATAAGCTAGTCAGATGTTGTGCAACATTAATTGGAGTCCAATAAGTTAGAGTGATGTCTTTCATTAAAGAATTGTTATAAAGACATTTCTTCTGTAATAAATTCACCAATAATGATAAGTTAAAAAAAGTTTAAAGAAGGACATTTCAACTGCAATATATATATATATATATATATATATATATATATATATATAAATTTCAAAGTTTAGCAGAGCTGATTCTTTAATTATGTGTAGGATGGGCCCCTGTGTTGTTGGCAATTAATAAATTTGTACAAAATTTTAGATCCATACAAAAAACAAATCTTCAATAGCACACATCAGACCTCTGCATTTTCCTGTAACTTTAGAATTGGCTTTACCCAAAGATTTTTTTTAAAGGCTTCAATTTTTAGAGTAATTTTTGGTTTATAACAAAATGGAGAGGATTAGGTAGAGATTTCCCACATACTCCTTCTCCTGATACATTCATAGCCTTCGCATTATCAGCATCACTCACAAAAATAGTACTTCTTAATTTTTTTTATTACCAAAGATGAATCTACATTAACAAAATATAATCACCCAAAGCTCATAGTTTATCTTAGAATTCACTCTTAGTGGTATGAATTCTATGGTTTTGGACACATGTATAAGGACATACTGTATATCCATCATTATATCATTCAGAGTAATTTCAAGGCCCTAAAATCCTCTGTATTCTGCCTATCGGCTCTTATTACCCACACCATTGGCAACCATTGATCTTTTTATTGTTTACATAGTTTTGCCTTTTACAGAATGTAATATAGATGGAATCACATAGTATCTAGACTTTCAGATTGGCTTCTTTCACAGTAATATGCATTTTTATCCACAGGTTAATCCAAGGGCATATTGGATTCCTCCAAGTTCTGGCATTTATCATTAAAGCTGTTAGAAATAACTGTGTGCTGATTTATGTGTAGGCATGTTTTTAACTCTGTTGAATAAATACTAAGGAGCATGATTGCTGAATCTTATGGTAAGGATATGCTTAGTGTGTAAGAACCTGCCAAATTGTATTCCAAAATGGCTGCACCATTTTATATTCCTACCAGTAATGTATGAGAGTTCCTGTTGCTCTACCACCTTACCAATAACTGTTTTGTGTTGTCAGTGTTCCTGATCTGGGTCTTTCTAATAGATGTGTGGTGCATCTCGTTGTTTTAATTTGGATTGCCTTAATAATATAGGACATGGATTGTCTTTTCATATGCTTATTTACCATCTGTATATCTTCTTTGGTGAGGTGCCTATTAAGATTTTTCATCCATTTTTAATTCTTATTGTTGATTTTTCAGTGTTCTTTGTATATTTTGGATAACTGTCCTTTATCAGCTGTGGTATCAGAAATATTTACTCTTGGTCAGTGGTTTATCTTTTTATTCTCATGGTATTGTATTTGCAGAGCAAAACTTTTTATTTATTTATTTTTTTTAGGTCCCAATGCTGTGCATTAGATCTCTAGAATTTACTCATCCTCTAAACTGCAACATAATTTAATTTTAATGAAGCCCAGCTTATTCATTGTTTCTGGATTTTGTTTTTGAAACTGTATCTAAAAAAGAGAATTATTCACAAATAATTTTTGTACTTAAAATAAGTTTTTCTGCAAACTTCCCATTGAACTCTGATTATTCCTGACCTTTAGGAGTGTATGGAATCCTTTGGTAAAGAGAAGTCTGTTATTTCAAAGGTATTCTGGTGTTCAAAAAGGAAGAAAAATGGTTCTCTAAATTATAGGCATTATTCTAAGAAAGTCTCAGTTTCAACACAGAGTCAGGTGAGGAAAAATTGTTTCCAAGTACAAAATTCAGAGAGAATTTTTCCATGAATGAAGTGGCTGGCATTGGAGGACATCACACAATGGAATGTGAGTAATTGGGAAATGATTCTACATGAGCATTTCCAGGTAGTCTTAGAGTAACACAGTACATCTGAATACTGGGCCAAATATGGGCCATATACTTCCAACTCTAGCAATTAATATATCATAAGTGGGAATGGTGACAATGAGAATATTTAGAAAAGATTTTAAGATCGATATACTTTTTATTTTAAAATAATCTAGTGCACATACTTCCTCAAATTTTGTACACTTCTGTTTTCTAAAATTCACTTGGATATTTAAAGCAGAATTTAAGCAGCTCGTTCAGATTAAACTTCCAGAAGTTATCTAAATATTAGTTAAACCAGATTTATTGTATGATGACTGTCACTACCAGATGGTACACATTAATGCACATGATAAAGGTCTCTCATAACATTGTCACTAATATCAGCTTGTTTATGGAATATTAAAACTGAGAAATAAACTGACAAGGTCTTGGATGCTGCTATTCTCAATTCATTCTGTAGTACAAAAATAGAGCAGTGTAGTGAAAGCTAGCTAGGATTCCAAAAATCATTACAGCAACGGGATTCAACTAAATTAAGGGCAATGTAACTCCCATACTCAACATCAAATTTGTCCACCAAACAATATCTGGACTTCATTAAATCATTACCTTGAAATAGCAGCAATCTTTCCATGTCATATGGTTTCTCAATCTTTCTTTTGTGTAACTTATGGCCAATTTTAAATGGAAAATAATTGTTTTCATACACTCAACTTAGAAACTAAATTTAATTAAAATGTCAGTAAATATGTATAAATTCATAACTTCATATAAACTCTTTATAGTTATGATGTAAAGTTAAATATAGATACAAATTAAAATAAAATAGTAATGAAATTAACATTAAAAGTATCATTCAATTAATGCAATGGATGACTTAGTCCTCTAAATCCTCACTATGCTCTGAATACATACAGCTGGTGTGATAGTTAATTTTATGTTTCCAGTTAACTGGTGCACAGATTTTTGTTTAAACATTATTTTGGATGTTTCTATGAGGGTATTTTGCCAAGATAAATTGGTAGACTGAGTAAAGCAGTTGTCTACCCTAGCTTGGGAGGGCCTCATTCAATCAGTTGAAAGGCTAAATGAAATACATGTAAAAAGGCTGAGCCTTTCCTGACTTGAGAGAATTATTTATTCCTGCCTGACTTCCATTGAAGTCATTGTCTTCTTCCTGCCTTGATTTGAACTAAAACACTGGCTTTTCCTAGTTCTCGAGTTTGCCAATCTTGGGACTGAAACTATGGCATCAGCTCTCCTGATTCTCCAGTTTGCTGACTCAGCTGCAAAACTTGGGACTTGACAGTCTTCATAACTGTGTGAGCCAATTCCATATATATCTACAGAAAACCCAGACTAATACATATTTGGTGCCAAAAGTATTTCTAGGAGAACAGAATTTTGATGAGTGTTCTGAATTGGTAAAGACTGTATTTCCAATAGTAAAGAGAACACTGAGAGTCCTTGGCATGACCTGGCAGTAGAGATACATAAAATATTTCCATTGGATACTTGTAATCAACCACTTATGAGACACAAGGAATTGGTTGACCACGTATAATATTATTGAACACTTTATGAAACTAATGACTATAATGAGATTGGCTAATTGTTTCTACCATTGCTGGACAAAGTGGGAAAAGAAAAGGATGAGCTCAAAGATTTGAATTCCTATGTCAAGTGCCACAAAAACTACCTGAAAGATTCTATGGGGAGCCCTGAAGGAGATGCCTATTTAGTGTAGTTACAGGGCTAAGTTTGCTGGAAATCAAATGTAGAATCTCCTCCTGCTATTGACTAAGTTACAATGCAAGTTGAACTCCCAACATTGGAGGGTGTCTCCTGTTAAGTGATGGTGTTAACTGGGAAGGAATGGGGATCCTGGAAGTTGGAATGGGATGTATGGGAAGAACCTGATGAAGCTGGAAACATTGAGCATATCAATTCTGATGTTTTCTTGCCAGTGAAAGCAATTTCTCCACCTCACAGTGAAAGTGGCCTCTCTGTGATTTCTGAGGGAGATAACCCTGCCTTGCCTGAGGAAAATGTATATAATGGCCTTCCTTGAGGAAGTTGACATTTAGACAGTAGTTATTCTCATCAGAAGCCACACACACCCCACCTACCCCTCTTAGCTTTTAGACATAACTAGTCTCAAGTCATAGTAGGCAACTATTGGTTAGCAAGAAAGTGTAATCCATGAAGAGGTGTACTATATTCGAAAAAACAATAAACAAAACCCAACCAAACAAAAACAACTATTTACATTTTTAAATTTATATAGGGAGAAATGCAGGGAATGTGGTAGAAATAGATACTAAAGGTGTGGGTTAATGGTAAAAGGAACATCAAGATGGATCAGGCTGAATTTATTGGTATGGGCTTACGAAGTAAAGATTTTGTATTAACAGTTATAACTTGAGAAGTTATATAGGGCTCCAACAGTTTGTTTAGTCGGTTAGCTAAAATGTGGGCTAAAAGATGACTGACAATGAGCAGGTTAGAAAATTCGGCAGCTGTTGGCTTGATGTAGAGGAAGCAATTCAAAGTCGGGCAGAGATTGGAAGGTCAGAGTGGATTTGTCTTTAAGACCTACTCATCCACCCTGGGAGGGTCCGGAAGACATCATTTTTGCCATGACTATAAGAAATAAATTTGTTAATTTTTTTCCATAGGGCCTTTATTATTTATGGAAACAATAAGCAATTGCAGACAGTGGAGTATCTTAGGCAAATTGTACTTTTATCAGTGTGGGGGGCATATCAAAGGTGTTGAACTCCTCCTTTGGCAAGTAGGCACCAATGGTAATGATGAAAATGTGCAGCAATTACCAACTGAGTTCTAGTCGCTAAGTTCTCATGGATGATGGCAAAATAAAATCAAGTGATTTTATTTTAATTCCCATTTTATTTCAATTGCATTGAGAATATGATTGAATTGGCTGAGTGTTTTTTTTTCTTTACTTTTTTCCTTTTGCTGTTATTAAATATAAAATGGCTGCTACTATTAGTTGAGTTAATGCTATTTCATTTCATATTTATTTATTGGGAAATAAAGAAACACTTGGGCTATTTCAGTAATATTTACATATCACATCTAAAATTAATATTTCACATTTAGGTTTTAAGGGTGAGCAACATGCCAAGTTATAACAGAAATAATACTGGGTTCTACAAGCATAACTGCCATACTAAAGCTAAAATCAAAACCACTGCTTCTAGGATTTCAGAGCAACAGGGAATCCATATAAGTTGCCATTTGTATCACACTATATCTTTATATGAATTTAAATGCTTAGATTCACTGGAAGGGAATTTAATGAAAATAGAGTTCTGCTAAACTCACATAAGCTTTACTATTTTCCGCATCTAATATCTGATCACTTTTTTTTCTTAAAAAGGAAATTCCTTTTGACTTGGCTTTATGCACATTTGTGATGGTAGGCCATGCATTGGACCTGTTACCATTTAGAACATTTGAAATTCTATTTTCTAGAGAATTCTACTGTGACCATATTGACATTGAGGTTATTGACCAGAATTACTTAGTTTAAGCTATGAGGAAAATATCACTTAGAAATCATTAGATATACCTGACTTAGTCTAAAAAATTGAATATTTTACTTTATTGTTTTTGATTTCAAGAAATGGATGTAGAGAGGAACCAAGATGGTGGCATAGGTAAACACCTATTGTTCTGCCCCACGCAACAATTCAAAAACTACAACATAACAACAAAACAAACATCATCCAGAATCACTGGACAGCTGGCTGAGTGAAAACTCCACAAATAAAAGTAAAGGTGGGACACTGAGACTCAGAAGAGCAGTGGAGCGCAGCCTTGAAGATACGTGAGGAATCAGAGGTTAGGAGCTGTGGCTATGCACGTGGGCTGTAGGGCTGGCAGCAGCTAAGCCCGGCTGGATTTTGCCAACGGGGAGGCCGGAGACGTCCCATTGCATGGATTCCCCAGTGCCAGGCGAGGTCCAAGGTCCGGAGTATGCACCCTGGAAGCTGGGCACGGCAGAGGTCTCCTAGTCTGAGAATCCAGGTTGCTCAGAGCAGCAGTTTGTGCACGTAAACTGCTCCCTGGCGACTTGCTCCCTTGCGACAGCACAGACGCATGACTTGCTCCCTGGCGACTTGCTACCTGGTGACTTGCTCCCTGGTCCTGGAGAACAGTGGACTGCTTTGTTTTAAAACCGTGGGAGAGACTTTGGGTGTGCAGACTCATTTGGGGAGAGGCAGGGTTGTCTGGCAAGGGGTAGAGACTAGCGGCTTTCTCTTGGAGGTGCCTGTAACCATTCCCATCAAACAGAGACCCGCATGCCAGCACCACATAGGACATAGCTGACGCTGAGACTGCCTGCTCAGCTCAGAGACTCCACCCATCCAACCTGAACACAGTTTCCCTGTACAGCGAATTGGCCTGGAGGTCAAACCCTCCTAGAGCTAACAACAACAATTTGGGCTTAAATTCAAAAATACTGTATAACCCATAAAGGATTGCAGTAAGAGTACCCACCTCAGGTAACTGGGGAGGCTGAGCCATTGTCCCTTAGAGGACATCTACTACATAAAGCAGCCACCATGCAGAGACATGGAAAGAAATCAGGTGTGAAAAAAATGGAGGAAAAAAGACTTCTAGACATAGAATTCAAAACCACAGTTATAAGGCTTTTCAAGAGGCTCTTAGAAAAGGCCTATGGACTTAATGAGAACTATGAGGAAATAAACAAGACCAATGAGGAAATGAATGAGACCTATGAGGAAATGAATGAGACCTACAAGGAAATGAACAAGACCTCTGAGGATATGAACAAGACCCTCGCGGATATGAAAAAGAACCAACTAGAAATCAAGCATACACTGACTGAAATAAAAAATATTACCCAAAGTCCTAAAAGCAGTCCAGAGGGCCACAAGAACCAAGTCAAAGATTTGAAATACAAAGAAGCAAAATCCACTCAGCTGGAAAAGCAAGACACAAAAAGAATCCAGATAATTGAAGATAGTGTAACGGGCCTCTGGGACAACCTCAAGCATGCCAACATCCGAATTATGGGGGTGCCAGAAAAAAGAGAGAGAGCAAGGCAATGAAAACCTACTTGAAGAAATAGTGACTGAAAACTTCCCCCACCTGGTGAAAGAAACTGACTGAAAAGCCCATGAAGTACACAGAACCCCAAAATATAGGAATCTAAAGAGGACCACACCAAAACACATCATAATTAAAATGCCAAGAGCAAAAGACAAAGAGAGAATATTAAAAGCAGCAAGAGAAAAACAGTTAGTTACCTATAAGGGAGCACCCATACAACTGTCAGCGGATTTCTCAAGAGAAATGATGCAGGCCAGGCAGGAGTGGCAAGAAATATTCAAAGTGATGAATAGCAAGAATCTACAACCAAGATTACTCTATCCAGCAAAGCTATCATTCAGAATTGAAGATCAGATAAAGTGCTTTGCTGATAAGAAAAAGCTATAGGAATTCATCAACACCAAACCAATATTATATGAAATGCTCAAAGATATTCTTTAAGAAGAGGAAGAAGAAAAAGATAAAAGTGTAAATTATGAACAACAAATACACATCTATCAACAAATGAATCTAAAAATCAAGTGACTTAATAAGCTGATGGACAGGATAAACTGGTGAATGTAACAGAATCATGGACTTGGAGAGGGAATGGACTGACAATTCTTGGGGAGAAAAGGGGTGTGGGAAGTGCAGCAAGAGACTGGACAAAAATCTTGCAACAATGGGAGAAGACAGTAGGGAGGGGGAGGTGAAGGTGGAGAGTGGGATGGGTACAGGGTGGAGGGGAGCTACAGGGGGATAAAAAAGGGGGAACAATGTAATTAATAAACTGAACAATAAAGATAAAAAAAGAAGTGGATGTAGACCAAAATTATGAACTCGCAAGTAATCACTGTGACAGAGCCAGTCCCTTTCTACCTCACTTTTACAAGATTAGATATGTAATAAAACACAATTTTACTCTTTCAGGCACAGGCACAGCACATTGATAAAACTCCATCTAGAACCAGGCTGAGAACACAGAGGGTAGACACATCAAGTGAGCATTCTCTGAAAACATTGTTTTGTATCACATTTTAAATATATCCAGTATTTATCTTACCAAAAGGCTTGTGCTTCAATTTTGCATTTTAAAAACACAGTGAAATGTGTTACAGAAAAACAGGTAATTTTTTCTCCATGGACCATAATGCATGAAACTTCATTAGGAAAGGGGTTACACATTCCCAACTATTTTGACCACTGACTCCTCATTCCAAAAATTTTCTCCAAATTTGCTGAGAAGATAACGTGGAAGCTTGTGCTATACTTGCTAAATTTGTACCTATGATGGTCATTCAGCATTTGCAGGAAGAGAAAAATGGAGACCCGGAAATAGCTTTCCTCCCTGTGTCTTTGAGCAGCATAGACATGAAGAATATAATATAAATGTTGGAGGAGCACTCCTCTCCAATGTTCCAGAGATACGTCTTCTCTCTCCTCTTGGAATTGCACTGAGCTTTAACAAGCACATATCTTTCAACTCAATAAATATTTGTTAGCTTCCAGGAACTGCACTGGGTATTTTTTGTAGATCTAATTGCTATATATTCATATCTCTTATAGTTATGCTGACTAGTATATTCCAAAATACCAAGTTAGTATACATGAGAAGTTAAAAATAATTGACTATTTACTTCATGGTGTGAACTATTGTGTCCAAGTCATAATACACATAAGCATTTGCCTAAATAAATAAAATCAGGGACTCAACACACACAAATTGACCTTGGAAAAATATTAAAAAATGCAAAAATGCTCATTAAATAAATCTATTATATGCTTATAGGTTCTGTTAGGATTGACTCTGATTAAGCTCTCTGCCAGCTTTCCATTATATCCACTCTTGACTACTTTTATGCTCTGAGCTCTGGACTCTGGTTTATTTCCATTTCTGTATTGTGTGGTGTCTCCAAAGTCTCTTTCAGTGCTAGCATTCTAAGTTGTTATTATTTGAAGCACATTATTGCCTAACGGCCAGCGCTGGTGGGTAAATCCTGACCTCATGAGGTCCTGTCACTCTATCCTAATAGTGTGTCTTTTGTATAAATATTGCAGTTGCACTATTATTCTGTGAAGATGTTTACTTTAAAAATAGTTAAGCTAAACAGTTATCTCAGCTGTGCAATTTTCTCACTTGTCATTTAGCAACATCAATGACAGATTTAGTCAAATTAAAGCTGTTGTTTTCAAGGACAGATGGTGTCAAGCACTTGTGATATTTGGAAGTGATGAGTGATGTATGGTTAATGAACCAAGCAACCTTTCTCTCTTTAATCATTAGAAAATGCAGAGCCACATCCTGCTTTTGATCTGTTTGCTCTTTGCGATCTAACCCTTCAGGTGTGAGCTATTTTTCTATGTTCTGTCCATCCAGGTTTCTCTCTAAGAATACCAAAAGAGTGAAGGGAAGATGGATGCTTTTGGAAAAATCTTTGTCTTTCTTTGGTCCCAAATTCAAATCTATAATGTTTATACAGTTTATCGTTCCTTTTGCTCTCACTAACTTTATTTTCAACACTGATTATGCATGATACTTAGATCCGTTTAATTAAATCAACTAAACTCAATTGAGTTCAGTTTGTTATGTTTTTGGTGAATGCTGGGAGGATGAAAGAATTATACTAGAAAATTTAGTCTGTGGCTCTAAGGATTGAATAGTTGGATTGCATAGCATTTATTGTGTAATAGAAGGAAGTGTACCAGTTCAGCACAGGAGGTAAATTTATGGTTGACATCAAACTGGGATAGTTAACACTGAGGAGAACACTGGCTGTACTTTTTAAACTATGCCATAAGGTTATAAAATTATAAAAACCAATTCACTTTATATTATAATTACATAATTTAGTCTAAATTCAATTATAAAAATAATTTAATAGACATTATTGTTTTTTGTATTAAGTCCCAGTAGCAAGAAAAATATGTTTTCAATAAATATTTGTTGATAAATAACTTGGTCTGTGTCCTTTCATCTGGTTGAATTTTCTTCTTTTAGATTTTTTTTCAGTGAGGACCTGAATGATAAAATCTTTACTTTTTAGTCCTCACCCCAGGATATTTTTCAATTGATTTAAAAATATTTTTATTGATTTCAGAGAGGGAGAGGGAGAGATAGAAGCACCAGTGATGAAAAATAATCATCAATTGGCAACCGCCTGCACACACCCTGCTAGGGATTGAGCCAACAATTAGGCATGTGCCCTGACTGGGAATCAAACCACGACCTCCTGGTTCAGAAGTCAACACTCAACCACTGAGCAACACTGGCCAGACTTCCATTGATTTTTTTTGAGAGAGTGCAAGGGATGAGTAGAGACAGAAAGAGAGTAACATCAATGTGAGAGAGATACTTCGATTGGTTGTCTCCTTCATGCACCCTGACTGGGCCCAGGAACAAAACTGCAACCCAGATACTAGTTCATGCCCTTGACTGGATCGAACCTGGGACTCTTTAGTCTGAGGGCCAAGGCTCTATCCACTAAGCCAAAAAGTAAAATCTTTACTTTAAAAAAAACTATAAATATGCTTCTATCCTTACTTTTAAATGATCATTAAGCTCATGAAAATTATTTTCATAATTATTATTTCAGTCATTTGAATATTTTCATTGGCATCAGTTTTTGCTGATGAATATATATATAGATATAGATATATATTTCTAATTGTGATTTCTTTATTGATAATCATGTTTTTGTGGTGATGCTGGTGTAAATATACCTACTGTGCTACCACTCTTGTAAAAATATGGCACAGACAATTCTGTACAGCACAAAATGTTTGGTAATGATAATAAGTGATTATATTATTTTTTATGTGTTTACTACATTTTAGAGTATACTCTTTCTACTTATGAAAAATAAAAAACTTGCTGTTACACAGGGTGCCATGTAATGCTGGTAACAGCCTCATATATTTTGCTTTTACCACTTTGCTTGATTGCATCATTCTCTCATGTGCTTGTTTTAATCTAGTGTTGTTTTGTACGGGCTGTACAGACTTGCAGCCTAGGAGCAATAAGTTACACCATGTAACCTAGGTATGTGGTAGGCTATACAATCTAGATTTGTGTAAGGGCACTCTGTGATCTTTATGAAAGTGAAATTGCCTAACGACCCATTTCTCAGAATGTATCTTCAGCCTTAAGTGGCATATGACTGTACTATTGACTATATTCCCTGTGCTGTACATTATATCCCCAAGGCTTAGTTATTGTATAACTGGAAATATGTTCCTTTTATTCCCCTTTACCTTTAAAATCCACTCACCCAGGCCCCTTCCTTCTGGCAACTATCAATTTGTTTTCTGTATGTATGAGTCTGTTTTTGTTTAGTTTTGTTCATTTTGTTCTTTCAAATTTCAAATATCAATAAAACAATACAGTATTTGCCTCTTTCTGTTTGACTTACCTTACTTAGCAAAATAACCTTGGATCTGTCCATGTCGTCCCAAGTGGAAAGATTTCATCCTTTTTGTTGTTGAAGATGCGGTGTCTATACTACATCTTTATTCATCTATCTTTGGATATTTATGTTGCTTTCATACCTTGTAAATAATGCTGCAGTAAACACAGGGTGCATATATGTTTTTAAATTGGTGTTTTTGTTTTCTTCAGATGAATGCTCAGAAGTGGAATTGCTTGGTTGTATGGCAGTTCAATTTTTAATCTTTTGAGGATTGTCCATAATGTTTTCCATAGTTGAGCAACAATTTATAATCCACCAACATTGCATTAGAGATCCCTTTTCTTCACATCTTCCCCAATACTTATTTGTTGTGTTTTTGATAATAGCCATTATGACAGGAGTGAGCTGATAACTCATTGTAGTTCTGATTTGCATTTTCCTGATAATTAGGAATGCTGAGCATTGTTTCATCTCTCAACAATCTTCATATTTTCTTTAGAGAATAGTCTACTCTAGGCTTTTGCCCATTTTTTATAGAGTTATGCTTTTTCCCTTGCTGTTGAGTGTATGAGCTTTTATGTATGTTTAATATTAACCCCTTATCAGATATGCCATTTGAAAATATATTTCCCCATTCAAAAAGTTTTTTTTTATTTTGTTGATGTTTACCTTCATTATTTGATAAAGTCCTGTGTATTTTTGCTTTTGTTGCCCTGACAAGGGAGACATGTCCAAAAAATATTGTTATGATTGATGTCAAAGAGTTCACTGTCTATATTTTCTTCTAGGAGTTCTATGGTTTTAGGTCTTTAATCCATTATTTGCTTATTTTGTATATGGTGTAAGAAAGTGGTTCAGATTCTTTTTTTTTAATTTATCTATCAAGGCTTCCCATTACTATTTGTTAAAAAAACTGTTTTTCCCCATTGTATATTCTTGCACCCCTTTTTTGTAGATTAATTTAACATAGAAGCCTTTACCTCTGGGCTCTCTATTTCATTGATCTACTGGAGGCCTGGTGCACGAATTTGTATATGGGTAGAGTTCCTTGGCTTGACTGGTGATCAGGGCCAATCAGGGCCATCTCTCCCAGTCCTGTTTGGGCCCACTGGACAGGAGGAGGGACCACAGGAGGTTGGCCAGTGGTGGGAGGTTGGCTGTGGGAGCGCACTGACCACCAGGAGTCAGCTCCTGTGATGAGTGTCTGCCCCCTGGTGGTCAGTGCTCATCAATGCTACCGGCCAGTTGTCCTGTCATCCTGGTTGTCTGGTCATAATGCTCACTTAGGCTTCTATATATATTGATGAGTCTGTTTTTGTGCCAGTATCAGACTCTTTGATAACTTAGCTTTGCCGTCTAGTTTGAATTCTGGGAGCATGATACCTCCAACTTTGTTTTTCTTTTCAAGATTGCTGTGAATCTCTAGAGTCTTTTTTTTTTTTTTTTTTTGGAGCTGGGGAGTAGTGATTTCCCATATATTTTGAGGTTCTTTGTTTTAGTCCTGTGAAAAATACCATTGGTATTGTGATAGGAACTGCAATATGTTTGCATATTGGTTTAGATAGCATGGGCATTTTAAGAATATTAATCCAGTCTATGAGTATGCTATATTGTTCCACTTATTTGTATTGTCTTCAATTTCTTTTATCAATATACTACAGTTTTCAGAGGACAGGTCTTTTACGTACCTGTTTAAAGTTGTTCCTAGGTATTTTTTAATGCAATTATAAATAAGATTCTATTTTTGATTTCTCTTCTGATAGTTTGTTATCATTGTATAAAAACAACAGATTTATAAATATTAACTTTTTTATTCAGCCACTTTGCTGAATTTGTTTTTTATTTATAATAGTTTATTTATGGAATCTTTGCTATTTTCTCTGTATAGTATAAGGTCACTTACAAATAATGACAATTTTCTTCCTTTCCAATTTGGATCATTCTTTCCTTTCTTTCCTCCTTTCCTTCCTTCCTTCCTTCCTTCCTTCCTTCCTTCCTTCCTTCCTTCCTTCCTTCCTTCCTTCCTTCCTTCCAGTGGCTAGGATTTCCACTACTATGTTAGATAAAATTAGTGAAGGCAGGCATTATTATCTTGTTCCTGATTATGAAAGAAAATATTTTATCTTTCCATCATTGACTATAATGTTAGTCATTATATAGCCTTCATTATATTTAGGTATGTTCCCTTTATATGTTCAGAGATTTTGACATAAACAAATGCTAATTTTGTCAAATGCTTTTTCTGCAGCTATTGAGATGACCACATGTTTTTTTAGCCTTCATTTTGTTTAATGTAGTATATCATGATTGATTGTTGGATAACATATAGCAATCTTTGCTGTGGAATAAATTCCACTTGATCATGGTATATGACCTTGTAATCTGTTGTTGAAATCAGTTTGCTAATATTTCATTGATAATCTTTGGTTCTTGTTTATCAGAGATATTAGCCTGTAATTTTATATTTTTATAATGTCATTGGTTTTAGTATAAGGATATATATGGCTTTATAGAATGACTTTGGGATTTTCTCTTCCTCTTGAATTTTTTTGACTAGTTTGAAAAGGATATGTATTATTTTTTCTTTAAATGTTTGGTAGAATTCTACTGTGAAACCATGTGGTCTTGTATTTTTGTTTAAAAGTTTTTTGATTACTGATTAAATTCATTACTATGTTTTGATATGTTCAGGTTTTCTGTTTCTTCCTGGTTCAGTCTTGAAAAGTGGTATGTTTATAAAACTTATTTATTCCAGGTGCTGGAACTTGTCATATAATTGTTCAGAGTATTCTCTTATGATTCTTCAGTTCTCTTTCTTTTCTGATTTTATTTATTTAGGCCTTCTCTATTTTTCTTGATGGGTATGGCTAAAGGTTTATCACTTTATAACTTGTTTAATAATTTAATTAAAAATAAAGGTTTGGTTATTTTTTTTCAAATAACCAGTTCTTAGTTTCATTGTTCTTTTCTATTCTTTACTTAGTCTCTATTTTGTTTATTTCATTCTGATCTTTATTATTTTCTTCTTTCTACTTTCTTTGGGTTTTATTAGTTCCTTTAGGTGTACAATTGTATTGTTTATTTGGGGTTTTTCTTGATTTTTATAGTAGGCCTGCATCACTATGAAATTCCATTTTAGAACTAACTGCTTTTGGTTCATCCCACAGATTTTGGAGGATAGTCTTTTCATACTCATTTGTTTCAATATTTTAAAACATGTTCTCTTTGTTTCTTCTTTGACCCATTGGTTGTTTAGTATCCTATTGTTTAATCTTCACATTTTGGTGTTTTGTTTTTATTTCCAGTTTTCTTCTTGTAATTGATTTCTAGTTGCATGCAATTGGGTAGAAGAAGATATTTGCTATAATTTCAATCTTCTTGAATTTACTGAGCTTTGTTTTGTGGCCTAATATGTGATCTATCCTGAATAATGTTCCATGTGCACTTGAAAAGAATGTGCATTCTGCAGTTTTTGAATGAAATGTTCTATAAATATCTATCATATTCTTCTGATCTAATGTGTCATTGAAGGCCAATGTTTCCATATTGATTTTCTGCCTGCATAATAGATATATTGATGTAAGTTGAGCATTAAAGTCTGTTACTATTATTGTTGTACTATCAATTTCTTCATTTATGTCTGCTAATATTTGCATAATATATTTAGATGTTCCTATGAAGCATGCATAAATATTTATGACTGTTATATTTTCTTCTTGGATTGACCCCGTTAGCATTATGCAATGCCCTTCTTGTAGCCTTTTAAAGGCTGTTTTAAAGTCTATTGTATCTGAGTTAGGTATAACTACCTCAGATATCTTACTTCTATTAGCATGGAATATCTTTTCATCCCTTCAGTTTCAGTCTCTTTGTGTCTTTCTTTAAAAATTTATTTTAGAGAGAGGGAGGGATAAAGAGAGAGAAACATCAATGTGAGAGAAAAACATTACAAGGTTTCTTCCTGTCACACCCCAGCCCAGAACTGTACCTGCAACCTGGTTATGTGCCCAGACTGGTAATAGAACCTGTCACTTTTTGCTCTGTGGGACAACGCTCCAACCAACTGAGCCACACTAGTCAGGGCTGTGTCTTTTGTTTTGAAGTGAGTCTCTTGATCTGAACTGAGTTGCTTTTAGGCAGTATATAGATAAACTTGTTTTATTATTCATCCAAGTACCACATATCTTTTAATTGGAACATTTCGTCCATTTAGTAACGAAGTTATTAATAGGCATGTGTAGTGAGTGGCTATAGAGTCAAGCTTTGGACTGACCTGTGGTAGGGCCATAAACAAGTCCCAGCTTGGAGGGCAGAACCCTCCTAGCATAATTAAGCTTAACCTTATAGTCTTCCCTAGTTCCTTCCTGGGTAGCTAATGGTCTATGGGGGGTGCAGCAAGTGCTGCCAAAGCAAGGTGAAACTAACAAGAACATTATAAACATGTTGACCACTTTCCTTATTTTGCTTTGTGTGCTCTGACTATAAAAATAAAGCTTCAGCTTGCAGGCTGGGTCTCTCGCTGTGTCCTTATCCAGGCACTAGAGATTCACCTAGCTCTAGCTATGTTCTCTTTTCTGATCCTTCACTGTCTCCCTTCCCCACCTCTCCTCCCCACCCCCCGCCCCTCAGGTTCAACCTTGGCTGTGCTGGTGCAGCATAGGCACATACTTACTGTAATTTTGTTCATTGTTTCATGGATATTTATGTAGTTCTTTGTAGTTTGCTCATTTTCTTTAGTGCTATGTTTGTATTCCTTTTT
Source organism: Antrozous pallidus (assembly GCA_027563665.1). Taxonomy (NCBI): domain Eukaryota; kingdom Metazoa; phylum Chordata; class Mammalia; order Chiroptera; family Vespertilionidae; genus Antrozous; species Antrozous pallidus. The sequence continues at coordinate 55,765,134 of CM050519.1, read as the reverse complement.
TGTTAGTTTTTGTGTATCTTTTATAGCGTTTTAGTTTTTGGTTACTATGAGGTTCATATATATCAACTATATATAGAGAACAGTCTATTTTAAGCTGATAAACATTTAAGTTATATTGCATTCTGAAAACTTCACAATATTCCCCCTCTACATGTCTTTGACTTTATATTTCAGTTTTGTTTATCCTCTAGCTACTCAATGTATTTATATTTGCTTTTGCTTTGTTGTTGTTGTTGCTGTTTGTTTTTTTGTTTGTTTGTGGGTTTTTTTCCCCTCTCCATTCTATCTTCTTAAGCAGCCAATCCATTGTCTTTTCTATACATTTGTCTTTACACAGGAGATATTTCTTTTCTATGTTCTTTATTTCCAGTTATGGACTTAAAGGTTCTATTTTAATGGAATTAAAAAAAAAACATTTCTTATAAAGCCAGTTTAGTGGTGATGAACTTCCTAAGTTTTAGCTTGTCTAGGAAATGAACTCCTCTTCAATTCTGAAGAATAACTTTGCAAGGTAGTGTATTCTAGGTTGTACATTCTTTCCTTCCAGCACTTTGCATATATCATGCTATTTTTTTTCTGGTGTTCAATGTTTTGCTGAGAAAGCCACTGATAACCTTATGGCATTTTCCTTGTGTGTGGCTAGTTGTTTTAGTTTTGCTGTCTTCATGATTTTCTATGTTTAACTTTTACCACTTAAACTACAATATGCCTTGATGTACTTTTTTGGGGTGTTCATTTTCTTTGGAACTCTGTTTCCTGAACCTATATGTCTTGTTCTTTCCTCAGGGTAGGCAAGTTTTCAGCCATTGTTACTTCAACTCAGTTTTCTGTTCATCTCTCTCTTTTCATTCTGAAACCTCTATAATGTGAATATTAGTGCATTTGATTTTATTATAGAGGTTTCTTAAATTATCCTTATTTTCTGTTCTATAAACTGGCTAGGGCTCTTCATTTTTTAAAGTCATTTTTTTTTTTTTTGCTATTCTGATTAAATTACCAACCTGGAAGATGGTAGTGTAAATCACCCATTCTTCTTAATTATATAATCTACTCTTCCTTCCCTCTAGAGTATTTTTCATTTTGATTATAGTATTCTTCAGCTCTGATTGGTTCTTTATTAACGTTTCTAACTCTCTGAAGGTCTCACTGGGTTCCTTTATTGTTCTCCCAAGTTTTGTGAGCATCCTTATTATGACTGATACTTGAATTTTTTTTATCAGGTAAATAAGTTATCTTTAATTCATTAGAACTTTTTTCTGTGTCTTTCTTTGTTCTTTTACTTGGAGCATATTTATCTTATCAGTTTGTTCTGTGAATTAGATGAAATATCTCTCCCAATCTTGAAGGAGTGGCTTTGTGTAGGAGCAACCTCTGTGTGCTGAGTGGTTTTTGCAGGCTACCTGGAGCCAAAGCAGGTGCATGCATAAACCAAGTTGCTGTGGGGGTATTAGCTTTCTGAGGTTGCAGCAAATGTTGCTTGAAATGGCTTAGGGTGTGTGGCTCTAGGGATGCCCTGTAGGGCTGACAGACTGGGCCTCGCTGTGAAGATCTTGCAGGATTGCTAAGCTACTATCTACACTATCTACGTGGAGTTGGAATATAAACTTTGGCCCTCAACAGTACTTCTGATCCTGGAAAATTATCACAGATCCCTTAGAGTTCCTGCGATTCTCCATCCATTTGGCAGATGCCTTGGGGTTAGTAAATGGATTTTTTTAAATGGATAGTCTAATTGCCCTTTCAATTAGTGTTTTATCATTTTGCCTTAGAGCAGGCTGTAGGCCTCTGTGATATTTCTCCATACTTCAGCTTGCCTCATCCAGCTGTGGGTCCCCCAGTTACCACTTACTTCTCTATCTCTCTTACCATTCTCTATGTCATGCTTCCATTTTTTTGTTGTGCAGCAAGTATCCAATCAGTCCTAAGTTGTTCTTTAAGAGGAATTGCTATTATTTAGTTGTATAATTTGGTGTGTCAGTGGTGGAGATGAGTTCTGGGTCTTTCTATGCTGCTATCTCGGACTCTTGAGTAAGAATAGTTTTGGGATGAATCACATAACAATATCTATTAGAATAAAACAAAACATTGACACGCAGTTCTCCTTTTAAAATACGGTAAATTACAATTTAATAACATGTTTAGATAAAATGTGTATACATCCCCCTCCAACCTACCATTGATAGAATAAAGAATTTTCTTGCATGTGGGATGACTTGGCTTTATTTTATGAAATAACAGGCAACAATAACTAATGTTTTATATTTTAGTAGGAATTTTATCTTTTTATCTATCAATTGCCAACAAGTGAAATATTCTCTCTTGTCACCTATAAATCACCCAGTCTTGACAACTGTACCTTCCATCTCTTGAAACCATTCAAACTAACTCCACAGTCACTACCCTAATCTTAACCATCATCAGTACTTTCTGACTTCTAAGCTAGGGCTAAAAAAAATTCAAACCAGATTATATAGTTCTGCTAATTAACCCTTCAGTGGTTTCCACTGGCTTTGAATGAAATCCAAACTCCCTGTCATACCTTACAAGGTCTGTGTGAACATGATTTCTGCCTCTCTAACTTTATCTCTTGCTCTGATTTATTTATTTTTTGTTCCAGTTTGGAGATAACTTCTTCCATGAAGTTGTTTCTGATCTCTTTAACTAGCTTAGCATTTTCTGCAATATCCCATGTTATCATTTGTTATAAAACTTAGTTGATATATGTATCAATTTCAAGACTGTGAGTTCAAGATAGAGCAAGAACTATTTCTATTTTTTTTGCATGCTTTATCTTTCAATGTGCAGAATAAAGAACAAAATAACTTTTGATGGAAATAATGAATTAAGGAATGAGTGAAGAATATATATATTATCTATCCAGTTTTCTAAAATTGTTCCCAAGGTTAACCAGATAATAAGAAGACCATGCATTTGGAGCACAGTGTTTTGATTCTACATTAATTTGCTTTTACTGAAATCTGCTTAAGTGTCATCTATCACCTTGCATGTCACTCCATTTCCTGGGAGCAACAATTCTCAAGAGATGTTCTGTAGCAATTCTCCTGGTAGAGTCGCAAGTGTGCTAATCCTAAACAATGTTTGCTTTTATCAAATTTTGTGCATTATAATTGTATTTTAGTTTTTTCCTGTTGACTTCTGGAAAGCTCAACTATAAATATGTAGCCTATCTTCCTTAAAGATTATAGGACTAAAAGAATACCTTTTTAAATATTAAAACTAATCCAGATTTCATTTTAATTTCCCAGTTACTTTTACATCTTTCTTAAATGAATCTCATTGTGCTGTATTTTTAGAAGTGGGTATTATTGTAGGTATTTTTGGAAGCCACTTCAAATCCTTCAAGTTAGGAAGAATTTTGATAGGGGTAGGTGAGGAGGTGAGGGAGTGGGAATACTAAAGAAGGTAAAAAGGAACTAAAGTATGTAGAACTTCTTTGCTGCGGAAAGAAATATAAACTTTAGGTAAAATGAATTAAACATTAAGTGCCTACTTTATTCATAGACAAGTGATAGCAATAGTCTATTAAAGAGAGCTAGTATAGAATTTTAAAAATAAAAACAAAATACTTTTATTTCAATATTCCACTGAGTTAGTAGTTTCTATTATAGTTTTCAGTTCTAGCATTCCCCCCCCCCCCCCCCCCCCCAATAAGGGCCAAACACAAAAACAGTTGATTAGGAAATACATGCAGACAAATGCCAAGTTGATCTTCAGTAATTCACAGCCACATTGAACTTTGATTATATTAATGTTTTAAGCATGTGTATAAATGTCAATAAAGTAAGATAAACATGAATGCTATCTTTCTAGATTTCTCTTTTATTTTTGCTATATCGCTTGTCCTTAAAATTACTTTGCCATTGTGTAACTATGCTACTAACTTCCTGGGTGACATGCAGTAAGTCACTTATTTCCTGATTGAAACACTAAAAGTACTTCAGTAAAGAACATATATTTTTGATCAGCCCCTCTACTGTGCAGTGATTTATTTAGGACTGGGCACATGTTTCAACCAATACCAAACTGAGTACTCATCAGAATTCTTCTGCTTTAGGTCTCAAAAAGAAAATCACAATTATTTCTTGAATATAAGCTGTTAGGGAAATCAACTGAGACTACTGTGGTCCACCTTACCAGTTGGAGAGAGATCAATAGGTAAAAAGAATCACATCTTAAAAAAATATATACAGAGGGCTCAGTGGACATCATTGAAATTCCTGGACCGAGACATGCCTTGAGGTAAGATATACTCATGCACTTTTCAAAGTTCTTTAAATGCTTAAGCTGGTTTTAGTATTTTTGTTGTCACTATTGATTATTCCAAATCTTATATCTATAATTCTGTGACTTCGCCACATAAAGACTACTAACGTCACTTAATAATTTAAAAGCATCTACATCCTGATAATTTATTTAAATACAAACAGAGAAATTCTGAACTTATGGAGCTCACAGTTGGAAATGGGAGTATTCCTGCAATTACATATTATGACACAAAAGGGCTATTTGAATTAGATTTTTGGAATAAATAATCTTGAAATATAGATATGTCTTTAAGTAAAAGAAATAAATAAAAAGTACAAAATGATTTATGATTTATTATAGTAGATCTCTTTAAATGCAAGAATGGTGAAGTTCCCTCATTTAGGGCAGTTAAAATCTGCTTCACAGCTAATACACAGGAACAGGAGTTTAATTTTATAATTTTACCAATTTAAACCATACCTAACCATGAATTAGACCTTGTTTAATTTTCTCACCAGGATCATTTCCCGGTGTTATTTGCGAACATGAAATCTTTGTGAAAGTAGGCTTTCAGCCACTTGAGGCTTACATCAAGTTCTGAACCTAGAGCAAACAAGTAGACTGTTCTCAGAACATTTTCTTTGGATTTGTAATCAAACCAATCTACGTAGAAACAGCCAAGTACCCATGCTCTAAAACAGAAAACTCTTATTCAAAAATAAAAAGGCAGTTTTTCTTTTTCCAAGTTAAATATGTTCTACTTTTCTGACAGAACTCTTTCTCAATTTATCCTGAAACAGAACTATATTTTAAAATTATTTGCAGTTAACATTTCGGTAATTCAAATGTTTCACTATTTCATAGTTTAAAAATGTTTATGTTTAATGTTTTGTTTTATGTTTTATAGGATGTCAAGTATGGCTGAAAAGAAATTATCTTAAAATGGTGGCTTCTTATAATTATCAATAAATACAACTCCTTTATATGATCATATAAGTCACTAAAAAAGTGCCACAACATGCAAAATAATTATAGATTTAAATAGCAGTGTTCTGATTATATATTTAAATAGTGCATAGACTTTCTGAATGAGGCATATTTCATATTATATCCCATTATTTATTCTCAAATAACGGAACTATAAAACAATGTAGCACTCTGGTGATTCCGATTTGAGGTACTATATTCAGAAATATCTTTAAGTGTGAACCACTGAGATATGAGCTTTTGACTAGGTAATTATATGAACCAAGCCTCTGAACTCTCCTATATGAAAAAAAAAAAATTGGAAACAGAAAAGGCTATCATGATGTGAATTTTGTAGTATCCAAGGATATGTGTCATACATTTCCAGCACATCCTATTTCAATTTATTTTTGGCTTAGGTAAACCAATCTTAACCTGGAGATGAAACATGGAAAAAGAACATGGAAAATGATTAATCTGATTTAAGACATAAAATAGGCATTATGACATAGCCAGGACATTTCCACAAGCACATATCATTAATCAAGTGTGGAGGGGCAGTTGCAGATTCAGTTAGCCACAACTATTCAATGTTACTTATGAGGTCATACGATCTTCAGTTTGAATTTTCTTGACTTGTTTTTGACATTAAACTTAACACCTTCAAGTGTCTGAATAACTTATCCTTTATATATAGAATTGAAACAAAAATCTAAACTTGCATTAAAAACAGTCCATAAAATTTTTTGAAAATTAGTTTGACAAGTAGATTTTACACTGTGCAAACTGCACATACCATGAGTAAAACAACAATCACCATCCAGAACCTAGCATTTTACACTGTTGATTGATCTTTTCTCTATCTCACTTTAATAATTAACTAGTGGCCTGGTGCACAAAATTTGTGCACTCAGGGGGTCCCTCAGCCCAGCCTGTTCCCTTTCACAGTCCAGGAGCTCTCAGGGTATGTCCAATTGATAGTTTAGGCCTGCTCCCTGCAGGCCTAAAGTCATACATTCTTAGTGCTGCTGTGGAGGCAGGAGAGGCTCCCACCACCAATGCTGCACTTGCCAGCTGTGAGCCTGGCTTCTGGCTGAGCTGCACTCTCCCTGTGGGAGCACACTGACCACTAGGGGGCAGCTCCTGCATTGAGTGTCTACTCCCTGGTCAGTGTGCATCATAGCGACTAGTCATTCTGTTCTTTGGTTGATTTGCATATTAGCCTTTTATTATAGAAGATATTTTTTATTTCAAAAAATCAAGAGGAAGCAAAGTAAAGGCAAAGAATAGAGACTTGATTCTAATAATAGACACTTCTAAGGGACATCCACTCAAGTTCTAAAGCAATATAGTATTTAATATATAAACTTTTTAATTTGAATGCATTTTATATCTGAATTTATTAAAAATATTTAGTTCTAAAGTTGCAATACATGAAAATATCATGAGATTAAATTTTCTCCACTGAAAACTAAACTGTATTTTGTTTTGACTAATAGGAGACAGAACCTAAGGCTATTATCATGCACATTTTGTTCTGCCAAAACCATGCTCTGGCAATATAATAAATAATAATGAACTATATTTTATTCTATGTCCATATTCAACAAATTCAGAATAAAGTAAACAAAACTTTAATTACTTTTGTAGCAAATTTGACTACCTTCTGAAATAAAAATGCCATTAAAATGAGTTTTAATTTGAAATAATACTTTTATAATGTTGGTGTAAGCTAGCACCTTTATGGCAATAACATCATATTTGACTAAGCTAAATACCTAAGTAAACTGATTCTTGTTTCAGAAAATGTATCCAGACAATGTGATGGTTATTTTTCTTTCTAGACATATAATCTATCTAGACATAGAATTTAGGGTATATATATATATATATATATATATATATATATATGTGTGTGTGTGTATATATATATATATATATATATATATATAGGCATTTACAGTCTTTTCTGGGCATGGCTGGGGTGTTTTGCCTAGATATACATTACAGCTGTTTGGTTTTATCAGTTAGGTTCTTGATAGAATTGAGAGGTGATGCTTTATAGTCCAACTTCCATATAAATGTCTCCCAAGGGTGCATTTTAATTTAATTCCATTTTTGTGGTACTTTAGTGGACATCTTTGTGAGGTGGAGTGCTATGCTCATTTCCACCAACTTCCAAGAGTACATTAGAACCGAGCTGAATTTTCCTACTGTGCATGGTCACACTCTAACAAAGACAATCCTAAGACAAATAGAGAGAGGTCCAGGGGATCGATCCAAAGCAGCATGAAATGAATCACAGCTGCATAAAATTGTATTGTGATGTTTCTAAGTGTTGGATTGAGTTTATATCACATCAAACACACAGTGAAAAAGTGCAAAATTTAAACTAGTTAGCCAGATGTTTTGCATGTAACTGGGCAAACATGTCAACATAGGGTAAAACATCTGGGGGTTTCAAGTATGATTTAACTGGAATCACAAATGGAGACATTGGTATGAGTAACTAATTTTAAATAACCACATGACTACAAAGATATTTTTAATACTGAGTGGTCACAATCTTTGAGTGGCCTCATATTAACATGAAACAGGATGGAATGTTTAAGTCACACTGCCACACAGATGTGCAAGGTGGGGTGATGGGGAGGGGAGAAGCAGCTTCTTTATATTCTCTATAAACCAACCTAGTCTGCCTTCTAAGCCCCCAGCAGCTGGTGTGGGAACAGGGTGGGGTAAAGTGAAAAGTTAACATTAATTTAAACAGTCTTGTTTGGGCTCTGTTCCTCAAATGGGAGTTTTCTGTGCTTCTTTCCTTATGCTTCGTCTGTGTGGTTGGAGATGTGTGTGACAAATATGTCCTCAGATAACAGGGGAAGGGTAAAGTCCTCAGGTGCTGTGTCTTGTCACTTCCTTGGGACCTCTTGTGCCTCTTCCATCTCGCAATGGTTGGTGGAACTTATAGGCCTCTCTCTCTCTCTCTCTCTCTCTCTCTCTCTCTCTCTCTCTCTCTCTCTCTCTCTCTGTGTGTGTGTGTGTGTGTGTCTGTCTGTCTGTCTCTCTTCCCCTCTTTCTCCTTGTTCAGCTTCCAGGACACTCCCCTGTTTACTCCACCCCTCTCATTTCTGGCTGTCTCCATGCAGATTTTGTCCTAGAAGTCTGTTCTGTAGCTTCCATGGCAATGCTGCAGAGTCACCATTGACTTTCTAGTCAGGACTCTCTGTTAGTTTAGGTTCCCACCATGTTGTCAAGGAACTAGGAAGACTTGAGAAAAGTCAAGGTGCCTGCTGACTACTGCCCCAGAAATAACCCAGGTTGGTCTGGATGAACACACAAAGCAATCCGTTCCAAGTCTCAAATTGCAAGTAGGGGCAGAGTGCTTTCTCTCACCTCGATGTTACTGCACTTTGCCAAAGTTCTCCCTCTCTGTCCTGCAATTCAGATTTGGAAAACGTGTAAGACACATCTGATCTACACGATTTTTGTCTTCTCTCATTTACCAGCATCCTACAGACTAGAAAATGGTGAGCTTTTCTTCTAGATCATAATCTCCCTTTCCAATCTCATGGTTGCTGCACTTTCAGAGATTTCTAATTCCACATCATCCAGGATTATCCATCCATGTGTTAAATGGTAGCCACAAGAATATTAACAATCCTCTTTGGATAATCATGTCTTGAATGGCTGCTGTCTGGGTGCAAAATCCTACTCTTGAATGTCAGCAGCTGTATACCAACCACACCGCTCTCTGCATTCCTCCTCTGTCTGCTTCTATTCTGCTTCCTACCCCCTTCCTGGCTCCCACTGCATGATTTTTACAGAGATGAGTCCCCAGGCTTATTAGGCTTACAAAGGAAAAGAAGTAATAAATTTTATGATGTGAAAACTAAGGATTTACTCCAACATGTTAATTAAAATATTGATAGATAGATGACAGATAGGGAAAAGATAGTCAAAATATCTAGGAATAAAGAGATATTGTTGCAAAACAACAATAAAAAATCAGAAAATATTGTAGAGAAAATGGCAAAGAATATGAACTGGCTTATAGATGAGGAAACTCAAAATAATATGCAGGAAGCCAGACATTGCCTCACCAATAGAGATGTAAATAGAACAAACAGGAAACCAGGTCAAAGCTTAATGGAACTGTTTACTCATTGTTTAGGTGAGACTTTAGTTGTCCCTCCTTTAGTCTTATGTTAAGTATGAACTGTTAACTCATTGTTTAGGTGAGACATTGGTAATTGTAAAAGCTTCCACACCTTTTGTCTTATGTAAATTCTTGCTGATTGATGGATGTATTACTTGGCCCTAATAAAAGGGGACAGGAAAGCCAGAGCTGGTGGCAGTCCCTCCACTAGAGATGGGCTCCCTCCTGGCTCCCATGATTTCCCAAAATTAATGTTTTTCTAGTCTCTTTTCATTTGTGTGCGGCCTTCTCCAGACGCTGAACCCTGACATGGGAACCCTGGACATGCAGGACGTGAAAAGGATTCCACATAATAAAAAAAGATGAAATTAGCCAATGAAAGTTGCCTAAACTCATTAATAATAAGAAAAATACAATATAAGTGAGATAGATATTTACATTAACTATGCTGGCAAAAATCGAAGTGTAGACAGGGATACTGGAGTATAGAAACACTTATGCTCTGATGAACAAATTAGGTATCACATAAGTAATGACCTGGAAATTCTTCTCTTGAGATCAGTCTCCTTCAGTGACTATAAACAATACACATTTATTATATCACACTTAACGTGCATCAGAGTCTGGGCTTGACTTAGTTGGGTTCTCCACTTAGGATCTCACAAGGCTGCAGGATAGATGTTGCCTAGGGCTGTGGTGTCATCTGACCCTTAAGGTCCTTTCCAAACTCATGTGATTGTTGGCAGAATTAATTTTTTCACAGCTATTGAACTCAAAGTGTCTTAGTTCTTCAAGGCTAGAAGCAGAATTTCTCTTCAGGAGAAAAAAAACAAAACAACTTAAGTTTCTTTTAAGAGCTTTGACCCTATTAAGTTAGTCCCACTCAAGGAAATCTCTCATTTGATTAAATAAGAAAAACTGATCTTGAACCTTAATTACATATGCAAAATCCTCTTTGCTTTTGCCAAATAATGTAATATAATCACATGAGTGAAATCCCATCATGTTCCTAGGTCCTGCACTTGTTCTGGAAAAGATTACACAAGGGCAGGCATTGGTCCATTCAAGATTATCTTAGAAGTCTGTCTTCCACCAGGAATTTTCATGAAAGCTTTGTTTATCCTGGCAAGATGTTGGAGGCCTAACCCTAGGGAATTCATAGATTAAAAACAAGCAAAATTGTATTATAAGAGAAAATATGCTGTCTTTATAAATGATAGTCCATATATTTTCAGCATTATGAATATATATGAAAAATGTATAAAGTAGAATGAGATATTGTGTGGCTTTGGACAACTAATTTAGCCTCTTGGTTGTTACATTTTTCTATAAAATATGACTAATTACCTTACTATTAACTATTACAAAAATTAAATAAGTATATATGCACACACGAAAAACTGAAAAGATACTAATGTGTTAATGTTAATGTAAATAGATAATAATTAATGTTAATATTATGTTTTACAAGTTATGACTATGCAATTATTTTTCCACACTTAAATATATGGAATAAGTAAAATGACTATCCTAAGTACCACTTATTTAGTGCTGAGTATAAGGCAGTCAATAGCCATGCACTCATTTTACACATTCACTCATTTACTCCTCTATGAGGTAAGAAATATTGTTATTCTTATGTTATAAATGAAGAAATTGAAATGTAAAGAAGTTAGTAAGTGTAGAACTCCTGATTCAAATCCAGAAAGTCTAACTTAACTCTACAGTCCTGATTGTAAACTAGAGGCCCAGTGCATGAAGTCATACACTTGGGGTGGGGGCCCTCAGGTCAGCGTGCTCCCTCTCACAGTCCAGGAGCCTTTGGGGGATGTCTGACTGAGGGACCTAAGCGGTCAGTTGGACATCCTTAGCACTGCTATGGAAGCAGGAGAGGCTCCTGCCAGCACTGCTGCACTGGCCAACAGTGAGGCCAGCTACTAGCTGAGTGGCTCTCCCACTGTGGGAGCACACTGACCACCAGGGAGCAGCTCTTGTGTTGAATATTTGTGCCCTAGTGTACAGTGCTCATCATAGTGACCAGTTGTTCTGCCATTCAGTTGATTTTCATATTAGCCTTTGTAATATAGGATGAGTGTGATATTTGTGCTAACATGCAGCTCAATAGGCATTTAAGTAACTATGTCCCTAAAGTGATTTTAAATTTGCAATTTAAAGAGTAGAAGTTTAGAATCTTAAAAGATGTCTCTTGTTTCCCAAGGCAATAGTATCATTTATTTGTATAAAATACCTGTATTTTTACCTGCAGAAGATGAAAAAAATCAATAATTTAAAAACTTGATTATCTTTGAATTTTCTGGAGAGAAGCAGATGTGTCCTGTGGAAATAGAAATTTTGAAAGCAGTATAAAATTCCTAGGTATCATATTTGTCATAGGGGCAGCTTTTCAGCAGATTGTGAAAATCCAGATGAAGATTTTGTTTTTATTAACAGTACTTGAAGGGAAGGGAAGTTCTTTGTAAATGATTTTTGAGAAAATGTAAAAACAATCATGAAAGTGCCACAGAAGTTACCAGTCCTCTTGGTATTTTATCCATTAAAAGGTTAAAGAAAGTAACCATAGTTAGTTTTCTGACAGATGGAAACAAATATATTTTTCACTTTCAAATTAAGCTGTCATTTCAAAAATATTGCTGTCACTTAAATTGAGAAGTAAAGAATTAATATGTTCCTATAAAATCAGGTGACCCAGATGCAAAGAAAAAACAATAGCAGGCTATAAAACACCTCCCTATAAAAAAAAAAATTAACCAAACTGTATAAATAAAGCATTCTTTCTAAATGTTAGGGTCTATCTAAAATTTTACTTTCTTTCAGATGTATAAGAAATGACTTTGGAAAACACAAAGGACAAATATACCTTGTTACTCTAATTATTTTGATTCAGCTGGCTTACCTTTATATGGTTTAATGAAAATAAGAGAGAATATGCCTATAAAATTATATTAAAGCTCCAGTGACCAGATAATGAAATTATCCCAGAGGATTTAAATACTGTGGAATGTTCTACTCTTTTTATTACATTTGTTTAGCATTATTGAACAACCCCAAAATAATGAAGTGTACTAAAGCAAAATTGTCTTAAATATGTGAGCCATGCAAAAATGTTACTGATGCCGAAAAACTCATATCAAAAAGTATAACAAGCTGTGCTTAACTACCAGCATTGCAGTTAAAAATTGCATGAGCTCTAATAATAAACTTTCAGTATTATGTTGAATAACAGTTGTGGGAGTAGACATCATTGTCTTGTTCCTGATCTTAGAGGAAGAGTTTTCATTTTTTTTACTATTGAATGTAATATTAGCTAAGGGTTTATCATATTTGGACTTTATTATGTTGAGGTACTTTCCTTCTATACCCATTTTATTGAGTGTTTTAATCAGAAATGGATGTTATCTTGTCAATTGCATTTTCGCATCTATTGATGAGCTTATCTGATATTTTTCTCTTGTTTTCTTAATGTGGTGAATTTCATGTGATCTACCATCCTTGTGTCCCTAGAAAGAACCCCACTTGATTGTGATATATTATCTTTTTAATGTATTGTTGCATTCATTTGCTAATATTTTGCTTAGAAATTTTGAGATTCTGTTCATCAGAGATACTGCCCTGTAATTTTTATTTTGAGTATTGTTTTTGCCTTGTTGTGGGATTAAGGTAATGTTAGCCTTGTAAATTGAGTTAGGCAGTATCTCCTCTTCTTCAAATTTTAAGAAGAATTTAATAAGGATAGGTATTAAATATTCTTTGACTGAAAGAATTCACCAGTGAAGCCATCTGGTCCTGGACTTTTGTTTTTGGGAAGTTTTTGATGATTTTTTTTTCTTAGCAAAATATTAGCAAATGATTAATTGACCATATAAGTCTTGTGTTCATTTCTGACCTCTCCATTTTGTTCCATTGTTCTATGTGTTGTTTTCTTCTGGTATCATATTATTTTGATTACTAAAGCTTTGTAGGATAGTTTGGAATCTAGGGGCATAGTATCTCCAATTTTTTCTTCTTTCTCAAAATTATTTTGGCAGTTTGAAATATTTTGCAGGTCAATATACATTTTAGGATTATTTATTCTAGTTCTGTAAAAAATGCCATTGGAATTTTGATAGAGATTGAGTTGTATCTGAAGATTGCTTTTGGTAGTATGGATATTTTAATGATATTAAATCTTTCAATCCAGAGCATAAATGGATATTGAATTTTCTCATAATACTTTTTGGTATTAATTTTGATTATCACAATTTTTAACCTTTGTTAATGTAGTGTACATCACTTTCTGACATTTGGATATTGAACTATTCTGTAACCTCTGTATTAAAATAGTTGCAGAAGGATAGGTACTAATTCTTTTCTAAAGTTTAGTAAAATTTCCCTGTGAAGCCATCTAGTTCTGGATTTTTATTTGTTCAGAGGTTTTTTATTTATTGTTTTATTATTATTATTATTATTGATTCTATTCAAATCAGTTTGTTCAGATTTTCTCTTTCTTCCTGGCTCAGTATTGGAAGATTGTAGGTTCCTAGAAACTTACCTATTTCTTCTAGTTGGTACAACTTGTTGGAGTATAATTATAGGATTCTTTTATAATTCTTTGCATTTCTGTGATGGCAACTATAACATCTCTCTCATTTCTGATTTTATTAATTTGATCCCTTCTCTCTTATTTTCTTGATGAGTCTGATAAAATATTTATCAATTATTTTTTCAAAGAATGAGCTGTAAATTTTACTGATATTTTCTATTTTTTAGTATCTATTTCATTTATTTCCATTCCAATATTCATCATTTTCTTCATTCTACTAACATTGAAGTTTGTATGTTCTTATTTTCCTAGTTGTTGTGTGTTTTCTGTTTGTTTGTTTGTTTGTTTTTAGATATAAAGTTAGGTTGGGCAGCAGAGAAGCTGGTATCTTTGACGACTGACTTAGGAACTAAATGGTTGATTGTGAAACTCATTGATAAAGAATCCTTAGGGAAGGAGCAGGCAGAGGTGTTGTGGCATAAATTTGGTTTTACGCATGCTGTGTTTTGTGGCTCTGAAATAATAGGGATGTGCATGAGGCAGTTGCATATTTTTGTCTCAAAAGATTATGTGCATTGGGGCTATTGATTTAGGCATATATTAATATTTGATGTTTGGAGCCATGGGCACAGATGCCATGTTTGAGAGATAGGAAGAAGCAAAAAGAAGACAGTTTAGGATAAACACTGCCAAACGAACTTGTATTGGAGACTGGGAAGTAATAGTGCAGAGAGAAGAAAAGCCAAGAGGGCACTGTTAAAAAAACAGCATGAAAAGTAGCATAAACACATATACATATATGTATATATGTCCATATATACATATAGCTTTAATTGACCCTTGAGCAGCATAGTGGTTAGGGATCATGACCACTCACACAGTCAAAATCTAAATATAACTTAAGTCAGTCCTCACTTACACAAATTCCCGAAAACTAGTTGATTCTTGAACAGCACAGGTTTGAACCTCACCAGCCAATTGTATTGAGTAACTGAAAAAAAAAATTCGTACATAAGTGGACTGGTGCAGTTCAAACCCCCATTGTTGAAGGATCAACTGTACATGTGTATTTTTAAATAAGGGATAAATCAGTCATGCTGAAAGGTGCTAAAAGGTTAAGTAATACAAGAACTGAAAAGTAGCCATTGAGTTCACTGCAAACAGTTCTGAAAATTATAAGCTAGAAGATTCTTCCCCCACATCTCACAATTACAAATAAGATAGGAAGTAATACAGTGCCTCATGTTCTGAATTCTATGATCTTTCTCTCTCTATTTTTTTCCAACTCACTCATACCCAGGAAGATGAGTCTGGAATGATAATAAATACCTTTCAACTCCTAATGAAAAATAGAAAAACATATGACTTAAACTAAAAAAAAAATTAATGAGTAAAAGAAACTTTATTCATAAGAAGTAATTTAGGCAGATTAAGAATTGAAAGTTGTTTTACAGTTCATCTAGTCTATTCAAACAGCCTCTTTTTATTAAAATGAAGGAATTATATTTTAGCCAAGTTAGCCCAAACTTATTTCTTTCCCTTTTATTCTTTAGCATCAACTTTCTCATTCCTTTTGAAAGTGTATTGGAGTTTAAAAAGTCCACATATAGAAAACTATATTATAATAATTTAAGTCAGGCCATTCTAAGCATGCTCTAGATACATTCTATATATACATAAGAAAGAACTCTATATATTTAAAAACATTTGTTATATTATAGTTTTGTTAGACTTGTTCTGTATTAGTTTTATGGTAAATGGGAAATATAACCATGAAGACTGAGTTAGCTAAATCACTTTTTATAGGGTGAGAATGCAAAAAGAATAGCACTTCACATAGTATATAAGAAATATATCCTTGAGTGGGAAAGGCCGTTACCAGAGTAAACGCAGTTCTGAGGTTCTTGATCTTCCACAATGGGTGAGCCCCAGCAAGTGAGTGCCCTTCCACCACCTCCGATGCAATACATCAAGGAGTATACGGATGAAAATATTCAGGAAGGACTAGCTCCCAAGCCTCCACCTCCAATAAAAGACAGTTATATGATGTTTGGCAACCAGTTCCAGTGTGATGATCTTATCATCCGCCCTTTAGAAAGTCAGGGCATTGAACAGCTTCATCCTATGCAGTTTGATCGCAAGAAAGAACTGAGAAAACTGAATATGTCTATCCTTATTAATTTCTTGGACCTCTTAGATATCTTGATAAGGAGCCCTGGGAGTATAAAGCGAGAAGAGAAACTAGAAGATCTTAAGCTGCTTTTTGTACATGTTCATCATCTCATAAACGAATACCGACCTCACCAAGCAAGAGAGACCCTGAGGGTCATGATGGAGGTGCAGAAACGTCAATGCCTTGAAACAGCTGAGAGGTTTCAAAAGCATTTGGAAAAAGTCATTGAGATGATTCAAAATTGCTTGGCTTCTTTGCCTGATGATTTGCCCCATTCAGAAGCAGGGATAAAAGTAAAATCTAAACCAATGGATGCTGATGATAGCAACAATTGTACTGGACAGAATGAACAAGAAAGAGAAAATTCAGGTCATCGGAAAGACCAGATTATAGAGAAAGATGCTGCCTTGTGCGTTCTAATTGATGAAATGAATGAAAGACCATAAAGGGTTTTTTGTTTTTCTTTTTTTTCTTTCCGTAAATAGCATCATATATTAGTTAATTTGCTCTTTGAGAGTTTTAAGAGAGATATAACTAGGGGTTAGGTAAACAGTTTCACTCTCCAACTTCATCAATTATGAGATATCACAGGCAGTAATTTCATCTTATGGCAAGCATAGGCAATGAGTGTAACTGCATTAAGAATAATGAACTTAAAAAGCAAAGTGCTGCTGTTGTGTGGAATATTCCTGTTTTTTTGGATTGCACTAAACATTGACGATAATCCTCAGTAATAGCGAATTTTCATCCTTGGAGCGCAGACTTGCTTTAAGAATGATAAACAAATAAAGGATAACAAGTAGTATATATAAAAAAGAAATACATCCTTAAGATGCTGGTACTTTCTGTACAAGGTTCTCATTTCATGTTATACAGTGATGAGATGATGTAAGCTGCAAGTAACAAACAGGAATGGCAGCGCAAGTAAGCCTTAGGAAACCTGATTTAAACTGTTACCTTATGTGATCATTCTATAATGCTTTAGCAAGAACTGCATTGCCAGTGAGTTAGAGCAGTGTATTATTTTTGAATCAAACTTTCCTTTTTTCCAAGTTCCTAATATTTCTCATTCTGCCCTAGTCAGACACTTGAATGGTGGAAGCTCTCTATTATTCATCAAATACCTCAAGCTGTTTCTGTCAAGTTTCTCAACTCATTTCCCACAGATCTTCCACAAAAATGTAGTAAAAAAACTTCTCTGCCTGTTATGAGCCCACCTGAATAAAGAATGCGAGAGTCAGACTTTTGAAAAAATAAAAGGAAATGAACTGGAAACCTGTCATTTCTCAATATCTGCAGTTTGTTTACTTTGTACCAGCTGTTAAGCCCTACTTGCAACAATTTGATGATTCATTTTCCTCTTTTCAGCCTTCCTCACTAATAAGGGATAACTCCTTCCACAGGAACGAAGTAGACATTCATAAAAACAGCACTGTTTCATATGCACTTTCTTTTTAAATATATTTTTATTGATTTCAAAGAGGAAGGGAGAGGGAGAGAGAGAAGGAAACATCAATGATGAGAGAGAATCCTTGATCGGTTGCCTGCTGCACACACCCCAGTGGGGATCAAACCCACAACCCAGGACCCTTCTGTCCACAGGCTGACGCTCTATCCACTAGGGCAGATATTCACTTTTTATTTAGATTTGGGAGTCAGTTAATTAATAGTTGTTTATAAGCATGTGAAGTAACTAAAGAGTGGAATAAACTTCAAAATATGAAAGGGACAACAAGAAATTTAGGCAAGACGTTTATTATCTGAGTGGAACATTTTGTATATATGCTAGTTTCTAAGCAAAATTTGTGTCATGTGAGATATTTTTGAAAACTCAGAATATTTAGCTAAGAAATAGAAAAATATTATTTAGTATGAAAACCTTGTTCTTCTATGTGTCTTATGATTAAATAATATGACTTGGAAGACTGAAGTGAAAATAACACACACTAAAAATGTTTGCTTTTCTTGGTCAGTTTTAGTTTTATTTTTCAGACCTTCAGTAAAATGCTGTACTTGTATGAATTGAAGAGGGTCCCAAGAAGAAATAATTATGTTGGCTTAGAAAGAAAATTTCCAAAAATCCACCAACAAAGAACAGAAGAGGTTCTGAAATAAGATAACTATTATAATAATTCTAATTTATTTTACAAAGATCAAAATTTATTAAAAATGGAATAGACTAAATCAAATCATTTGATTAATATTGACATTATAACTAAATGTGTAGGCATGCAGACAAAAACTACATTTTACTCTTAATTATCAGCCAGTATATTTCATTCAGGACAATACTTAAGAAGAAAGTTATGAATGAAAAAGGGCTAAATGTTAGATTTTAAAAATACAATTCTATCTGAAAACAATGTACAGTCCAGATAAATCCTCAAAGTCAACATGTAAGTCTTAAATCTTGATTCCAATAACTAAAAATTATGCATGGATTTTTATAGTTTAAATTTTTTAAATTATTTACTGATTTATTACCTATTACTTTCTTAGATGTTAGCAGGAAAGAATGTATCAAGAAAATAAACATCTCCTTAAAGAATATATAATGCATTAGGGAACAAAATTACCACAAAACAATGAGAAAAATGAGAGTGTTAGGGGAGTTCACATGACAGGATTATTAACACATTTGAAAGTCAAGGAAGGTTTCATGCAGGGAAATTTGAGTATGAAAAGGCCTAAGGATATGGGGATAATTTTACAGAAAAATAAATAGAGAAATAAAGAAATAAGTCTCGCCCATTAAGAGGGAAGTGGGATCAAGACACAAAGGTTAAGGTAGAAATGTCCAATGTCAAATGAACTTTTATCTGATTTCAGCATTTCCAGGAAAATCTGAAACGAGTTTACTGGTGGAGAATAAAATTGATAAAACAGGGGCAGTAAACAATATAGTTTATAGTTGAGAGTTTGGATTTTGGTGTCAACTACCAAATGCAGAATCCTGATTCTGTCACACACTGATTCTGTAACCCTGTTTACCTCAGTTTTATTATCTGTGAAATGGAAAAAATATCATTGTATACTTGTTAGGAATAAATTATATATATATATATATGGAATTAGTATATTGCCTAGAGATTAGTAAATACCAATAATGATAGCTGATGTTATCATTATTATTACTGTTACTATTATTAAAAAGTTTGAGCATATTTCCAAAAAGGTTTTTCAAAGATAATCAATTAATGATAATTGAAGGATTATGAAACACACAGGTTTTAAGTAATGTTTGGGTATGCAATTTCAGAAAAAAAACAAAAACACCTCTTTCTCCTGTCATCCCAGAGCATTTTACCTAAACTACACTACAGTGTGTGTCTTTTTATTTTATCTTATAATAATTTATGTACAAATTCTATTTCACCTAGAGGTTGTAATATCTTAGAAGACAATAACAGTGCCAATTTATTTCCAAATCTTCAGAGCACCTTATAAATAGTAGATGCTTACTAGCTTTACTTAAATGAATGAATAGATGAGTTGTTATTGTTGAAATACTAAGATTGTGTAGAAGCAGAGTTAAAGGATTAAATCTTTTGACATTCCCACTGTGAAGGAAGGACAAAGAGCCCACCAAGAAGGGCAGTTACAGGGTTGGGAGGACAGGAGAAACATGATTTGATGAAGCCTTGGTCTCCAAATAGGCCTTGGCTTTCACAGATCATTTTCTGTGAAAGTTCATAACATTGCATTAGTACCAGGTTTTATATTTAAACTCTCCAAAGACATCAACAAGCAATTCTTTTAAAATAATTTTAATACATAATGTATGTTATTTTTTTAGTCTAAGAAATGATCAGCAATGAGAAGTTAGGATGCAATTTAAATGCCTACAGAGAAAAGAAAAGTATGTTCCTTGCATTGATTTTCTTAGTCTTGTAAGTATAGGCTCTCTTTGCTATCCCAGAAAATTTATTTTTATTTTTATTTTATTTTTTTATCTTTATTGTTCAGTTTATTAATTACATTGTTTCCCCTTTTTATCCCCCTATAGCTCCCCTCCACCCTGTACCTATCCCACCCTCCATCCTCACCTCCCCCTCCCCACTGTCCTCTCCCATTGTTGCTAGATTTTTGTCCAGTCTCTTGCTGCACTTCCCACAACCCTTTTCTCCCCAAGAATTGTCAGTCCATTCCCTCTCTATGTCCATGTCTCTGTTATATTCACCAGTCTATTCTGTTCAACAGCCTATCAATTCACTTGATTTTTATGTTCATTTGTTGATAGATGTGTATTTGTTGTTCATAATTTTCATCTTTACCTTTTTCTCCTTCCTCTTCTTAAAGAATATCTTTCAGCATTTCATATAATGTTGGTTTGGTGGTGATGAACTCCTTCAGCTTTTTCTTATCTGCGAAGCACTTCATCTGACCTTCAATTCTGAATGATATCTTTGCTGGATAGAGTAATCTTGGTTGTAGATTCTTGCTGTTCATCACTTTTAATATTTCTTGCCACTCCTGCCTGGCCTGCATCATTTCTGTTGAGAAATCCGCTGACAGTCGTATGGGTGCTCCCTTATAGGTAACCAACTGTTTCTCTCTTGCTGCTTTTATTATTCTCTCTTTGTCTTTTGCTGTTGGCATTTTAATTATGATGTGCCTCGGTGTGGTCCTCTTAGGGTTCCTATATATTGGGGTTTGGTGCACTTCTTGGACTCCTAAGTCAATTTCTTTCACCAGGTGTGGGAAGTTTTCAGTCACTATTTCTTCAAATAGGTTTTCATTGTCTTGCTCTCTCTCTTTTTCTGGCACCCCTATAATTCGGATGTTGGTATGCTTGAAGTTGTCCCAGAGGCCCCTTACACTATCTTCAATTTTTTGGATTCTTTTGGTTTCTTGCTTTTTCAGCTGAGTGGATTTTCCCTCTTTGTATTTCAAATCTTTAACTTGGTTCTTGGGGTGCTCCAGGGCACTTTCAGGTCTTTGTATAATATTTTTTGTTTCAGTCAGTGTATGCTTAATTTCTGGTTGGTCCTTTTTCATATTCTTGAGAGTCTGCTTTATATCCTTGAGGGTTTCTTTCATTTCCTTGTAGGACTCATTCATTTCCACGCTGATCTTGGTCATTTCTTTGCAGCTCTCGTTTATATCCTTGAGGGTGTTGTTCATTTCCTTGTAGGACTCATTCATTTCCTTTGTGGTCTTGCTTATTTCCTTATAGGCCTCAATCTTTTGTTGGAGCCTCTTGAAAAACCCTATAACCGTGGTTCTGAATTCCATGTCCAGTCATTTTTTTTCCCTCCATTTCTTTCACATCTGATTTCTTTCCATGTTGCTGCATGGTGGCTGCTTCCCTGAGTTGGTCAATTAGCTTTGTGTGGTAGACTTCCTACTAGGGATAGTGGCTCAGCCTCCCCGGTTACCTGAGGTGGATATGGGCTGCACAGTCTTGCTGAAGTTAAGCTCAGTTAATTGTTGTTAGCACTTGGAGGGTTGACCTCCAGGCCAATTGTCTGTGAAGCTCAGCTGTGCTCAGGTTGGGTGGGTGGAGTCTCCGGGCCAAGCAGACAGCGTTAGCTCCACCCTATGCGGCCCCGGGGACTCTGTGCTGGGGGCAATGGCCGCCAGCACCTCTGAGAGAGAGCCGCTGCGGAGCTCCATAGGCTGCCGGTTGCCGGGGAATTCAGACTTTCCCAAAATGAGGCTGCATGCGCAATGTCTCACCCAGGGTCGTAAAACAAAGCAGTCTGATGGTTTTCCGAATGAGAGGCAAGTCGCGGTGTGCTCTCTGCGCCGTCATGCAGCCGAGCTGTTCGTGCGGAAGCTGCCTTCTCCACAAGCCGGGAGACCCGGCAGCACCCGAGCTTCGGCGTGCCCTCCCACTGTCCAGTTTTCACCCCGTGTGATAGTGGGTTCTCTCGACTTCGCCCAGAGCTGGAGAATCAGTCCAGTGGGACACCTTTGTCTCCCCGTTCGAGAAAACTGGCCGGTTTTCAGCCGCCCGCCCTCTCCGCGTAGCGCACTCCAAACCTCTCTCCGTGGGAATCTTTCAACGCTGTTCGCCGCTGCTCCTCTGAGTCACAGTGTCTTATCTTCACTTTTATTTGTGGAATTTTCACTCGGCGAGCTTTCTGGTGATTCTGGAAGGTGTTTGTTCTTTCAGTAAGTTGTAGTATTAAAATTGCTGATTATGACGGCAAGATAGGTGTTTTGCCTTTGCCGCCATCTTAGTTCTCGCTATCCCAGAAAAATTTTAAATGACATGAAGTGGTATTTAATTCTTTTCTAAGAAAAATTAATGTCTTCCACTTAGATAATATTGATCAAAATGTATAATTTTTAGAAATTCACCATAATGTTAAGAAGGATATTTTAAAGACCACTTAGTCTAGCAGTCAAAATGCACTCATATTCGTAAGACGGGGAACCATAAAATTCTTAAAGGAATCCATAGGCAGCAAAATATCAGTCATATGCTGTAGCAATATCTTCACTGATACAGTTCCTAGGACAATAGAAATTAAAGAGAAAATAAACAAAGGGGACTAAATAAAAATAAAAAGCTTTTCCACAGCAAAAGAAGCCATCAACAAAACAACAAGAAAGCCCATTGCATGGGAGAACATATTTGCCAATGTTATCACCTATAAGGGTTTAATCTTCAGCATTTACAGGGAACTCATACAACTTAACAAAGGAAGCTAAACAAGCCAATCCAAAAATGGGCAAAGGACCTAAGTAGACACTTTTTGAAAGCAGATATACAGAAGGCTGAGAGGCATATGAAAACATTCTCAAAGTCTCTAATCATCAGAGATATGCAAATCAAAACAACCAGATACCATCTCACACCTGTCAGAATGGCTATCATCAACAAATCTACAAATGACAAGCGCTGGTGAGGATGCAGAGAAAAAGAAACCCTCGTGCACTGCTGGTGGGAATGCAGACTGGTGCAGCCACTGTGGAAAACACGAGTTTCTTCAAAATATTAAAAATGGAACTCCCATTTGACCCAGTAATCCAACTTCTAGGAATATATCCCTAGAAATCAAAAACATCAGTCAGAAAGGATATATGCACCATTCATAGCAGCACAATTTAATAATAGCTACTAGTAAAATTTGGAAACAGCCTAAGGGCTCATCAGCAGATGAGTTGATTAGAAAACTGTGGCACATGTACACAACAGAATACTACATTGCTTTAAAAAAGAAGGAACTCTTACCATTCAAAATAGCATGGATGGACATGGAGAACATTATGCTAAGTGAAATAAGCCAGTTGGAGAAATATAAATATTACATGATCTCAGTCAGTTGTGGAATATAATAAACAATATAAACTATGAACAAAAATAGATTCAGAGAAAGAAAAGCATTGAACAGACCTTCAAACCTCAGAGAAAGGCAGGGCAGGGCTAAGGGAGTAAGAGATCAACCGAAGGACTTGTATGCATGCATATGAGCATAACCAATGAACAAAGACCCTAGGAGGGTGAGAGCATGTGCTAGGGAGTGGGAATGGCTGAGAAGAGGTCATAGAGGCAAAAAGGAGACATATTCTTTCTTCAATAAAGAATAAATTTAAAATGCACTCATAGTTGCATGAAGAATTTATATTGTACTTGTGAGGAAATAAGAACTAAAATATGTCCTTGGTGGTTTTACCTTATGTATCATATAGTCTCAATGAAATACTCAACAAAAAATTATGTACCCAAACAAAAATATTTGAAAAGATCCTGATGCTTAAGCTTTTTATAAAATATAAATCATAGATTTATATTACTTTCATATTTCTTGCTGCATAATAATAAACTTTGAACATTTGTGTGCATGTGTGATGGGGGGAGGTGATAAGTCAGAATATTTAAAAATAGGTAATTGAGGTCCTAGTTGGTTTGGCTCAGCAGATAGAGCATCAGCCTGTGTACAGAAGGGTCATGGGTTTGATTCCCATCAAGAGCATGTACCTCTGTTGCAAGTTCGATAACTGATCACACCCCAGTCAGGGTGCATTCGGGAGGCAACCAATTGATGTGTCTCTCTCACATAGATGTGTTTCTGTCCTTCCCCTTTCCTTCCATTCTCCCTAAAAATCAATGAAAAATATCATGGGGATAGGATTAACAAAAAAATAGGTAATTTAGAATAGTTTTTGAAATTATTCTTATATTAAGATCCATTTTGAAGCAGCTCCATTTTAAAAAATCCTCTATAGATATGTTTTATTGAGAGAGAGAGAGAGAGAGACTCTACCAGGATGAATCAAACCTTGGTATGTGCCCTGACTAGAAATTGAACACATGATCTGACCCTTCAGTGCAAAAAAAAAAAAAAAAAAAAAAAGATACGCCAACCAACTGAGCTCCCAGGCCAGTGTTAGCTTCATTCTTCTTTAATCAGATATGAGATATCATCTGAAACTTCCAATATTAAGATTAGAATTTTTAAAGCATGTTTACATTCCATGAACCCATCCCAGCCTGGTCATAGCTAACTAGATCAGGGATGGGAAACTAGAATGCATCAACAGAGAAACTAGGAGGGGTAGGTAGAAGTTAAGCAATCAAATTCTCTCTCCAAGGGATTTGATATTGGGACATAAAAGAGACGAGGTCAATTATTTGTGGAAACTGGACTTGTGAGTTTACATATTTCAAGGGTTGAAGGCATTGTTGACAGATTATGTATATTTAGGAAAGAGGAAATCAGAATGGAGACCAATGGGCTGCCATTTCCTGTTTCTGCCCTTGAGGTCGGTAAGACACCCTGTACTTTCTACATACATTCTCCTTTCTGCTTAAGCTATTTTCAGAGAGTTTCTGGTTTTTGAAACCAAACCATCTCTGGCCAAGTTAGAGAATAATAGATTTAATTGAAAAGTGAAATGAGAAAAGAGAAGCTCTTGCTTAGCAAGAACAGCTGCAAAGGATTTATAGGTCATTAGAGATGACATAGGTCATGGTCCATATAGCATCTTCCTTCCTAAACGTGTAGCTTCCTTTCTAGTGAACCAAGGAATGTCAAAATCTTAGTATTAGTTTTACTCCTTTTTTTTTCATCCTTCTCAAATAGTCAGCAAGCCCTGTTGTTTTAATTTATTAATGATGAAGCTGAAGCTCGGAGAGGGAAGGCATAAACTCAAGGCCTTGCATGGATCTAGTTACCAGTAGTTGCAGGGTTAGCTGACTTAGTTTTAGGACCTGCCCTTTAGTCCTTAAAATCACCACTTTTCTTTTATAGATATGGAACAAAATGAACAATTTTATGTACCAGACATATTGAAAAAAATCTGTTCCTCTTAAATGTAAGAAATTTAATATAGTGCCTTATTAAAGAATTGCCAGTCTTTGGCATTTTCTTTTTAAAAAATATATATTTTATTGATTTTTTTAAGAGAGGAAGAGAGAGGAATAGAATTAGAAACACCAATGATCGATCAGCTGCTTCCTGCACACTTCATACTGGGGATGTGCCTGCAACCAAGGTACTCTATTCACTGAGCCAAACTGGTTAGGGCTGGCATTTTCCATAAACGTTCATTAACTACTTGAGCTGATCCAGTTTTATGGTTTTAATTATCCACAATATGTTCAGTACTCACAAATTATAACTCCAGCTTTCATCTTTCCCTTGGACTCTAGAGTTTTATTGCTCATTTTGCTTATTTGATATCAACAGCTTAACAGATATCTCAAACTTGATAAGTACAAAGGCAGACTCTTGAACCTTTTCCCTAAACCAGTCTTCCCCTATGTTCTCATTTCAGAAAATGTAACCTCCGTTCACCAGTGCTCAGACACAAAACTTTGGAATTATCCTTGACTTTCTCTTCCATTCCACATCCAATCTAAAAGCACAGCATGTTGGTTCTGCCTTCAAAATATACTCTGAACCTGGCCCTTTCCCACACAGTACCACAGTCACCATACTTCAATTCAGCCCCATTGGCTTCTTCTGTTTTCATATAGTCCGTTCTCAAAAACCCTGACAAAATAATTCTCCACAAAGATGCCCGACAGGATTTATTTGACTTCTGTTTACAGAACTCTAGAAGTTTCAGATCACATGCAGAAAAAAATGCGAAAGTCTATAAGGCCTGCAAGATGAGGCTCTGACTTCCTGCCCTAAAACTTTATTTATTAATTTTTTAAATGTTCACACTAGTCTCACTAGTCTCCTTGCTTTTACATCTAACATAATTTTTCTTGCCTCAGGATTTTGTATTTGGGGATTCCTCTGCCTGGAAAGGTCTCCTTGTGTTTTTCATCTACACTTTTTCATGATCTTGGTCAAATGTACTCTCTTCAGGAAATCTTTCTTTAATCTCTCTTCCTTTGTTTCCCTATACTGTCTTATTTCTTGTTAATCCCTCCTATCACACATAAGCTCCAAAATATAGAAACATTATTTATTTTGTTCACTGAAGCATTACCAGAACCTAGAGTCACATTGGGAATATCATAGGTCCAAAATAAGTATATATGAATGTGTCTAAGCTTCCAAATATACTAGTATAAAATTGTTTATTTTCAATAAAAAACTCTGTAAAAATCTGATTTAAGATTTGAGAAGATGGCAAAGATAGTTTTAAAACACATTTCTGAAATATGTAAAGTATATAATTTGATAAATTTAACAAAACATTTAAAAGGTACAATTAGTACATGTTTAGCTGTATAAATGTTGTACTATTTAAAATGTACAACTTGATTTAGACAGGAGTATACTATTGTGGAAGATCCAAGAGAGTGAAACAATCAAATAAAAAACTTATTCTTCATTTGCCAAAGTTTACTCATGTTTCTTCATAATATCTTCTCTAGCTGTTATTGTCTGTCTTACCCCATTTGCCAAGCAGCCACACATCACTATAGATTAGTTTGCATTATCTAGAATTTAAAATAAATGGAACCATATAATGTAAACTATTTTTTAAATATATTTTTTAACTCAGCAGGATGGCCTTTAGGTGTATTCATACTATTCCAAGTATAAACACTTCATTCAATTTTATTGCTGAGTAGTATTCCCTTATATCACTGAAACTATTTGTTTATCCACTCACCTTTAATGGAAATTAAGGTCCTTTCTGATGTGGGCTATCCTATATATGAAGGAGCTAATATGCTAATTAAACCAGATGGCAGAATGACCTTCCAGCCAACCAGTGGGTGGGGGGTGAGTCCTTGAGGCAGCCAGGGCTGCAAAGGCCTACTCTTGCATGAATTTTGTACATCGAGCCTCTAGTTAAAAATAAAGCTACTGCAAGAAAAATTGCTGTACATATCTTCATATGAATGTATAGTTGTCTTTTCTTTAGGATATGTAATGGTTTTATATGGGAGATATTATACTTGATAAGAAATAGAAAACCTTATTTCCAAAGTCCTTGTATGATTAGCATTATCACTAGTTGCTCCACATTCTCACCAATACTGGGGATTATGAGTCCTTTTATTTTGAATACAGTCATAGGTGTGAAATGAAATCTCATTGTGGTTTTAATTATATTTCTTTAATGACTATTTTTCATGTGCTCATTTGCCATCCTTATATTTTCTTTGCGAGGTATCCTTTCTAATTTTTGCCCATTTATTCATTTAACATATTTTGTAATTTGCTAATGTTATTTATAATTTTTAAATGAAATGTGACTTGACTTTTTATTCTTTTAATATTCTTTGAAAACAGAATTCAGTAATTTTGATGAAGTCCATTTTTTTTGACAATTTTGTTTTATAATTGTGCTTTATTTGGGCATATACTAGAAGTCTTTGCCTCACTTAAGGTTAAAAAAATTTCTTTCTTATTTTGTTCTGCACATTTTGTAATTTTAGATTTTATATTTAAAACTATGATAAAATTTGAGTTACATTTTACACATAGTACAAGATGTGGATTATTATTTTTATGCATGCCCAATTGTCTAAGGAACATTTGTTGAAAACAATTTGCTTCTATATTGAATTGCCATTGTACTTTTGTAAACATTATCCACCCCATCCCCATGTACATGTCCTATCTAATAAAGAGGGAATATGCTAATTGACCTTCATACTGTTGCAAAAGATGGTGGTGCCCACAGCCAAGAAGGAGGGAACATGCTAAATGACTGCTACGCACTCAAAGATGGTGGCACCCAGTCCCCTCAGCCTCAGACATAGGCAAGCTTCTAATGGTGGCTACTCAGCCACCCAGTGCCACCTGAGAATCAGGTAACCAGGGCTGGCTGAGGCTTGCACTGCCAGCAGTGGCAGCAGCAGAAGTATGATGAGGTGTTGCTTTCCCCTGATGACCAGGTTTCCTTCTGCCCCTGAGAGTTCCTTGACTGTGAGAGGGGGAAAGCTGGGTTGAGGCAACCCCCACTTCAGTGCATGAATTTTCATGCACCAGGCCTCTAGTATATGTATATTCTGTATTGGTCTCTCTTATCTATTTGTTTGTCTTGATGCCAATACCACACAGTCTAAATTACTAATCCTTTAACATAACTCATTTCCAAAATTGTTTTGACTCTTCTAGGTGCTTTGCTTTTCTGTGTTATTTTTAGAGTCTGCTTGTTATTTTCTACACATGCCTAAAGGGGTTTTAATTTGAATAGCATCAAATGAACAGATTAATTTAGCAAGAAGTGAGTTTGTAACAATATTGAATTTTCTAGTCTGTGAGAATGGTACATCTCTTCATTTATTTAGATCTCTTTATTTTAACTTAGAAATACTTTGCAGTTTGCAATGTATAAGATTTGCACATTTTGACATTCTTTAATATTTTGATAAGAAATACGTTGTTTATATCACACTAGAGAAAGTTTTGACTAAAAACAGCATTGCACCATCTTTGCATCTTCTATATCCCCCCAAGACACTTGTCACTTTGTTTATTGAATTTATTAAATAATTTCATGGTGAAGAATTCCTAAAAACCATTCTAAGCCAAATTTTTATATAAAAGTAATTTGAAATTATGGAGAAAAGGATAGTAGTAGAAGCAATGTAAATACGAAATAATAGATAATCACATGGATAAATTTTATGGAACACTTGGATTTAAGAATATTAGAATTTTCAAGTAAGAGCTATGTTTTTATTTAAAATATATTATTAGAATTATACTCATATTTTACCATAATCAGAACCTAAAGGAAAGTCTACAAAATTATTGTGATCCATCTTCACAGCTTCACTAAAAATGGTGATTCATTTTTGTTTTAATTCCAATTTACACCAAAAATAGAAAAAGAGACTCTTTACTGACATTGTCAGATGCCTTTGTGTTCTGACCAACCACCATTACAGAACACCAAGTCAGAGCAATAAGTCCATGGTAGGGATGGTGTAAAATACAACTATGTCTTATAACATAAACTTTGGAAGACTGGCATTTTTAAAAAGGAATATTTTAATTTCATTATATTTTCCTATAAGATAGAACTAACTTAATTTACTTAATAACTAGTTCATTAAGTTTTAGACGTTTACTTGGAACTTATTAGGAAAAATCAAGATCTAAGAACTATTATGTCTGTGATTTCAATTTGAATGCCTTATATTTTTTTCTCTCATCTAATTATTTTAGGTGGAACTGTCAGTATAATGTTGAATAATAGTGGTGAAAGCAGACATCATTTTCTTTTTCCTCAACTCTTTTATTCTTATTTGTTTGAGTGGTTTTATCATAAAAGGATATTAAATTTGTCAAATGCCTTTTCTGAATCAAAATTATCATGTATCTTTTGCCTTCATTCTATTATGTAGGGTATTATACTGTATCAATTATATTTTATACACTGTCACTGAAGAACCTAAAATAGGAAATTAAGAAAAAAAATTCCCTGTATAACTGCATCATAAAACACTTTAAATAAATTTAACCAAGGAGATGAAGGACTTCTATACTGAAAACTATAAAACATTGCTTAAAGAAATTAAAGAACTATATGGATACAACTCACGTTCATAATTAAAAGACTTAATATTGTTAAAATGTCAATACACTTAAAGTGAGCTACACATTCAATTAAATCCCTATCAATATTTTAACAGCCTTGTTTTACCAGAAAGGGAAAACCCTACCCTTAAATTAATATGCAAAAGGTCCTGAATCATCAAAATAATCTTGAAAAAGATAAATAAATCCTTGATTTCAAAATATAATGTAGCTATAGTAATCAAAACTGTGTGATATTGGCATATATTAGACACACAGATCAGTGGAATAAAATTGCAAGTACAGAAAGAAATCACATATGTTGTCAATTGATTTTTTATAAGAGTGCCAAGTCCTTCATTGGGGCAAAAATAGTCTCTTCAACAGATGGTGCTGGGAAATCTGAATTTCCACATTCAAAAGATTAATATTGACGCCCTACTTTACACCATAACAAAATTAACTTACAGCAATTACATTAATATAAGAGCAATCACCGTAAAAAGTATTGGAAGAAAACTTAAGGGTAAATCTTCATAATCTTAGAGTTGACAATAGAGTCTTATATATGATATCATAAACACAAGTAGCAATAAGAATATATGAATAAATTTAAATTTATCAAAATTAAAATAGTTTGTGCATCAAAGGACATTATCAGGAAATTAAAAAATACAATCTACAGTGTGAAGTAAAATATTGCAAATCTTATATGACTTTAATATCTGGAATATTTAAAGATCACCTACAACTCAGCAACTACAAAAAAATACCCTAATTTAAAAGTGGGAAAAGGTATGCCCAGACTGGTGGCTCAGTGGTTGAGTATCAAACTATGAACCAGGAAATCAAAGTTCCATTCCAGATCAGGGCACATATCTGAGTTTTGTGCTCAATCCCCAGTAAGGGATATGCAGGAGGCAGTAATCAATGATTCTTATCATTGGTGTTTCTATCTCTGCCTTCCTCTCTGAAATCAATAAAAATGTATTTTATTTATTAATTCTTTAAAGTGGGAAAAGAGACTTGAATAGCTATTTCTCAAAGGAAGATACACACATTGTCATTTAAGAACATCAAAATCATTTGTTATTAGGGTAATACGTAATGAATTGCCACTGAACCCCACTAGGATGGCCATAATTTATTTTGAATTAAAATTGTGTTGGCAAGAATGCAGAGAAATAGGAATGTTTGTACATTGCTGCTGGGAATGTAAAATAATTCAGCCATGGAGAAAAGAAAAACAAAAACACAAGTTTGGTGCTTCTTCAAATGCTAAACATGGAATGTGCTGTTTGCACGATTCAGCACTTACCAATGAGCCACAGCAGGCAGGCTGAGAAATAATTTTTTTAAGTTGAATTCACAGAGAAGAAAAACAAGTTCTAAAAATCATATGCAAATATTTTTTGAATCTACATTGAACATGTCCAAACACTGTGTCCTTTTAGAGATGTAGGTGTAACATAATAGAATTTGCTTTTAGAGTTAGAGATTCTTAAGTGTGGGATTTGACTCAGTTCCCTGAGAAAGTCGTTTAACTTCTTATTTTTGTCACTTAGTACAGGTATAGTAAAATATCCTCTTCGCGCTTCACTGGTTGTGCAGCAATATGAAATTTGTAAACATTCTTTGTGAGATTCAAGCTCGATATGAAGAGCTCTTATAATATGTTCCAGACTTTGCAGTGACCAGACTCTATGCCTTTTTACTATTTGTATTAAAGAATGCAAAAGGCATCAAACTCAGATATCTTAAAGAGAGTATTATGCTGAGCAAGATATGCCAGTGAGAGAAAGACAAGTATCACATGATTTCACACATATGTGAAATATAATGAACAAAATAAACTTACGAAAAAGAGAGATTTAGAGATATAGAAGCAAGGAATAGACTGATGGGTGGCAGAGGGAAGGTGGGTATGGGGAGAGATTAACCAAATACTTTATATGCATAACCCATGGAAACAGACAATAGTGTAGTGAAGGTCGGGGAGGAGGGGATCAATGGGGGAGGGATACCTAATACTTGCAAAAATAAAGTTAAATTAAAAAAATATTTTAAAAAGATGAAAATACTATTTTTCATTAGAAGAATATCAGCTACACTTGTCTGACAATAGCTACCATTCTTTTCTTGTCCCAAATGACATTACTTAATAGAGTAACCATTCGTAGGTGAGGAAACTGAAGCTAGCATGAAAAAGAAAAGCTATAGCAAGTGTTGGCAAAGATGTGAGGAAAAAGGAACCCTTATGCACTATTGGTGAAAATATATGTAAATTGGTGTAGCTACTTTGCAAAAACAGTATGAAGATTCCTAAAATAAATAAAAAACAGAACAGCCCTATTATTCAGCAATCCCACTTCTATATAAATACAATGGAAATGAGAACAGGCTCTCCAAGTGATACCTGCACTCCCATGTTAATTATAGCATTAAACCTAATAGGATATATATACATACACATATATATCTCAAGCCATTAATATACACTCAAAAATCTTACAATTTTATTTTTCATCTAGAGGCCCAGTGCACAAAATTTGTGCATGGTGCGGGTGGTCCCTTAGCATGGCCTGGACCATCTTGGAATCTGGGACTGCTGGCTCCTAACCACTAACCTGCCTGCCTGCCTGATTGCCCCTAACTGTTTGCCTACCTGCCTGATTGCTCCTAGCTACCTCTGCCTTGGCCCCCACCACCATGACTTACTTCATCAGGAAGGATGTCTAGATGGTCAATCAGCTGTCCAGTCTAATTAGCATATTATGCTTTTATTATTATATGTCATACCTCAATAAAGCTAAAAAATATTTAAAAATTAAAAAGGAAATTCAGTTGGATTTACTTTAGTATATTATACTTTGTATTCTTTGGTCACATTGTATGCAAAACAATTTGTGCTATTTAATGTGTGTCTGTATGCATGTGGATAGGTGTGATTCATTTTCTTAAGGAGAAAAGCAATTCTCTTTCAAAGCTTTAACATATGCAGGCATGTCACCTCAGACCTAAAATATTGGGATATGAGTAATAAAACTTGTACAGAAGATTACTGGAAATGTTTTATTCATTTTTCTTTTAATGGTTATGTATGTTTTCAAGGAACAGCTTTGCCCTGTTGGAAATGCTGTTCAACTTCTTTCTGTAACTTTGAATGGGTATCGGCTAAGAAGTGACACATGTATTAATATACAAAATAAGTCCATATAATCACTAGAAAAAACTGAAATGATAATTTTTATATGTTGCTGATATGGTGTATACTTATGTGTACAACTGCTTACACCTTTAAAATAAATTAGTTAAATTTAATATATGGTGCATTCATTCAGAAAAATGTCAATCCAGTTGTCAAATATTACATATTAATGTAGCTAAGGAATGTTAGTTGTGCTAAGTTAACAAATAGACATCTTTAAAAAATACTACTATCATTCCAATCCTACAATAAACAAAATGATTTTCAGTGTTTGCAACTTCCCTCCTGGTTTGTCTTGGGATGAAAACCTAAAGATCAAAAATGTTCACTAATGCTGAGTTATTCTATAAACAACGCTCCCAGCCACCCTCCTGCCACTTCTCTTTGCCAGAAGAAACAAATGCTGGTTGCTTTCATGCAGCCAACACTGAATTTTGACAAGGGAGTAAAGTGATTCAAAGCCAACAAATACCAGAGGAATAACGCAAGGAATCTCACCTCAAACTGAGAGCACACAGTCAAGCAGTGGCAACTGGAAAGCTGACTCTCATCTTGATTTTGATAATCTGCTCAGGTTTCAAAGCATAACTTAAAAAAATATTTATTCCTTTCCATAAACTAACATCAAGTTAGACAGATGACTATTAACCAAACTACGTATTTCGAATTTTAACACTTTTTTTCTGTTGTCTTTCTTTATTCAAATAGCTTTGATAGTGCCCCAAATTATTAAATATTGTTTTTGCATATGAGCATTATTTGCAAGCCAGCTCTCTCTCCATTATTGCACAAAATTGAATAATAATGGTATTAATCTATAATAATAAAAGTATAATATGCTAATTAGACCAGACAAAGCCCAGGTGCCAGAGGGAAGCTGGTGCCAGCAGCTGGGGGAAGGAAAGCCTACTCTTGCATGAATTTCATACATCGTGCCTCTAGTTATAAATATAAAGAGATAACAACAAAATAGTTTTCTAGTGCTTGTTAAATTTCAGTTATTCTGCCAAACACTTTACATATATTATCCCTTTTAAATTTCACAACAACCCTCTGAAGTATTATAGTGGTCTCTATTAGACAGATGAGATTAAGAGTGAACCAAATAAAGTGTCTCATAACCAATAAATAGGAGAGTTATTCTTCAAACTCAGAAATATCTGATGCTGAAGGCTGTTCTTTGCCTTATGCTCCACTGCCTCCTAATAAAATCCATGGCAATTTTTCACCTGAGAGTTTTAAGAAAGGTCTACTTTAGCACTGTATAGTAGAAGATAAGAATATTCTGTTTTCCTTAAGTATTCTATAGGATGCTTCATATGAGTGATATAAGTTTTGTTTTCTACAAACTACTAGCTGATTACTGCAAAAATCCCTGTTGGGCCCAAATTAGTTTCTTTTCCATTGGGAAAATTTGAGTACTCACCAGCTGTTCACATCAGCACTTCATTTATTCTAAAAAATCCAATTCTGGCATTCATATTCAGAAAAGGATTTGAGCTGCCTTGTACTATTTGGTTACGTAATTCTGTGACAAATGGATTACATTTTTGGAAGAAAATATGAATTGTGATATCTACATGATGCTACACAAATCTTTGTAAAGGTAAATAATAAGTGAATTAATTTGTGCCAAATAATAGCACCATTCACTTGTTGATTTGAGACCTGAGGATATTAGCACTTTTTAATACAAAAATAATACAAAATAATTTACCTAATTATTTTAAGGTAAATAGAGCAATACTACAATAAGAATGCAGAATACACACAGACACAAAGCTCAATTGGTAATGGTACTGGGATTTAAATTTTTCAATATGGATATTTAAATAAATTAAAATGTTAGATAATCATCTCTGCTGAATAGTTTAATTGTTTGAGATAAGTAACTAGGCCATATCATTTGAGGTGACTGAATTTAGGCTTTGAGTTATCATTATAGAAAGGCCATTACCGAGGCCGGTTTGGCTCAGTGGATAGAGCGTCGGCCTGCGGACTGAAAGGTACCAGGTTCTATTCTGGTCAAAGGCATGTACCGTGGCTGCGGGCACATTCCCAGTAGAGGGTGTGCAAGAGGCAGATGATCGATGTTTCTCTTTCATCGATGTTTCTGACTTTCTATTTCTCTTTCTCTCTGAAAAACCAATAAAATATATTAAAAAAAAGAAAGGCCATATTAATCTGTGGTACACTAATGACACAGTATTCAAATCAGCATTATTTTTATAAAATGTTTGATTACTAATTAAAATAAATTTAAATGCACTTTTCTGAGTGCTAGCACTTTGATGTTAGCTATAAAGTAGAATATTTTTTACTTGCTTAATAAATATTAACCTATTGAGGAGAGTGGTTTTAAAAATATTACAATACAACCAAGGCAAATAAATGACAGCATTTCCTTCTCATTTTCCAAAGGTACTCAAATTTTTGGGAATGTGTTCAAAACTTAGAATATTCCAGTCTACATTCCAGGAAATTCCTTGGCAGTATTAATCATGGACCTCAAGTTTCAAATGCCCCAGTAAAATGCTGTGTACCATTTGTTATGTGGATATGTGGAAGTTTCTGAACTGTGTTCATTTTTCAGGTCCCAAATACTTTTTGAAATGACCATAAGCAATATTTAAACAAGGCAATTGTGTTTAAAGCCATTGATTTTTAAAGAGGATGAGAGATATTACAAAGATCTATTATATAGACTCTATAGACAGAATGACTGTACATATAAAATTTTAATCATAATTTTGGCAGAGGTTTCTGTACCAAAAAAGCTATTTCTATTTTTTTCTTTCATTATATCTGGAGGCCAAGAATAGTTAGATGTAGTTTTGTAAGTTTTGAAATGACCTTACATTATTGTTAATAGTATTCTAATTCCCTTAAATAATATTTAAGGGATTTAGAAATAATTGAAAGAATACTAAAATAGAGACATCTAAGATGGCAGTGGAATAGATGGAAACTACACTGATATCCTCCCAGGACCAAACTGAAATTACAACTAAACTATAGAACCAACTGAATAGTAGGTGAAGAAGACCCTTTAATCAAGTATTTACAGATAAAGCCATATTAAGACTAGTAGGAAGGTAGGAGACTGGAAAAGGGCTGGCCCTGCTCCAATGGGCAGCAGCTGAGGTACAGGAGGGAGAAGCATGGGGTCTCAATGCAAAGCCAGGCTATTACCTCCCAAAACACATAGGCCAGGAAGAAGTGCCCATATCAGGCTGTGAAAAGCAGTGGGGTTTCTGTCCAGCAGGCAAAGACAGAAGTATGATAGAGATAAAGGCATCGTCTTAACGGGCCAGCAAAATCTCATTTGTAGTTGCAGTCACTCACCCTGGCTCTGGTGCAGGGAGAGCAAAGCAGACAAGAATTTGTGTGAGAAGAGTCTGGGGTTTGTGGCTCTGGGGAGAGAGCTGAAAAGACAGCCACCAGGATCCCTGTGCTCAGTCATTTTTCCATACTGTATACACACCATTTTTGTTGGGTTGAGCACTACCTTCCTGTGGCATCACTCTCTGTACTCCCTGGAGAATTTAGGCCCTACTGAGTAAGTGACTGACTCAGGGGTATCAGTAACTGAGTTGTGTGGCTTTGGATTGGGGGCCATTTACTCTACAACCAGTGAACCTATTGACACTTCACACTCACATGAGATCTGCTAGAACTACCCAATGAGTTTCTGGGAGATCCACCATCTGGATTCTGATGGGGGCTCCACCTATTCAACTCTTAGTGATTTTGCCCTGCCAAGGTTGGGGCAAACTCTGGGACAGACTAAGTTGTGTGTGGGCTGGAGCAACACTCCGCCACCCCCCATATTTCCCAAAGCCTGGCCAGCACTTCTCCCTCACCAGAAATCCACTAGCCCCTCCTTCCTGACTCCAGGTAGCCCCATCCTTCTGTTTCCTCCCTGCACAATCTGGGATAGACTGAGCTGTGTGCCTATAGGATGTGGGCCATGTTTCCTTTGCACACCTGACCAGGGCATAAGCCTACTTAATATGACAAAATCTTGGTTGGTTTGGGCTGATAAACATTGCTGGCCTTCACATGATGAATCTCTGAGACTCTGCTTCCCCATGGTCTGTTGGAACCCAGCAGGTGGTAGTTAGACTTAATATACTTGAAGATATTTGCTGAGTGGTCTCAGACACAGCACTGGTATTGAGTTTGAACTTGCCCCTCAGTGGTCACTTACTGAGAATTTACCTCATACAACTTGAGTACTGCTACAGGCCCTTTCAGTGGCTGAGTTATTAGGCAGGTAGTAAGCAAAGACATATGGTGATGGACCTCAGGGTGCTTCGGAACTTTGCTGACCTGCCTGAGCTCAGGGCTTATAAAAGCCATCCTTCCTGCACACACCTAGGCTCAGCAGAAGTAGCCACAAACTGTGTATTGCTATAACTCCAAACAGGTTGCCCAGGGCCAATCACAGTTTGACATTAGCCTGCACCAGAATTCCTCCTTAACCCAGAACAAACACACCAAGAAGCCAGCTTCAGACATCAGAGCAGGATCCAATAAGCTACACAAGTGACATATCCAAAGGAAAATAAATTATAATAGGAATGCCCACATAAGCCACACAAGAGACATTCCTGGAGCATTCAGCTCAGGTGATTAAGGAGATTGCACAACTAGAACCCACAGGACACCTAGTACATAAGGCCACTCCACAAATACCGGGAGTCATAGCAGATCTATCTAATACATAACAATAAACACAAACAGACAGCCAAAATGGGGAGAAAAATAAATATGCCCCAAATAAAAGAACAGGAAATAATCTAAGTGAAATGGAAGCAAGCAATTTGTCAGATGTACAGTTCAAAGTAATGGTCATAAGGATTTTCAACAGAATGAAAAACAACATAGAAACTACATAAAAGGACCAGTCAGAAATAGAAATTATAATATCTGAAATAAAGAATACACTGGAAGGAATAAAGGTTGAATAAAGCAGAGGACAGAATCAGCACTATAGAAGATAAGGTAGAATAAAACATGCAATCAGAGTAGCAAAATAAAAAAGAATGTTTAAAAAGTAAGGATAGTTTCAGGGACCTTTGGAACAACATGAAGCATAACAACTTCCTTATTATAGGGGTATTAAAAGGAGAAGAGAGAGAAAGGGATCAAGAACCTATCTGAAGAAATAATCAGCCAAAACTTCCCTAACCTGGTGAAGAAAAAAGACATACAAGTTCAGGAGGTCCAGAGAGTCTCAAACAAGATGAATCAAAGAGACCTACACCAAGACACATAATGATTAAAATGGCAAAGGTTAAAGTTAAAGAGATAATGTTAAAGGGCACAAGAGAAAGAGAGTTAGTCATATACAAGGGAGGTCCACAAGTCTGTTAGCTTATTTCTCAACAGAAACATTTCATGCTGGAAAGGATTGGCATGAAATATTCAAAGTGATGAAAAACAAAGGCTACTGTACCCAACAAGGCTTTCATTTAAAATTAAAGAAGAAATAAAGTATCCCCAGACAAGAAAAAGCTAAAGGGTTTGTTATTACCAAACCAGTATTATAAGAAATGTTAAAGCAACTTCTTAAAGAAAAAGAAGAAGGATGAGTATAAGTAGGAGGAAAGGAGAAGAAGGAAAACAAGAAAAGTAAGAAGAGGAAAGAAGAAGACAAAGAAAAGTAAGAAGAAAAACAAGACAAAACATAAAAACATAGTTAAAAGAATAAAATGATAATATATGTACTTATCAATAATCACATTAATAAAAGGCTTAAATGCTGCAATCAAAAGACAGAGTATCTCAATGAATAAGAAACAAGATCCATGTATATGCTGTCTATAAGAGACCCATCTCAGAACCAAAGATATACACAAACTAAAAGTAACGAGATGGAAAATGATATTTCATGCAAATAGAAAGGAAAATAAAAGCTGGGATAGCAATACTTATAACTGACAAAATAAACTTTAAAACAAAGGCTACAGTAAGAAACAAACAAGGAAACTACATAACAATAAAGGGAGCAATCCAATAAGAAGATA
This sequence comes from Antrozous pallidus, assembly GCA_027563665.1. Lineage (NCBI taxonomy): Eukaryota > Metazoa > Chordata > Mammalia > Chiroptera > Vespertilionidae > Antrozous > Antrozous pallidus. The sequence continues at coordinate 55,725,901 of CM050519.1, read as the reverse complement.
TACCCCTTGTAAACATTTATGTACCCAACATAAGAGCACCTAAATATGTAAAGCAAAACTTGATGGATATCATAGTCATAGAAAGGAATTTTAAGATCCCATTGACAACAACGGATAGATCTTTCAGACAGAAAACAAATAAGAAAACAGTGGCCATAACTGACACACTATACCAGATGCATTTAATTGATATCTTCAGAGCATTTCACCCAAAAACTTCAGAATTTATATTATTTTCAATTATACATGGAATATTTTCCTAAGATAGACTATGTTAGGACATAAAACAAGTCTCAATAAGTTTAAGAAAATTAAAATAATATAAAGCATCTTCTCTAACCATAATGGTATGAAACTAGGAATGAAACACAAGAAAAATCCTGAAAAAGTACACAAAGATAAGAAGGCTAAAAACATGTTACTAAACAACAAATAAGTTAACAGTGAGTACAATGAAGAAATCAAAAGATACCTTGAGACAAATAAAAATGAGAACACAACAACCCCAAATCTATGGGAGACCACAAAAGCAGTCCTAAGAGGGAAATTCATAGTATTACAAATCTAGCTCAAGAAATAAGACACATCTCATATAAACAATTTAACTTTACACTTAAAGGAACTAAAAACAGAACAAAGCCCAAAGTGAACAGAAGGAAAGAAATAATAAAAATCAGAGCAGAAATAAATGCAAGAGTCCTAAAAATATGAAAGATCAATAAAACCAAGGTCTGGTCCTTTGAAAAGATAAATCAGATTAACAGAACTTTAACCAGACTCATTAAGAAAAAAGAGAGAAGATTCCAAATAACAAAACCAGAACTGAAAGAGGAAAAGTAATAACTAACTACAGAACTAAAAAGGACTTTTAAAAAGCATTACACATACATATATGCCAACAATTTGGACAATCTGGACAAAATGGATATATTCCTAGAAACATACAGTCTTCATAATCTGAACAGAAAATCTGGACAAATTATACCCAGTAAAATTGGAGCAATAATAAAAACCTCCTACAAATAGGAGTGCTGCGTGGGATGGATTCAAAGGAGAATTTTACTAAATATTTGAAAAAGAACTGAAACCAGTATTTTTCAAAGTATTCCAAAAAATTTAAGAGCAGAGATGACTCGCAAGCTTATTTTATAAGAACAGTGGTAAAACCAGATAAATACACTGTCAATAATAAAATTATAGGCCAATATCCCTGATGAAGATAGATGTAAAAATAATCAATAAAATATTAGCAAATGAAAATTATCAATATATTAAGCAGAGATTTATTTTAGGTACAAGGTTGGTTCATATCCACAAATCAATTAATGTGGTATACCATATAAACAAAATGAAGAATAAAATCATATAATCATGTAAATGGGTGCCAAAAAAAACCACTTAAAAAAGTCAAGCATCCATTTATGACAAAAACTATCAGCAGTGTGGGGATAAAAGGAACAGACCTCAACCTAATAAAGATCATCTTTCATAAATCTACAGCTAATATCACATTTAATGCTAAAAAGTTGAAATTTTTTTCTATAAGATCAACAACTAAACAAGAATGTAGCCTTTCATCCCTTTTATTCAACACTAGAGGCCCAGTGCATGAAATTTGTGGATGGGGGTGGGGATGTCCCTTAGGCCAGCCTGCACCCACTCCAATCTGGGACCCCTCAAGGGATATCCGACTGCCTGGCAATCAGACATCCTTCTCACAATTCAGGATTGCTACCTCCAAACTGTTCACCTGCCTGCCTTCCTGATTGCCCATAACAGCTTCCCCCTGTGAGCCTGATCACCCACTGACCACTACCCTGCCAGCCTAATTGATGTCTAACTGCTCCCCTGCAAGCCTATTTGCCCCCAACTTCCCTCTTCTGCTGATCTGGTAACCCCTAACTGCCTCCTCTGCAGGCTTGATCCCCCCAACTGCCCTAATTGCCCACAACTGCCCTCCCTTGCAGGGCCTGGAACCTCCAAAGGCCCTCCCATGCTGGCCATCTTGTGGCGGCCATCTTGAGTTTACATGGGGCAGGGATCTTTGACCACATGGGGGCAACCCTCTTGTGTGTTGGAGAGATGGTCAATCTGCAAATTACTCTTTTATTAGATAGGATAGAGGCCTGGTGCATGGGTGAGGGCCAGCTGGTTTGCCCTAAAGAGTGTTCCAGATCAGGGTGGAGGTTCCCTTGGGTTGAGGGGTGGCCTTGGTGTGGAGCCTGTGGAGGTTTGCAGGCTGGCCATGCCCCCCCCCCCCCCCCCCCCAGGGACCCAAGTGGAGTCCCTGGTATCTGGGATTAATCTATGTCTACAATTGAAACTTTGTAGCCTGGAGCAGAGCCAAGTCTTCTGCTAGCTCCCGGGCGGCAGCCATTTCTGTTTGAAACATTGTAGCCTAGAGTGGAGGCCTAGGCCAGCAATGGCAGACTGAAAGCTTGGCTTCCTCCATGGCCAGGGAAACCCAAGCCTCTGTTCTCTCCAGCTCAGTGGCTGCTGCTATTTCTGTATCTTTTATAATTTAAACTTTGTAACATCGAGTGGAGGCCTAGGTAGGCAGAAAGCCTGGCTTCCTCTGTTGCCGGGGAAACCCAAGCCTTCCTCCTGCTCTCAGTGGTGGCAGCCATCTTGGTTGGGGTTTATTTGCATAATTTGCTCCTGATTGGCCACGTGGCTGTGGGCACGGCTTGTGGGTGTGACGAAGGTATGGTCAAGTTAGCATATTACTCTTTTATTAGATAGGATAGTATTGGAAGTCTGAGCCACAGGAATCAGACAAGGAAAAGAAATAAAAGGCATCCAAGTTGGAAAGAAAGAAGCAACATTGTCATTGTATGCAGATGACAGAATATTTTACAGAGAGAAACCTAAAATTCCACTAAAAACTATTAAAACGAATAAGTGAATTCACCAGTGTAATAGGATGCAAATTTAACATTCAGAAATCAGTTGGATTTTTAGACACAAATAAACTATCAGAAGTAAAAATGAAATAATCCCCTTTAGAATTACATAGAAAACAATAAAAAATTAAGAATAAATTTGACCAAGGAGGTAAATGACCTATAATTAGTAAACTATAAGGCACTGATGAAGAAAGAAACCAAAGAAGACACAAATAAATGGAAGGCTAACCTGTGCTCATGGATAGGAATAATTAACATAAAGAATTTACAGGAAGAATTAAAATGTCCAATCTACAGATTCAGTGCAATTTCTATAAAAATACCAATGGTGTTTTTCACAGAACTAGAACAAATAATCTTACAATTTATATGGAACCATAAAACACCCCGAATAACCAAAGTTATCTTGAGAAAGAAGAACAAAGTGAAGGTATCACACTACCTGCTATCACACTATAATATAAGGCTATAGTAACCAAACTGCGTGGTACTAACATAAAAATAGACATATAGATCAATGAAAGTGAATAGGTCAGAAAGAAGCCTACAGCTATTTGGCCAATTAATTTATGACAAAGAAGCAAAAATATGCAATGGGGTAAAGACAGTCTTCAATAAATGATACTGGGAAAACTGGACTGATTTCTGTATATACAAGATTAAACTCATAATGGATTAAATACTCAAATGTAAGATCTGGAACCTTAAAATTCCTAGAAGAATTCATAGGCAAGAAGACAAAAGAAAAAAATGAACTAATAAGACCACCTCAAATTAAATATGTTTTGTGTAGCAAAGGAAACCAGCAATAAAACAAACAAATAACAACAACAACAAAAAGAAACACACACACCAACCTATTCATTGAGAGAAGATATTTGCCAATGATAAGAGACCAATATTCCAAATTTATAAAGAACTCACATAACTTAATAACAACAATAACGAAAACCAATCTGATGTAAAAAATGGAAAGAGACTTCTCTGAAGAAAACATATAAATGGCCAATAAATATGTGAAAAGAAGGTCAACATCAATAATCATCAAGGAAATGCAAATTAAAGAGATATCACTTCACACTTGTCTGAATGACTATTATCAATAAAGCAGTAAACATTAAGTGTTGACGAGGATAGGAGAAAAGGATACCATCATACAATATTGGTGGGATTGTAAATTGGTACAGTTACTATAGAAAGTAGTATTGACATTTCTCCAAAAATTAAATATAGAACTAGGATATGATCCAGCAAATCTGTTTTCTGGGTATTTATCCAAAGACATCCAAAATACTAATTTGAATAAATATATGTACTTGTATATTCATTGAAGCATTATTTACAGAGGCCAAAATATATAAGCAATCTAAGTGTCTATCAATAGATGATTGGATAGAGAAGCTATGGTACATATATTAATGAAATACTACTCAGCCATAAATAATATGAAAATTTTCAACAACATGGAGGTACCTTGAGTGCATTATGCTAACCAAAATAAACCAGCATTGAAAAAGAAAAAAAATACTATATCATTTTACTTATATATGGAATTTAAAAAACAACAATAATTGAGCAAACAAAACAGATACAGAGAATAGATAGTCCCCATATGGGCATGGAGTTAAGAGAATGTATGAAAAAAGTAAAAGAGATTAAGAAGTATTAATTACCAATTATAAAAGTTGTCATGGGGATGTAAAGTACAGCATAAGGAATATAGCAAATAATATGGTCATAACTATATACGGTGTCATATGGGTATTAAGCTTGTTGGGGTGAACAGTTAAGTGTATAAATGTATAATCACTATATTATACACCTGAAACTAATACAATATTGAATTAACCACAAATAGAAAATAATTACTTTAAATATGTACATATATACACATCCATACATATATAAAAGTCATGTTTGTGAATATTTAAAAATGATTTTTCCACAACAGTTGATACTAACCATTTGGAAAGATTTCATATTCTACAAATTGCTGTAACATCTCTTACTCACAAAGAGACACCCCACATGTTATATTCTAGTATTTAGGGTTAGGCTTAAGCAAATGTTTGGTTCCTGTCAACTTCACATCCTCAGAAAGTATGTATCAAAGGGTGATGGAGATGTAACTTGCTTGGTTTCTGAGAAGACACTTTATTGATGTAAATGCCATAGTGAACAATAGTGATTGAAATACTAGTGATTATACACAACCCTTACTTCTTCAAGAAGGCTGAAAGTATTCTGAACATAACACTTGGATCAAAGTGATGGTTTTGTGATTTCTACCTTGTGTGGAAAGAAGAAAGAGAGGGGGTTATCTAGTTTTGGATTGATGAGATTTGAAGATCCAGAGCTCTTATTATCTCTGGAACTGAAATTGATAAGGTAAGAACTAGCCAACATAGTAAGAAAAAATATTTTTTAATGGTTTTATCTTTTCTTTTTTTCCCTTTATTAAGCTATTACAAATGTGTCCTTATCACCGCCTTCCTCACCAACCCCCAATCCTGCCCTTCCCATCCCCTCACCCCACCTACTGTGTTCATTGGTTAGGCTTATATGCATGCACACAAGTCCTTTGGTTGATATCTCCCTCTTACCCCCACACTCCTCTACCTTCCCTCTGAGGTTTGAGCATCTTATGGATGCTTTTCTGTCTCTGGATCTGTTTTCATGCATCACTTTATGTTCTTCATTATTTTCCACAAATGAGTGAGATCATGTGATATTAGTCTCTCTCTCTCTGACTTATTTCATTTAGCATAATGCTTTGTAGCTCCATCCATGCTGTTGCAAGTGGTAGGAGTTCCTTCCTTTTTATGGTAGCATAGTATTCTGTTGTGTAGTTGTACCACAGTTTTCTAATCCACTCGTCTGCTGATGGGCACTTAAGCTGATTTCAAATCTTAGCTATGGCAAATTGTGCTGTTATGAACATAGAGGTGCATATATCTTTTCTGATTGGTGTTTCTAATTTCTTGGGATATATTTCTAGAAGTGGGATCACTGGGTCAAATGAGAGTTCCATTTTTAGTTTTTAAGGAAAAACCATGCTGTTCTCCACAGTGGCTGCACCAATCTGCATTCCTACCTGCAGTGCAGGAGAGTTCCCTTTTCTCCGAATCCTGGCCAGCACTTGTCATTTGTTGATTTGTTGATGATCCATTCTGACAGGTGTGAGATGGCACCTCATTGTCATTTTGATGTGCATCTCTTGGATGATTAGTGACTTTGAACATGTTTTTATGTCTCTTGGCCTTCTTTATGTCTTCTTTTGAAAATTATCTATTTAGGTTTGTTGCCCGTTTTTTTTTATTGGGTTGTTTATCTTCATTTTGTTAAGTTGTATGGGTTCCCTATAAATGTTAGAGATTAAACCATTATCAGAAATAACATTGGCAATTTGTTCTTCCATGCAGTGGGCTTTCTTGTTTTTTTTGTTTCTTTTGCTGTGCAAAAGCTTTTTATTTTGATGAAGTCCCATTTATTTATTTTCTCTTCAGTTTTCATTGCCCTAGAAGCAATATTGCTGAAGATATTGCTTCATGATATATCTGAGATTTTGCAGCTTGTGGATTCCTCTAATATTTTTTATGCTTTTCCATCTTATGTTTAAGTCCTTTATCCATTTTGAGTTTATTTTTGTATGGTGTAAGTTGGTGATCTAATTTCATTTTTTGTGTGTGTGTGTCTGACCAAATTTCCCAGCACCATTTATTGAAGAGACTGTCTGGACTCCACTGTATGTTCTTGCCTCTTTTGTCAAATATTAATTGAGCATAGTTTTTGGGTCAATGCCTGGGTTCTCTATTTTATTCTATTGGTTTATATGTCTGTTCTTATGCAGTACCAGGAAGTTTTGAGAGCAATGGCTTTGTAATACATCTTGATATCTGGTATTGAGAGCCCTCCTATTTTGTTCTTCTTTCTCAAGATTGCTGCAGTATTTGTTTTTATTCCAGATGAATTTTTGGAGAGTTCTTTCTCTGTCTGTGAAATATGCTGTTGGTATTTTAATAGAGAGTGCATTGAATCTATAGATTGCTTTGGGTACTATGGACATTTTAATGATGTTGATTCTACCAATCCATGAACATGGTATGTTCTTCCATCTGTTTATATCTTCCTCTATCTCTTTTTTACAACATCCCATAGTTTTCCCAGTACAGGTCTTTTACCTCCATAGTTAAGTTTATTCCTAGGTATCTTAATTGTTTTGGTGTGATGGTAACTGGGATTGTTTTTTAATTTCTCTGTAAATTCACTATTGATTATATACTATTGGTATATAAAAATGCCATAGGTTTCTTGGCATTAATTTTGTATCCTGCTACATTGCTGAATTCATTTATTAAGTCTAATAATTTTCTGCTAGATTCTTTAGGGTTTTCTATGTATAGTATCATGTCATCTGCGAATAATGACAATTTTACTTCTTTTCCAATTTGGATGCCTTTTATTTATCCTTGTCTGAATGCTTTGGCTAGCATTTTCAGTACTATGTTGAAAGTGGACATCCTTGTCTTGTTCCTGTTCTTAAAGGAAATGGCTTTAGTTTTTGCCCATTGAGTATGATGTTAGCTGTGGGTTTATCATATATAACTTTTATTATGTCGAGGTATGATCCTTCTATTCCTACTTTGCTGAGTGTTTTTATCAGAAAAGGGTGTTGGATTTGTTAAATGCTTTTGCTGCATCAATTGATATGACTGTGTCATTTTTTGTCTCTCAATTTGTTTATGTAGTAAGGAAAATTCTGAAATTCTAATAACATATAATGAGGTGGAAAACTTGAACCAAATCTGATGTTCTATCATCTTAAGTTTTATTCATCACTTCCTGTCTTCTCTGACAGCACAATTTATTTAAATTTATCTATAGTGTTTTTTTTATTAGAACAACTAATGGTAGTATCAATGCACAACCAAATCCCCATATTTTTATAGGAACCCAAAATAAGATGAACCAAAACAATGGCAAAATGGAAACCCACTGAGTGAACTCCTCTGAAACTTATTACCCATAGCACAAGCAACACTCATTTCTTCTCAGACTTTGCTTACACATCATTTTAAATGACTGTGCTTTAAAATTCATTTCCTGGTCATTTCTGATTTCCTTCTACTGTTCCACTGAAAATTTTAAAATGTTATGTACACCATTCTTTGCTATCTCAAAAAATTTTTGAGACTCACTTATCCAATTAACTATCATGTGCTAAATAGAGTCATGAAATAAAGAAAAATATTTGACTTATGTAAGCATTGAACATTTTTGAATGAATGACTACATAGAGCAGTCTGCCAATTTAACATATAAACATCTCATATTAATGTGTTTTCTTGTAAAAACTTAGTCTGAGGTTTTTAAATAGGCAAAAGGAATATTTTCTGGACAGTATGGATTTAGGAGTATGATTTTCAAATCAACATGATGTTGGACGCCTCTGTTATGTAATTGCCAAACTCTATAGATTATTATTTAAGCTAGAAACATGGAGATAAGCTACAAGAGGGAATTTTACTTTACTAAAAGAAAAAAATGAAAGTTTGTTAATAAGTCTTGCTAAGTATCAAAACAGACTGCTAAGGAAAGGGGCCTCTTTTCTAAAGATCTTCCTAAATTATCTGTTTCTGATGACTTTTATAATGTGAACAAACCTGAATGATAAAAGAGAATAAAAAGGGAAATAATATTTGAAAAAAATTGTGATGATTAAATATTCTTTTTTGGACACAAAGCAAATGGATGGGATCTAGGGCATTACATATTTCAATTCTGGAGTTCATTTATAGATACAAATCATAAGGCTACTTTTATAGTTTTTGTAGCAATGTGTATTTTATGGTTAAATTAATGTCTTTAATTTCTGAATGTTTATTTTTTAGCTTCTTTAATGTGCTGACCTTAAATTAAAAAAAATTTCAATGTGTGAGAATGAGAATTTGTGACAGCCTAATATAAACATGAAGTTTTACTTTGTAAAGGTTCAAAATAGTGGCAAGAGAATCATATTTCATATCATGTGTAAAATATAAAGATTAAATTAAAACAGATATGAAAATCTTGCAAACAGATGAAATAATATTTTTGTCTAAATGCTTCAAAATTTTACTGCATGAGAGGTAACTTTGCTTTTTGTGGTATAGGTTACCATTACAATAAAGCAAACTGTAAATTATTTATTTCCAAAATATTCTAAAAATCCTCAATATAGAGAATATTTAATCATCACATTTTTTTTCAAATATTATTTCCCTTTTATTCTCTTTTATCATTCAGGTTTGTTCACATTATAATAATAGGCATAAAGGGAAAAACAACACTCTTCAAAATTCAATCTTTCCAAAGTATCATACATGAAATCATGCCATCATCTCTTTGAGGGGGAAAGCACTGAAAAATGACTGTCATCTGCAAAAACTGGTTTGGCACAGTAGATAGAGAATTGGCCTAAGGACTGAAAGGTCCCAGGTTCTATTCCAGAAAAGGGCATGTTCCTTGGCTGTGGGCACATCCCCAATAGGGGGTGTGCAAGAGGCAGCTGATCGATGTTTCTCTCTCATCGATGTTTCTGACTTTCTATCCCTCTGCCTTCTTTTCTGTAAAAATATAAATCAATAAAATATATTTTAAAAAATGACTGTGATCTTAATGTTAAAATTAAGACAAATTCCAAGTAAGCCATGTGTAAGGTTTAAGTGCACATACTGTTTTCATGGCAATGATTTTATAGAAATGCAGGGGTGATGTATCCTATTTGAAATATACAAATCCTTGAAGGTTTCTGCATGAGTACTTAAATAAACACTGCCACATTGGCATCATTTCAGTGGCTTTCCATTTCCTGTTCGATCTCAGAAATGTATGGATGATCTTTGGCGTGAGCCACTTCCATGATCACCTTGGCCTTCACAGGGCTTTCTCTCTGGCAGCTCTGTTCTTCAGGCCCATGTACAGTCTTCCCAGCTTCAGCCACATGGAGGCCTCGTTGAGGGAGTACAGTGGGTAGTACTTGCTGTAGGGCTTAATGATTTTCTGTCCGAATCGCAGAGCTTCTTCCCAGTCCTGTATGTACAAGCAGATGCCCATGGCTTGGTACATCATGTGCAGCATATACATGATGTTGTCCTCAAACAGGGAGCTCATCATCTCTGGCTGAGCTCGCAGATCTCCAGCTTGTAGTGCCTGGCCCTCCGGAACTCCTCGATGCCATTGGGCTCCTATTGGACCATGTCCTGGATGACCCCTGCCGTGGGTGGTGGGGTGAGGGTCCTTGTTAAGCTTCTGGATTGTCACCTTGGCCTTATCCTTGTCTTTGGAGGTGCACTCCTGGCACTCGCAGGTAAAGAAGTAAAAATCTCATAACCGGTCATTCCGGTCTTCTGTGGGATGCAGGAGTTCAACGTAGCTGGTAAAAAGCTCGTCGCCCGGGCTGATTTCCTGTACGGCTCTGACTTCTGCCAGGGTCCCCCTTGTAGATAACAATGACTTTGGGGCAACAACTGTGATTCATCAATGCAACATCGGGAAATACTGCTGATCCTAAAGGAGACAGTTCTTCATCCTCAATTGTGAAGCCCTTGCAGTTAACCTATGAGCGCTATCAGGGGAACTTGAGGTGCTTGGAGTCAAAGTGATGGAGAGCAGAAATGTCACTCTGAATGAAATCCTTCTTCTCATTGTCCAATTTATCCAGATGCTATTCAAATCCCTTCATGGTAAACAATTTCTCTGAAGGTATTCTCTCCGGGTGGCTTTTCTGTTTGGCCAGAATCCTCGCAGTGAGCCTTACAGTCTTGGAGGGGTTCCAGTTTTCCCCAAAAACAACTATGGGAGAATGTTCCTTCTAGTGTGTGCATGGGCCATTCTCCTTTCTGACACTCCACATTGCAGTAAAATGCCTGCTTGCATCTTCCACATTTGGGCAATCCTTCTTTCCTAGTGAAGCAGTGCTCGCAGAGGGCAGTGGTTGCCTGCTCATTGACTATGAGCATGTAGGTATAGGCCGGGCAGGAGAAGAGCAAGTCCCCCACCTGGAAGGGCTGCAGGGCGCGCAGCCCCAGCCCTTGCCCAGACTGCAAAAACTCTCCAGGCTGTCTCCTCAGCCCACATGGTGGTGGCAGGAGGGCTGTGGGGTGCTGGCTTAGACCGAGCTGCTTCCCAGGAGCTGTTATTGGAGAAGCGTCACCTGGAGCCTGAGAGGGCGGGGAGGAGAAGAGACATTGGCACCCAGTTATCACATTTTTTATTGTCTTAATTTCTGATGGAAATTTGTATCCCCCTCCTCTTGCTTTATATTTTTGTTTCATAATTTATTATTCTTTTTATAATAACTGGTGCTGTTAATTTTATACTTTGCGGTTGTACTTTTCTTACTTGAAAGACTGTTTGTGATTCCTCTGTCATTGTCCAATTTTTGTCAGTGAATTCATTTTTTGCTGGTCATTTTTCTTCTGCTATTGAGAGTATTCTTTTGTGGTGTCTTATCTTGATTTTTATATTCCCCCTGCTTTAAGTCCAATAATAGGTTTCAAATTGTTTATAGAGGCTCCTCCTTCTGCCTGAAGTTGGTAAAAGAGAGATTAATTTAGACCATGTTCAGTCCAGGTGTTTTCATGTTTTCTGCAGCTCTCTGTGTGTATAAGCTGAAGTTCCAGCTAGCGGGGCAGCTGTTCCCAGGCTCCGTGCAGGGAGCAGTGAGGTCTGTGGGCTGCTCCTCTACTGCAGAGTCTGGCAGCAGCCCTTCACCATCTTCAGGGTCCTCATTTCCTCATTACCTTACAAGCAACTCTTCTTGCTTTTGGATCTAAATGCTAGGGGTGGAGGGTGGGGGTGGAGCTTAATGCCACCCTTCTCACCACTCTGGGTTTTGGTTCCATTTCTGATCCAGAGAGTATTACTTTGCTTTTGAGTGTGGCTAGATCTAGTACTTATTTATTTTACTTTATAATTTCTGTGCTGTATTTGAAGAGAATGTGGAAGTTCAAAGCACCATTTTACTGAAATAGTTTATCAACAGTCTCTTGTATATTCTTTATATTACTGACAGCATTATATTTCTAACAATCAAATCCAATTTTATCTCTGCTCTGTTTAACACTTTCACTAACTTTCTTATCTGAAGATATGTCAGTTTCCTTAGTGAGAATTGAAGATTCCCATAATTCTCAATCAAGACTTAATCTACTTGTCTGTCTCTTGTTACACACCTCTGACTACTTAGCCACAGCAACTACATTATCCAATCATACCCACCTGTCAAAATCATGTATATTCTCTCAAATTTTAGTCCAAATATTTTGTTCCAATAAAACCTTTTCAAGGCCCCTGGAAATAAATTATGTCCATTCCTTTATTCAGCATATTCTATATCCTACAATTTGTTAAAGTCCAGTATACTTCTTTCAACTATGGGATTACAATTTCCTTCCTGGAAATAACCATGATTTATTTGTATCAACCTTTTGCATACTTATTGTATACCAATTTTTCAAATTAATTAACATTTGGCATCAGCACTACCAAGTTCTAATCCATACTCCAGTTTAGTGTTATAGCATTCATCATTGGGGAGCATTTACTATCCTTATTTTGAGAAGGGATGATTTTTTGAGTAATTGAGACCTAGGAAATACATGCAAAAAAAATAGCAGTGCAAGTTATCCCTACACAGAACTTCTCACATGCCAGATTCATTATAAGCACTTAATACATGATATTTCATTTTATCCACACAACAACCCTATCAAGCAGGTTCTTAGTAGCCTTGTTTTACAGATGAAGAGACTGAGGCATGGAAATCGTTAGTGCACAAAGTGTTATCTGAAGATATGTAGCTAGTAAATTGCAGGTTGGAGTTTGCATAGAGGCAATATGTCTCCTGAGTCTATGCTCTTAGCCACTAAATTTTACCACCATATGTATATGTCACCTCTTAATGGACTAAATGGTGGAAAGATCACTTCACGTGGCTTTCAACAAACAAACCAAACTACTACGTGATGAATCCCCAGACTGAGTGTATATTCCATGGAGAACGGCAGTTAATGGTTTTACCCGCCATGATAATTTCAACCCACAGACGTGACAGGAGCTATTTTATTTCTCTTAGAAATGTTTGTGGTTTCATGATTTAGGAAGATGAGTTTTCTCAGTTACCTTCTTCTCTGGAAAGGAAATGCTTCAAACACAAGAGCTAGCTCTACGAGTTAGCGAGAGGAATATGGAAATCTGGTGAATGGTTTCCATCCCTCTTGCCCCATTGCATAACTATATACAAGTGATGTGAAAGGCTTTATTTTGTGAAGGTTAGCTTCACTCATTTTCAGATTGGAGGAGAGAGGATAATCAGGCATCAAATATATACATAATGAATATAATCTATAACAATTTCAGTTACATGCTTAATATTTAGATAATTGTTTTGTGCTCATTGCCTGTAAGAATATATGCTCCTAGACAGTGATTAACTCTTCAACACCAAAGCTAACCTGATATAGGTTGAGAGCACTAGGTGAGTTTTTCATGGTTAAATTTGACTTGTGAAAGCGTCATCATCTGTTGATCTATTGCTGAAGGAAGATAAAAATAATCCCCAGCTTCTTGCTACATTTCGCGACTAGAACTATAACAGCTTGGCATTTCCTAAATGTTTTCAACAGTAGACCACACAAGAGTTGGAATTTGCTCTTGTCATAACAGTGATAGAAAGATTACCAAAAGCATGTCACACAGGAAGTGATCTTTTAGATAGACTGGTACTATCAATCCACTCATTAAAATTGTGAGAGAGAAAAAAGAGATGTGAATGCAATGAATCTTCTGGCAACATCTATGAGTTTAATAATTAGTCACACTCTCTTTGGCAATTTTCACCATAGCTAAATTTAGCACTCTAGAGGCAGGACAACTTTTTAAAATAAACTTTGAAATGATCATATAACAGATGATCATTAAGAGACTGAAATAAGGACATGCCACTAATTATAATTACAGCAGAGCTGATTCATTCACTGAAAATTATGGTGACATTCATTAGTTTTTTCTCTAAGTATAAATCAACCTATTTGTTTGACTGATTTTCTTTTGCCTGAAGGGTACACAATGTTAATAAATGGTCCAAATATTTGAAACCAAATTGTCAATAATTCTTTGTTGTAGTGGCTGATATTCTCCATGAGGCATTCCTGTGCAATGCTTAGATTTTAGGTAGGAGGAGTTTGATTTTAGTTTTGTATCAAATCCTATATTACTTTAAAAACAACTACTCTGCCATTAGAAATTAAACCAAGCATATGGAGCAGGTAATCTCTGAAACATACTTTGGACTTTACCATCTGGAAAAATGGGAGAAAGGTCAATCTCTTCAAAAGAAAAATTGGGAAGATAAAAACAGCATGAGCTCTTTTAGAGTATAATGATTAAACAGTAGAAATGTTTGGTAGCTAATATTTAAAATGACAATATATGAACTATTACTATGGCATCAGTTCAATATTGAAGTTTGTTGATCATTTGGTTTCATAAAATTTTTATAATACTGGATTTTATAGTACTCTAAGCAAATAGCTTGAGAGTAACTCAGTACTATAATATATAATAAAAGCCTAATATGCTAAGTATCTAACCATTCATTTGACCATTCAACCAGTCACTATGACATGCACTGGCCACCATGGGACAGATGCTTCAGCCAGTAGGTTAGCTTACTGCTGGGGTCCAGCTGAACGCGACTGAGTGAGACAGGCCAGACATACTCTGGAGCCCTCCCAAGGTTCCTCCCCAGCTGGGCAATCTCCCACAGTTTCTCCCTGGCCTTTAAAATATTTCTTCTGATTAATTTCCTTTCAGTGTGCATGAGTCCGTGCACTGGGCCTCTAATAATTATATATTGTCCATCCTTTGCTAGAAAATAAAAGCATAGGTAAATGGGGTACCTGATTTCATCTCTAAAATAATGAGGTATGAGTCAGAGAAGAGAATCCCTTTTTAAAAGTGAGTAAGCTTCAGCTATTTATATTATTTTATAATATAAAATCTATAATATCTTATTGCTATATAAATGTCTGCAGCTCAGAGGTGCCTTTAATATCTTAGGTTTTGGATATAGTAACAAGAAACAAACCATTCCTTAGTCACAGACAGAGATAACAGGATCTAATTACCTTCATGAAAAGTGAAATAAAAATCAGGTTATTATTTAGTACTAGAGTCCTGGTGCACGAATTTGTCCACAGGTGGGGACCCTTGGCCTGGCCAGCAATTGGGGCTGATTAAGGCCAGCCGGCTGTGGAGAGGGACCGCAGGAGGTTGGCTGGCCACAGGAGGTTGGCTGGCCACAAGAGGTTGGCTGTGGGAGTGTATTGACCACAGGAAGCAACTCTTGCATTGCGAGTCTGCCCCCTGGTGGTCAGTGCACCAGTTATCTGGTCATAATGGCCATAGGCTTTTAAATATATAGATTTCACTGTGATAAACATGGTTGGCATCCTTATGGTCTTTGAATATGATGCTCTCTCAACTCATAATCATCATTTCTAATGTCAAAAAGGATTTCTTCTTTCATGTTCTGTAGGATTCAGTTCAAATTTCCTTATTCAGAGAGGCCTTCCCCCACTGATCTGCCACTGACCTTATTCCTCATTCTTATCACATTCTATTTTCTTCACATAACTTGTCCTGATCTGAATTACCTGTTTGTTATGCATATTTTTATTCTGGAGTAGAAATATCATAGGGAATGGATAATTCTACTTTCTGTATTACTATATATCCAAGACGTAGGGCAGCAAGTCAAAAGAATTTGTGAAAAGCTGCAAGGAAAAAAAGCAAGAGCTGTGAAAAAGCAACTAGTTCAGAATCATGGGGAGGAGATGAATGGTGATGGCAAATGTGTGATTTCCTCCCTCCCTCCTTTCCATCCTTCTTTTTTTCATCCATTTATTCACTCATAGGCCAATGGGCCAGAATGCCTTTCACACTATATTAAATTCCATAATATTATTACCCCTGAAAATTGTGTGGGAATTAATTTTTGTATGCATTATTTGTAATTATTTTGGCAATTAACTTTCTCTGTAGCTTCACAGCTGCTCAGTCTGAGTTTCTAGTTGATCCGTGGCTGGCAGCAGCTATTAATGCATAGCTTTACTATCTCTGCCTATCAGTCACAATGCACAATCTGTTGCAAATATTTTTAAATGCTCAGGGGAATTTGCCATTAAAACAAACATTTGGGTAAGGTTTTCAATAATGCAAGCTTGACCTTATTTATTTTGCATATTCCCATTTGCATTGATTGATAATATTTGACATGGTGCCTAAGAAATAGTAATAGAAATGCTCCTCTCAATGTTAATTTTATAAATGGGTCCGTCAAACACTCTGTTGGAGTTTTTCTGACTTATGCATAAAAACTAGAAACAGATGTTTGGAAGTAGATGAGCTACACCATCTAGAGTTCTACTAAACATCCTTCTAATAGAAGTAAATAAAAAGTAGACTCTTTTGAGTATACATGATATTTGTGCACATAACATTCAGATCCCTGTATGGACTTGGTGCCACAAAATATACACATTATGTTCATGAAGAAATTTAAAGTGTTTAGGGAAATGGTATCAGATACTTAGAAAAGTTTTTAACTTATAATAGTTTATAATTTATGATAGTTTATAATTTATAAACTATTATACTATCTGATTCTAATTTTAAAAACTGAAATAAAATATTACAAATTTTAAATAAATTTTTAAAAACTGAAAGAAAATAAATAAAATTGTTTAGTAATAAGTATTTGTGAATTTTAGAAATGAAAAATATATATTCACAAAGATGTGTGTATTGAATATATATGCACATATGTACATATATATTCTGCAGATACTATGTTAATTTTATTTTAAAAGTATCATTTGTTACTCTAGCAGCTAATGTGTAAATTTCCAAAAATTCATCAGGTTTTTGTAATCATTTTATTGGTTTACTATTCTAGAATTCAGATTAGCTAGAGAAAGTTATCTTTTTCTGAGTTATTACTTTATTATTTTTGCTCAATAACTCTGCTCTAAGGAATACTTAGTGTTGTTCAACATAGCTACTTTGTTAAGAAAAGCCCTATCTGCATTGTCATAAACTTTTGATATGAAGATGTAAATGAGTGTGTGGGTTTGTGTGCATTTATTTTAAATAGTCATACATTTCCTGATATTAAGTGTCAATTCCCTGACTTATGTACGTTTTTTAAAGGAATGGAAATGATTCATATAATATAGATATACATGATAAATAAGTTAGAGAATTTTGAAAAAAACTATGGTGCCTTGTTTTTTACCCCCAAAATAATTAAAATAACATCACTGTCTTTAAAAGAAGGAACCATTGTATATAAAACATTTTCATTTTGCTCTTTCTCCGTTTCTTTCTTATCCTCGTCTGCACTCACATCTACCCTCATCTGCAACCCAGGATGGGTAGTAGCACATATCAAAGATCCCAAATATTTCTGCAGGCTCAGAACCCAGTGAATGGAGAAACTGAATCATTCTTGAAATGACTTTCCTTAAAAATAAAAATTAAAAGAGTACACTTTAAATTTTCTAATTTCTTTCTGCTCAATTTGATCAAATATTAGAATGCCAGCCAAGTGTTGAAGTTATGGAATTTTGTAGACATAGCACATTCCATATTACATACACCCCAAGATTTTTTGAGATAAAAATGTTTTCATTTAAAACATATTCTGTCTACTTTCAAAACCAGCATCATTTATCTCCGGCCCCCAAATATGTTGTCTGTAATAATCCTATATAATAAAATGATAATACACAAATTGGTCCTAATGGCAGACGACCAGAAGGATCATTGGACCAGTCATTATGAGGTACACTGACCTCCTCTTCGTCCCTTTCCCCAAGTGGCAGGCTCCAGGGCCTGACGGCCACTTGCAGCGAGGGCGGGGCCAGCGAGCAGGTGGGAACAGCTGACCTCTTGGTCCCGTCCCCCAGCCATCAGGCACCAATCACCCGATGTGAACTGGAAACTTGGGTTGGGTGGTGGTCTGGTGTAGGGCCAGCTGCAGGTAGCTGGGGGAGATGGCCTTAATCGCAGGCCAGCCTAGGGATTCTAATTGTGCATGAGTTTCATGTGCTGGGCTTCTAGTATGTAATAAAAATCTATTGGATAAATGAGTCATCTGGAAAATGGCCATAATAAATAAATAAATATTTGCTGTTGAATGAAAAACAAATTCATTTTAGCTTGATTAAATATCTGACATTCTAATAATATATTTTCATAGTGTTTTCTGTTTATTATTGCCTTGCTGGTGATCTGTTGTTATTATTTAAAGGCAATTATAATATTCTAACAGAATGTGCTCTATAGGAAGAAGTTGTAAATATTCTAAGAGTATGTAATCTCAAGTCTAGAATCTAGACTAAGGTCTGGATTCAAGATTATGGTAATAGTTTTAGAAAAAATTGCTCCTCCTGACCTTGAAGCTAATGAGCAAATCACTGATAGAGTTTTATGAACTGTCTATTGGTAAAAGTTCATAAATAAACTAGAAATTATTACAAGGTGAGAGATCTTTGATGAGATTTATGTAGTAGAGTGCATTGACATACAATGAACCATAAAATAAACTATGATCTAAGATAATATAGTGATAATTGATAAATATTTTGATGTCTTAAATCACACAGGATCTTGGACAGGTCAATTTAAAGAATAATATTTAGTAAATAGCTTCCAAAACAGGAAAAGTAAGGGAAATTGTACAGTAAATAGATTGTAACATAATGGTTTACTTAGTAAACACATCTTTAATAGCGATGCAAATTTTGTAGCTTGGTGATATAAAAAAATTGCTTATCTTTGTTCACTGACTTAACTTTCCACTGGCAACTTCTTAATTATAAAATTAGTATGAAAAAGGCTATCTTCTGCAAGTAAAATCACTTATTGTCATATGAGTGTTCTGAAATACTTGGCATCAATATTTCTAAATAATATAAATAAATGGGCTATCTGGCTTATGAATTTGTTATTACAAATTTAGTCTGAATCATCTGTTGCAGGAATTATTTCTGGGTCAAGTAACAATTATTGTTTTAAACTTGTATTCTTTTGTATACTTTTTATAGTAAAAGGCATAGCTGTTGATACTCTAGGAAGGAAGGATAGTTACTAATGTAGCCAGGGGAAAACATGGAGTCAATGTTTTATTGTTCTCCAGATGGTACTCAAATTGGTAGTTGCTTTCTTCCAACTAATTTATCAGGCTAGTCTATATAACCCCTCCTCGCTTTGAAGTTTAGAAAGTGAAGGGGGAAGGGTGGAGAGAGAAGGGGTTGAATGCAAAGACACACACACACCATAAGCATTATAAGCTATAATACAGAGGAGAGTTACACTTCTATGTTTTAGTATTTCATGATTGCATTAGAAGGCCAATAATTATCAAGATTTGAGTTGCTTTCTAAATTATTGATGACATTTTATACTCTGTCATTTTGAATGAATACAGATAGAGAAAAGAACTTGCTATACTTAATATGAAAATACAAGGCTGATATGATGAGCTCATTTAAAATTAACCTACATAAGATACAGAAAAGGATCAGTGGCAAAACTCAAGATAATGAAATAAAAGTTGAGGATGTGAATGAGACCAGAAGAGCCACGATTCTTTCCCCAGATCTTCCAGATTCACCACTTCCTTAGTGAGGTGGGATTGAAACTAACATTAGGAGAATATGTGTTTTAGAGTTAATGTCACTGGCATTAAGTACATGTTATCTGTTTCATAAATAATATGTCATTCACTCCATACTGTAAGCCAGTCAATTTAATTTAATATTTAATCTTAATTAAGACCCAACTTAAAATGACTTTTAAGAATTGTTATTCTGAATCTGGTGGACACTAAGCAGGGAGCAAACTGTGTACAGGCCAAGTCATACCACTCCTTAGAAAACAGGCACCTCTAAGGGCTAATTCCTGTCTAGAAATCCACACATTACAAAACACATCCTGAGCTACAATCTGAAAAGTCAACAAGTTGAAGCATTATTTATAAAACATATACAACATATAGCATATCATAAAAAGCTATGTAAAAAGAGCACCTTATTAAAAATAAGTCACATTATTTTAATTTGAACAAAATATTTGTGAATACTTTTCCCCCCCTTTTTTACATTTGTACACATTTACATTAACAAAGTGTCAGGAAAATATGCACTTTCAGTACTGAGTTATAACCTGGGGGCACTGCTTCATTCCCATGAAAATAATTTAAACATCCTAATAGTTCAATAAATTTGCCACATCCTGTAGCCTCAAGGATACATTAGTAGACATATTTTGTAGTATACCAGTATCAAAGAAACATTATTTAATGTAGTCACTCAAACGTTAAATTTTATTCATCAGTGGTGCTAAACTCTCTAATAAGTGCTGTGTATACAGAAAATCAAAGGATATAATCTCTGTCCTGGGGGCATGTGGAGGCTGAGGTAGAGCATAAATAATTCTGTAAAGTGCTAGGAAAGTAGATTCTGTGCTTTGGAAACACAAAGGAGACAAAAAATACCATATTAGAGTATCAGGGAAGAGCCAAGAAAAGAATGACATTTGGTTAGGACATTTACATTAAAAGATTGGGGTAAACCTTTCCCAGTTTTTAAGTATCAGAGATTTACGAAAAAGAAGTCTGTTAAGGGAATAGTGACTATCCCTAATGTGACCTCAATCAAGTGCATGTGGGGGTGAGTCAGAGGACTTAAGCCAGGAAGAGAGGATGTTGACAGGCCTGCCTGGATCTGTTATCCTCCTACCTAATAAAAGAGTAACATGCAAATGTGACTGTACCTTGGCTCCTGATTGGTTATGCTACCAGCCAATCAGGAGCAGGGGGCATGGCCAGCAGGACAGAAGGCAAGGCCCGTGAGGCATGCTGGGGCATGGCTGCGATGCAGAACTGGGCCTACACCTCAGGGTATCGGGAGCAGCAGCAATTCTGGGAAATGTAGTTTTGAGCTCTGTGGTGAACATGTTGGGGCTGTGACCTAGGTTTAGGCGAAACTTCAATTAAAGATATGAACTCTCTGTAGGAGAGAGTTTGAAGTACTGAGTGTGGAACGTGGAAGCTGCCAGAAGGCCGGGGGGGGGGGGGGCGGTGCCCCGCGGCCCTCCAGCTACTTGAGTGCAGGATGGGGAGGAGTGGCAGCGGCGGCTCTTTTTTTCCCTTAGTTCACAGCTTTAATTGATGTTTTGCCTAAACCCAGGTCACAGCCCAACATGTTCACCACAGAGCTCAGATTATTGGTCAGTTCAGTGCAAATGGGTCAGAAAATCTCACTAAGGAACAACAGCTTCCTGAATCTGTTCACTCATATCCTATCTGACCCAGAAATGCAGAAAATTACCGTCAGACACATCACAGGATCAAAGCCTTTGTGTCCAGGAGAAGCTTAAAAGGACACAGACTTTTCCATTTGCTCTGCTCTTCCCTCACAGAATTATCTTCTGACACAGCGAGTTCAGAGTTCTCTGGTGATTACAAGGACCTAGGTCCTTATTGCCTCCTCTCCCACTCTCTGCCGCTCCTTGAAATAATTGATCATCCTTCTTTTGGGGGAAAGGAAGGGGCACATTAAAGAAGTCTTCTCTAAAGGGATGCTTATGAAAAAAAATGTAGAAAGGACTACAAGAGAAGAGTTTTTTCTTTAGTAGACAAAGCAGCTCTATTAGGCAACCGGTTTGGGAGCCCTGACAGCCTGAGCCCACGCTGGCTACCTACAGGGGTGCTTGCACTTCCACCAAGCTTCTCTGCTTTACATTGCAACATGGTCTTCTCGGTGAATCCAATCCGTAATGAAAAAGTCCTGAACTACACTGTGTTTTACAGATGTTTTTTTAAAATTGAGGCTTTAGGCCTTGGGCAGGCTGGGGGTGAGCCATCAGTTGGACATCCCATAAAGGCTCTCAGTATGTGAGAGGGGGCAGGTTGGGCTGAGGGACCACCCCTACCCTGTGCACGAATTTCGTGCAGTGGGCCACTAGTATCATAATAAAGACTGGATTTTACCTAATAAGTGAATAAGGTATGACTTTCACAATCCAAACTTTTTTCCATAACTAGAAACAGTACTATATATTAGTATAATAAACTTTGGAAAATATAGAACAGTAAGAATAATTTTAAAATATCACAAAATATCTGCCCATTCTGTTAGGCAAGTATGGTGTATACAACAATTTTCCCTCCCCCCAAAATATATGTCTGTGTGCTAATCCCCAGAACCTGTGAATATGTTACTTTGCATGGAGATGGAACAAAAAGGCTAAGAATTCTGATGGGCCATAGGAGCTGGAAAGCAAAGGAATTAATGGATTTCTGCTAGAGTCTCCAGAAGGCAGTCCTTCTCATATCTTGCATTAGGACTACTGGCCTCCAGAACTGCAAGATACTAAATTTATGTTGTTTTAAGCCACTGAGTTTTTGGTAATTTATTACTGCAGCAAAGGAAATTAGTGCAACATGTACGATCCCAAAGGGCAGGGGCCGCATCTCTCTAAAACAACAATGAATACCTGTTAGGCTTGCTACAGCATAGATACTGAGAAGTGATTTTGTGATGAATAAATATTTCATTAAGGACATGAAAACGTATAAATGGCTACAACAGCCTATAGGATTTACCAGAAACTGATTTAAAATAGATGTTAAAGAAGGTTTTCAAAGCAGGAGCACACGATGGTTAGATCTATGCCTTACAGCTATAACTCTTACAGGCATCTACACTAATAAAAGGGGAACATGCAAATTGGCCATACCTCCTCTGTGCACACAAGCCACACCCACAAGCCAATCAGGAATGAGTATGCAAATTAACCCAACCAAGGTGGTGACAGCCAGAGAGCAAGCAGGAGGCATGGCTTTTCCTGGCAATGGAGGAAGCCAAGCTTTTCATCCACTCTGGTCAGCCCTGGCTTCCACTCAAGGTTAAAAAGTTTCAATTATAGAAGATAAATAAATCCCAACAAAAATGGCAGCAATCAGAGCTGAGGCAAGCAGGAGGCTTTGGTTACCCCCCAGTGATGGAGGAAGCCAAGCTTCCTGGCCAGCCCTGGCCTGCGCTCAAGGCTACAAAGTTTCAATTATAGAAGATTAATAAATCCCAGATACTAGGGCCTCCATTTGAGTCACTGGGGGACACGGCATTGCCAGCCTGCAAACAACTACAGGCCCCTCACCCAGGCCACCCCACACCCCAAGGGAACTCCCACACTGATCTGGGACACCCTTCAGGGCAAACCAGCTGGCCACCAGGCCTCTATCTTATTCAATAAAAGAGTAATATGCAAATTGACTATCATTCCTACACACAAGATGACTGCCCCCATGTGGCCAAAGATGGCTGTCCCCATGTGGACACAAGATGGCTGCCACAAGATGGCCAGCAGGGGAAGGCAGTTGACAGGGACCTGGCCTGCAAGGGAGTACAGTTGGGGGCAAGTAAGCCTGCAGGGGAGGGCAGTTAGGGATGTCCAGGCCTGCAGAGGAGGGAAGTTAGGGGCAATCAGGCTGTCAAGGGAGCAGTTAGTCATTAATCAGTCTGGCAGGGGAGTGATTAGGGGGTGATCAAGCTGACAGGCATAAATGGTTAGGGGCAATCAGGAAGGCAGGTAGGCAAGCATTTGGGAGCCAGCAGTCCTGGATTATGAGAGGGCTGTCCCAGATTGGAGAGGGTGCAGGCTGGGCTAAGGGACACCCTGCCATGCACAAATTTCATGCACTGGGTGTCTAGTGAATTAAATAAATGGGGTGGCAGAAAGAGAATCCAGCTAGGAAGCTATGGAAAAAGTTGAGGCAAGAAGTCACAGGCCTGTAGCAAGACAGAGGCTAAGAATGGAGAGGAAGAAAGCACACACAGGAAGTTGTGCTTGCAGGTACTTAAGCAGACCTGAGGACCTGGTGGTTGGGGACTAGCTGGACAATAGGTTCCAGCCTGAATTTGGGCATTAGCCTCCTGTGTGACCTTTCAGAAAGCATTAAATTATTGGCAGCTCTATGGCTATGGTGTAATTTAGGGGAAAAATACAAGGATGTATTTATAAAATACACCACAATTGACTTACACCTGGCTTATTTGAAGCAAAAACTAAACTGCAGGGAGTTGTACTATAATGACTATCTTCGATGCCAGTAAGTACTTGTTTATTGGTCACTATGTTAGTATTTATGCTTCTTTTGTCATTTACCTCTGTTATTTGGGGAAAATTACACTTCATGCTTTTTATTCTGTTCTGTGAAGTGTAATTATTCCCTGAAATGGCTCAGTTGTACTTAATAGTGAAGTTTATTAAAGAGCTCGGTTTTCTTTGTTTCAAACTGTCTTATATAAAACACGAGCTGCAGGACAAGACCATAAATGAATGAGATTACTCAGTTCATAGGCATCAAACACTGTGACTCATTAAAAACACTGGTGGGTAAATTGCCTGGTAGCTCATTTTCAGTATAAAGAAAGGTAGGACAAAGGAAACATATGGCTGGTGACCTTTCAGCCTAGACAAAATTTGTGCATCTTTCCATACAAATAAATTAATTTTCTCTTTATTTGTCAATATTGGAGACAACTTTATTTAAAATAAATTTTTAGTATATTGAACATCTGACATCAATAAAAATTCTTCCTACATGTTAAGTATTCTCCTCCAAAAGAAATGTTGTTGTCTTTTTCATATCAAGTTAACTGATTAAAAAATGTTTGCTTAGGAAAAAGAAAATATTCACCTGGTTAATTGAAACTTTCAGCTTTTGATTGTGTCTCCCTATTTAAATCCCCAATCTGCAAGCATTGCGCATGCATCTCCATGGTAAATTGGGTTAGATTTAGGAGTAAAATGGAAGATTAAGAGAAGGTACCATGCTGAAAATTACACAGTTTAGGGATGGACTTAGATATTAAATCAGTTTGTTATGGAGAACTAGGGAACCTCATCTCATCCAATGGAAGGGATTCAGAAGGGAGTGAACAGTGAAGGCATCCAAGAGGGTAGGATGTATGCATTTGTTCCACTGTGCATTATTCACACCTAAACAATGTCAGAATTTTCCGTTTGTAGAGAAATTTATGTTTAAATCAGCCTTAAAGAACGTACAGAGAATTTCCAGTTATGCAAGAGGGAAAGGTGCTTCAGTTAAAAGTATGAAATACCTGTATTTGGAAGATGTAGATTGCTATAACCTTACAAGGCTATACCTACAAGCCCAAGTAGAAACTATGTGAACTGAAAAATTGACTGGTTAATCCATGAAGGACTTTGTTTGACATGTGAGAGATGTGGGTTTTTTTCTTTGGGTATTCAAAAGCCACTGGAGTATTTTTAACAGATGGAATTTGAAATCAGGAATCACTGTTGTAAATAGAAAACAGGAGATGGGTTGGTAGGCTATTAAACAATCTGATAGCAAAAGAACAAAAACAAAAACAAAAAACAAAAAACAAAGAAAACAACAACAAAATCTTGTTAATAGATCATTGCAATTTTCTCAAGAAAATTAGGAGGCCTGATAAGATGGTAAAAAATACTTTTAAGTATGAAAGTATAAGGTTTGTACTTACAAAATAATATTGTGATTTTATTTAAATTATTGGTAAATGTTATTCTAATAAGAGTCAGAAGAGCTATTGGCACATCTAAAAATCTTAGAAAAGGAAATCTTTTTTGCATATGTCTAATTATATTTTAGAATTCATCATTAAGAGAGAGAACTGTATCTTCAGAAATAGATTTCAGACATGTTCACTGAGCACAAATTCCCAGGAAATTGGCAATTGATTTAGAAAGAGAATGCAATACATTCTGGTTCCTTCAATTCTAGAAGCTTCTGTAGTAATGACTTTACCTGCAGTTACAAGATTATTAGTTGACAAGGAAATAGAAGTGAGTTTACAAAGTACATCCTACCATTAAAACACACAGGCTGAGCCCTTGCTAGTGTGGCTCAATTGGCTGGGCTTCATCCAAACAGACACACACACACACACACACACACACGCACACACACACACACACACGGAGGCTGATAATGAGTATTAAAGACAATGCATATTTCATTCAAAGGTAATATATTATTCTAAATTCTGGAAACATTACATTTCCCATATTTTTCTATAATATCAGAAAGGATATAATGGATGTTATCAATTTCTAGCAATTTATTTAAAAGAAGCTAAAAATTTCAATGACTAGAAAGAAGAATAAAGAATTACTAATTTCTGAATGCACAAAATTATCATTACTTGCTTTCTTATTATAATTTGGTACTAATTTAAACCATGCTTCATTGGGAAGAAGAAAATAAAATGCACGACGAGATGAAGCATTCAATTTAAATATATATATATTTTTATTGATCACACTTATTTTTGGCAGGGGATATATTAAACAGATGTAATGAGGTCCACTGTGTTATGTCATTGGGGCACATGGGGGAAGTCTGGACTTTCACACCCCCTCCCACTGCTCCATTGCTTGACTAGGATAGCATCAAAGAAGTCTTGAGGAGAGTGAGAACTATCATTGCCAGCCCTGTGGTAATGAGGGCACCCCACTCTCCTGGGGTCAGTGGAGGCCTAGTGGGAAGCCAGAACTTCCAGTCCTGGCAGAAGTGATTAGGGGTACCTCTCCTTAAGTGTCAACAGGTCAAGTAGGAAATGTGACTTTACCCACACACCTGCCAGAAAAGGGGTAGTGCTCTCATATGCAAGGGAATATCAGTGGAAGCTAGCAAAAATAGAAGCTCAAATTTGGAACTAGATCTCTGAACATCTAACACCCAAGATGACTGGGTTTCAAATGAAAGTGACTCATCAAACCAGGCAAATGCAACCTTAATAACACACACACACACACACACACACACACACACACACACACACACACACACTCCAATATCAAGATGACAGAGATGTCAGAATTACCTGACAAAGGTTTTAGAGCAGCCATGATAAAAATGTTTCCAGAACTTTACAACCTGCTAGAGACAGGTGGAAAAAAAAGTCCCTGCAAAGAAACAGAAGATATAAAGAATTCAGATAAGAATGTAACATGTAGTAACACAGTCAGCAGAGAAGTTATTTTAAATGAAAGACTATTGTGAACAAGGTTGTGGATGTGAGAATGTTTGTGGCGCTTTTTTTAAGGTGGGGAGATTTTGCAGTAAGAAAAAGAGTGAGCCACTAGAAATCAAGTTTGGCTGCAGGAGAAGGCAGAAAACAGTGGAACAAGCAATGAAAGTCATTTTTAACTCAATAATTAATCAATGAGAACTTATAAAGATTAATATGTACAAATTTCAAAACAGAGTCTGAAAGCACAAAGGGGTTTAGCCATGCTTATGCCTTTAAGGAAAATTAAAATCTAATTAATGAAACGAGACACGCATACAAACACATTTAAACAAAACAGTCTATTTAATTATTTGGATACAAACACATAGGCAATATAGGAATATTTAATTCAATGAGTTTAAACTCAGATCCTGTGATATATTTTCAGATATATCACATTTTGGGTTTCATTTAAGTAGTAATCATAACATAATGTAAACATATTCTGTGCCATCTGGATGCCAGCCTCCTATCTGCAGACTGCAAGATTATTTTATTTGTGTGTGTTTATCATTCATTGCATGGTAATCAGGTAACACTGCTTTAATTTTAGTGAACTAATGAGAAAAGAAGCCAGGTGGATTTAAAAGGTAAATGATGCATTTGAAACTAGGGAAGGTAAATGACATTGCGGCACAAGAAGGCATAAATATTTTAGAATATTTTGAACGAAGAAAAATGTTGGGAGGATTACATCATCTCACATTACGGGGCATTATTTATAATCCTGCCATAATACTGTATTCCATGAGGTAATGAAACCCTCCCAGCCCTCTTCTTAGGCTTGTCTATGTACAAAAAGTAGCAATTAGTACCATATTCACATAGTGGGTGGAAATTTATTTTTATTCATCTGAATCATTGGAATTATGTTAGTTCCATAAGTTTGTTAGTGTTACTTGACAATTTAGTTGATTTCACAATTACATAAGATGATGCATTTATACATGAGCTTATGTATTTATAGATAGGCTCATGTTAGTATTACTTCTATTATACTATATTGAAAATAATTTACATCAACATTGGTAACCTATAGGGTGTTTTTTTTTTTAATTTTTATTTTTTTATGAATCCAGAGAGTCTTGAAGTTGGGGAAATGCCAGTTTGAGTTGTTAAACAGAGGACTTGCTTAACACCATCAGAGGTTTAGGGAGCATATAGAAGATGAATTGTAGATGAGAGAGGGTGGACGAGGCAGCAGTGTTAGATCATCAGTACAGTCAGGGCTTCAGTGACGAGAATGTGAATTATGAGCAGGAATGGGAAGACAGAGGAAAGGGAGTGGAAGGAATTCCACTGGCCAGGATCAGGAACTGGTAAATAGCAGGAAGGTGTGGTTGGGGGAAACTGGTTATGGGGAAAAAATGTTTTTCAAGAAAAAGATAAATCAAGCAAAAAGAAAAAGAAAATATCATTCTTAAACCTAGGGATTGTAAATGAAATTAGTATTGTGCATAAAAAATGATTCAAAAATAGGACTGTGATAAATAAGAAAAAAAATGACTTGAAGGGAAATCCAAACAATATATAATAGCTACTGGGGAAAAGTGAATTAATGATTTCTAAAAATTTAGGCTCACAAAGTATGAAGTGATGTAGATAAAAATTATAAGCTTTCTTAAAGTAAAGTAATTTATCATTATGGACTCCTAGGTAGGTTTTAAATTCAGAGATTATCAATAATCACTGAAACATAAAAAATCTACAATTAACATTTTTAATTTGTATTTTATGTAAAGTTATAGCTGAATTTATAATTCTACCCATGAAAAATTGCAATTTTACAGACAACAGATGAGAAACAGTGTATCATTATTGATATTTACTAATTCATTTATTTACATTCATTCATATAGATGGTAGGTTTTCACATATTCTCTAGGGAGGTGAATGACCTGGGTTTATAAATTCTGGACACCAAATTGGCTGCTTCTATTATTATAATTAAGAACATATCTAGTTGGAAGAATAATTTTCAATAAAAAGGCACACAGATGACTAATAAATTATTCCATAAAAATTTAAGAAATAGACATATCTAATCTATGGTAAGATAAGGGAGAAGAGTGTTGATCTCTGGGATGACTGAATGGAATATAGAAAATGTTCTCTCTTGTGATCTGGGGATGTTACCACAGGGATATATGTAAAAATTTATTGAGAAGTGCACTTAAAATTAGTGCACTTTATATAATCTGTCATATGTACATTTTACATCATTGGAAAATGAAAAGAAATAAATAATAAAGAGTAAATCTTTATTTCAGTGTAGCAAACAGAGATTGGAGGAATTGAGATCTTCACAGAGGAGAAATATCAGTGATAGAGATAAAATGTAAAGTTGCCATTACACCTGCTTCAGGAAATTTTGCTTCAATCTCCAAAGCAAATGAAAAAAAAAAGAGAGAGAGAGAGAAAGGAGCTAATTTTCCACCCCTGCAGACAGGAAGATTTTTCTGGTTTTACACTGTGTGCAGATAATCAATGTTTCACCTCTCCACATCGCTGATGGCCAAGCACCTTGATTCCCTTCTTGATCAGTTGCACAAGTGCACAACACTCACAATAAATATGCTTAGCCTAGAGTGTGGGGTAATACCACATAGCATACAGCATAGGAACTAGAGGCACTGCAGTGGTCTGAGTTAAGAGATTAGAGAAAATGGATCCCAAGCAATGCTTAAACTGAATGATAATATCCCCATCAATGCCCTAATGAATATATAAAGAAATTAAACTAGTCAATTGAATTAATTACAAGAGGCAACCTTTGAGCAAAAGCAAATTACTTGATTCAACTAATTTGTGCCCTCTCTCTGTTTTTGCTTAAGATGGAAACTTTGATTCAAAAAAGATATTTGTATCTAGTATTCCCACATGGGTGGATAAAAGAAAATCTGAATAATATGTCTTATTCATAGTCTAGAAATAGCTAATTGCTTGTGATCTTAAATTCCTGCTTATATCCTTTTTAGAAGAACACATAACCTTGCTATGTTTTATTTCAGTTAATCTCTGAAGCACTGTTGACTCTTAATAGTCTTTTTATCTCAAGAGGCAATAAAGAACTCATTTGGTTTTACTCTAAAGAAATTTGTTTAAGACTATAAGAACTCATTTTGGACTTGTCTAGTCATGTATTGTTTAGTTTTTATGAAAGATACACACATAGTAATGGTGGTGTGGGTAAATGGGTTGGTTTAGGATTTGTACTTTGGGTTCTCAATGTTACCTGCAGAGAAAACAGAGAGAGGTATCTAAGGAACATTAGCATTGATACAGGTAGACTCATAAAAGGGTAGAAATGGAGAAGACTTTTGACATCTCCAATATCAGGGGTGGCAAACTCTGACCTGAAGGCCAAATCCAGCTTGCCACCTGATTTGTAGGGCCCATGAGCTAAGAATGATTTTTACAGATGAATATATGCAATTGATTTGATGATAGGGGGCATTAATTTTGAACTTAAGCTCATCAAAATAGTATCCTTCCTAAGAAAGATTTAAGTATTTTGATTAGTAGACAACTATAATAAAACTGTTCTTAATTATTATAATTTTAAATTATGTCAAGAAAAATATATCTTTTTATTTATAGCTACATAATATCTTAGATTTTGCTTCTCGTCCCACTGAATGGCCCTGTAAAAAAATATTTGCTGATTGCTGACCTGGTGTGGTGGTTTTCTACCTTTATCATAAAACAGAATCACCTAAAGACTTGTTAAATTCCAGATATCTTGGTCACATTCTCAGAATTTTGATACATTGTGCTTGGAATGGGGCCTGAGAATTTGCATTTCTAACAAGTTCCCAGGTGATGCTCATGTTACTGAACCAGGGACCACACACTGAGAACCACTGGTCTACATTGGAAGAAACTGAGGCCCAAGAAATTATGTAAGTCACTTTGTCCAGTTCACAGCTATAAAGTGACAGAATCATATTTTAAATGGAATTTTTCATGTCAGGTTTAAAGTTCTTTTCAGCAGAACAAAACTTTTACTAGCTCATGAATTACATACATATTTGCAACGAATTAAGAGAGAAAATTCAGCCTGAAATCTATTT
Organism: Antrozous pallidus; assembly: GCA_027563665.1. Classification (NCBI taxonomy): domain Eukaryota; kingdom Metazoa; phylum Chordata; class Mammalia; order Chiroptera; family Vespertilionidae; genus Antrozous; species Antrozous pallidus. The sequence continues at coordinate 55,694,728 of CM050519.1, read as the reverse complement.
GTCTGCAGAATAATGTCTCCAGGGTAAAACCTTATCATTGTGCAGGCCTAATGACTTTTGAAAGTTGTTTTCAAGGCTACATTAGGCAGTCATTAGATCTGTTCTTAAATTCATCAGTCTGTACGCAACACGCATCTGGCCCAGAATCAATAAGAAAACCATGGGGAAAATACCTGTGCCATGAGTTCCACATGGCGGCTTATCAATCTAATGAGACTGTTCTACACTCGTCAACAAACTCACCACCTGCACATCACATCTCATCCTAATGGCGTCCTTTCTAACCCTCCAAATAAACCAGCTGAAGAAATACAAAATTTGAAAAAAGTCCCTGAAAAATCAAAGAGCTTGGTAATTTTGACATGATCACAGAGCTATTTTTTTGCAGTGAAATTCTACAAACTGTGTGGCCTTGTTCTTGACATGTTAAATTCAAATTTCCTATTCCTCTGGTTTAGAAATGGGAGAAATAAAATGACTTCATCCATTGTAATGATATAAATTTAAGAATCAAGCCCTTTCCACATGAAATTAAACAATTTATTCTCATTGTAATTTCTGGCTGAATACAAGTAAGTAAAGGGAAAATCATTACTGAATATTATTGAAAAGAGAAGAGGGCTGGAATCTGTATAATAAATAATAACCCTGGGAATAATATAAACACAGGGATATCAACCCATTTTATAGCCAATTCGTTACAATAGTCAAAGAATGTTCACTCTGTGTTCAGAGCAATTGTCATTCATAATTTTCTGCCCATGATAATAATAATCCCACATTTTACCCCATACAATCACTATATTCCATACAATTCCCTGAGCACTTTAATTTTCTAATCTTTACAACTCCATCAAATAAGCACATTTACTATTTGGGTTGTCTTCATAGAAGATGGAAAAATAAAGAAATTAGGCTAATATTATCATAGAGTGGTGATTCTCAGTGGGGCAGGGGACAAGCATTTTGCACAGTCCCCCATTCCTGGGGATATCTGTCAATGCCTGGAGATATTTTTGGTTCTGACACTTGCACAATGGGGAGTATTAGAGGCAACTAGAGGGTAGAGAACAGGGACACTGCAAAATCTCACAAGAGACAACACAAGCCCCACCCTCAACAAATGGTTACTTGTTCCAAAATATCAGAAGTGAGTCAGAAACTGTGCCCTAGAAGCTTTGCTTTTAACTTTTACAACATCCAGTTTAGAAGAACCAAGACTCACCTGAAGCCTGAAAGTTAATTGGTGTATAAATTTAGCAGCTGCTTATTCACTTCTTATTTTCTCTTTTTAGCTGAATAATTTTGTCTGTATTTATTAGGTTGGCACCCTCCAAGTTTCCTTCTTATCCATAAATTAAAGATTATTTTTTTATTTCAGATTCTGTAACTAAAAAAACTAAGAACAAAATAGTAAAACTTTACGAGTTTGAAGGGTAATCTATCTTTCCTTTCTGTTTCACTTTATTAAACAATAAAGTTGTGGATGACCAAGGATTTTAACAGAAGTATTCTTAGATAGCCGGTTTTTCATATATATCCACAGATGGATACAGTCATAAAACCATTTGCTTTCTCTGGATCAGTCTTTGGGAGATGTTAGCTCACAGTTGGAGAAGAATGTTCATATCTGAGGATGCACTTCTAATAAAGGGTGAATTGTATTATGGATTAGCAAAAGGTTTGTGTGTACTATTTGAAAACAATATACTTTGTGCCTCAGAATACCTTAGAAGAGCTGTTTCCTACTAGGTCTATTTTTAGCAATTGGTGAAAATAAGAATCCTAGAACTATGTGAATGATTAGTATTTTTTCTTTCTTAATTTGTTTCTATGGAAATGCACTTAGTTTAGGAGTATTGTGGACATATAGCATTTTGGAAGGTCAGTAAAATGTATTTGACTATATACAGAAAGGATGGCGAATTAATGGCTCAGAACACACACACTGAAAAAATATGCAATAACTTGACATTCCTTACAGACCAACAGCCTTTCTATTGTTTTGGAATTTGTGCTTAATTCAGAATGAACTGAATTTAAGACTTAGCCCATCTTTGGGACTACAGGTCAAATTCTGAGTCTAAGTAACTACGATAGGTACATCAAATCATTTGAATACTAGAAGAAAAATATTGATGTAGTAGCTGAGAGGTCTAAGGAAGTACAGACACCAGAGAATTAAGAAAACATCTTCCTTTCATGAACACTAGATGACAATAGTTGTATAGCTGTACATGGTCTGTGTCTTAATTTTTTTCTTAAGATTTACTACATTTTCATTTTCTGATTTCTATGCCCTGATTTTAATTCTATTTTCTCCTCTTCTGGCATTACCTTTTATCCTCCTTAATAAAATTTCAAAGAGATTTAGCCCAAAGAAAGGAAAACTGAGAATAATAGAATTCACTGAAATATAATCAGTTGCCATAAACTATTAAGAAAGCAAAATAAAATGCATTAATCTGTAGAATATTATCACAGAATAGAGAACTAGTTAGTTTTCTATTAGTCTACAAAACAATTGAGAGAAAAAATATTTTTCCTACAGTCCTGGGAATTAGAATTAATATCTTGCTCACTTCTAATATTTCTGAAATTATGTAGAAAAAGAAAATATCTTAAAAAGCTTTCAAGATATTATTAAGGATTGAGATTATTATGGAACTCCATTAAGATTACTCTTGTTCAGCCTACTTTTGTATCTGTGGGTAGACTGTAAAACTATTTAGGCTAACTTTAATCCTTGTAACAATTATAAAGTCACATAGCTCAGAGAATTAAACTCTAGCTGGGAGAGAAATCATCTGGCTCAGATTGTTCTACTATAAAACTCCCATTGATTTTAGTGCACAGAGGACGTGGCCCTCTGATTTTTTTCTCCAACATTCTCTTTTCTTCATTATATAATCACTAGAGGCCCATGCATGAAAATTCATGCATAGGAGCAGGGGTCCTTCAGGCCTGTCTGCCCCCTCTAACAGTCTGGGGACCCTCAGGGGAGGGAGATGATTTGGTGGTCAAGGGGAAAGTGATGCCCCATCACACTTCTGCTGCTGCCACTGCTGGCAGTGCAAGCCTCAGCCGGCCCTGGTTACCTGAGCCTCTGGCAACCCTGGGTAGCTAGGCAGCTGCCATCTGAGGTTTGCCTGTGCCTCAGGCTGGCCCTGAGTGGCAGGGTGCTGTAGGGACTGGAGGACTCCTGAGGCAGATGCACGGGTACTGGATGCCTCATCTTGTGGCTATGGGTGCCCCCATCTTTGAGGACATGACAGTTAATTAGCCTATTTCCTCATTATTGGCTGTGGGTGCTGCCATCTTTGTGACTGTCAATTAACATATTCCTCTTTATTAGAAAAGATAGATTAGTTCTCTTTTCTGAATATTCCCCTTCCTTTATTAAATTGAACAAACTTGTGTTTTCTTTAATTGTAGATATAATTCAACATACTTACATATTGCTATTAATCTCTACCCATGTACTTCCTTTATTTAATTGAACTAAAATTATAGCATATATGTCAATTGAAAGATGTTATTAAAAGCTATGTTAAGAAAATCAAAAGTAGCATATTAATGCTAATAAGTATCACTGTATACTTAAAAACACTTAAAAAGTTTGTACCAATCAAATCCTTTGTGTTTGAAGTACTGTGCTTACTAGTCACATTTAAATACCATTTTTACCAGGTATCAAGCTGTATTACAAAGCCACTGTTCTCAAAACTGGTTGATACTGGCACAAGAACAGACATATAGATCAATGGAATAGAACAGAGAACCCAGAAATGGACCCAAACCACTATGCTCAAGTAATATTTGACAAAGTAGGCAAGAGCATACAATGGAGTCAAGACAGTCTCTTCAATAAGTGTGTTGGGAAATTTGATCAGATACATGCAAAAAAAATGAAACCAGACCACCAACTTACACCATACACAAAAATAAACTCAAAATGGATAAAGGACTTAAACATAAGATGGGAAACCATAAAAATTTTAGAGGAATCTACATGCAGCAAAACCTCAGACATATGCTGAAGCCGTATCTTTACTAATTTAGGTCGTAGGGCAATGGAAATTAAAGAGAAAATAAACCAATGGGACTACATAAAAATAAAAAAAAACTTTTGTGGAGCAAAAGAAACCATCAACAAAACAACAAGAAAGCCCACTGCATGGGAGAACGTATTTGCCAATGTTATCACCAATAACAGTTTAATTTCCAACATCTATAGGGAACTCATACAACTTAACAAAAGAAAGATAAACAACCCAATAAAAAATTGGTAAATGGGTCTAAATAGATACTTTTTGAAAAAAGACATGAAGAAGGCCAAAAGATATATGAAAACATGCTCAAAGTCACTAATCATCCAAGAGATGCACATCAAAATGACAATGAGGTACCAATCTCACACCTGTCCGAATGGCTATCATCAACAAACAAACAAATGACAAGTGTTGGTGAGGATGCGGAACCCTCAAGCTCTGTATGTGGGAATGCAGACAGGTGCAGCCACTGTGTAAGACAGCATGGAGTTTCCTCAAAAGTTAAAAATGGAACTCCCATTTGACCCAGTGATCCCACTTCTAGGAATACATCACAAGAAACTAGAAACACCAATCAGAAAGGATATATGCACCCCTATGTTCATAACAGCACAATTTACTATAGCTAAGATTTAGAAACAGCATAAGTGCCCATCAGCAGATGAGTGGATTAGAAAACTTTGATACATCTACGCAATGGAATACTATGCTGCAGTAAAAAAGAAAAAAAACTCTTCCCATTTGGAGCAGCATGGATGGAACTAGAGAGTATTATGCTAAGTGTAATGAACCAGTCAGAGAAAGATAAATATCACATGATCTCACTCATTTATGGAATATAATAAACAACATAAATCAATGAACAAAAATAGATCCAGAGACAGAGAAGCATCGACCAGACTGTCAAACCTCAGAGGGGAGGTAGGGGAGTGAGATAAGGGAGTGAGACCAACCAAAGGACTTTTATGAATGCATGTAAGCCTAACCATTAGACACAGACACCAGGGCAGGGGGCGGTGAGGGCATGAGTGTGAGAGGGGCAATGGGGAATAAGGACATGTATGTAATACCTTAATCAATAAATAAAAAATAAAAATAGTTAGAGAACTTAAGATGGCGGCATAGGTGAGCACCTATCTAGCTGTCCACGCAACAATTCTGAAACTACAACTTAGCAACGAAACAAACAACATCCAGAAATTGCCGGAGAGCTGGCTGAGGGGAAATTCCGCACATGAGAGTAAAGGCGGTGACTTGGGAGCAGCGGTGGGCAGCTTTGAGGTTCGGAGCGCGAGAGAGCGGTGAGGGACGGGCGGCAGACAGCGGGCCCGGCTGGTTTTCTCCTACGAGGAGGGCGGAGGTCTCCCACAGCACTGACCCCCCAGTTCCAGGCGAGCGCCCAGGTCGGGGAAAGGAGGATCCCCGGCGCGGCTGAGGTCTGTGTGTTTGGGGAGAGTGCACGAGTAAACTGGAGTGCGCAACCGGGCAGAGAACGCGCAACTCACTTGCTTGGAGACCACCATACTGCTTTGTTTTACACCCCTGAGTGAGTCTTTGACTGTGCAGACTCAGTTAGGGAGAGGCAGAGTTGTCTGGCAACGGGGAGACCAGCGGTGGATTTACATAGCCACCCAACACCGAGACCCGTGAGCCACACAGATAAGCACAGATAAGCTGACGCCGTGAGCCCCATAGACCTGAAACAGGGAGGGAGCCAGGAAGGGCGGACCTAAGCCCGAAGGAGCGCGCCCATTAGACGCAAACTGCGCGCCAAGCAGGGCGGACCTAAGCCTGACGCTGCGCGCCCATTAGATGCAAACTGTGCGCCAAGCAGGGCGGACCTAGGGCTGACGCTGCGCGCACATTAGACACAAACTGCGCGCCAAGCAGGACGGACCTAGGGCTGATGCTGCGCGCACATTAGACGCAAACTGCGCGCCAAGCAGGGCGGACCTAGGGCTGACGCTGCGCGCACATTAGACACAAGCTGTGCGCCAAGAAGGGCAGACCTAGGGCTGACGCTGCGCGCTGCAAAGGAAGCTGAGCCACTGGTTCCTTAGAGGATACCTATCACACACCGCTAAGGAACCAACTCAGGAAAGCAACAACAATGCAGAGAAAAGGAAAGAACTCAGCTGTGAAAGAAATGGAGGAAAAAAGACGATTAGACATAGAGTTTAAAACCACAGTAATTAGGTTTATGAAGAGACTACTAGATAAGGCGGATAAAATTAATGAGAACTATGCCAAAATAAATAACACTTACAAAGAAATGAACAACGCCTACAAGGATATGATAAAAGACCAACTAGAAATTAAGCATATTCTGACTGAAACAAAAAATATTATACAAAGACCTAAAAGCAGTCCAGACGACCGCAAAAAACAAGTCAAAGATTTGAAATACAAAAAGGCAAAATCCACTCAGCTGGAAAAGCAGAAAGCCAAAAGAGTCAAAAAAATTGAAGATAGTATAAGGGGCCTCTGGGACAACCTCAAGCATACCAACATCAGAATTATAGGGGTGCCAGAAAAAGAGAGAGAGAAAGATAATGAAAACCTACTAGAAGAAATAGTGACTGAAAATTTCCCCCACCTGGTGAAAGAAATTGACTTGAAAACCCAAGAAGTGCACAGAACCCCAAAATATAGGAATCTAAACAGGACCATGCCAAGGCACATCATAATTAAGATGCCAAGAGCAAAAGATAAAGAGAGAATATTAAAAGCAGCAAGAGAGAAACAGTTGGTTACCTATAAGGGAGCACCCATATGACTGTCAGCGGATTTCTCAACAGAAACGATGCAGGCCAGACGGGAGTGGCAAGAAATATTCAAAGTGATGAACAGCAAGAATCTACAACGAAGATTGCTCTATCCAGCAAAGCTGTCATTCAGAATTGAAGGTCAGATAAAGTGCTTCACAGATAAGAAAAAGCTGAAGGAGTTCATCACCGCCAAACCAACACTATATGAAATGCTGAAAGGTATTATTTGAGAAGAGGAAGAAGAAACAGGTAAAAATGTACATTACGAACAACAGGTCCACATCTATCAACAAATGAATCTAAAAATCAAGTGAAATAACAACCAGATGATCAGGATAAAATGAGGAATAGAACTGAATCATGGACATGGAGAGGGAATGGACTGATAATGCTCGGTGAGAAAAAGGGTGCGGGAAGTACAGCAAGAGACTGGACAAAGGTCATGCAACTATGGGAGAGGACAGAGGGTGGGGGGAGGTGAGGGCGTAGAGTGGGATGGGTACTGGGTGGAGGGGAGCTATTGGGGAAAATGTAAGTAATAAACTGAACAATAAAGCTATTAAAAAAATAAAAATAAATAAATAAAATAAAAATAAATAAATATCATCATACATAATTCATCAAAAATTAAACAAAATACTATTAGTAAAACTAGTGATTTCACAGATATTGTGAAACATAAAATAACATGCATTACTTTCTCATAAGCAATGAAAGTACCTTGAATACTAGTATAATGACATTTAAGTAGTAATTAATGTGATGCCATTTACCAAACTTCCACTTACATTAGGAATAACTAGCTATGGTGTAAGACATTGTGTAATACACTAGAGGTTCGGTGCACAAATTTTGTGCACTGGGGAATGGACGTCCCTCAGGACAGCCTGCACCCTCTTGCAGCCCAGAACCCTCAGTGATGTCCGTGTGCCAGCTTAGGCCTGTTCCCTATAGAATATCCCTCTTGCAGTCCAGGACTGCTTGCTCCTGACTGCCAGCCTGCTGGCTGCTCCTGAATGCTGCCACAGAGGCAGGAGAGGCTCTTGCCACCACCACTGCGTTCACCAGTCGTGAGCCCGGCTTCTGGCTGAGGGGTGCTCCCCCTGTGGGAGCACACTGACCACCAGAGGACAGCTCCTGCATTAAGTGTCTGTCCTCTGGTGGTCAGTGCACATCATAGTGACCAATTCTTTCTCCATAATGGTTGCTTAAGCTTTACTTTATAGATAATATACTCAAAGAATTATCCAGTGTCATTAATTTTTAAAATATGCTTTTTGAGCAATACACAAACTCCCTTTTATTTATATTTTAGCAATTTGGTATAAAGTAGTTATGTTATTTATTTGGCTTTCCTGGTGATAATCCAATTGATTCATTCATCCATTCACTAAATCCAGAGAAGGAACAAATATACTAGGTGCTTCAAACAATATCACATTCATAAATATAACAGTGTGGAAAAGAGATATTTTTGTCAAAAATTAAAGACAGAAATATCTTTTTAAATCAGAATGTGTTCCAAAATCAGCCTTTTATAACTTAAATAAAATAAAAATATTTGCATATTTTTTAATGTTCTCAGGGTTCAGAGAAGTTACTTAGAATAAGATGCCAGATGCCAGTTTCTTCAGCTTCTCAGTTTGAAATAATCCTTGTCTTATATTGTTATTATTTATAATAATGGTATATATAAAACTAGTACTAAGTTCATAGTGCATGATTTAAACTCAAGAAGAAGCTGGTGAAAAGTCCTTTTCCATTTAGCACTGTTAGGACTATTTTTTTGTAGTCTTACGAGGTAATAAAGCTTATTATATTAAATATTTTCAACAAGAAGAACACTTTATTATATATCCATACAATTCACAGGCTAGCCCAATACTTAATTTTTATGGTTACTCAAGAAAAATTGAAGTTATTAAATACATATATATAAGCACATATATATGTTTAATTGTGAAAAATAATTAGCAAAGTGACTCTGCATGTTATCACTAGCTTGTTTTATGATTGAGCTCCAAGCTTCTGAAAAAAAGATTTATAACAGTAATGGTTACAACCTCTTAACTATGGCACTGAGAACAGCAATATAATAAAATATTGTGGCAGTAAACACCCAATCAATAGCAGCTCATTAAAGTGAGAAGCATCACTTTAATCAGGGAAGCTCTACATGTTTTCAATAGTCAGTGGAAGGTCTTGTCCATCAACGTCTAGTTCAATTCTCAAGTTGCATCTGACAAGTTACAATAGGTTTCGTTAAGAGACTTGTATGCAAGCTAATGTGAAGACCATCTGTCATTTTAATGTATGATCAATACAATCTATAACCAGTGTTCAGGCTCATTACTACAGTAGAAAGGAGGAGGCCAACGCACACCCCAGTGACCTGCTTATTAGTTCCCTCAGTTCTCACTTGCAATTTCTCTATAAAACATAATAAAGTCACTTCTATATCTTTTTCCAATATGAAACTAAGTGTAACCATTCATAGGCTGAAGCAAACTATTATGCATTTTTTTATTTCTACTTTTTTTTCTTCTTATTAATTTCTCCTTTCTGGTTCAAATGTATAATCCAAGAGAGTACCAGTGGGCTTAAATGACTTCAGAAATTTAAGTGTTTTTTTTAAATCCTCACATGAGGATATTTTAAATTTAGTTCAGAGAGAAAGGAAGGGAGAGAGAGAGAAAAAGAGAGATGAGAGAGAGAGGTATATGTGTGTATGTGTGTGTGTGTGAGAGACAGACATGTGAGAGAGAAGCATCAAATAGTTGCATCCAGATGCTCCTCAACCAGAGCTGGAACCCACACCCTAGGTATGTGCCCTGACCAGGAATTAAACCCATAACTATTTTGGTGACATTCAACCAAGTGAGCCACCTGGCTAGGTTTTAAGTTCCTTAGCTCTATTTCCTTATCTACAAAATAAGGAAAATATAACTTACCTGTATACACAGATCACAAATAACTGTTAGGCTTGTTTACTAAGATATTAAAAACAAATGTGTCAAACAATATTCATATATATGATAATGACTTAGAGCCAAATTCTACCATTTGTGAGCATTTATGATATCAGATCGATAAATACTTTCATTTAAATAAAATGTTATCTTTATCAAGATATCCAGTGTTGTCCTGAAAATCTATAAAGCCCTCCATATTGAGTTATTGAACAATATTGTAGCAATCTCTGAATAAGCTCAAAATGTGCTTGCAGTTTTTGATAGATAAATTGGATATTAAAGCTATCTCACACAAACAGAATTCAGGAAGGGAAACCTATCTATGAACTGCTCTGCCTAAACAGGGATGTAGAATAAAAGTCAAAACTGGGCATTCTAAAGAAAATAGTGTTAGTTCTCTAAAATTATTAAAAAAAAAAACAACACCCAAAAGACAAAAAAAAGCTGAAACCAGTTTGGCTCAGTGGATAGAGCGTCGGCCTGCAGACTAAAAGGTCCCAGGTTCAATTCTGGTCAAGCACATGTATCTTGGTTGTGGGAACATTCCCAGTAGGGAGTGTGAAGAAGGCAGCTGATGTTTCTCTCTCATCGATGTTTCTGACTTTCTATTGTTTTCCCTTCCTCTCTATAAAACAATCAATAAAATATATATTTTTAGAAAAACCAACAATTTTATTTTTGCTTTTATCACTTGAAAATGTTTAGTTGCAATTCTGCTGAGCAAAACAATTATTTTGAGGTTAGTTGGTTTTGCAAAAAGACCAAGCCAGAAAAGAAAATGGAGGTATCACTATGAAGTACCTCTTAATACAGCTATTATATTTATTACTAGAGGCCCAGTGCATGATTCATGCATGGTGGGGTTCCTCAGGGTGGCCTGTAAAGATAGGGCCCCAGCTCCCACCCCCCGCCTCACAGCCCTGCAGCTTTGCCTGGCACACTTCACCTTTGCACCATCCCGTCTGTGGAGTGATCGATTGGGGCCAGGCCTCTCACCCATCTCCATCAGTGCCTGGGAACTGGGTGTCAGCCCTGCCTCCTGCTGCCTCCACTGGTTACTATCTGCAGGGCAATCTGCAGGGCCATTGGGCTTCTGCTCGCACATGCCTTGGCCTGGCACTGCCCACTCACCTGCTCCACCATCCTGCCATGGTCCTGCACCCATTGGGGCCAGCAGTACCTCCATTGCTGCCCACTACTAGCACCACGATGCTGACACTCACCATGTTCTGCACTGTCCCCTGGTGGTCAGTGCATGTCATAGCAAGTGGTCAAACTCCCAGTTTCTTGGTTGAACAACTGCCTGAGAGGACAATTTACATATTAGACTTTTATTATATAGAATGGTTCAACCTTTCAGTATTATAAAGTTAGATATATGTGCTAAGTCAATACCCCATTTCAAAGAAACAATTTGCTGATAGATTAGGGACCAATATTTTTTATTTTTGTTGCACTAATGATAGATAAAGTTAATATTCTTTAACTCAAAAACACATACACACACACACATTCACTGATTAAATGTGTTTTTCTAAAGGCTTAATTGTGTTAGTCAGTGATGCTGATTACTTTTAGAATTATTTAATACATAAATAAGCTGAAATTTATAAAGAAAAATATTATAAAAGAGAACCAATAATGTTCTTAAATAACATGAAGAATAGCTTAGAGTAAGAGCTACTTATAGGTAAACTTTATGTTTAACTTGACATTTACAAAATCCACATCTATAAGAATCTAACATGACTTTCAAAATTTGAACTATTAAGTTTTTACTTCATCGTCAGCCTAGAGTATTTTAAAAATGCCTACCACCAGTCAGAAATATGGAGAGATAAGAATCCTGTTTTCATGATTAATGAAGTGAATAAAAGTGGTAAGCAAGACCAGCCAAGGACTAATAAATAAGTGTTATTTTACCTTCGTGACCAGAGGATTCAGCTTGTTCAGAAAGGCAATGCCATCTGGAGTGGCAAGCTGGCTGGATGGAAGGATTCGGGACCATGCCAAACCTCAATAAACCATGAGTCCAAATTATAAGGAAAAGAAATACAATTATTTCAGATCTAAGCTTTACCAAGAGACCTTCTGCACCACTGATTCCTGAGAACTGAAATTCAAAGTAATTGTTTTGATGTGATTTACTGTTTTCAAAGGGCCAGGTGTGCTATAGAAATGGACCCAGCGTGTGGAGGTATTGAAATACTAATATACGAAGAGTTTGTGGTCCTTGCTCCTGTTTCTCAAAACATAAATAAACACTTAAAAAACTTCAGTAAAAAGACTTTCATTGCTTCTATGCTGGACTAACAGAGCACTGATTTGCTTTTGGCAGCTTCTCCCATAAAGCAGGTTATTCTAATATAAGATGCTGATCAATCCCATCGATCAAAATTTGAAAAGGAATCCCTAAGGACCAGAGAAATAAACTTGATTTTTTCTAAATAAAGCACCTTGAATATCTCAATATATAGGACTGGACATATGTAGGCTTACAGTTGTTGGTATGGAAAAATACATGGGATTATGATTGTTTCAATGGTTTTATTAACTCAAAATCTTGTCAGTCACAACTGTGACCCCACTTTTGCCCATCCCTGTATTAACATTAATATTTTTATTTTATAATTATGAATTATTATATTATTGGTCATAGGATGCAATAAGCAATGAACAAGTCAAGGTTCTTCAATTAACTTGCACTATAATAGGGAGAAGTTGTTAATATATTACAAAATAAACATAGGCAGACATACTGTAGGATGGGTATCTATCTATCTATCTATCTATCTATCTATCTATATCTATTAATCTATATAGCTGTATACATCTGTCTGTATATACTTATCTGTATTTATCTTCTATGTGTCTATATATCTATTAATCTAAATGGTCACTTTATTTTCTCTAGCCCAGATGTTTGCTACAGTGTGTATTAAACTTATTCCTTCCTCTAGGTAATCCCTCACTGCCATCACCCCTACTATAGCTTTACTGTCATCCTTTTCAACCTGTTATTATTTCACTGCTTTAATTGGTTCCCTCAATATTTTTATGTCTCTGGTTTTCTGAATCTCATGAATCCCAATCTTGCTTGCCATCTTGTGTCCTTGGCAGCATCATCTTAGATATCGCTGGGTGTTCCCAAAACACATACATTCTTAGGTATCTATCTATATTCTGTGTGTGTGTCTTCTACATTCTTCCTAAAGTCAAACTCATCTTCCCCTAAGGATTCAATTACTACATATAAATCAGTGATTCTAAAATATCCATCCTTGATTGCTTATCTGAGTTCTAAAGCCATTCAATACTTATCTACTAAATATATTTCTTTGGATGATTATAGGCTCCATCTATCCAAAAGGAACCTAATGACTTTCTGTCAGACACACTTCTGATCTCACTTTTAATAATCCTGTGGTTGTCACTGCTATCCATTAAGTTTTGAAAATTAGATAACAGCCAAAACTGATTTGGCTCAGTGGATAGAGCATCGCACTGGGGACTGAGGGGTCCCAGGTTCAATAACTGTCAAGGGCATGTACCTTGGCTGCAGGCACATCCCCAGTAGGGGGTGTGCAAAAGGCAGCTAGCTGATAGATGTTTCTCTCTCATCGATGTTTCTGACTCTATATCCCTCTCCCTTCCTCTCTGTAAAAAATCAATAAAATATATTTTTTAAAAAAAGAAAATTAGATAACTAATTTTACAATCTCCTCCTTCATTCTCAGACTTAAACAATTACCAAATATAGTGACATTACTTTCGAAATTTCAACCTTGTCTACTGCTCTCTATCCCCACTTCCATTAATCTAGAAAGGTGATCTGAATCTCTTCCCTAGATTTCTTAATTATTTCAACACCCTTCCCAACCTCACCTTGGATTTCTTTGTTCCTCTACAACTGTCTTACCTACCACACTGAGGTCAGGGACATTTCTAAAGTGAAAATTAAATCAGGTGTCTCACTTGTTTAAAACTCCTTATAGAACAATGTCCTATCTCCTCATTGGGATAGACAATCACTTCCTTATAAGGCCCCTGATAACCAGTAGAGCTTCATTCTGTACCCTAGTAACCCATACTGTGTTTATACAATAGCCTGGACATCCTACTCAATGTCATGTTACATTTTGTACCTAAGTTTTTGTTTACAATGCTGCGAAGTCCAGAAAACCCTTATCATGTTTTCCTCTTCACATTTTCCCCCATTACTGCAGACAGAAGAAAGGGTGCATATTTCTCTGTCACTTAAATTCTCACATTTATCCCCAGAAGCAGGCAAACTAATGGCTCATTGATACCCTCAATGGAATATGCAGATATTTCTAACATCACGAGCAATACATGTCAATGTATTTTCTTACTTTCATGTATATAATTACTAGAAAAATGACATTTTGAATGGTAGAAATCAGTTTACCAAACTTTTACCAAGTACTTAGAACAAAATAAGACCACAGTGATTACTAGCTGGCATGAGTTAATCATTGGTTAATCGTACCATACAACAAATAAAAAGTGGAAGTTAATTCTATAGCAACCTAAAGAAAGATTACTACCATGGTATTTTTAAATTCTGTCTCTATGTAGAAATTGTTATTTTAAATTTATTATTTTAGTCTATTAGCTACTTGTAGATTAACCCAAATTTCTTTTAATTATTTATCCACAATCTGTCTGTTTATTGACAACTCAAACATGCACTAATTCAAAAGCCAGCTTGTATTTTTTTTTCTTTTTTACTCTGCACTAATTCTTCCTAAGCAAAACAATTAGAATAATCAACCAAAATGTTAACCATTAATAGTTATTTGCAAAAATATTCAAAATTGTTGTTTTTAGCATTGACCTTTTCCCTTAAATCAAAATACATTATTACTGCCGTTTCTTAATTATCTTTACTGCAGTCGCCAACAACACCTGCTGGTCAAGTGTCTAAACCCCAAACCACATTTTACCAAAAAAAATTTATGTTTCCTCCTTTCTGATAAGGGCTCTTACAGATCTTATGGCTGATACCTAAACAATAGTTTTCCCTTTTGTTCTCCCTTTTCCATCTTTATTGGTTCCACTGCACTTCAGATACTAATGACCTCTAAACTAGTTGTAATTACCTCTTGGAATTATCTCCCAGATTGCCTCCCTGTTCTGAAAACTCCCTGCTGTAATCAAATCTATGAAACTAGCTGACTCTTTTTAAAGTGCAAGCTTGATTGTGATTTTCAAGTTCAAAAATGTGTAAGTTTCCATTTTCTACCTGCAAACTCAACTGGCTAGCATTAATGAACCTCTAAAGTCTTCCCCAATCTACCTTCTCTGTATTTTAGCTTTTCACTTTTGCACTAAAAGGTGTCTGCCTCTATTAATGCAACAAACTTTTACTGAATACCTACCTGGTTGAAAGAATGGTTTTAGGCAGAAATAGAAATAAGCATCTGAATCAGATGGCTTTTACCTTTGATGATCTTATTCTAGAGCAGGGGATATATACATACACATATTCATAAGTATTCCTACATATGAAAATAAATAATAGTTCCTGTTAAAATTTGTAAATCTAGTAAAGTCTATACAACCAATATAAATAATGTAGAGAGATAATGGCTCTCTCTGCATTTAAAAAATAGACTTGCAAATATTTAAAAGAAAGGAAAGGCTGTTTTGATATATGGGTTATTTTATATCAATGCATTCCACCTGGTTACAACTCAATAACAAAAAACTCCAAATAAATTAATTAACAAAATGGACAAAGGACCTGAATAGATATTTTTCCAAAGATGGCATACAGGTGGTCAGTATGTATATGAAAAAAAATGTTAAATATCCAAACCATAATGAAATATCACCTCACACTACTTGAAATAGCTATTATAAAAAAAGACAGGAAGTAACAAGTGTTGGCAAGGATGCAGAAAAAAGAGAACTCATGTATATAGCATAGCCACTATGGAAAACAGTATGAAGTTTCCTTAAAAAATTACAAATAGAATTACCATATCACACGCACACATGCACACTGTTACTAATCCTTAAAAAAGAAGGAAATCCTTACATTTGTGACGACATGGATGAAACTTGAGGACATTATGCTAAGGGAAATAGACCAAACATAGAAACACAAGTATTGCATGGGTTCTAATATTTTATGTGGAATTTAAAAAAAAAAGCCCAACTCATCATAAAAGAGAGAGCAGAGTGGTGGTTATAAGTGGTTTTGGTGTTAGGGAAAAGAGGAGAGTAAAACCAGAAAGCAGAGTAGTGCTGCCAGGCACAGGGCAGCAGCAGGTCATGGGAGATAATGTTTAATGCATAGTTTTTCAAGATAAAAATAATTCTGGAGATGAATGACATTTACACGTCACTTTGTTTTTTTAAATATATTTTATTGATTTTTTTTACAGAGAGGAAGGGAGAGAGATAGTCAGAAACATCAATGAGAGAGAAACATTGATCAACTGCCTCCTGCATACTCCCTACTGGGTATGTATCAGCAACCAAGGTACATGCCCTTGACTGGAATCGAACCTGGGACCTCTGAGTCCACAGGCCGACGTTCTATCCACTTAGCCCAACCTGTCAGGGCTTGTACATCACTTTGAATGTATATTTAATATCACTGAACTGCACACTTACAACTTGTTAAGATAGAAAATTTGTTATCTATCTAAAACCCTAATATGCAAATTGACAAAACGTTGGAAATACCAGCAAATGGCTGGTTATTATGATGCTCACTGACCACCAGGGTGCAGATGCTCAATACAGGAGCTGCCTCCAGCCTGCAGGCCCAAGGCCAGCCAAGGCAGGTGCAAGTGGGGGCCTCAGTCACCCCACCAGTCACCCCACAGATTTGCCCTGATCGCTGGCTAGGCCTAGGAACCCTACCCGTGCATGGTTTTCTTGCACCAGGCCTCTAGTGTATATATATATATATATTCTACCTGTGTCTTTTCATTTTCAATCATACTATCCTATGCTTAGGCAAACTACATTAGCCTACTATTTCCTTATCATGTTGCTACCTCTGTGCTTTGTTTATGACATGCTTCAAGTTTCAAAGCACCTCCTACCAATTTTTCAGAAGTAGCCCAATGTCATCTATGATGTCTTCCTGGTACTCTCAGCCAATGTAGTTATATTACAATGTGTCTTATTCATTATTGAGCTCTTTAAGGCCTAATTCAATGTCTTGTGCATAGAAGCACTTGGTATATGCTCACATTCATTCATTAGCAAATACTCAGTGAGTACCTATTGCATTGCAGGCACTATTCCACAGCTGAGGTTAAGCTAAGAACAGAGTCATAAAACATTTGGCATATGGCACTCACATTGTAGGGGTGAAGTTAGCGAGATAAACACTAAAATAAAATGAACAAATAAATATTGGTAAGATTTATTTGTTCATTTTAAAAGTGCTGGTGAGAAAAATAAAGCAGGGCACAGGATGGCAGGAAGTACAAGAGTATAGGGTGCTTAATGTATATAAGTTGTCAGAGAAATATTTACTAATAATGTCATGTTTGATAGAGAAATCTAAAGAAATTAGGGGAGTGAGCTCTCTGAAATCCGAGGGATGAGAATTTCAGGCAAAGTGTGCACTGAGTACAAGCAGCCTGAGAAAGGAGGGTGCCTGGCCCACATGAGGAACTGCCAGGGTCAATATGACTGGAGCAAATGGGTCACGGGAGGGACACATGCCAGTGACAAAGTCTGAGGAGCAGTACAGGAGACTGATCAACCTTTGGAGTAAGTAATGGAAGTTGTTGATGACTGAAAATAGAGGGACAAAACCTAAACTGTGCAGGTTTTAAGAAAGAATTAGAGAAGAAAAAAATAGTATAAATAGCTCTTCCTAGGGTTTTTGCTCTAAGGGAAGCAGAAAAGTGGGGCAGATCAATGTTGGATTTAGGCATTATTAAAATGTTTTTGTAATACAGCAATCTTATAGGGATGTTCTAGAAGAGAGAAAATGTTATGGTGTTGAAGAGAGATGATGTAATGATGGTCTTGATAAGGTGAGATAAAAAGAGGTTTACTTCACAATATAATATAATCATGTTCATAATATAATCATGAACATAATATAATCATGTTCACTTCACTCAAAAAATTTAAAAAAAGGCATATTGTGTGTACAGATGTTAAAAAAAAAGATGTGATGTGAGCTTACAGAAAGTCTCATTGCTCCTTTTCATTGAATTATCTGAAAGCTTAGGAATTCTGTTTCTTTTTTTAAAAAAAATTTAAAAAAATCCACCAGTGGCTACAACCTCCAGTTCTAAATTTCTCCCCATGTACTTTATCTCCAGTTCTAAATTTCTCCCCAAGTACTTTATCTCCAGTTCTAAATTTCTCCCCATGCACTTCATCTCCTAGACCCATTATTATTTATCCTTATCTAATTAAATGTATTTCTAATTTTCACTATAAAATTATAGCTCCTTTATGGCTCACTAACCTGTCCAATCCAGCTGGAAATCCCTAAATCAAGGTTGGAAAAAATACTCTGAGATATCTTGAAATTATTTTATACATATGAACTGGCTAACAACATATAAAGTCATACATTTACATATAAGTAAAAAGGGCATTACATACATATCTATACATCTAGAATGACCTGACAAATTAATCTTTCATGTGGCAGAAGTATATTGATTTATTAACTTTAAATACTATGAATATTGATTGTAGCCAGTAAAATCATAATTCCTATAATGTAATTGTCATGGTTATTATGGCAAGGCAAAGGCCACAAAAAGACTTTTCCTGTGACATTTAATAGAACTTACATGTAAAATACTACTATCTTATCTAATAAAGAGGGAATATGCAAATTGACCATCACACTATCAAAAAGATGGTGGCACCCACAATGGAGGTGGTGTTTTCATAACACAAGATGGCTGCACCCACAGCAGGGGCTCAGTTCCAGTAATGAGCCTTAATGAGAGCAATCAGCAGAGACCTAAGGCTGCATGGCACTGGACTGGGCAGGGGTCCTGAGACCACGCCCCCTGCCCAGCAGAGCTTGATGGGGGACCTGGGGCCACAAACCCCACCCCAGTCCCAGGCATGGGGACCTCATGCCATGCCCTCAACCCTGGCACTGGGCCAGGGGACCTAAGGTTACAATCCTTGCCTGGCAGAGCTTGCTTTGACAGGGGAACTCAAGGTGCGCCCCCCCCCCACCCCAGTTCTGGGCCGGTGACCTGAGGTTGCACCTCCCCATCCCACCCAGTTTGACATGGGATATTAGGATGCACACCCCCCGCCCCCCCTGCCATTAGGCAGGGCTTGATAGGGGAACTCAGGCCACGCCCCATGCTTGGTGGGACTTGATGGATGATCTCATGCGGTATCCCCCACCCAGCAGGGCTTGACATGGTACCTCAAAGTGCGTCCCCCATCCCAGCCTGGGCTGGGAGATCTCAGGCCACACCCCCTGTCCTGACACAAGGCCAGTGGACCTCGGGCCATACCCCCCATCCAGCAGGGCTAGATGGGGGAACTTAGACCATGGCAGGGCTTGACAGGGACCTCAGGCCACACTGCCTGCCCTGGTGCTGGGCCAAGGGACCTCAGGCCACACCCTCTCCCCCAGTGCTGGGCTGGTATCTACGAGGCTGTGCCCCCTGCCTGACAGGGGTTGATGGGGGACCTGAGGTTGTGCCTCCTTGCCCAGGAGGCTTGACAAGGGTGGGGCTGGCCAGCTCTGGATCTCACCCAATGGGGTTGGGGCCAGCTGGGTCTGGATCTATTGTGATTTTGAGGTGCAAATGAAGGGTGGAGACTTGACTCTGTGTCCCATGGTATGCCCTAGACTCTGACAGGATGAAGATTTTCATATACATTTTACTAATTTTCTTTCATCTCTGACACTATTATAGAGAAA
The DNA here is from genome assembly GCA_027563665.1 of Antrozous pallidus. NCBI lineage: Eukaryota > Metazoa > Chordata > Mammalia > Chiroptera > Vespertilionidae > Antrozous > Antrozous pallidus. The sequence goes on along the minus strand of CM050519.1, from coordinate 55,675,026 downwards.
GGGCAAATAGCAATATTAAAATTTTCTCTTATTAATCCCCTTTTAATGTGGATGAATTTTGTGCACCAGACCACTAGTGGTCTAATAAGTTCAAAGAATTGTAGATTAAACTAAGAACTTCACTCCTGAATTTCTATGAGCCTTGATTTTACTATATGAATGTAAATTCTCAAGAGAGGGATAGGCCATGCATGGCTTTCCAAACCTACCGAACCATGTAATCACTTTTTCATGGAAAATCCCTAAGGGTTATTTGTCTACAAAACAGACCTTGAGAAATGCTGAGCAACATAATGAGAGTAGAATAGCACAAACAACAATAAGAACAACAAAACACACACACACACACCCACACACACTTGAATTATGAGCCCAAGAATGGGTCTTAAAAAAGCTTTTACCTTTAAGTTGTTACTATTAAATAGTTTGCTTTTCACTAAACATTCTCTCTTCACATTCAAACAGCTTGTTTTCACATTAACTACAAAATGATCTTTGCATAATAGAGCTATCCCTACCTGAGTGTTTTGTCAAATTTTTGATATTTGAAATAATTTAATAGTAGAATGTCTGAAGGAAAATAAAAAAATTAAATTTTAAATGCATGCAAAAAGTGTATGCTAATCTCAATAAATAAAGAAGCTATGAGCAATGACAAAAAGCTGTCAGGCTTTATATAGTTAAAAAGTGGTCTTTACTATGAAAAAAGAAGAGCCTCAATAATTAGAGTTGTAATTAATTAGGATGTTTACAATTATTTATATAACTTATAAAATCAATATTTAGCAGTGTTACCTCTTTGGATAAGGTAAAATCTGTCAAAGAGCTGACAGATATATATGCTATAAAATATATTTCAGTATGATTGCATTCCATTTTATTTTTTGAATTAATATATGCTAAAGGTAACACACTTAGTTTTTCAAAATACTGAAGAGATTACTTGTAAAAAAAATACATGTCATTTTTCATCCTAGAGTTAGATTTGCCACATAGTTCAAAAGGTGATATTTATACTTGAATTTTAGTAAGAATTTAGATGCAAAGATATAGATAAAATCAAACACATTTTCTATGACATTCAAAAAAGAAAAATATATAAAGCAAAACAAGTTGTAAGTTATACCTATTTGACATCAAATTTCTAAGCAAAAACTAATTTTTCATTCAAACTTGCTACATTGCCATTTGTCATAATTTCATAGTGAATTCACTATCCTGTTTAAGGCATAATTGCTATAATAAAATCAAGTGACTTTCCAGCATTTTCTAACACACACACACACACACACACACACGCACACACACACACACGCATCAGAAAGCAATTTCTGATAGGCCTGAAAGTAAAGCTGATTCTCATACTTTACTGCAAAAGTATGAGATGCTCAAGTGGCCATTTATTTCTTCTGCATGTTTTTCCCTGAACTATATTTCAGCTTTAATTTCATGTTACTCATAAAAAGAATTGAATTAAACTTAGCATATATGTATTGAGCATCCACTAAAGCTAGGTAACGAGGAATGAATAGATGAAATATATATCTGCTGTCTATAAGTTGTCAGTAATTTAGTTGGGTAGAGATATTCTTCAAAGTAGGTCCATAATGATGGACTCTAATATAATGTGAGGAATGTCATGCTATTGCTTTGTAACTAAAGGAGGAAGTGATTGATTTTTGTCTCCAGTCAGTGAAATCTTTAGAGAAGTAGCATTAGCTCAGGAACTTAAATGTTTGGCCTACCTCAAATCCAGTGGCTTAGTGAGAAGTGATGGGAGAGTTAATCACTTATTTTTTTCATTTACTCATGAACTCAGTCCAGTAATGTTTAAGTATATATTTAATGAGCATATCTTTTATATTAGGTGTTTTTTACTGGTGATACAGTACTGAACAAGACAACTAAGGATCCAGTTTTCATGTAAGGCATATTCTATGAGTGGGGAAAGATAGGGTGAGAGCAGATAAGAAATGTGTATCGAGAGGAATAAAATATAATGTAATAGAGATTAATTCAGTGGAGTAATTAAGCAGGATTATATGAGAGAGCATCTGGGCAGCAAATCAAGAGCTACTTGCATGGGAAGGCTCAGGAACAGCTGGTTTGAGATAGTGACACTAGTGTGGACATATCAGCTATGAGAAGGAGGCAGTTATGCAAAGGAGGGGTAAGGAAATTAAGGGAAAGTATTAAGGCAAAGAGAACATCAAGTTCACTAGTCCTCACGTGTATTAAAATTGTAAGTAAGGTCCTGAAGAAGAAGCGGAGTGGGTGGGATCATTTGACCTTCTCATACAGGAAGGGGGTAACATAGGGTAGAGGTCTAGATCACAGTGAAGGGTCACAGTATAATTATACTCTCAGTATGCAGGTATGGGAAGAACTATCTTATTTATGTTTTATAAAGGTAACTCACTTCTTTGAGGAGTCACGGGAACTGGGAAGAATGCAAGCAGGACATCTAGTTTGGAGGCATTTGTGCATTACAGAAAATGATGATGGCATCTTTAGGGTAGTGACCATGGAAATAAAGATTAAAAAACTGAAAATACAAGTTTTTGATAAGTAAGAAAAATTATTCTGATAAACCCAATAAGATGAAACTTTGTGTGAAAGGGTGGGTAGTAATTGAAGAGAAATACTCATATTATGCTGTGAAATAAGCCAATCTGGGAAAACCAAATATCACATGATCTTCCTTACTGTGAAATCTAATGAATAAAATGAAATGACCAACAAAATAAGACCCAAATCATGGAGGCATGGACTAGACTTATACACCTTGATGTGTGGTTGGGGGAATGAGAAGATAAAAACTAAAGAACTTACATACTTACTAGGGGCCTGGTGCACGAAATTGTGCATGGAAGTGGGGGTGGGGTTCCTCAGACTGACCTATATCTTCTCCAATCTGGGAGCCCTTGGGAGATGTCCAATTGCCAATTGGATCAGACCTAAACTGGCATTGGACATCCCTCTCCCAATCTGGACTTCTACCTCCTAACTGCTCACCTGCCTGCCTGCCCTAACCACTCTGGCTGCTGGCCTAATCTTCCTAACTGCTCTCCCTACTGGCCTGGTCACTCCTAACTGCCCTCCTCTACTGGCCTGGTCGTACCTATTAACTTTTTTGTTAAACCTTAGCTCCTTCACACACAATTGTATTTGACTTCCTTATTGGTTTCTCCCTCTCACACAATTTTTCTCTCTCCTTTATTTAACACTTTTTTCTACTGACTCTTAATTTATAAACTTTTCTTTCCCCCTTATTTCCTACTTCTGTTCCATCATCCTTCTTCCCATCTTTCTCCTTCCCTCCCTCCCTCCCCACATTCATTCCTTCCTTCCTTTATCAAACAGGGCAAGACTACAATGGGAAAATGACAGCCTAAAAGGAAAATATAGTCTACTATGCATTATCTGGCTGAAGAAATGAAGATGACAAGGTAGTAAAAGTAAAATAATTTATGAAATAAACAGAAGTTCTTCTAACCAAAATGTCTATGTTTTAAAATAGCTTTGTACTATTTAAACAAAGGGAAAATCATTTCTCAGAGTTTGCAAAGACTAGAATGCTACAACATATGCATGTTTTGTTTGATTTTTAAGCAAATATTTGTTTATGCTTTTGTGAACAATAGTTAAAAGAGAATTTTATAAAAGAGCAGATTTCTTGATTCTAAAGCACAGAAACTTAGAGAAGTCTCATGCCTGTTTGTCCTTTCTGTGTTCAAGAACAATATAAATTATTGATGATAAAATAGCATATCTTTTAAAAAAACTTTGCTGAGGTAACCAATTTATGTGAATGTTTGTATGCATTTAGATTTGTATTTTATATAGAGTTGAGAAACATAACAAAGTTAATATTTTTAAAGAGACTCTGAAATATGTGTTTGAAGTGTCATGGATATTTTTCTGTGAAATAGTATATGGAATGAGGCAGTTAACTAAAGCTGCTGCCTAACAATTTGTTTTCCACTAAAAAACAATAAAACTAAAAAAAAAAAGGAAAAGAAAACATTGAGTTTATATATTCCCTAATTTGAAAATAATATATTTTGTAAACATCAGAACAATAGTGTTTATATAGATTGTCATGAGAGTAGAGGAATGATGTCATTATATGTAACAAAAATTACAATAAAAATATAATCTATCTATATATATATATAAACCTAAGCAACCTGTCAACTGGCTGCTATAATGCACACTGAACACCAGGGGACAGACACTTAATGCAGGACCTGCTCCCTGGTGATCAGTGTGCTCCCACAGTGGGAGCACTACTCAGCTAACTGATGTGTGCTAGACACCAGGATCATGGCTGGTGAGTGCTACTGCAGTGGTGCGAGCCTCTTGCATTCGGGACTGACTGGGGGTTAGTCCGAGGCAGGTGCAGCAGGGCTGGGGTGAGTGAGAGCAGTGTGGTGCCAGGCCTGGGCTTGGGCTTCTCCCAGCCACCTGCCATTTTGAGCACTACTACATCCCCCACGGGGTCCTGGATTGCGAGAGGGCACAGGCCAGCCTGAGGAACCCTACTGTTGCATGAATCTGTACACTGGGCCTCTAGTATATATATAAAAATCTAAGCAACTGAATGACCAAACAACTGAACGAATGATCACTATGATGCACACTGACCACCAGGGGGCAGATGCTCAATGCAGGGGGCAGACACACATTGACCACCAGAGGGCAGATATTCAATGCACACTGTCCACAGTGGGAGTGCAGCTCATCTGACTGAGGGGTGCCAGATGAAGGGCTCTCAGCTGACGAGCGCAGCTACAGCAGTGCGAGCCTCTCCAGGCCTCTGTGTCAGCATTATCAGGTAGGGTGGCAGGTGAGGTGGGGCCAGGATAAGCAGGAGCAGCATGGCACCCAGCCTAGGCACAGGCTCCTCCCTGGCCACCTGCCACTTCACACACTACTATATTCCTTGGGAAATGTTGGACTGCTGGTTTTGGCCCTGTGTGAGCTGGCCGAAACTGGCAGTCCAACACCCCACGAGATATCCCAGATTGCGAGGGGACAGGTCAGGCTGAGGGACCCCACTGGTGCATGAATCTGTACACTCTAGTTATATAAATGAAACAGGGAATTTTTTTATCTTCTTTAATCTGAAATTACTTACTGGTATTTATTATTCATATTCTATAATTTACTTTCTCTTAACAAGAATATATTTTTTAAAAAGTTTACAGTATATTTATCTATGCAAGCCTTACTTGTTATCACACATAGTATCTTCTAACAATTATGTCCTCATCTTTGTATATGATCCAGACAGACATCAATACTATCCTCATTATCTGAGAGCTCATCAAGGATGGCAAGAAGAGGAGGTGCAAACATGTAACATGTGGTCATCCAGAGCTATCTGGGAATGAGAAGAGAGTCAATGAGCCTGAGAAATTCAGAGCTGGAAGGTACCTTGCCCACATCTATTTTTTTTCTATATGAAGACACTGAGAATCAGAGAGGGCAAGCAATCTCCCTCAGCCATGACATATTTGTATATTCTGACAACAGGCCAATATCACAAAGAAAAACCTAAGTAGAGATTTAACTAGAAACATGGAGGAGAGAAAAAGCAATTACTAAAACACATTTTCTCTGCTGCCTCAGCGATTCTCCAACAGTTAAAGAACAGCTCAGACATCTAACACTTCCACATTAGACTAGTTAATACATGAAGCAGTTTTTTTAATGTATTGAATTATTTCCCAAATTCTCACACCAAAATTAAAAAAAAAAAGTGAAGGAAGGAGAAACCAAGATGGTGGCATAGGTAAACACCTAGGCTGCTGCTTCGCACAACAATTTCAAGAGTACAACTAAAAGACAAAACAGACATCATCCAGAACCACAGGAAAGCTGGCTGACTGGAACTTCTACAACTAGAAGGAAACAGAAATGCAAACGGATAATCAGAACAGCTACAAAGCCTGAGGTATGGAGAAACATGCACGTGGAGAGGATGGGCCAGAGAGGACAGGGCGACTGAGTGTCTGGCTGGTGTGCTCTAGCAGGAAGGAGACAAAAGCTCTAGACTTCAGTTTCAACTGCACTGAACCCCAGTTCTGGGTGAGACCCAGGGGGCACAGGCCCATATGGGGGGGAATCTGAACTGTGAGGCGAAATCTCAGGGGAACAGCCAAAGGCAGAGGTCTGGAGGCACGTGCGCCAGTGTGCACAGAAAGGATGGACTGTTGACCATGCCGCTAGCTTGATCTGGCAGAAGGGAGATAGCCACTCCGGACAGTGCTGAAACCCAGTTTCGACTGCACGGAACCCCAGTGCTGAGCAAAAATCTGGGAGTCCGGATTCATTGGGAGAGAGACTGGACTGTTTGGCAGTGGGTGAAACTCAAGGGCGCCTTTTTCTCACAGGTGCTTGCAGACATTGCCTGCAGACACCGAGACCCATGAATCTCATGGGGTGGGACTGACTGGAAGCCAAGGCTATTGGCTCCACCCTGAAACTCTGCCCCATCCAAGCTGAGCACAGAGGCTTGTGGAATTTTCCAAGTCTAATTGCATAAGGCTGTCTCCTAGCATAGACCCAGCTGATCCTCACAGCCAATTGGCCTGGAGGTCAATTCCTCCCAGTAATACCAACAACAATAAAGACTTAACTGCAATAAGGCTGTACACAGAGTCCACAAAGGGGTGCACCAAGAGTGTGCACCTCAGGTAACAGGGGAGGCCGAGACACCTAGCACACAAAGCTACCCAACCAACTCAGGGAAGCAGTGAAAATGCAGAAAGAAAGAAACAGATCACAAATGAAAGAAATTGAGTTTAACAAATGACTGGATATAGAGTTCAAAACCACTATTATAAGGTTTTTCAAGAGGTTACTAGAAAAAGCCAATAAATTCAGCAAGACCATTGAGGATATGAAAAAGGACCAATTAGAAATTAAACATATACTGACTGAAATAAAAAATATTTTACAGAGACCCAACAGCAGACTAGAGGAATGCAAGAATCAAGTAAAGGATTTGAAATACCAAGAGGCCAAAAAACACTCAATCAAAAAAGAAAAAAGAATCTAAAAATTTGGGACAACTTCAAGTGTACCAACATCAGAATTATGGGGGTGCCAGAAGAAGAGAGAGAGCAAGATACTAAAAACCTATTTGAAGAAATAATGACTGAAAACTTCCCCCACCTGGTGAAAGAAGTAGACTTACAAGTCCAGGAAGCACACAGAAACTCAAACAAAAGGAATCCAAAGAAGACCACACCAAGACACATTATAATTAAAATGCCAAGAGCAAAAGACAAAGAGAGAATATTGAAAAAAAAAAAAAAGCAAGAGAAAAACGCTTAATAACCTACAAGGGAGCACCCATACAATTGTCAGCTGATTGCTCAACAGAAACTATGCAGGCCAGAAGGGAGTGGCAAGAAATTTTCAAAGTGATGAATAGCAAGAACCTACAAGCAAGATTACTCTACATAGCAAAGCTATCATTCAGAATTGAAGTTCAGATAAAGTGCTTCACAGATAAGAAAAAGCTAAAAGAGTTCATCAACACCAAACCAGTATTATATGAAATGCTGAAAGGTATTCTTTAAAAAGAGGAAGAAGAAGAAAAAGGAGGAAAAGGTGGCTGCTTCAAACTAAAGCATGGATGGAACTGGAAAGCATTATGCTAAATGAAATAAGCCAGTCAAAGAAAGATAAGTATCACATGATCTCACTCATTTATGGAATATAATGAGCAACATAAACTGATGAACAAAAACAGATCCAGAGACAGAGAAGCATTGACTGTCAAACCTCAAAGGGAGGGTAGGTGAGCGTGGGCTAAGGGGAAGAGATCACCAAAGGACTTGTACGTATGCATATAAGCCTAATCAATGGACACGGACATCAGGGGGGTGAGGGCATGAGTGGGAAGGCGGGTTTGGAAGGGATAATGGGGGAAGGACACATATGTAATAACTTAATCAATAAAGAAATCTAAAAAAGAACAATCTATTGAGCTAAAATGTAAAATAAAATTTTAAAAACTGAAGGAAGACATATTTTAAATAGAAATAATGGCCTGTTGTAGCTTAACTACAAAGCATGTTATAATTATTTTACTGTTAAAAAGGAGTTGTCCATAATGGCATATAAGAGTAAGGAAAAGATACATATGTTGCTTAAAGACAAAATAAGACACAATGATCTTTCTTTGGAACCACACTAAGGGTATCTATTGTGCTGAAAATTCAGTCCTCAGAGAAACATGAACTTGGATTGTGTAGTAAAATAATCCTTACATTTGAAATTCTAAAGGTTGTCAGTTTCTGTCACATTCTCTTTTCATTATGTAAATATTGCTTGCACCTAATTTTCATACAACTTGTTTTTATCAATTCAAATGAGCAAGATGAAGTTTACAGCTTATAGGGTGTCTAACTCAAGCAATTTAACAAGGACATGGATGAATGATTTTGAGTAGCAGTTTCAACTTCTTATTGATACCAATGACTGAAAGACAAAATATTTGAAAACAAAGATGATACATTTACCACAAAAAAAAAAATCAAAACCTTCAAATACAAGTAGGAAAAAATGTCAATTTCTGATGTAATAAGGAAATGCTTTGCATACCAGATTTTTAAGACAAGCAAAATATTGGGTTTCAATTGCACCTCTTCATGTTCATTGTGACATCCACGGCCTCAACGATAATGTTATGTGTCTATTCTTGAAGCTATGAACAGCTTCCATTGTAGTCTTTCAACTGTTGCCACTTCCCCCAGCTATTATTTGCAGAGTGACATCATCATTCCTCCTGATAAACTTGTACTCAATTACCAAGAGCAAGATTATTAAATGAAGACTCATTTAATTGTCCTCTGGTATTGGTAAATAATTTTTGGACAACAAAAAAGCAGGAAAAATTGGATGCTGAAAAATCTAAAGAAAAGTGAGTGCAATCAGTGAACAGACAGGATCTTTGGTTGAGGGATAAGCAGCTGGGAGCAAAATTGGAGTGGAAGTGTAAATTCTCAGATGAGAAATAACCAGGAAACTGATGGCCATGTCAGAAATCATTTAAACGAGGCATACAGCATTAAGGGAGCAAACAAGCAGGTTATTACTCAGGACTCCAATAATTACAGGCTGTTGTTGTTCCTTGTGATTAAGCCCCTAGACCACCAAAGACCAACATAGTAGTAACATTCAGGTGAGTTCAATTGTGAAATCAAACTATTCCTCTGTAAATTGTGCACACAGGTTTTCTAAGGTATTAGGGTCTGATGGATAACTGAATTCACTCTTTAAGATGCAAATTATCTTCCAGAAGTTGTCCAGATCTGACATTACTTTAAATCTAAAAAATTTTGTCTGTCTGTCTACTTTATTTTCTTACTTTGAATTACACATGAATATGTATAATTGAATTTTCAAATTTATATGAGAATTAAAGGAATAAGAAGAAATCTAATCAACAAATTAAAAAATAAATGATAAAATTAAATTAACAAAGACAAATATATTAGAAAAATTAAATGCATATCCCTAATTTTAAAAATATAAGTACAACAGTATTAAAATAAAATATCCAAATTGTACATAAAATTTCAAAAGGTTTGGTGTTTGAAGGATGAAAACAGATAAGAGAGAAGTTCAAAAGAATAATAAATTTGAGGGTGGAAAAAATTTTAGGATGAACATGTTGTTATTGTTTTATTGCACTGTGGTATATGAGTATGGGCTATACAATTCCTAGTTTTTGAAAACTTTTAGTATAAGGTTTTATTTATGACCACAGGGAAAATATTTTTGAAAGTAGCTTAGAGAGGAATATTTTTTTCTTTGTTTCTAGGTATACAGAACCCTGACTATATATTTATATTTAATTGTCATAGTCAATGTTATATATTTTTGTCAATTTATCAAAATTAAATAAAATGTGTGCTGCTATCAAACATTAGAATTGGTTGCCTCTGCATAGTTATAGCAAGAATAGATTTTTATGGTGTTTTATCTTTTCTTTATCCCCCACTATACATTTACACAGATCATCCCATATTTACTTCTCCAGTTATCGGGTGGCCCATTATAGCATAGCTCTCTAAACTAAAAAAATATAAGCAATAAAACAATAAAACATTTTTGAAATGAATATTATAATTCCAAGTCACATTATCAACATCCAGTTATATATTTTTTGTCTAATATTATTTTACGACACTTTTTTTTACCTATCTTGAGACCTTTCATTTATTTATTTTTGATAATTTTTATAAGGTTAAAATATTCCTTCTTGGGTTTTACTTAGATCAAATATAATATTTTTTTCCTTCATGAGTAATTTAGGAAGCTTGTGAGATTTACTCTTAGCTTAAATTATTTTCTTATGCCATATCAAGGTGATTTTTCAATAATCTTTTTAGAATCTCAATTACATCTCAATGAATCTGAATAATTAAGCTTTTTAGAATGTTTTTTCCTATTCCTTAATTAATTGGTTTTTAATTAACCACCCCATCTGTTTATTTCCTTATTATTGAAAAGCCCTATAATTTTCATAGTATTTATATTTATAACTTGCATTTTATATGTATATATAAGTATATATACATATTTCATTAACACATTTCTTCCAAGATTTTTTTCTCTCATTATTTCATGTTTATTTATTTTTCTGTATTTCAAATATAATGCTCTATAATGACTGTTGCATTTTTCACTTTTACTAAACTTGTACATTTTTAGAAGTCCTGATTTTTAGTTCCAGAAAGTTTACAGTCATACAATGAAATTTTAGCCAAAGACAGACTGCACATGCAACCATGGTCCCATACAATCATAATGGAGCTGAATTTCCTGTAATAAATGGAGGTTTCAAAATTATTTTTTTGTATCTGAGGGCAGTGGTATTTGTGAGATTTGGCATAGATTCCCTCTCACTCACAGCACCTCAATTTTGAATGCACAGACTACATCCCAGTCACTCAACCACTGACCTGTTTCAGGACAGAGGAGCCCGTTTCCCCCTTGGTGCATATTCAGAAGGTGCTAGCTCAGTAGTCTTCAGAGAGCATTGATATTAGCTCATTGCTAAGAACCTAAGCTTCTTTGTAAGGACATAGGACCGCAGGAACTACCTTAATAAGAATTAAGTGTGAGTGCTACTTTAGAAAAAGTTTTTGCGGTAGTATGGAGCTAGCCTATTTCTGTACTTTGGAAATATTCTCAGGTTATAATAACATAAACTACAGACGTTTTATTTCTTCTATCCATTCAATCTAGAGATGCCTTCTGTATCAGATAAGGTCCATGGGACTAAAAACAAATTTCCAAAGTCAAAATAGTGATTCCTCAGTTCTACACCCTCTCCATGTTAAAAACCCTCTTAAAAAATAAATGCCACAGAGTTTCCCAATGTGATCACTGTTACAACATGTAGTAGCCAAAATCACATTGTCATGACAATTTCCTATGTTTGCATATCTCTCCATTATACCATCTTTCACTCCTTCCAAATAGTGACTCTAATGGTGATCTATAACTTATCCAGCCAATTTCTCTTTGATATTTCCAATTAATCCAGCTCAAATCTCTATTTATAAAGAGGTACTGACAACTTCGATGTTCTATCTCTGACCATGTTGAAAGGAATCAAGGGCAGGTCTTATGGGACAGTGTCTATAAAGTCTACAGTAATATATAGTAATGTCTTAGGCCAGTGGTCGGCAAACATGAGGCTCTTTGGTCCCTTAAGTGTGGCTCTTCCACAAAATGCCACGGCATGGGTGAGTCTATTTTGAAGAAGTGGTGTTAGAAGAAATTTAAGTCTTGTGGGGCAGTGCTTATAAAGTCTACAATAACATATAATAATGGCCTACGCCAGTGATCGGCAAACTCACTAGTCAACAGAGCCAAATATCAACAGTACAATGATTGAAATTTTTTTGAGAGCCAAGTTTTTTTAAACTTAAACTTCTAACACTGCTTCTTCAAAATAGACTCGTACAGGCCATGGTATTTTGTGGAAGAGCCACACTCAAGGAGCCAAAGAGCCGCATGTGACTCACAAGCTGTGGTTTGCTGACCACTGGCCTAGGCCTTCTACTCACTCACTACTCACACATCCAGAACAGTTTCCAGTCCTGCAAGCTCCATTCATGAAAGGTGCCTTATATAGTTGTGACATTTATATTTTATTCTGTACTTTTACTGTATCTGTCCTGTATTTTGATACATTTAGATACAAAATAGTTATTATATTACAATTGACTATTATTTTCAGTGCAGTAATATGCTGCACAGGTTTGTAGCCTAGGTGCTCTAGACTATACCATATAGCCTAGGTGTGCAGTAGGCTATAGCATCTAGGCTTGTGTATGTGCACTCTGTTGTGTCCAGACATTGGTAAAATCACCCAAAGGCACATTTCTCAGAAACAGATCCCCATTGTTAAGTGATCCATGACTCTATTTTTAGAATCCATTGCATCACTTTGAGTTATTTTTCTCCTTGGTTTTTAATTTTTCTTCTTCCTCTTCATAATTTCTACTCAGTGGATGAAATCTGTTCTAATTATTCTGTTTGGTTTTATTCCCATAACTTCTTTATCTTCTTTTTCTCTGACTACATATGGGAGTGAATTACCCATGTTGATCATGTGATTGGCGTTTCTTCAATAATAATCCTGTAGGTTGAAGAATATATGGTGGTCTTTGTTCCAATGAGCCTATGTAAAATATATGAAAAATCTGAGACCCATGTTAAGACAATATAAGTGTAACATACAGACTCCATCTTAACTTGAAAAAACACCATCTTAGAGGTCTGACACTGACTTTGTTTTCAGTAAATTCCATCGTTGGAAACTACCTAACCACATCCTTAAAGAGAGAAAGTATGATGATGGCATGTTCCTGAATATCAAATTCTTCAAAATAGTTGTTTTGTCAATTAAATGGTAACCAGAATGCTCACACACACAAGCATTATTTTGTAGGCCCTTTGGGTGGTTCACCGATCATGCAAAACATCTGTGACAACCATGGGAAAACTAACTTCCTTCTCATCAGGTATAACAAATGCACCACACTAATGAAAGATGTTGATAATAGGATAACCAATGCATGGGGGTGGGGGAAAGGGTGAGAGGATATAGGGGCTATCCTTTGTTTCAGCATATAACATAACACTCCTACCAGAAGTCTAAGAAATAGGATAATATATCCTCGTTATCTTTATATTATTAATCAAGAAAATAATCAAGTGGTTAAGTTAGTTTATACTTTGATTTCTGTGTCCTGGGACACACTAAATGAAACATAATTTTGCATGCTTAATATATAGACCATGGCTAAATTATGCATGAAATGAGAATCATTTTGAATTTAACAACTCACTTGTTTGTTTTGAAGTGGCCAATCATTTAAATAAAAACAATTCAATTTTTTGAATATGTAAGTTAGAGAAACATGTTACCACACACTGTAAGAAATTGACTTGTGGTATAAAAGAATTGCAGGATAAATCACAAGACTGGGCTCCAAATCTATCTTTCATGTCTTACTTTTTGTGAATAGAGCAAATCAAGCAACATTTGAAACAATGTAAGTCAATACCAACTAACAGATAGTGATCCATCAGCTAATTGCTAAAGTCTCAGGTATACAAAAATAGAAAGCATTGGTTATTTTTTTAAAATATATTTTTATTGATTTCAGAGAGGAAGGGAGAGGAAGTGGAAGATAGAAACATAAATGATGATGAGAGAGAATCATTGATCGGCTGCATAGGGGGATTGAGCCCACCACCTGGGTATATGCCCTTGAATGAAATTGAACCTGGGACCCTTCAGTCTGACAAGCTGATGCTCTATTCATTGAGCTAACCCAGCTAGGTCATAGTGTGGGTCATTTCTAGAGACCATTAATAAATTTATGGTCTAGTCTGACCAATAATAAAATAAAGCAAGCCTCATATGTCATTTAAATTTTTCTAGTAGCTATCTTAAAGAAAATACAAAAAATCAGGTAAAATTAATTTTAAGAACATATGTATTTCATTTGACCCAACTTATAAAAATATTATAGCATGCTAGTGATATATTTTACATAATTTTACTACATATGAAACACAATGTGTGTTTTATACCCACAGTACATCTCAATTTGTAGTAGGCACATTTCAAATGCTCAATAGACATACATAGCTAGCTAGTGGTTACCATATTGACTGGATGTAGAATAGATAAGTGAAAAACATGATAAGTTGTGGATGCACAGAATGGCAGAACACATTCCTACTTCACCTGAGGGAATCCAGAAAAAATTTCGTCTAGAAGATCATTCTGAGTGAAACTGAAGGCTGTGTAAAGAGAGACTAGCCTGTGAGGATGCTCAGGCCTCAAGGGACATACATGCCAAGTGAGGGAACAGAAAAACAGAAGGTATCCAGGAATTGCATGGAAGGCTTTTGTGTGGGGAAGCTGTGTGTGGAATGTGCAGAGGGAGCTTAAACGAGACAAACACCAACCAAGGATCAATTCCGAATCCTGGAGTAATATTAAAGAAACAGCTTTTATGAGGGGGTTAGTAAACTGACTCTTTGCTCTGGAACTGCCTTTGACTAAATATGTAACCTGATTGAAATCACTGAAATGTATTATCTCCAGTTCCTAGTTTCTAGATTTGTAAAACCAAGGACTCATAATCTAGGTTATCTCTAACATTCTTTCCAATTAAAAATTCAATGTGTGAAAACTGCAAAGTATAAATTAAAGTGGTTCAAGAATTAAATATATGCAGAAATGTTAAAGTTGGTATTTAGAAGGTAGAACAGTATAATTATGTAACATGGCTATTTAAAGCTATTCTGGGAAAAATTTAAGATAGAGATTGGATTTTTAAATAATAAAAGTCAATGCTATATTCTATAAGCATCAACATTTAGTTTCTCACCTCCCCTTTTCTTTGAAGAGGAAACTCTTTTAATAGTCAATCATAAAAACTTCTTTTGTTGTTTTTTTTATGATGAATGCATAATGAATTTTTAAGCCTACTAAATTTGAGTATTTTCTTAAGTACACTCTTCAGAAGTAAACTTGGAACTATATTGTCTGCTTCATAAAGAGTCAACAAAAAATTATATTCAATTCTATGCTATTTCTGTGCATTCAATATCAGTTAAATAATCAAGAAAACTATAGAAATTTAAAAGAAATTAATAGCAAGGTAGGATTTAACAAATTGAAGTTATCTGTGAGCTGACATATTTAATCAAGAAAGACATGCCTATTAATCTTTTCTAGAGCCACCTGAAAGAGAATCTGTCTCTGGCATTACAGTGACATAGAAATAAATTTGCTTGTACAAATAAATACTTACGGCAAATGATATATTGAGAGACAAGCTATGTATGAGGAAAGTAATCCTAAAAGGTGACAGAAATTATCTTATTCTATGTTACTTTAGACCATGAAAAAAATCAAGGACTGTAAAATAGAAAAAAAAAAGGTGAAAACGTAAAGCATTAACAAACACATACATAACTTTTATTTGAAGTGTGAAAATAAACATAGTCAATGAGTTGATGATGAAAAAAAATGCCTGTTAGAGAATGTGGAGATGCAGAGAAAATGTAGTAATTAAAAAAACCACAGTGATATGGTAATAACAGGTAAAAAATAGAGGACACAATTCTCAAGGAGGCAGTTGTATAAAGACCATCTCCAATGAAGTCTTGAAAATGAATGAAGAGTCAGCAGGATCCATTAAGCTCATGTTTCTTTTCACAAGTGAGAAGGTGAGTAGTAGAATTCTGCACAGCAAATGAAGCCTAAAGAAGTGTCTACTGAATTGAGAACCCATAAAGAAGACAGTGGATAATAAAGAGATGGATTGCTTAGGATTTCTGCCAAGATTGAGTGGGGCCACTTGGAAGATTAGTATGGAGGTTGAGAAGCATAATAGGAATTCAAGGATAGATGTCCACACACAAATTGCTTGAAAAGGAAGCTCTCGATTTCTGGGAGGTCTGTGATGAAGCAAAAGGAAAAGCATTGTGAACAAGTGCAACATCTGGATCGAAAAGAGAAATGGAGGAAGCAGATAATGTTTACACTAAGTGAGCTCTCTTAGTACAGAGTCCAACATCTGCCTTTGGTTACATTTATCTGAACATAGTGCAAATGTTTAAATTAACCAAAGAAGATTAGACTAAATTTCATAAGAGTATTTACACAGCAAAATAAATGACAAAACAGATACATGGAAGAAGTGTCTGTTTACTGACACATTTCAAAAAGCATGAATATAGCACCCCAAGCTACATTATCTTAGTGTGGTTGACATAAAACAGGGTTCTACATAAACTCCTATGATAGTTATTACAAACTGTTAAGCTAAGGTGGTTTAAACATAGATATCCCATGTCTTTTGTTTATTACAATGAGAAAAAGAGTCTGAACACATTTCTACTACAATTAAGAAAACAGAAATCTCATTTACATTTTATTTTCCTACTATCAGTGACGTCTTCATTCATAGGAATTACAGCTCTCACAATAAGTTTTTTTTTTCCCGCTCCTCCATAAAGAAATGTATTTAAGGTTTTGATTTGTTAACAAATTTAGAACAGGGTACTTTTTTCACAGAAGCCATCTAATTTGTTCCTCTTCTTCTTTTTTTTTTTTTTGGCCCTATTTATTGGGTATTAGAAATCTCAAAGATTTCTAATAAAATATGTGTGTGTGTTTTATTGCTTGACCTGGCTTTGGGAACAGATTTCCTCTTGTCATTGCAAAACCTGATTTTTAAAACCAGGAAACAAGAGCAATTAACTTGTGCTAGAGAACAAGCTGTGCTCACATATCAAGAAAGAAAGTGCATTGAAGTGCAAGAATAAACAGTTAAACTTTGGAAGGTTTTATCATTTAGTAAGAAATAGTTCAGAAGTCCTGGTTCTAAAAAGAAACAACAGGGCTGAAGGAGTGAAAGAACAAGTATAAACACTCTTTCATTTACTTAAACAGATCATCTGTGAATAGAAGGAGAAGCACACATGCATTGATCTCTAGAATGTTAAACGGGATCTACTCATGTAGAGCAAAGGTGTTTCCAGTTAATCTTTAATCACATGCCATGGTTTCAGGACATCATGATGCAAAGACTGACTGAATTTCATGCACTTAATATCCAACTTGAAACTGGAGATTGAATTAAAAAAAAGAAGCATCACCTTTTTCCGGTACTTTACAGAGCATCCCTCTCTGCTGCTAATCTTTAGCAATTCTGTGAGGCAGCTGAAGTTTCTGTCACAAAATAAAGTGACTTTTGGCAGAGATTAGAAGACTTGGCCCAGGGCAACATTCAGAATAGCCCATCAGTGCTGGAAGGTGAAGCCTGATGTTCTCCAGTCCCTCCAGGAGCGCTTGTTACCCAGCACATGATCAGACTTAAAAAAAAAACAACAACAACAACAAAACCTCCCACTTTAAATGTCAGTGAGAGTTTTTAACTTGAAGTATCATTATTTGAAGAAAAATTTCCATATGAGGGTAGGTCATAGTTATATTTCCAGGTTATAATATGAGTAGGTAGTTAACTAACAATATAAAAACCAATAACAATTCTATTCTATTTAAAAATCTAAATTTCTCTCAGATTCTCTGTTTCCTACTTTAGGTAAAGAAATCTATTTTGATAACTTCTAATCTGATTAGCTTAAAGCAATGCTCAATTTGTGTTAATTAATATGGGAATTTAATAAAGAGCAAGTTTTATTTTTATATTCACTCTTAACAAGTTGCATTGCTAAGATTATCAGATGCTAAAATTGATCTAACCTTACCGGAGATAAAATCTAAAGATAAATTGACTAGATATGTTCTAGTCAATTCCTAGAGTGGAGTTCCTTACATACTCAAAAATTGACCTTAAATTTGCACTTGTCAAACTAATGCCACTCATCTGTGTTAAAGAAGGATTTTGTGCATGTGTGTGTCATAAACTTTGGTTAACTCTGCTCAAGTCTAAAAGTAAACTCTGTCTTCCTAATTATCTCAAACCGAGAAAGGATAAAAGAACAGATATGGATTTAGGCCGTTTATATCAATAAGCAGCATAGTAGTAGATGTACAGAAATATAATTCTAGGAGATAAATTGGTATTAATGTAGCTGTCATCAATAGTTAAGAAAAGAAAATCAGATTCTTATGGTAAAAGGATATCAGTGGGGTCCCTTGGCCTGGCCTGTGGGATCTGGCTGAAACCAGCTCTCTGACATCCCCAAGGAGTCCCAGATTGTGAGAAGGCTCAGGCCAGGCCCAGGGAGCACACTGGTGCATGATTGGGGCCAGGAAGGGACACCAGAGGTTGGCTAGCCAGAGCAGACCTGCAGGAGGGCTACAGGCATGACCCAGCAGTAAGCTAACTTACCAGTTGGAGCGTCTTCCCCCTGGTGGTCAGTGCATGTCATAGCAAGCAGTTGAGTGGCCTTAGCATATCATTAGCATATTAGAGGTCTGGTGCATGAAATTTGTGCATGAAGCAGGGGAGGAGGCATTTCCCTCAGCCCTGCCTGCACTCTCTGCAATTCGGGACCCCTACACCTTTTTCTTATCTAGCTAACCTCTTCACATTAAAAAAAATTAACTGAAATATCACCTATTCTAGGAAATCCTCTTTGAACAAATGTCTTTATAATCTTTATTAAGAATTGTCATAGTATACCATTCTTTTTCTTTAACAGCTACTTAGAGTGGATGCAATGTGGTTTTCATTCTTGCATCTGAAATTTTTTTCTTCTGCTCTTGTAATAGCAAAGTTTATCCAATTTACATTTGCCCTTCGAGGGCTTTTATTTGGTTCAGTTTCTAGTTGGCTCCCTGCTTTTTTTTTTTAAGCAATAAATTTAGGTTGTGATAGTAAGCCTCACTTGTAATCAAGCCTGTAGGTCTCTATATTTGAATATTTCTATAAAATCTATCACTTTAGCATACCAGAGATTGTGTTCATTTTTGAAAATAACAATAAATGTCACCTGATCATTTGATCTTCTAGTAATATTTTATAGCAAGATCTATTATTCTAGTAATTTAACTATTACAAAACTGAGGCATAGAGAAATAAATTACATTGAACAATAAAGAATGACTCAAATATCACAGTATAGTACACTTAGGGCCTCTCTTGTCTTGTGCCTCAGATATCAGAGTATAGTACACAATTCACATGGAACTTTGCTTTCTTTAAAATGGGGAGGGATGCTATATACATGAAGCAACTACTTCCACACATATTTTTTTATTTAATTCATAGCACATACTCTTTGTACTAATTATTGGAAAATCACCCTAGCAATTGCCTCTGTTCTTCTCTGTATTGTTGCCTTACATTCTGGTGTTTATTGCTGCACTTTTGTCACCCACTCACTCTAATAAGATTGTGAATTTTTTAAGGGCAGAGATCATGACTTGAGCTTGTGTTTCTCTGTCATGATGCCTAGATAAATACTCAAAGCTCATCCACTCCAAATGACTTGTGATGAGAGAGGCACACCATTGCTGGAGACATCTCGTTTTTATTTAAGGGCCTCACTTTTTCTGTGCCTTTACAGAGGGGTGAGTAGGAGTTGAGGGAATTTGAGGAAACCCAGACAGAATTCTCCTCCTAAAATATTTGCTAAGCTGACCATGGGGACCACAGGGCATTTGCCAATAAAACCCAGACACACAGCAATAACAAAGGCACTGGTCTCCTACTGCTAATGCCTGGGGATCAAACCCCAGCCTGCAGGAACTCACCCCCGCAGTCAGGACCAGGCCACTGGGTAGACCTGGGCTGGTTCTCCTAACTCTGGGAAGAGGGAGATTTCCCATGGCTGCAGGCTAGAGGCCCTGAGCTCCACACCACAAGCCCAAACAGGTCCCTAGCACAGGTTGATCAGCAGGGTGGCTTCCTTGGCTGGGATTGCAGGGCTGCTTTGCCTAGTCTGTTTGCCCTTGATTCTGATGGCAGGTCTCTGCTGGGCCTGGCCTCTTTGCCTGGTGATCGTGGGGTGGCTTGGACCCAGGCAGGTGGGAGGGTGGTGGGCTACTTGTACCCAGCCGGCAGCTTAGGTGCTGCCAACTGCCACCTGCCCAGGTCCCCTCGGATCCCACCCAAGGCATAGGGCACTGCCCCATTGCCTGTGTATGCAAATGTACCTGCCATGTTTGCTGAGTTAATCTGCATATCACTCCTGATTGGCTATGGGCATAGTGAAGGTACAGTCAATTAGCATTTTTCTCTTTTATTAGTGTAGATTACACTTTGATTGGTTGAATAGATGACCAAATGACCAGACACTTAGCATATTAGGCTTCCTATTATATAATTCAGTATCTAAATATCAACTATGAAAATGATAAAACTGTAAATAATGTGGTTGACTTTATTAAGTTGACCTTTGTAAAACTCTTTCCAAGTTTTGAGTTAAAACCCACTCTATAGATTTACATACAAAGCTCTTTTATGTTACATTTATAAATATCCACTCTTACTTGGAATACAGTCCAATGTCAATAGATTGCTACCTACATATGAAGGGACAACCCTGTAACATGATAAAAGTGCTTGATTTTTATTAAGAAACTGGAGGCCTGGTGCATGAAATTTGTGCACCGGAGAGGGTCAAGGGGCGGGGTGTCCCTCAGCCCAGCCTGCACCCTCTCCAGCTTTGAGGGATGTCTGACCACCCGTTTGAGCCTAAATTGGCAGTCAGACATCCTTCTCACAATCCAGGACTACTAGCTCCAAACTGATTGCCTGTCTGCCTCCCTGATTGCCCCTAACTGCTTCTGCCTGCCAGCCTGATCAGCCCCTAACCACTACCCTGTCAGTCTAATTAATGTCTAACTACTTTCCTGCCAGCCTGTTTGTCCCCAATTTCCCTCCTCTGCCGGCTTGGTCACCCCTAATTGCCCTCCCCTGAAGGCTTGATCGCCCCCAACTGCCCTCCTTGCAGGCCTGGTCCCTCCCAACTGCCCTCCTCTGCTGGCCTGATGGCCCACAACTGCCTTCTCTTGCAGGCCTGGAACCTCCTACTGTTCTTCCCCACTGGCCATCTTGTGGTGGCCATCTTGTGTCCACATGGGGGCAGGATCTTGACCACATGGGAGCAGCCCTCTTGTGTGTTAGAGTGATAGTCAATCTGCAAATTACTCTTTTATTAGATAGGATGGAGGCCTGGTGCATGGGTCGGGGGCCAGCTGGTTTGCCTTGAAGGGTGTTTCGGATCAGGATGGGGGTTCCTTTGGGGTGTGGACTGGCCTGGGAGAGGGGCCTATGGTGGTTTGCAGGCTGGCCATGCCCCCCCCCCCCAGCAACCCAAGCAAAGGCCCTGGGATATGGGATTAATTTATCTTCTACAATTGAAATTTTGTAGCCTGGAGCAGAGCCAGGCCTTCTGCTCTCTCTGTGGTGACAGCAATTTCTGTTTGAAACTTTGTAGTCTAGGATGGAGGCCTAGGCTAGGGCTACAGAAGTTTGGCTTTCTCCATCACCCCACCAACCCTAGCCTCTTCTCTATCCAGCTCTGTGGCTGCCGCCATTTCTGTTGGGATTATGTGTCTTCTATAATTGAAACTTTGTAGCATTCAGTGGAGGCCTAGGCCAGCACCTGCAGGCGGAAAACTTGGCTTCCTCCATTGCCAGGATAACCCAAGTCTCTCTCCTGCTCTCAGTGGTGGCAGCCATCTTGGTTGGGTTTTATTTGCATAATAAAACCTTATTGGCTGGTGGGTATGGCTGTGGGCATGGCTTAATTGGAGTTATGGTCAATTTGCATATTACTCTTTTATTAGATAGTATTGGTGGGTATAATTTTCTTCCTAAGAGGTTTCTGCTAAACATTTCTGAAGTACAACTATAGGTTGAGTGAAAAATAAAAATGGAGTATAACATTTTTAGGAGAAAACTCTGATTCTGAGGAAGAAACATTAATTTATTAATGAACTATCATAATTTTAGAACTTAAGTAAACCTCTCTGAAAGCAGTAAGGATAATTTATTTTACCATATAAGATAAAATTTTAATGTATCCAGTAAAATAAATAAGATAAATCATATTTGGAGTTTTTTAAGAAAGAAAAAACTTATTCTTTGTTAGCCTCCATCTCCATTTATAAAACACAAGGAAATTTTTAAATTAAGACAGACTTATTACTTAAAATAAACATAACATGAGGGAGAAATAAATTTTTCCAATATGGTTTGTTATTCTTTAATTATCCTACTATAAAAGGTGCTCACCGTATAGTAGAATTTTATTTTTAGACAAAGTATACACTATTCCGACCTGAAAGTGAGCTAAAATTTTTGGTTTTTAAAACAAATATGTAGCCATAGCCTGAAGAATCTATACTAAAAAGAAATCTCACAAGGCATGCAAAAACATATTGCTTATTACCTTCTATGTTAGCAACACAGAAATAAAAAAGGGGGGGGGACAGTAACAACAACAAAATATTTTTCAAGGATTATTTATTGTGGAATCAAGTACAAATTTTGTTTGCTTGTTTGTTTTCTAAATCCCCTTTTCCTCTTAAAAACTAGAAAACCATATTTACTTAGGGGTAGATTGGGGTGGATGAGAAGGCCCTTTGTGATTTTTCAGTGAATTTATGAAACTAAGAGTCACATCTGAATAAAATGATACATGGCCAATACCAATGTGGCCACAATACTGAGGCACCCTAGATACAATCATGATTTTCAGCAGCAAAAAATAATGAAGTTCGCTTGACTCATCAGATTTTATTATGAGTCTATGATTAACTTAAAATATTTTATTAGGGAAAGAACATCAGGAAGTACATTTTGTCCAATGAATTCTAAGAAAAAATGTTATTTGGAGGCTTAAGAATTTTTGTTCGTCTACTGAAACAGAATAAAGGTGTATTTTATTCCTATGAATATAATCCTAAATTAATATAAGCCTCACCATATTGGTTTGAGTTATGAAAAGTTAATTATAATCCTGAGTATCAGGATTTGATGTTTCATATAGCTATCTATAATTCTCCCAATAGCTCCAAAAGTAGGTATTATTATTTCATATTTTACAAAGGAGGAAATCGGCATTAGTTATGCTCAAACTTACTTTGTCAATGAGCAGCGAAGATGATATTTGAAACTATTTCGAATCTATGCAATTTCCATTATGTCACATGTCATCTAAGAACATATTCTTTTTTGCTTCATCCATTCACACAGATTCAAAATGAAAAAACTAACGGGAAATATGAGTCATTTACTTAGTGGCAATTTTTATAATTTCTGCTGAAGAGCACCTTTAAAATTGGCAAGTCATCTCAACTCTGCATTTAAAAATACAAAAGACATTCTTGAGTGCAGGCATTCCTAACTAAACTTTCTTTGTGTAATTAAATCACACTCTGGAATTCTAATCCTTATTTTTATAAAAACAAATCAATGCTTTTTTTTTCTTTTGGTTTTTGAAATGAAGGACCTGCTTAGATCTCATTAATCTTTATTTCTCTTGGTGTTATAGCCCTAAGAGAGGCTTGATGGACTCTTTTCCTTCTCATGTTTGGGAACTCATCCAGAGCCAATGCATTTCTTATGTTCTTTGGAAATATATGCAACATCTTGTAGTAAGTGACAAGATGCATTTTTCTGACAATGGGCTCCTTAGGTTTACTGAATTACAAATGAGTCCAAGACTGAAAGGAAAGAAACAAAAACTTACTATCCTAACAGAAGCTTGGTTTTCTCTTGATAGTGTACATAAATGAGATGAAAGATTCAAAGATGTTTAGCTATAGCTTGTTAAACAGAAGCAAGTAATTTCCCCTTAACATAGCTTTTGTAGTCAATTCTCTCTCTCTCTCTCTCTCTCTCTCTCTCTCTCTCTCTCTCTCTCTCTCTCACACACTTTCCCTCCTTCCTCTCTCTCTTTGTCCAGGTTGTTTGGAAAAAGCTTACATTTTTATAAGAAACTTATGGGGTCATGAGTTTGCAAAGATACATGCCCACCTAGGTTCATTGTAGGATTATTTCATGGCCAAGACATGGAAACAACCAAGATGTCCTTTGATAGATGATTGAGTAAAGATTTTGGAACATTTATACAAATACTTAGCCAAAAAGAAGGTTGAAATGCTGCCATTTGTGACAACATTGGATGGATCTTGAGAATATTATGTATGCTAAGACAAATAAGTCAGTCAGAAAAAGTGAAGAAGCATGTTAGTTAACTCATGTGAGATATAGACTAAAAATAATGAATGAACAAACAAGAAAAAACAACGACAAATAAAATGTCATAGAAACAGACAAATGTGGTGGTTACCAGAGGGAAGATAAGTAAGGGGGTAGTAAAGGGATAAGGAGCCAGACGGTGATTAGATTTGGAGTGGTGGGCACACAACATAATATACACATTATATGTCATAGGAATGGATACTTGAAATCTATATAATTTTAAAAATTATTTTTATTGATTTCAAAAAGGAAGGGAGAGGGAGAGAGAGGTAGAAACATCAGTGATGGGAGGGAATCACTGGTTGGCTGACTCCTAAAACCCTCCTACTGGGAATTGAGCCCACAACTCAGGCATGTGCCCTAATTGGAAATTGAACTGTGACCTCCTGGTTCATAGATTGACACTAAACTACTGCGCTATGCCAGCAGAGTGAAACGTACATAATCTTATTAAACAATGTTATCCCAATAAATTTAGCTTAAAAAAATCTCTGAAATAATGCAGTGTTTTTTCCAAAACTGGAAGCAAAGTTGAGGTGAAATCTATTTTATACTGAAATATGTAGCCAAAACTTATGTTGACTAAGAACATCATACACAGGAATAAACTCAAAATGGATAAAATACTTAAATGTAAATCATGCAACCATAAAAACCTAGAAGAAACAATACACAGCAAAATCTAAGAAATCTCTCATAAAAATATGTTTACGAATACATCTCCTAGGGCAAAGGAAACTTAGGAGCATACAAACAAATGGGACTACATCAAAATAAAAAGTTTCTGTACAGCAAAAGAAACCATGAACAAAATGACAAAATTATAGTTTTATAATAAAAATGACCTATAAAGAGGACTGTATGGAAGAACATATTTGGCATTGATTCATCTGATACAGGGTTACTATCCATTATATATATATAAGGAACTCATGCAACTTAACAATAGGAAGATAAACGATTCAATAAAAATCACTGGCAAAGGATCTAAGTAGACACTATTACAAAGAGGACATACAGATGGCCAAGAGGCATCTGAAAAAATACTCAAAGTCCTTGATCATGAGAAATGCAAATTAAAACAACAATGAGGTATCACCTCACACCTGTCAGAATGGCTACCATCAACAAATCAACAATAGACAAGTGCTGGCAAAAATGTGGAGAAAAGGAAACCCTCATGCACTGCTGGTGGGAATTTTGCCTGGTGCTACCATTATGGATGATAAAAAATTAAGTATGGAACTTCTATCTGATCCAATGATTACACATCTTGAAATATATTCTAAGAAACCCAAACACCAATCAGAAAGAATGTGTGCATCCCTATGTCCATAGCACAATTGTGCCTATCAGAAGATGAGTGGGTAAAAAAATCTGTGGTACATTTACACCATGGAGTATTACACAGCACTAAAAAGAAGGATCTTTTACTCTTTGTGTCAGCATGGAGGGACCTGGAGAGTATTATGCTAAGAAGAATAAGACAATCAGAGAAAAACAAGTATCATGTGATCTCACTCATATGTGGAATCTAATAAACAAAATAAAATGATCAACAAAATAGATCCAGAGATACAGAAGCATAGAACAGACTGTGGAATCTCAGAGGGAAGTGTGGGAGAGTGGGTGAGTGGGAAGAGATCAACCAAAGACCTTGTTATACATATACTCATAATTCAAGGGTATAGACAATAGGGTGATGATGGCCTGGGGCAAGGGTTGAGGGGGGGCTAGAAGAGGTCAATGGGGGAGAAAGGGACATATGTAATACTTTCAACAATAAACATTTAAAAATTACAATGAATAATTTATAAAACAGATAAAATTGTGATTATATGGATAACGAATAAAACATGTAAATTTAAAAATATAACAGGTAAAAATTAAAGATAGGTACATAAATTAAATATGATTGAAAATCAAACTAAAGATAAAAGTTGGCAGTTTGTTTAAGGGTTTTTAATAAAAGATTCAGCTAAGTACCCATCTATGTTATCTACAAAATGATTTTCCAAATGTACCCTTGAACTGGATATTTAATGATAGTTTTATAATGGAAATGACCCCTAAACAGGACATAAGGAGTTTTTTGCTTGCCTCATTAAACCTGAAAGAGGTGAATGTTATGAGGCTCTTTGATAAGGCAGTAACTTAATAGCATGTGTGGATAAGGCACTTGCTTAATCCATCATGCTGGAATTTTCCCCCCTAGATAATGCTAATTCCAAATTACATACACCCCTTTATTACAAAATACTCCCATCCATCCCTTGCACAAGTTAGTCCTTTCTAAGACTAGAAGTTAAAAGTGGAGTGCAGAATAATGCTTTTCTGAGCATTTCAATGAAGTTTCCAGTAGAAAGACGCCCAGATGGTTTAGGGCTGGGATCTTGATGAGTTTCCAGGTCATGACCCTCGAGGTTTTGAAACTAGTACTAATTTCTCTTCCTTCTTTTGTTGAGCCTAAATGCTTTTTTGGAATACAAATTGATTTTGGATATACATTTTTAAAAAGCTGACGATTTTTTAATCTACATCATGAAGACATGCTCATTTCTCAAGCTTACACATAAAGATGCTACCTCTTCCCCGGCTGGGTAGCCAGCCCACTTGGTTACAGCATCCTCCCGACAAGCCAAGGTTACAACTTGATTCCAAGTCAGTGCACAGACAAGAATCAACCAATGACTGCATAAATGATGTTTTGCTCTCTCTCTCTCTCTCTCTCTCTCTCTCTCTCTTTCTCTCTCTCACTCAAATCAATTTGAAAAAAAAAAAACACATTACCTTTTCTTCAATGTCTTACATTCTGTCCCAGAGCCTAAATTCTGCTTGTTTGTGAAGTGGCATTAGAACTATCATGTTGTGGTCTAGTGGCTGCCAGCTGTACTGCTTTTCTGGACCTCGCATAGTTAAAGGCTACATTTTGCTTGTCATCTCTGTGCACCAGGAAGGCTTTTTGGCATTACACTCAGTTCCTTAAGCATGCAATTCTCAACATACTGGGTGGAGCCATTCGCTTTCCATAGACAGGAGGAAACACTTGAACATATCCATTATTACTTTCTATAGCTTTATTAAAGTCCATCTCAACAGTTCAGAAACAGTATGTATAGCATGTACGCATCTGGAAAGGAAATTGCTATGCCAAGTGTAGGTGATCACATCCATCCCATGGATAGATGTATCAACCCAACCCCACATATTTCCTGTACTTTGCCTTAACTAGTTTGAGAGCCCGCAGCCCTGGACAGCAGCTCATCCTTGATTTTACTGTAAGAGAACGTTTGATAGAAAAATAAAATACTTTGCACAAGTTTGTAGTCCTCTGTGAAGAGGAGCATAACTAAATGCATGACAGCTTTTGCACGTCAGAAATTCTCATGTACTCTTTTTGTGTGTTTCTCTGACTGTGGCCACATTTTCCAGGCACTAGATAAGAATGAGTAAATAACTCTTCTCTATAAGAAATTAGCAATGAATTTGATCTCAAAATCTATTTGAATTCATATACATTATATAACATGAAACTTTTTTTTATTATGCTCCTCACTATTTATTTTTGACAATTGTAAAGAAAATGATTCAGAGATTAACTATGAGTTCTATTTATTATTTTAATATAACTTAACCAAAATTTTTCTCCAATATGGGTCTATAAAAAATACCACACAGATAATCTAAAGGCCCAACCCTTGAAGTAAGAGCTATTATTGACTTTCTTCCCATAACATTTCCAAATGTCCCTGGTTACAGTGTTTATGAAAGTCCCTTGCAAACATTATTTTCTCAGCCTCATTTATCTAGTGCACTGGTTGCTGCTCATATGTAAGATAAGTAAATACAAAGTACTAGCAAAGGGCAGCCCTCCAGTGGCATCTCCATGCACTGTAAAATAAGCGTTTTTCCTTTCCCCTTGACTCATGTTAAGTATTCAGCTCAGGTTAGAAAAGATGGTTGCCTAATTGCCTGCCCTATTTTTCATTGCCAGAGCAGAAAGAGTATGCTTATCTATTAAAAGCACTCCAGAGTAACGTTAAGCCAGGACACCTGTGTAGCTTGTCAAATGGAAGTTCTCAAACAGGTCACTGCTTCTGGGCAGCTTCAAGAACAGAACAGCATATGCTCTGGTATGGGGAAACAGGGATCTCAGTGCCTTCATGGGGCCTGTGGAGAAACTTAACAACAGGGAAAAAGTAAGGGGAAACTCTGCATTTCCCATTATTCTCAATTGATCCTTAATCTATAATTTATTTTTAAATTTATCTTAGTGCATATAGCAAAGTTCATTGGATTTGAACAGAGCTGTATAATCCATAGGAACTCTACTTTTGTGACACTTGAACAGAATACGTAGCATCAATTGATTACAAGCAGTGCTTTAATTGGTATCTCAAGCTTTTCCTTTATACAAATAAAAACATGACTTCATCAAGTTTAGGGATATAATTTTATACTCTTGAATTGTTATGAATATGGGATTGTTAGAATCATTCTAAAGAGGTTTTTTTTTAGCTTAGTAAATGTTTAAAATAAGTTTATGATAATTCTGGGAAGTTACAAAGCACAATAATTTATGTTTACATCTTTTAGGCAGCAGGATGTAATACATTCTGAAGGAATATAACATTGCAACCAATTATTCACGGTCAATGACAAATTCAGTGGGGAAAATGTAGAAATTGCAATGTGAGCATTACCACTTTTTGTGAGAATTGAACATTTAGCTTAAAAATCAGTGGTTTTAGTACTCTCCTAAAGAGCATAGTTGTTTTTTTTTCCCTCTAGTAACACAGAATCTGTCATTTCATGTCATGTGCCACTTTTGAATGCTAAATGTAGAACAGTGAGAAGAATCTAATCACATGAACTCATATTTGACCTTTACTACAGAAAATCATCATTTGGAGATATACATATAGTAAATGTATTTAATAGCAATTAGTATAACACTGTTTCAATTAAAAAAGCACATTCATGGCCAAATAGCAATGAATGAGTTTCCCCAAATTCTCTGTGACCAATCTTCAATGTTTGTACAAAGTGAAGGAAGAAGGGGAGAATAATTTTCAGCCCCAAATCATTTTCCAAAGATTTTGCTTTTTAATACAATTGAATATCTTTTAAAAATGTAATTTATGATTTTTTCTAAGAACTAAATTAATTTGTGATTAATAAAATAGATGACTGCACAGAAGATATGCATCTGGTGTATGGTAGTATGAAAAGAAGAAAGTGTTTAGCAGCATCTCTGCAGAGCAAAAATTCCGAGATAAATTCTGGAAATGAGAGTACTTATTTGAGAAGTTAGAATAAAATTTTCTTTAAATATCTGAATATGACCCTGTGTCAAACTTTTTTTTAAACATTATGCAAAGAAAAGTTAAAGTAAATGTTATATTCATGTCTGAAAGCAAAGAAATATCTACACTAATGAAAGAGAAATATGCAAATTGACCATACCTCTGCAATGACTATAGCCAATCAGAAATGAATATGCAAATCAATCCAGCAAAATTGGAGGTTAATTTGCATACACAGGCACACAGCAAACAGACAGGGCAGGACGCCTGCTATGAGGAGGAGAGTGGGAGTTGGAGGGAGCTTTCAGCCAGAGTGAAGACTGAAGGCTCCAGCCTGGATTTCCGGTGCTGGAGAAAAACCGGTGTCAGCAGCCAGGGAATGGGAAGCCTATTCTTGCACAAATCTTCATGCAATGGACCTCTAGTATATCTATAATAATAAAAGTGTAATATGCTAATTAGACTGGATGGCCTTCTGGAGAACTTTCTGGAGGAAGCTGGGGCTGCAAGGGAAGCCCAAGTCCCAGATGCCTGTCTGCAGACAGAAGAAGGCCAGTGCCAGCAGCTGGGAAAAGGAAGGCCTACCCTTGGATGAATTCTATGTATCAGGCCTCTAGTGTATATATATATATATATATATATATATATATATATATATATATAGTGCATGAAATTCATGCATGGGGGGGTGTCCCTCAGCCCAGCCTCCACCCTCTCCAATCTGGGACCCTATTCATCACTTTGAATATTTCTTGCCATTCCCGTCTGGCCTGCATAGTTTCTGTTGAAAAATCCGCTGACAATCATATGGGTGCTCCCTTATAGGTAACCATCTGTTTTTCTCTTGCCGCTTTTAATATTCTCTTTGTCTTTTGCTCTTGGCATTTTAATTATGATGTGTCTTGGTGTGGTCCTCTTAGGGTTCCTATATATTGGGGTTCGAAGTGCATCTTGGACTCCTATGTCAATTTCTTTCACCAGGTGTGGCAAGTTTTCGGTCACTATTTCTTCAAATAGGTTTTCATTGTCTTGCTCTCTCTCTTTTTCTAGCACCCCTATAATTCGGACGTTGGTATGCTTGAGGTTGTCCCAGAGGCCCCTTACACTCTCTTGAAGTTTTTGGATTCTTTTGGTTTCTTGCTTTTCCAGCTGAGTGGATTTTACCTCTTTGTATTTCAAATCTTTAACTTGGTTCTTGTGGTCCTCTAGAGTACTTTTAGGTCTTTGTATAATATTTTTTATTCCAGTCAGTGTATGCTTAATTTCTTCTTGGTCCTTTTTCAGATCTTTGAGGGTCTCATTCATATCCTTGTAGGTCTCATTCATTTCCTTGTGGTCTTATTCATTTCCTCGTAGGTCTTGTTCATTTCCTTGTAGGTCTCGGCCTTTTCTAGGAGCCTCTTGAAAAGCCTTATAACCGTGGTTTTGAACTCTCTGTCCAGTCGTTTTTTCCCCTCCATTTCTTTCACAACTGATTTCTTTCCATGTCTCTGCATGGTGTCTGCTTTCCTGAGTTGGTCGATTAGCTTTGTGTGGCAGATGTCCTCTAAGGTACAGTGGTTCAGCCTCCCCAGTTACCTGAGGTGGATATGGGTTACGCAGTCTTATTGAAGTTAAGCCTAGTTTATTGTAGCCAGCACTAGGAGGGTTTGACCTCCAGGCCAACTGGCTGAGAGGTTTAGTTGTGCTCAGATTGGATGGGCAGAGTCTCCAGGCTGAACAGGCAGTGTCAGTTCTACCCTATGCGGCCCCTGGGACTCTGTGCTGGGTGGCAATGGCTGCCAGCACCTCTGAGAGAGAGCTGCTGCCAAGCTCTACCCACTGCCGGACAATTCAGCCTCTCCCCAAATGAGTCTGCACACCCAACGTTTCAACCAGGATCATAAAACAATGCAATCTAGTGGTTTCCTGAAAGAGAGAGTAAGTCGCAAGTCCTCTCTGCACAGTCACACAGCTGTGCTGTTCCCAAGTTCGAGCGCACTCTGCACAAGCTTGCCCTCTCCACAAGCTTGCACACCCTTGAAGCACCCAAGTTTCATTGTGCCTCTCCACTGTCCAGTTTTTACCCGGTATGATTGTGGGTTCCCCGGACTTTGTCCAGAGCTGGGGAATCAGTGCAGTGGGACATCTTTGTCTCCCCCATTTGAAAAAACCGGCCAGGTTTTCAGCCACCCGCCCTATCCACTGGTTCGCACACAGCTTCAAACCTCTCTCCGTGCGTATCTTCAACACTGTCCTCTGCCCCTCCTCTGAGTCACAGTGTCCTATCTTCACTTTTATTTGTGGAATTTTCACTCAGCCAGCTTTCTGGTGATTCTGGATGTTTGTTCTTTTGTTAAGTTGTAGTTTTGAAATTGCAGTGTATGGCAGCAAAATAGGTGTTTACCTATGCTGCCATCTTGGTTCCAATCAGGCCTGCCCAGTCTTGATCACAGCCTGGACCCCACAGGCAGCTTTAGGCGATGTCCACCAGGTCTACCAGGTCCATAGTGGCCTGGACCCTGCAGGCTACATCAGGTGCTGCCTGTGCTGCCAGAATGTGCTAATTTACCTGCCTGGGGCACTCTGCCATCTCTGTTTGATCTGGAATCTGGGGCCCTCCACCCACCCTGGCCTACAGCACTGCTGTGATTTATCAGGGACCTGACATTGCTGCCTGGCCCCTCCCTCCACCAGCCCAGGCCTACAGCCATGTCTGGGGAGAGGGAAAAGAGGCTTCTCCCTAGACCTAGCTGTAGGCTGGCCACCGCATTGCTGCAGTTGGACAGGGGCCTGCCTTCTGCCATCACTGCCTAGCCTGACCCCGCCCTCCAGCTCATGTCACTTGGCCCCACCCCCCAGTCCTGATTCTCTGGTAGCATAGCAAAGGTATGGTCAAATTTGCATATTACTCTTTTATTATATAGGATGATAGAGGCCTGGTGCATGGTTGGGGACCAGTGGATTTGCCCTGAAGGGTGTCCTGGATCAGGGTGGGGGTTCCCTTGGGGAGTAGGGTGGCCTGGGCAAGGGACCTGTGGTGGTTTGCAGGCCTGTCATGCCCCCTAGTGACCCAAGCAGAGGCCCTGGGAGCTGGGATTTATTTATGTTCTACAAGTGAAACTTTGTAGCCTGGAGCAGAGCCAAGTCTTCTGCTTACTCCGTGGTGACAGCCATTTCTGTATGAAACTTTGTAGCCTAGAGTGGAGGACTAGTCTATAGCTACATAAATTTTGCTTCCTCTATCGCCCAGGCAACCCTAGCCTCTTCTATCTCCAGCTCTGTGGCTGCTGCCATTTCCTTTGGGATTATGTATCTTTTATAATTAAAACTTTGTAGCATTGAGTGGAGGCCTAGGCCAGCAATAGCAGGTGGAAAGCTTGCCTTTCTCTGTTGCCTGGGATGCCCAAATTTCCCTCCTGCTCTCAGTGACCACAGCCATCTTGGTTGGGATTTATTTGCATAATATGCTCCTGATTTGCTGGTGGGCATGGCTGTAGGTATGGCTTGATTGGAAGTATGGTAAATTTGCATATTACTCTTTTATTTATCATATATATATATATCATATTTATATGTATGTATATAGATATATGTTAGTGACTCTAAATTTATGTGATAAATATATATCCTATCTAATAAAAGAGTAATAGGCAAATTTGACCGTACCTTCGCTACACCCACAAGCTGCGCCCATAGTATGACCACCATCCAATCAAGAGCAGATTATGCAAATAAACCCCAACCAAGATGGTTGCAGCCACTGAGAGCAGGAGGGAGGCTTGGGTATCCCCAGCAACAGAGGAAGCCAAGCTTTCGTTTCAATTATAAGAGATTCAGAAATGGCGGCAGCCACTGAGCTGGAAAGAACAGAGGCTTCAGTTTCCCTGGCAATGGAGGAAGCCAAGCTTTCAGCCTGCTGTTGCCGGCCGAGGCCTCCTCTCTAGGCTACAAAGTTCAAACAGAAATGGCTGCCACCAGGAAGTGAGCAGAAGGCTGGCTCTGCTCCAGGCTACAAAGTTTCAATTGTAGATATAAATTAATCCTAGATTCCAGTGCCTCCGCTTGGGTTGCTGGGGGGTGTGGCCAGCCTGCAAATCTCCACAGGCCCCTCACCCAGACCACCCCTCGCCCCAAGGGAACCCCCACCCTGATCTGGGACACTCCTCAGGGCTAACCAGCTGGCCCCCACCCATGCACCAGGCCTCTATCCTATCTAATAAAAGAGAAATACACAGATTGACCAACACACAAGAGGGCTGCCCCCATGTGGTCAAAGATCCTGCTGCTATGTGGACACAAGATGGCCACCACAAGATGGCCAGCAGGGGAAGGCAGTTGGGAGGTTCCAGATCCTGCTAGGGAGGGCAGTTGTGGGTGATCAAGCCAGCAGGGGAGGGCAGTTAGGGGTGACCAGGCCCGGCAGAGGAGGGAAGTTGGGGGCAAACAGGCTGGCAGGGGAACAGTTAGACATCAATTAGCCTGGCAGGGTACTGGTTAGTGGGTGATAGGTCTGGCAGGCAGAAGTGGTTAAGGGCAATCAGGGAGGCAGGCAGGTGAGCAGTTTGGAGCCAGCAGTCCTGGATTGTGAGAAGGATGTCCAACTGCCCATTTAGGCTCCATCCTTCCAGGATCGGGCCTAAATGGGCAGTTGGACATCCCTCGAGGGGTCCAAGATTGGAGAGGATACAGGCTAGGTTAAGGGACATTCCCTGCCTCCCATGCACAAATTTCGTGCACCAGGCCTCTAGTATATATATAAATTTCCAATAATGTATACACACTTTGTACAATCATTAATTATCATGAGTACATATATTTTGGGGACTATATATACTTTTTTCTTTTCTTTTTGTAACCAATGTTGTTGTTTTTTTATTTCTTTTGGGTGAATACTTAGGACCACCATTCCTTGCTGTTACATACATAATGAAGTGCATGTTAATAATAGAATATTGCCAGATAATCTTCCAAAGTGTCTGCACCCTGTATATTCTCATCACCAATGCATGATCATTTTAATCACACCACATTCCTGCTAACTATAGGAAGCAATCAGTCTTTTTAATTTTAGCCATTTTAAAATTCGATGCATAGTGCTATCTCATTGTGATTTTAATCTGCACTTCCCTGATAACTAAGGCTACTCAACCTATTCTAATGTGCTTGTTGACCATTTATATCTTATTTTTTGATATGTCTGTTCAAATCTTTGTTCATTCTTTATCTTTTTATTGTATACTCTGGATACTAATAACAAAAATGTATATAGTTGTTAAGTCTAATGCTTAGGCAAGTACTATATCTGATAATTCATAAAGATTTACTTTTGGTCTTCTGCTGGGGCCCTGTATCTTCATCAGTAATTTATAATGCATTGATCATATCGCATGGAATGTCTATTGTTATTTTACCAAATCATTGGTGCCCTAGCACTTGACCAAAAAATACAAGGAATGAAATAATATTTTGGAGAAGTAATATTAGCCATATACATATGGTCTGAGAAGATTTATAATCCAACAGCACACAGATTTGAAGTGCCATAACTGGGCTTGATACTAGATCCTTTGTTTACTGTGTTTGCCACTTTAGGAAAATCCCGTAAGCTCTCCAATTCTGACTTGGAAAATTCTATATAATAATCCTATATAATAAAGAGTTAATATGAAAATTGAACATCGTGCCCTCACAAGATAGCTGCCTATGATCAGTCTGGCAGGGGGGTTAGTGAGGGATGACCAAACGACTGAACAATCAGGCTGCGTGGGGCAACTAGGCAGGCAGGGGGCTTAGGGAGGGACAACCAAATGACTGAACAGCAGGCTGTGTGGGGTGACCAGGCTGTTGGGGGTTTGGTGAGGGGAGACAAAGCCAGCAGAGGGGGCAATTGGGGCAACCAGGCTGGTGGGGAGGACAGTTGTGGGTGACCAGGCCAGCAGGGGGGGCAGTTAGGGGCAATCTGGCAGGCAGGCAGGTGAGAGATTAGGAGCCAGCAGTCCAGGATTGTGAGAGAGATGTCCAGCAATCAGAGATCCCCGAGAGGTTCTGGATTGGATAGAGTGCAGGCCGGGCTGAGGGAATGCCCTCCTCCCCCGTACAAATTTCATGCACCAACCCTCTAATAAAATAATGTTATCTTTGCCTCCCTCTTTAGAGTTGTCATAAGGAGTAAATAAAATAGTGTATTTAATGCTTTTTTCACAATCCCTGTATATTAACTGGTATTAAAAAAAAGCTTCTTATTTTGTTTGTTTATTTCAGTATATGGAAGACATGGTTTCAAATCCAGGTTCCAACACTAACGAGTTGAGATGTTCTTTTCTCAGAGCTTAACTTTTTTTTTTAAGTCTGCTCTATTTACTTCTCAAGATTATCTTGGAAGTTCAATAACACACTAGGATTCTATAAACTTCATATTTTAAAATAAAAGTTGTTACTAGCCATTTGTTGAGATTTATCAAAAGCCTTTTGCAAGCATATAGTGATAGTGAAATCATAATTTCTACCTCCAAGAAGCTACCAGTCTAACAGGGGAACAGAAGAACAAATGGGCATCACAATCTAGAATGAAAAATGATTGATAGTGGGATAGTAATAGTACCTGTGAGCCTGCAATTAAGACTTTCCAGATGTGATCAACCTGGAGCTGTCTTAAAAGATGAGAAAAAGGCAGCAAGGCCAAGGAAAGAAGGACATCCAGAGAGCAAAATTAAGAAAGTGTTCTTAAGCATAAAGCATTCAGAGAAATGGAGACAACTCTATGTTGATGGCATATAAATCAGAAGGCAGGAAAAAGCAGAGGATGGAGGAGGAGTAGCAGGACCCGACTTCATATAAACATGAAAAATATTAACTATATCATCACTATTATTATCAGCGCCAGATTATTTGAGAAATAAAGGCTTAAATGATGGGTTTCCAAACAGTGATGGAATGACCGATATTTGGCTCATTCACTAAAATTATCAGTGAGAGCCAAAGTCTTCAACACCATATTTACAATGAGGTCAAAGGAAAAACTTAAGAAGCAGAAATGTGCAGTGCATTTAAAAAGAAGTTGATAGGTAAAATACCTGTTATAATAGTCAATTTTACATACCACCTGTTAGATCAGAATCTTCTCTAACTTTAAAAACTAATCTAACACAGCCTGACTTGTTGTTTCAGTGGGTTGGAGCCCCATCCCCTATACCAAAAGATTGCAGGTTTGATTCCCAGCCAGGGCACATACCTAGATTCTGGGTTTGGGCTCTTTCTCTCTCTCTCTCAATAAAAATATATCCTCAAGTGAGGAATTAAAACAACAACACCTAATCTGGCAAGCATTCTGCGCATGAGATTTGATATGTAGGCAGAATGTGTGCTTATTGTGCAAATCCCTGTCTTTCATTCTAACAAATTTTAAGTTTTCTGTAATTGTCTTTTACTCGCTGCTTTCCCTTTTCCATGTAAACCCTGGGGTCAGCTGTGGTTAAAGATGTCTGTAATTCATTTTCTGTTTATGGTGCTTCATTGTTAGTATGGTATAATAAGAGTTAAATAAAGTTCTCCAAATTTAAGAATATTTAAGAGAGAGAAAGTTACAGAGAAACTGTAAATAGTCAAGCCAAGTTCCTCATGCAGTCCGGATAGCCTTATTACTGGTCATGAATGAGATCATCATATGTTCTTGTTAATTGTTAATTCTCTGTATTATTTGCTGTCACAAGACCAGAGACATGCTGATCAAATTATCGTGTTTAGTTAATCATTTGGAATTATTTTTCCCTTCCTAAGCCTCCTTTAAGCTCTCCTTTTCTTGAATTTAGAGCTCAAGTTGGGAAAGGGAAAAATAGGAGCAAACTCTGATTCATAAATAGCCCCGAGGAATTGGTTATTAAGAAATCTTCAAAATGTAAGAGTTTCCAATATTACAATCTATAAGAAATACTTTCAGGGTCATATCTAAACAAGAAACATGCACACATTCTCACTGAAAAGACAGATTGTTTTTTTATTTGCCAAGAACCTTCCCTGATAACTCTATACAACTCTTTTGAGTATAATTCTTGATTTTATTTTTCATTACAGCATGTGTAGACATAATGTCCAAGCATTCAACCATGGAAGAAATGGAGTGATTTTGTTGCTTGACCAATTTCTTTTATTATGTTATTTGGCCAAGTTCTTTTTAGGAAAGTATTGTTGTATGGGATAGGGAAAGAATATTCACTTTTAAGAGCTGCCTCTGCCAACTACAATTGGAGTAACTTTGCATATGTCAATCTCCCCAAAGCCCACTTTCTTCCTCTATAAAATGGGAATGAGTTGACTTTAAGTTTAACTGAATAATGGAGGTGGAAGATCTTTGTCAACTGGGAAACTGTATGAATCAAGGTAGCTATTTTCCTATAACTGTTAATAGCATTATTCTTTATCCAGATTAAACAAACCAGAAAGGAAGACCAAAAAAAAAAAAAAAAACACACCCAAATTTAAGTGGGAGTCTTTCAGTCCAAGGTCCATGGTTATCTGGCAGTAATTATTTTGTTCATATTCATATAAACAATAGCTTATAATTTCCTATCAACAGTTCCATGGCTTGGCTTTGTGCTATAATGCCCTTTTCAACTCTGTTCACATAGCCAGTGCAGGAAGAGGGATAGCAGCACAATGAGGTTATTGTGTTTGAGACTTTGGGAAAGTCACAGAAACTCTCCAAACTTCAGTGCAAATCTTCTCGGGAAAGAGGACATTTAACATAATGACCAGGGAAGTTCTTCGATTCAGTGATTTCTGTGAAGTCCTATCAAATGTAGCAGGGAGGCTATTTTCTTCTATCTAGAGGCAGAGTGGAACATAAAACTGCTTCAAAGTATTGCATGGCAAATGGCAGCAAGAAATTCAGTTCACAAATGAGAAATATGACCAGAAATAAAACTGGAAAGACAACGACCATTCCTGAAATAGGATCAGCTATTTTATTGAACAGGCATGGCTTGGCATGGAATTCCTTGGTGAATTATGCGGGCAAGGGATGTTATAGCTAGTTCTGTAGGAAACCACTAAATTGTATGCTAAAGTGAATTAGTATTTTATAATTCTTAATAGCGATGTGTGAATGAATCATTTCTCTGCATATTTGCCAATATTTGGTGTTGTCACCTTTTCTGACTTCAGTCATTCTTGTAAGTATACAGCATTAACTCAATATGGTTTTAATTTGCATTTTCCTAATGTTCATATTGAACATTTTTGTATGTTTATTTGACATCTGTATATCTTGTGCAGTGAAATGTCTCCTTAGTCTTTTGCTCATGATCTCATTGGAGTTTGTTTTTCTAAAGTTAAATTCTGAGAATTCTTCATCTATTATTGATGTTAATTCTTTGTTAGATATATGGTATATTGGTTTGCCATGATTGACACAACAAAGCATTACTAAAAAGGTGTCTTAAACAACAAGACATTATTTTCTCATAATTCTGGGGTCTAGAAAATCAAAGAGCAAGGTGTTAGTTGGGTTGGTTTCTTTGAAGGCCTCTCTCCTTGGCTTATAGTTAGCAAAGTTTTCCCCATTTTCTTCTGTGTGTTGGGGGTGTGTGTATGAATGTGTCTGTCCTAATTTCCTCTGTTGAAAGTATACCACTGGTATTAGATTAAAATCCACCTTAAATACCTCATTAATTAAATTAATTTCCTCAGCCCAGCCTGCACCCTCTCATGTCTGGGAGTTCTTAGGGGATATGCTCTGTGGGAGGCAATCAGCTGGCTGGCTGATCAGGGGATGGCACTGTCCCGATCACCTTGCTGCTGCTGCCTGGCCTCCCTCTGCAGTAGCGACTAGACAGGCGATCAGGGGATGGTGCTGCCCCTACTCATGGCCCTTCCTCTACCACTGATTACTGCCCCCTCATTACTATTCTTTCTCTCTGTCCACTGGCATGGGCCTTGGCTGGCTGGGTGCTGTCTGTTCGCTGCCCCCCCCCCCCCCCCCCCCGCACCGACTACTGATCTTTCCACCATTCGGTTAATTTGTACATTACACTTTTATTATATAGGATAGATTTTGAAGTACTGAGGGGGTAGGGACTTCATCATATGAAAAGCAGCACATTTCTGTCATAAACATATGGCAAAATTTTTTTTCTAGTCTGTCTTTCTAGCTTGTCTTTCTAGTCTGTCTTTTCTAGCTTGTCTTTCTACTGTATTAATGGCATTTTTTACAGAGCAAATATTTTTAATTCTAATGAAGTTCAGTTTATTAATTGTTTATATCCACCAAATTTTACCCTCTATTTGTTCATAAAAATATGGTTTTACCATTTACATTTAAGTTTGTTACCATTTCAGTTCATTTTTATATGAGCTATGAAGTTTAAGTCAATGATATAATTTTATGGGGAGTGTGAAATTTAGGTAAAACTATTTTTCTCTCCTGCCTATAGTCAATTGTTCAAGTACTATTGTTTGGAGCTATTATTGTTTTTCTATTACATTGTTTTTGCACCTTTATAAAAAATAAGTAAATAAGTTGGGCATATTTATGTGGTTCTCTCTCTTAAGTTCTCTGTTATGACCCACTGATTTTATACCCTATCCTCCCTCAGGTATTACACATCTTGATTTCTATAGCTAATAATTCTTGAAATCAGGTAAACTGGATCCTACTATTTCCTTGTTGTTTTTCAAAGAACACATTAGCTATTCTTTTGCTGCTTTCCCATATTAATTTTAAAATATTATTGCTTATAGTTATAAAAATCATATTGATATTTGATAGAAATTACATTAAACTTGTATATCAGGTTAGAGAGAATTGACATCTTTATTGTCTGTATAGAGTCTTCCATCCCATAACAAAGATGTTTCTCATTTAAATCTTTCACTTCATTTGCCAATATATTTTTATTCTCAACATACAAATCTTGTATATATTAAGTATTTAAGTGTTGAAGCAAATAAAAATATGGTTGATTTTTGTATGATGATCTTATTTATTGAAATATTGCTAAATTTACTTTTAGTTCTAGGAGTTATGTCATATAATCCTGCTAATTTTTATGTAGACAATCATGCCATTTGAAGGTAGGAAGAAGTTGTTTATCTCTTCCTCTAGCTGTATGCCTTCTATTACAATGTTGAGTAGCAGTTGTTAGAGCAGACATACGTGCTTTATTCCTGATCTCAAGGGGAAGTAATTCAGTCTCTCGCCACTACATTTAATGTGACCTGCAGTGTTTTGTAGGCATTTCTTATCAAGTTGGGATAGTTCCTCTCCCTTTTTAATAGAAAATTTGTCATCAATGGGTATTAAATTTTTAAGTACTTTTTCCACATTGATTGATGTTTCTTGAATTTTTCTTTTTTTATCCTATGCATTATATTGAGTGTTGTTGGTTTTGTGTGTGTGTGTGTGTGTTTGTGTGTGTGTGTGTGTGTATGTATGTGTGTGTGTGTGTTTTAACTATTGTACCAACCTACATCCTTGGGGGGAAAAACAAACAAACCTTGGTCCTGGTAAATCATATTTTTACATAACATTGAAATCTACTTCAAATATATATTTATAGGGAATACTGCTCTGTAGTATTTCCTTTATTGTATTGTCTTTGTTTTGTCTTGTCTTCTGTTTGTTTGTTTGTTTGTTTGTTTTTAGATTAAGGTTAGTCAAACTTCTTTAACTAGACTAAAAATGTTTTAATTGCTTGCATTTTCTGGATAAGACTATGTAGAATTGGCATTCATGCTTCTTTAAATATTTGGTAGAATTCTCCATTGACCTAATAAAGTCTGAATTTATTTTGCAAAGGGGGCTTAAATTACAAATAAAATTATCTTAATAGACCTATTCAAAAGACCTTTTTCATTTTGGGTTAAGTGTGATTTTGAAGAATTGGTTCCTTCTATCTAAATTGTTACATTTTATCTATGTACATTTATTACTAGTATTCCCTTTTAACCATTCTGATGCCTATAAGGTTTGTATTAATATCTTGTTTCTGATTCTGATAATTTGACTCTGATTTTTTAAAAAATTGTCAGTCTTGCTTATGTTTTGTCAATTTTATTGATCTTTTAAAACAACTATTTTTTAAATTTATTTCCTCAATTCTTTTCTGTTTTAAATTTATCCTTTATACTATTTTCTTTGTTGTGCTTAGTGAGCATCCTAGAATCAGAAGAAACAATGAGATAGAAAAGCTTTTGCTGAACATCCAGCACTGACATACAGTATAAGTGACAAATAAATACTTGTTTTCAACAAATGCTGCTGGAATATCTGGACATCTACATGAAAAAAAATCCACCTAAATGCAGATCTTATACCCTGCACAAAAACATAACTCAAAATGGATTAGAAACCTAAATGTAAAGTGCCAAACTATAAAACACTCAGAGGATAGCATAGGAGAAAACCTACATGACCTTCGGTACGGCAATTACTTTTTAGATACACACAAAAGGCATAATCATCGAAGAAGGAATGGATAAACTGGACTTCATATAAATAAAACAACAATGACAAAAACACTTCTTTAAGAAAGACAATGAAATTAGAAGGCAAGCCACAGAATGAAATAAAATATTTTCAAAAAACATCCAATAAAGGACTGTTAACCAAAGTATACAAATAAATTAAAACTCAACATTAAGAAAGCAAGCAAGCCAATTAAAAATAAACTAAAACCCCTAAAAGACATTTCACCAATGATGATATGTAGATGGCAAGTAAGTATATGAAACGATGCTTTACATGATAAGATACTAGGCAATGCAAATTAAAACAACAATGACCTAACAACAATGACACTTATTAAAATGGCCAAAATTCAGAACACTGGCAACACCAAATGCTGGGGCAACACCAGGGATGTGGAGCAACAGGACTATCATTCATGCTGGTGGCAATGCAGAATGGTAGAGCCATCTTGGAAGACAGTTTGGCAGTTTATTCAAAACTAAACATACTCTTAAACATATGATGCAGCAATTGTGCTCCTTTGTAGTTACCCAAAGGAGTTGAAACCTTAGGTCCACACACAAAAAAACTGTATGCAGATACTTATATCTCAGTAGTCCTCAACCTTTCTAATGCTGCGGCCCTTTAATACAGTTCCTCATGTTGTGGCAACCCCCAACCATAAAATTATTTCTGTTGCTACTTAATAACTGTAATTTGCTACTGTTATGAATCATAATGTGTTTTCTGATGGTCTTAGGCAACTCTGCTAGTGGTTCTCAACCTATGAGTCTGTTATATCTTCTTTATTGATAATGGCCAAAATTTGGGAGTATCCAAGATATCCTGTAGGTGAATGAATCAACTGGTATGAACTAACAATGGAATATTATTTAGTACTAAAATGAAATGAGCTATGAAGCCACGAGAAGTCCTGGAGGAACCTTAAATGAAAGAAGACAATATAAAAAGACTACATACTGTATGATTCCAACCATACGATATTCTGAGAAAAGCCCAACTATAGAGGCAATAAGATCAGTAGTTGTTGGGAGTTGAGGATAAATAGGCAATCTATAAGGATTTAAGGGTTAGTGAAAATACTGTGTATGAAATTATAATGATGAATACATGTGATCATATATTTTACAAGTCTACATATAAATTGTAGAACCTCAAGAGTGAACCTAAGGTAAACTATGGAATCTTGGTGGTTCTGTTGTGTCAATGTATGTTCATCCTTGATGAAAAAATAACACTCTGGTGAACAATGTTTATAATGGAGGAGGTTAAGCATGTGTGAAGGCAGAGATTATATGAAAAATATCTGCAACTTCCTCTCAAATATATTGTAAAATTAAAACTGCTCTGAAAAAATCTACACTAATAAAAGAGAAACATGCAAATTAACCATCATTCCACTACACACACCAGCCAATCAGGAAGAATATGCAAATTAGAAGGAGAAAGATGGTGGTCACCCAGTTACTCCAGGCGCAGTGGCCAGGCAGGGCAGGATGCCTGCTATGAGAGGCTGGGCAGGGGGCAAAGGGATCTACAGGAGCGGCAGTCTGGCCACAGCGAAGATGAAGATGGTGGACTCTGACTGAGTCTGCAGCAAAGGTGGCAGACTCCGGCCAGAGCAAAGGCTTGTGTCCTGAGTGCTAGAGGAGAGCTGGTGCTGGAAGCCAAAGGAAGAAGTCTAATTGCACAAATCTCTTCGTGCCATGGGCCTCTAGTGTCTTATAAATATCCTTATAAATAACCAGAATTTAAGGTTGTTACTATAACTGAATGGAGAAATACACTAAGCTCTTTGTAGATATTGTGCTGAGTTGATGTGACCCATTATCTTACGAAGGATTTCCATACACAGGTAAGATGCTGCTGCTAAGAACATATGAATCATACTAATATCTCTTGATTTGAACATATTTTACAGTACTTTATGAAGAAGTTAACTTGCTGAACTTCCTAATAACATCTTATCCCCAATTTTACTTATTTCTCCCAATTTTTTTCCAAAACCACTATCAAACTTTTACTCTCTGACTTTTATGTTCAAGAAATTTATCTCTGCCAGTACATTATGCTGTCTTTCTCATAAACACCATCAGGAAAAATCCAACAAGGACTTTTGAACTTTCAACTGAAGTAAGCCTTTTCCAATTTATAGTGTTTGTATCTGCAGAAAAATGGAGAATCGCTTCAAATGTCCAAGATTACAATCATAAAATATATTTTAAACACTCAAGTGCTCTTAGTACTCTATTTGAAGCAGTAGAGG
Organism: Antrozous pallidus; assembly: GCA_027563665.1. Taxonomy (NCBI): domain Eukaryota; kingdom Metazoa; phylum Chordata; class Mammalia; order Chiroptera; family Vespertilionidae; genus Antrozous; species Antrozous pallidus. The sequence goes on along the minus strand of CM050519.1, from coordinate 55,630,761 downwards.
GTATATAGTCCAGAAGAACCATATAAGAAGGATAAGAATTTTGATTGCCATTGAGACTTTTGAGAATAACTTAAAGCACTGTGTCAAAAAGATGAGCACCGATAAATCCAAGAATCATGGACAAATGTTCTACGAACTTGGAAAAGGCTATGAATTTTATCTCATCTACTCTTTTCTTCACCCAATCATTGAACTGGATAAAATTAGTTTTATATCCTTTGTATTTGAAACTGGTTGAAAAGCGATCTAACCACTTGAGTATGGTGTTTTTCAAGTTGACTCTACTGTTGGAAATTAGAAATAGATATTTTTAAAATACATACCCAACATGACAGGACTTATATCCTCATTTCGTCTTCAGAAATACTCTATTCTCTGCTTTGCTCACAAACTTTCAGAACTAATTATCTATTGAGCTGCTTTATTCCTGCAACACTTGATCATTCAAGCCCGTGAGCTTTTGAGATCTGGAATCTGATTGTCTTTTGCTGGCTCATTGCCTCTGTCTAAAATCTAGTTCAGTGAACGTTCAAAAGAGGACCAGAAATCCAAACAAGCACCAGTCTTTTAACCACCCTGATTCTGATATCGGGTCTAACTTCAGGTCATAAACATTTTTATTATTTTCCATCCGATATACTATGTACTTTGGAAAATCATAACTCATGTTTAGAATGACTACAACTGTTCTTAATAGAACCATAATGGTCTTGCCTAGATAAAAGGTATAGTTTCCTAGTTTAGTACACATGCATATATATAAAAAAGTTGCAATTTAAATAACTATAAAGTATTTTCCCTAATATAATTACACAGGGAAACTGCCGGTGTTCCTCAATTAAACTTATAGCATTCTGTTTCTACAATAACACTTAGCAAATCTGTGCTACTTGGTAAGCCTCTCTTATTCTATGTGATTTGTTGGCTGACAAGCAAGTCCAGGGCAGTTGACAAAAACAACAGAGGAAACAAATTCTGGGAGACTAGCAAACATAGGCTCATTAAGTTGGGTCCGCATCATTCAAGAGGAGCAGATGGATAGTCATGCTGCATTTCTTTTCTGGTGGGGTCAACTTTCATTTTCCACCTCTCAAGGAGTTATCTTTATGTCTTAGGCCCTGGTGACTGGATCTTGCAAATATAGATATTTATAGAACAGGGTGGTAGAATAAAAAAGTTGGAGTGTGAAACAAATTACTTCAACTGTGGATAATTTAATTAACTGTTTTACAAAATATTGTGCATTTCAATATGTCTTGGTGATTTAGAGGAACACATTGGTGAGTGCCTCATTACCAGTTCTCCTGACTAAAAAGCTCATGAGCAGGCAGAGCAAGAAGCTGCCTGAAGGTCATTTGGTAGTGGAGAGCAATAAGGAGAGTACACCAATATTAGGGCAAAGTAGATTCTAAGAATGGAGACGGCTCCATACTGTCTTAGAGACTTTGTTTCATCCTTGTTTTGCAACATTGTAGTTATCTTATTAAAGTTTTTTTTTCCAGTGGAAAACCTCCTTTTAGCCAGGCAGTAATCCACTTTCAGTCAGATTATCAGAAAATTATGTTTTAATAGCATGCTGAATATAATGACCAATGAGGTAGAACAAAAATGAGGTTATCATATTTATATTAAATTTATATGCAATTTGACTTGTCATTTTTTTATTTTTTTAAAGCTACAACACTGAGTTTATTTTACATCCACCAAGTGAACTATCATTTTAAATATCTAGATTATATACTGATTATATATAAGATATATGAAAAAATGCCTATGTCATACAAATATGGCAAATTAATACATTATATAATAAATAAAAAATACATTAAATAAATAGTGTAAACTTCTAATAGAAATTGAGGCATGACAATGTATCCTGTAGTTAATCTACCAAACAATGCTAAAGCCATTTATATACAAAGTTTTAGAAATTCATTTGATCCAAAAGAACTAAATAAATGGAAATATACTGTATGTCTTATTTGTGGATGTGCTAATCTAACAATTAAAATCTATTGATTTCAAGTATATGGCTTCCTGGAAAAGGCACAAGTATGGAAACAATAAAAAGATTAAATATCAGAAATTGTCAGGGCCTTTTCTTGGGGAGGGAGAGAAAAAGAGATGGATAAGTCCAGCACAGGGCTATTCCATATGATATGTAATTGTGGATACATGCCATTATCCTATACTAGAGGCCTGGTGTACAAAAGTTGTGCATAGGGAAGGAGGTGTGTCCCTCAGCCCAGTCTACACCCTTTCTAATCTGGGACTCTTCGAGGGATGTCCAGATCAGGCCTAAATGGACAGTCGGACATCCCTCTCACAATCCAGGACTGCTGGCTCCCAACTACTCTCCTGCCTCCTTCCTTATTGCCCCTAACTGCTTCGGCCTTCCATCCTGATCACCCCCTAACCATTCCCCTGTCAGCCTGATTGATGCCTAACTGCTAACTAACTTCCCTCTCCTGCAGTCCTGTTCACCCCCAGCTGCCCTCCCCTGCAGGCTTGATTTCCCCCAACTGCCCTCCCTTGCAAGCCTGGTCTCTCCCAACTGCCCTACCCTGTTGGCCTAATTGCCCACAATTGCCCTCCCTTGCAGACCTGGTCCCTCATAACTCCCCTCCCCTGCTAGCCATCTTGTGGTGGCCATCTTCTGTCCATATGGGGGCAGCCATCTTGTATGTTGGAGTGATGGTCAATTTGCATATTACTCTTTTATTAGATAGGATAATACAAGGCTAATATGCAAATAGACTGAATGGTAGAACAAATGAACAACCAGTCACTATGACGTGCGCTGACCACCAAGAAGTGCATGGGGAACATGATGAGCATCGGCAGCAAGCAACAGAGTGTAGAACATGGCAGGCGTCAGCTACCGTGGGATTGTGGAGCAGGTCTAGTGCTGTCAGTGTGTGGGAGTGGCAGCAGTGGGAGCAGGCCTGCCAACAGATAGGGTACCTAGGGCTATGGCAGGAGAGGGCAGGAAGGGGTGCAGAGGCTGAGCTGAGATACGCCCCTATACTCATTGCAGCCTCACAGCCCACTGTTCCTTTCAAGGAGCATGAATTTGTGCACTGGGACCCTAGTATATTTATAAATCCTATAAAATGCAAAACACAAAGAATAAATCATAATGAAATCATAACATTTATTTAATACTAGAGGCCCAGCTCAGGAACTTCATGCATGGGGGGGCGAGGAATGTCCCTTAGCCTAGCCTGCACCCTCTCCAATCTGGGACCCCTTGAGGAATGTCCAACTGCCTGTTTAGGCCCGATCCTAAATGGACAGTCGGACATCCTTCTCACAATCCAGGACTGCTGGCTTTAAACTGCTCACCTGCCTGCCTCCCTGATTGTCCCTAACGACTTCTGCCTGCCAGCCTGATCACCCGCTAACCACTACCTTGCCAGCCTGATTGATGTCTAACTGCTCCCCTGCCAGTCTGTTTGCCCCCAACTTCCCTCTTCTGCCAGCCTGGTCACCCCTAACTGTCCTCTCCTACAAGCTTGATCACCCCCAACTGCCCTCCCTTGCAGGGCCTGGAACCTCCCAATGGCCTTCCCCTGCTGGCCATCTGGTGGTGGCCATCTTGTGTCCACATGGAGGTAGGAATTTTGACCACATGGGAGCAGCCCCCTTGTGTGTTGAAGTGATGGTCAATCTGCAAATTACTCTTTTATTAGATAGGATAGAGGCCTGGTGCATGGGTGAGGGCCAGCTGGTTTGCCCTGAAGAGTGTCCCAGATCAGGGTGCGGGTTCCCTTGGGGTGAGGGGTGGACTGGACTAGGGGCCTATGGTGGTTTGCAGGCTGGCCATGCCCCCCAGCAACCCAAGCAGAGGCTCTGGTATCTGGGATTAATCTATGTCTACAATTGAAACGTTGTAGCCTAGAGCAGAGCCAAGCCTTCTGCCCACTCTGGGGTGGCAGCCATTTCTGTTTGAAACATTGTGGCTATAGTGGAGGCCTAGGCCAGCAACAGCAGACTGAAAGTTAGGCTTCCTCTGTTGCCAGGGAAACCCAAACCTCTATTCTCTCCAACTCAGTGGCTGCCGCTATTTCTGTATCTTTTATAATTGAAACTTTGTAACCTTGAGTGGAAGCCTGGCAGTCAGAAATCTTGGCTTCCTCTATTTCCAGGGAAACCCAAGCCTTCCTCCTGCTCTCAGTGGCGTCAACCATCTTGAGGTTTATTTGCATAATCTGCTCCTGATTGGCTGGTGGGCGTGGCTGTGGGCATGGCTTGTGGGTATGGTGAAGGTGCAGTTAAATTTGCATATTACTCTTTTATTAGATAGGATTTGTGTCTATATTGATTCATTAATTGGAAATGTCACACATTAATGCTAAAATATGATATTTAAAATAGGTAAAGTTAGGGAATAAAGGGCTTAAGAGAAATCTCTATATTTTTTACCCTATTTTTTTTAATAAACCTAAAACACTCAAAAAATGTCTATTAATCAAAAGAAATATAGGGCTATTGCCATATATTACTGAAATCAATGAGCAGTGAGGGATATGTCCAAGAACTAACAAAGTCTCATTTGAATAATATTGTTGAAATATATGAATGAATTTGACTCTAAATTGAAGTAGGAAAAGTAAATTAATGTTTTATACATACATTATTTATAACTTGACTATTGATATAACACACATTTGTCCTCATTTTCTCTGATACCAACACAATAATTAAAAGTTTTCAGCGGGTCTAATTTTACTCATTCCTAGAATTGGTAAATTTCACTATAATAGGCCAGGAGTAGCAGTTCTTTCCACTAACAATGAGTTTTAAGGGCGGGGAGTTGTGTTCTATTTTCCTGTGATGAATGCCCCAAGTCTGAAGGTAGGGAGTACTTTGGGCCTGGAGCTGGCATGAACTACCTTGTTTCTGTGTAACTCACATTACCTAGGAGCAGACTGTAGAAAATCTAGACAGATCTGAATCCATTTAGTTTCTTCTCTCCCATTATTTCCTATATATTTTGTTTTTCTTGTTGATTTTTCACCATTCTCCCTCCCTGATTAGTGATTCTTGTCATTCCTTTACCCTAGGACTGTGCCTCACTTAGCATCTTGGAAGTGGCCCAGGCCTGAAATTGGTTGGTCTTGTTCCCACATTTACCCACTTCTTATCTAATGGCTCTGGTTTAGACACCCATCTCATTGTTACTCAAAACTCCCAGAACCAATTTTCATTTCACACCTCTATGTCATAACTCCTTTGATTACACTGACTTTTGTTCTAACTTCCTTTTTCTTAGCCCTGTGTCTTTTGCTATATTGAAAAAAAAATGGAGAGAAGGGTGGAGGAAAACTTTCTCTTGTGTTTTTAAATGATTCCTACTCTTTTTATTTAAAAAAAAAGGTTTAATTGATATCAGAGAGGAAGGGAAAGGGAGAGAGATAGAAACATCAGTGATGAGAGATAATCATTGGTTGGCTGCTTCCTGCTAGCCCCCTCCTGGGGATCTAGCCCACAACCTGGCATTTGCACTGACCAGGAATCGAACCATGATTTCCTGGTTCATAGGTTGACCTCAATCATACAGCCATCCCAGTCAGGCAAAATTATCCCTACTCTTACATGCAGCACAGAAAGCCATGAAATATCAATGCCGATGATTTCCTTTGGTTTATATTTTATCTATATTTAACTTTTCTGTTGAACTAATAATTTGAAAATCTTGAAATAGCAGAAACAATTTGATAAAAAAATTTAACGGGTAAAATTTATACAATCTCTGTCAAATAATTTAACAGATATTGAAACTTACTATAAGTAATTTATTTCATCATGAGCTAATTCAGTAATTCATTTGAAATAAAATTAACATTTTTTATGTAACTTGTGCTTTGTAAGACTTTTCTTGTGCTCTGCCTATAATTTCATTATCTTCTGGATGAGCATTTTTACATGTTTAATTTAGAATTTTTACATTAAGGATAGAATAGAACATCTTGTCATGTATATTTCCCCTTAAAATTAGATTATAATAATATGTGATCCATCACATATAGATCATCATAAAATAAAAGCAAGTATGAATATTTTATCATAACTACTTATAAAGAAATAGCAGGGCTCCTATTACATGCACTATGACAAATTAATCTACAAAGTTATAAACACATAATCTTTTTAAAGTAGCAATAAGTGAAAAGGAAGAGAGAGAAAGAAAGAGAATAATGTTGTTCCCTACAGACACTGAATTTATTACTACCACAAAAGAGATATTGGGGAGGGACAAAGCCTTTTGCCCACATATATAACAGTAAAATGAAACAAACAAACAGAGGTATATGAACTGAAATTTTATTGTTTCTGTTTGTCTACAATGCATTGTAAAGGACAAAAATCTAGGTAGACATCAGTTACTTTCTAATTAGTCATTTATTCATTCATTCATTCATCCAAAGATCAAATACATGGTAATACAATAGGTACTGGTAATAAAAAGTGGTTACAACACTGCCCTCACATTTCTCAAAGCCAGTAGAAGAAAAAGACAGATAAATTACAAATATCATAAATCACTCTATTTGGCATTTGAAAATTCCCTGATGGGTTCTGACACTACAAAATGATAATAATAATAATAATAATAATAATAATAATAATAATAATAATAAAACAGCCAATATGTCACAGGAAAGTCACTCATAAAAAAGAGAAGACTGAGTTCAGTCATAAAGGAAGAATAGAATTTTCTAGGCTAACAGGAAAAATGGTATTCCAGGTAGTAGGAACACTGTGTGCAGAGTTAAGGCATAATAAATCAAGATGATGGGTTGAAGAGATGCAAATAGATCCAAGTCATTTCATAGAAGCGGTAGAGCATTAACTAGAGATAAGTAAGATTTGGGAGGGACAGATGGGTAGAGTCAGATTATAAATGGTCATGGTCAGTCTAAAGCTGGAGGTTTAGATTTTACCAAGAGACAAGTTTGTGACATTAAATATTTTATAAGGTATGGCATGATGGGATTTGCATTTTAGAACCACAGCCCTGATAGTGGTGTGTAGGATGGATTATGGATGGGGTTGGAGGAGCTGTAGAGATCTCATGAAAGATAACAAAGGGGAGAGAGAGAGAAGGACATTAGTTTATGGCAACAGAGAGAAAATAGACCTCAGAGGTTTTTGTATTAATTGAAATAACAATGATAGCAACTGCTTATTAAGATCAGGGAATACAAAACCTGTTATTTTAACCCTCACTACAATTAATTCTGAGGAAGAAATTATTTCCCTAAATTGATTTTCAGAAGAAGTAGCTGAACTGAAGGTCACGAAGATTTAAGTTGTGGAATAAGGATAAAAGTAGATGGTACTGAACACAGAGCTTGAGTTCTTTTGACAATATAATTTGATCCTCCAACTTAGACCAGAGATATGAAAGAGGACAGAGATTTTCCCCAAAATTAATTGTAGTGTGGGTTAAAATAACAGGTTTTGTATTCCATGAACTTAATTAGCAGTTGCTATCATTGTTATTTCAATTAATACAAAAACCTCTTAGTTCTATCTTGGATGCTGTTACTTGCTTGAGGTAAGATGATAAATTAAGTATAGGTACCTGAAGGATATCCAGGTAGGAATGACAAATATACTGTTGGATATATGGATGTGAAAAGTCACTGTTTTGTAGATGCACCATCTGAAAGATATATGCAATTATAATTCTGTTGCTGTTAGTTTCTTCCTGCTGTATTTCATGGGCCAGATCAATACAGAATTTATAATACATGTCCGTTAGTTATTTCCTGAAGGGTAACAATCTGTCATACTAGTTTTTCAGTCATCATGTTACTCAACAAATATGTATTAACCTCAACAAATAGGGATTAAGTAGACATTGGATGAACTGTGAAAATTACACTATGCAATTAGATTGGAAGAATGAGATCTCTAAATGATTATAGTCAACTAGAGGTCTGGTGCACAAAATCCATACATAGGGAGAGGGAAGAGGGGTGTCCCTCAGCAACGCCTGCAACCTCTCCAATCTGGGACCCCTTGAGAGATGTCTGACTGCCCCTTTAGGCCCGATCCCGGTAGGATCGGGCCTAAACAGGCAGTTGGGCATCCTTCTCACAACCCAGGACTGCTAGCTCCAAACTGTTTGCCTACCTGACTCCCTGATTGCCCCTAACTACTTCTGCCTGCCAGCCTGATCACCCCCTAACCACTACCCTGCCAGACTAATTGATGTATAACTGCTCCCCTGCCAGCCAGTTTGGCCCCAACTTCCCGCCTCTGCTGGCTTGATCACCCCTAACTGTCCTTCTGTGCAGCTTGATCACCCCCAACTGTCCTCCCTTGCAGGCCTGAAAGCTCCCACTGTCCTCCCCTGCTGGCCATCTGTGGTGGCTATCTTGTGTCCACATGGGGGCAGGATCTTTGACTACATGGGGGCAGCCCTCTTGTGTGGTAGAGTGATGGTCAATCTGCATATTACTCTTTTATTAGATAGGTTAGTGGCCTGGTAATGGGTAGGGACTGGCTGGTTTACCCTGAAGGGTGTCCCGGATCTGGGTGGGGGTTCCCTTGGGATATAGGATGGCCTGGGAAAGAGGCCTATGGTGGTTTGCCAGCCAGCCACGACCCCAGTGTCCAAAGCATAGGCCCTGAGTTCTGGGATTAATTTATGTTCTACAATTGAAACTTTGTAGCCTGGAGTGGAGCCAAGCCTTCTGCTTGCTTCATGGTGACAGCCATTTCTGTTTGAAACTTTGTAGCCTAGAGTGGAGGCCTAGGCTAGGGCTGCAGAAGTTTGGCTTCCTCCATTGCCCCAGTAAGCCTATGCCTCCTCTCTCTCCAGCTCCATGGCAGCAGCCATTTCTGTTTAGATTATGTATCTTCTATAATTGAAACTTTGTAGCATTGAGTGGAGGCCTAGGTTGGCAATGGCAGGTGGAAGGCTTGGCTTCCTCTGTTGCCAGGGAAACCCAAGCTTCCCTCCTGCTCTCAGTGGCAGCAGCCATCTTGGTTGGGGTTTATTTGCATAATTTGCTCCTGATTGGCTGGTGGGCATGGCTTGATCAAAGGTATGGTCAATTTTCATATTAGTCTTTTATTAGATAGGATAGTTGCTTTTATTTCATCTTCACACCAATTTATTTTTCTACTTATTATTCACCTTATTACATTTTCTCTTTGTTTAGTTGACTGAAGTCCTCTTTTTAATGAGGACTGTAAATGAAAACACAAATGACAATAAAGTTTATAATCTTATAGTTGGCACAGACATAGATTTGCAAAAGAAAAAGAAAAATTTGCTTTTTGTTTGTATGAATTTTGATTTGAAGATGGCAGGTAAATTAAGTGACCAAAGGGCTTAGGTTTAAGAGTACCAAAAAGGAGTTGCCAAGGACAAAATGGTGAGTATAAAAGTATGAACAGAAATTATTTTTCAGATTGATTCTAAGAGGGCAACTTTTGGTTCTTCCCTGTAATTAATTATTTTCTTGCTTGGCTGAGGAAATATTAGACTACCTCAAATTTCTCAGGGTTGGATTATAATATTTCATTTTATTAAGCCTGGAGTCAAATGAACAGAAGCCTTAGTGATAGCATTTTGTTCTTTGCCTGAGGCTTGTTAGCAGTGCAATACTTCGTTGGTTCTAAAAGAAATTAATGCTTAGTTTAGCCAGGTGAATGGAGGTAACTAAAATTCTTTCCCTTAAAAAAGAAAAAAGAAAAAAAGGAACAAGAGACAGCTCTTTCTTCACAGAAAGATCATGTCAATGGCACTAAATCCCATTAAGTAATCAGAATTCATAGCATTCAATCATGAACTATGATGGAAAACAAATAGAAGAAAATAAGAAATACATACACTGAAGCATATGGTGTTGCCAATGTTAGGTCCTTGAGAATTATTAAATAGTAGCTTGACATAATTCAGAATTAATAAAACCTGTTCTCTGAAGGTGTGTATTTTCATGTTAGGTAATTAATGGCAAATCTACTTATATCAAATTGTGTTCTCTGTTGCTGCCCAAAATTCAGTATAAGTTTAAACGTTATAGCAGTGGTATCACTAAGCCATGAAACTGGTTAAGAATATTGTGCTATAAACAACCAAGATGGCAGCATAGGTAAATACCTGAACTTGCTGTGGTGCACAACCACATCAAAACTACAACTGAAAGACAAAATGAATCTCATCCAGAACAACAGGAAGGCTATCTGAGTGGAAATTCTACAACTAGAAGGAAAGAGAAAAGCACATTGAATCCCATAGGAGGAGCGGAGATGTGGAAATGTGGAGGTATGGAGACACTTGCAAAAGGGGCTGGCAACTGGGTACGCTGTTGTCTTTTTTTATTCAGGAGGGATATACAAGCTCCTGAATGCTCTGAACTCCAGGTTTGTGCAAGACTCTGGGGAATCAGACTCATACGGAGAGAAAATGGACTCTCTGGCATGGGGCTGGAACATGAGGGTGGCTTTCTCTCAGAGGTGCTTGCAGTGATCATTGTTACTGCAAGGTGCAGCAGGACATAGATCCTTAGGGGCCTCTTTGGGG